>OU342733.1:418313526-419513526 GCA_910589765.1 Avena atlantica | reverse complement strand
GCATTGGCCTCATTACTTGGGCCCCCTGCGAAGGGTTGCGCGGAGAAGTTCTTTTTCAGAACATTATCCTGCGCCTCGGCCACCTGGAGAGCATCAATAAGCGCTGCATATTCCGTGAATCCTTCCTGGCGAAAGTTTCACGAGGACTGGATGTTGTCCGGATGGAATGTGGAGAGGGTTTTGTCTATCTTCTGCTGATCGGTGGTACTGGTCCCACACAGCTGAAGAATAGTACAAATCTGGTGTAACCTGGAGTTGTACTCTCCCACGTCTTGAAGTCCGCAAACCTCAGACGTATCCAATCTGCCTCCGCCTGTGGCTGAATGGTGTACTTCAACCTAGAGAACCGCTTGTTGAGGATGGTCCAAAGGGCAGAAGCACTCCGTTCTGCCATGTACTCATTCTTGAGAGTCTCACACATGTGATGGCGGAGGAAGTGCAGGGCTTTGGCTTTATCCGCCGGGATGGTTTTGCTGGGGGCCGTCGGGGTCCCCGCAATTAACGCATCCTTAATGCATCGGCCCTCAAGGACGATCTCAACGTCCGAGGCCCAACTCAGGTAGTTAAGCCCATCCTGGGTCAACTCCGGAAACTCGCGGCTGACGATTCCGGTCATCTGCAATTTATGCAAAGTATGTAAGATTACAGCAGGTAATCGGTTGCATAAATGCGATAATCGATACAATAATTTAAATATGACGGCGTTCCAAAATTCAATTTAAAAACGATGCAAGCTATCTATGAGATACAAAGTATTAAAGACATGCGGTAATTAATAACTATAGTACTCCCTCTGTTAGGGATTATAAGGACTATGGACCATTTGACAGGATTAAGAAAATCAATAACTCAGCCACTTGATTACTACATGCACCAATAGTTACACATGCATGAGAGAAGATATAGAAAAAAGAGAACATGCATTTGAGGAGAGAGACTAATAAATGAGAGAGGACTTATAATTTCTAACATTTTAAAAAAGCTCTCGGGCCTTATAATCCCTAACGGAGGGAGTAAAACATAGTGCAAAAGCTTGTATAAAATCGGGCCAAAAACAGAGCCGAAATGGTCCAACAGCCCCGCAATCGCGTGTTCCCACGCCCAAAATCGGCATAAAAATGGCCGAAAAACGCGCGGTCATCCGTGTACCGGCCCACCCCACACCGTCCCTGCCCGAAAACGGGGGAACAGAGCACTGGTGTGCTCTCGAGTGGGGCGGCGGCGGCAGCAGGCCGCACCGGCGGCGAGACGAGGGCGAGTGGGGTGGGGTGGCATGCGCGGCGGCGGCCAGCAGGGCCGGCGCGCGCGGCGGCGCAAGGCACCGGCGGCCGGCAGCAGGCACGCAGCGGGCGGCGGCCGGGCGGCGCGCGGCGGACGCGGAGCAGCTCGCGGCGGCAGCGCGCGGACGTGGCCAGCAGGGCCGGCGCGCGGCGGCGCGGAGCTCGCGGCAGTGGCCCGGCGCGGGCTCGCGACGGCGGCCCGGCGCGGGCGCACGGCGGCCCGGCGCTAGGCCAGCGGCACGGCGGTGGCGACGACGGCCATGGCGCGGGCGCGCGGCCGGCGGGGCCTCGGCCTGCGGGGCGAGCGCGGTCGGCGACGACGACGGCCATGGCGCGGGCGCGTGGCCAGCTGGGCCAGCAGGCGGCGGCGAGCGTCGCGCGGTGCCAGCAAGGCGCAGACAGCGGCCGACGGGTGCGCGTGCGGTGGCCGGCGGGCGGCCGACATGCACGCAGCAAGCGGCGGGCGCGCACGCGTACGCGGCCGGCCAATATGGCCATGCGTGCAGCAGCGCGACAACATGGCCAGCAGGGCCTGTATGCGGGCGGCGCATGCAGTAGGTGACATACGCATGCGTACGCGGCCGCGTACGGCCAACAAGGCCATACAGGCAGCGGCCGTTGTTGTTGACTAGTGTGCATGTAAAATTTAAAGGAAGAAATAGATAGATCCGAACTCGTGTGTATGCACAGTGTAAATAAAAAAATATTTGTAGATCAATAGAATCTACTAGGAAAAAAAACCAGATCGGCACAGCAGGTGCACGCATCGACGGTACAGTCAACAAAATTCTAATCCGGGAGTGATTAGATCGACATTGGTCGGCGACAGCAGGTCAGCTCGACTCCCGAAAAGAAAAATCCGCACCTAAGATGGGATCTGATCTAAGATCTAAACGCAAATCTTGAAAGGAAAACGCGAGACGAATCCATTTTTACGGTCAGATTTGTGTTACCTTCAACGAAAGCCTGCGTGATGCAGGCTTGACGGTGGCTTGACGGAGGCTCGACGGAGAGACACGTGCTGATAACGTGTTGGGACACCCCCTGCCGACTGGCCAGTCCCGAGACTGTTCCACACCGGAGAAGAAGACTAGAGGAAGGCACACACAGTACAAAGTAGATGAAACAGGAAACTTTATTGATAATTCTCTCGGTAAAACTTCCGTACACAGATTATTCCTTTATTTATAGGCTAAATGGGGATACGATATCCACATGGACCAACCCTAGCCTGGTAGAGGCCACACCGAGTGGGCCTCTACCGGCCCAGTTTCCCAACACTTTTCACTAAGGACTATCACTATCCGAAAAATGCAAGTTGGGATATATGGTGGAGGAGAATTAGGCAAAAACGAGGAGAAGATGAGGCCGGTTGGCCGCGGCATCCCAAAGTTAGCCAGACACCCGTTGAGAAACAGGCAAAAAAAATAGTTAGCCAGACACCCATGCCTGTTTTTATTGGCCTCGCGCACGTTCGCCATCTATGGTGACCTAAGCGGAAAAATCGAGAACGGGAGGCACACGCGCAACAAATAAACAGAACCGTGGGTGGATGAACTTGGGGCATCCACCGGGCCGACACATCCGGTTGGCGCGCGTTCAAAACTGTTCGCGCGGACACCGGCGTGTGCGACGCTTCAGCCGGGCGACCTATCCGGATTAATTTGGACGGACCGACCCATCCATGATCTAGATCTGAGTGACGGATGGTTCTGTCCGGACAGACACGGACACATGCAAACGCACATGGACCTTTTTCTCTTAGGCTGGTCTTTCTATTTTTCCGTTTTAGATCGCGCTGCTGTGCGCGGTCGGCCGACAGGCTAAATCATGGACTTAAATTGTCCGTGACACGATCCAAACGGACATAATTGGATGGATGCTTGTGTCTGCCCGGTGGAGATGCCCTTATCCACAGTACCGGAAAGGCAGAGGCGGTTCGACCCCGATCAAGGACCTGTCCCGTTCCCAAGCCCATCGGGTCCCGGGTACCCGACGGGTGGCGGGTCTGGAGAAATCTCGGACCCTACTATGGAACTGGCGCGGGTATGGGGCGGACCCGGCCCTGAACCCAACGAGTGCCACCCCTAGTCATGATAGCCTCCCCTAGAACCTCGCTGGCATGCCTTTCGCCTTCAGCAGGCATCATGCCATGCCAGCCACTGTTTGGTTGCGCCACTCGACGACGCCGTTTTGCTGTGGTGTATAGGACACCGTTAGCTGCTGCTGCACACCGATGTCGGCGAAGTAATGTCCTAGATCCTTGGAGTTAAACTCGCCTGCTCGATCGGTGCGCATCATCCGTAGCTTGCGCCTACTCTCCAGATCGGTCGATGCCTGGAACTTCTTGATCGCCGCTGATGCCTGGTCTTTCGTGGCGAGCAGATAGATCCGTCATCAACAAGTAGAAGGAAATAACTTTTACTTCCAGGAGTTGGTGGATTGATTGGTCCGCACAGATCTGCGTGTAACAGCCCCAACTGCTCGTGCCCTTATCCTTCCTAGCAAGGCACTCGTCGCACATGTGTCTAGCTTCTACGATCAAGGGCAGTACGAGCACCATCTCGCTGCGTGCAAGCCGATGGAGTGCATCAAAGTGCATGTGGCCATAGCGTGCGGGCCATCGTCAGGCATCTTGCCGCCGTGTGTCGGGAGGCACACCAGCCTTGCGAAGGTGAGGTGGAGCACGTAGAGCCGCCCACGGCTCCTGGGCACGCAGGGAAGAAGGCGTCCATCAGGCAGCAGCCAGCCGTGATGTATGCGGGTGTCGAAACCGCCCCCATCAAGCTGGCCTAGTGAGACGATGCTACTACAAAGCTTGGGAATAAAGTAGACCTCAGAGAGCGTTAGGTGTTTCCTGCTCTGGCACGTGAACAGGATCGTGCCGCGCCCTTCAATCTCCACGGACGTGTCGTCGCCCTTGATGAAGCCATATTAATAGCTATGTGGAATTTCGAAAAAAAAATGATCCGAAAAATACAAGTTGGGATATATGGTAGACCAGAATTAGGCAAAAACGAGGAGGAGATGAGGCCGGTTGGCCGCGGCATCCCAAAATTAGCCAGACACCTGTTGAGAAACAGGCAAAAAAAAAAAAAGTTAGCCAGACACCCGTGCCTGTTTTTCTTGGCCTCGCACACGTACGCCATCCATGGTGACCTAAGCTGAAAATTCCAGAACGGAGGGGCACACGCGCAACAAATAAACAGACCCATGGGTGGATGAACTTATCCACAGTACCGGAAAGGCAGAGGCGGAATACGCCAGGTCCGTCCGACCCCGATCGATCGAGGACCCGTCCCGTTCCCAAGCGCATCGTCCCTTGTGCAAGCTTCGGTCCGGTCCGCTGCATGGTGGGCGTGGGCTTCCCCTGCACCCACGGCCACGGCTCTTCCCCCGACCTCTTCTTCTTCCCTCTCCTTTAAAAGCTCCCTCCCCAGCTTCCGCTCCACCACAACTCTCGCACCTCCTCTCCTTCCAGTTTCTTCTTCCACACTTTCTTCCCCGCCGAAGCTCACACAATCCATCCTATCCTATCCGTATACATATCCGGTCCAACGTCCAAGCTCGTGTCTTCAATCCAAAGAAACTCCCCGAGCCAAGAAAGAAAGATCCCGGAGAAACGACCGATCGGGACATCTCCCAAGCTAAGCTAAAGGAACCCTGCTGCCACCGTCCGGCCTATCTATCCGCTCGTCGCCATGGCCGGTCCGCGCTCGAAGAATTAGCAGAGCAAGGGAGAGAGAGAAGGGAGCTCCTGCGCACGGAGCAGCCGAACCGACCGATCGAGGCGGCGCGGGCGTTGGTCTTCGAAGGCAGCGATAATGCGGCAGATCTCGTCGATGCTGCAGGGCCTGGCCCGTTCCATGTCTCTGGGAAAGGAGAGGAAGGGCGACGAGGAGGAGCAGGGCACGGTGCTGCGCACGTCGGGCACGCTCTGGGGCGAGGGCTCCGAGACTTTCGCCGCCGTCTGCTCCCGACGCGGCGAGAAGGGCACCAACCAGGACTGCTCCATCGTATGGGAGGTGAGTGAGTTCTTGAGTTCGATCGATCATAGATAGCTGCTCTGTTTGTTGCGGCCAAGATGATGTCATGGTGACATGGTCGTTAGCCTTTTGCTCCTCTCCGTTTACCCAAAAAGGAGGAGACGTCGTTAGGCATTGGGACTAGTTGCTGGCCCGACTGACCTCATTTCTGACCATGGAAGAAATCAAACAATTTTCCTGATGGTGCGTCAACTAAAATATTGGCTTCTATCTTTCGCTGTTAGTTACCTAACCAATTTTCTGATGTTTCTGTCAGACGTTTCAGTTCGTTTGTGTGGTCTTCGGTGCTCGGTACAGCTGCAGAAATAATATTAGGCCATTCGCTTGTTGCATCTTACTACGTGTCAAATTAACCTAGGTAGTTTTTGGAGTTTTACCAACAACAAAAACCAAAAAATTGTTCACAAGGTTCTTGGATATGGAGCTTCCTTTTGACATCTAGGGTTTTTTTTTGCTCACTTAGTAGTATCTGCCAAAAAAGGGAGGCTACGTGTCTTGATTTCATGGGGCAAAAGAGGTGTTCGGTTTAGTGGTATCTGAATCCAAAGTGGCTATGCTTAGTTAGACTCTTAATAACTTACTGATTGCGATGGGGAAACATACGTTTTCCCTAGTATTGTCTTGTAAGAAAATTTGTGTTAGGTTTAAGCCGATAGGCTTGCATTGCACATGCTACTCCCTCCGTTTAGAAATATAAGATGTTTTAGGTTTATGAAACGGAGGGAGTATCATTTAGAGAAAGGTAGTTATCCAATTTGCATCGCATAAAAATGTGGGCACAACGATGACCTACCAGCACATGAGGGCCGGCCGGTTCAGTTGGTTGTCAATTCTATCATGTCACACCCAAACATTGTGATTTCCATTGCCATGCACGAACAAGTCAATGAAAGTTGATTTTTCACAAAATGTCAGGCCAGATGTGGACATAAAAAACCAAATCAGCAATTCAAAATAAAAACATAACTTTTCGTACTACTATAACACTTGCATTTCTACATAACTGTTTCTGATATCTCCAAAATTTTGCCATAATTATTTCTGATATCTCCAAAATTTTGCCAGGGATTCGGGTGCCAGGACGACTCCATCTTCTGCGGCATCTTCGACGGGCACGGCCAGTGGGGCCACTACGTCGCCAAGGCCGTCCGGGATTCACTGCTGCCTTCGCTGCTCTGCCGCTGGCAGGAGGCCGTCGCGCTGGCGTCGCTCATCGACGGCGAGAAGAAGCTCTGCGAGTGCCAGTTCGACCTGTGGAGGCAGTCCTACCTGGCCGCCGCCGCCGCGGTCGACGAAGAGCTCCGCCGAAGCCGCCGCCTCGACGCATTCAGCAGCGGGTGCACCGCGCTGTCCATCGTCAAGCGGGGCGACATGATGGTGGTTTCCAACGTCGGCGACTCGCGGGCCGTCCTTGGGACCACGTCGGACGACGGGGGCGTCGCCGCCGTCCAGCTCACCGTCGACTTCAAGCCCAACTTACCCCGTAAGTCGACGTGAATATTGTTGTTCTGTACATATTCTCTGACAACGAACGTCGCTCACGGTCAAAATCTGATTTGTAGAGGAGAAGGAGCGCATCAGGCAGTGCAAGGGCCGGGTGCACAGCCTCGACGACGAGCCCGACGTGCACCGGGTGTGGCTGCCGGACCGGGACGCGCCGGGACTCGCCATGTCGCGGGCGTTCGGCGACTTCTGCGTCAAGGACTACGGCGTGATCTCCGCGCCGGAGGTGACGCAGAGGAGGGTTACCGCCCGGGACCGGTTCGTCATCCTGGCCACCGACGGGGTCTGGGACGTGCTCTCCAACGAGGAGGCCGTGCGCATCGTGGACGCGACGCCGGACAGAGAGAAGGCGGCGAAGCGCCTGGTCGAGTGCGCCGTGCGCGCGTGGCGGCGCAGGCGGAGGGGCATCGCCGTCGACGACTGCTCCGCGATCTGCCTCTTCCTCCACGCGCTAGCGTCCTGAATTCCCTCTCGCATTGCCGTCATTTCCTTGTCGATCGGTGCGCGACGTCCCTGTCGGAGACTCCTCCTTTTAGACCAGGTGTAGTATGTCTCATGATCGGGACGTTGCAGGATTGGCCTGGACAGTGGGCGTACTGCTGCTGCTGGTGGATCGCCGGAAAGTCTCCCGGATCCACACACTTGCCAAAATGCACGAGAATCAACGACAGCCACCAGCAAAAAGCAGGACACAACAAATATTTTGTCATCATCACTTTCATTGTAGTACTATATACTAGCTCCGAGTTGTAGAAATTTAAGGAAAAATCGGCCTTTGTACTTCGTCTGGAAGCGCCATGACATGCTCAGCAAGAACGTCTTCTTCCGTGCTGCTATCGAACTTGAACCCCTGTCGGTTTTCCGTTCCGCAAAACAGAGATGTATTTGCCGAAAAAACTTGCAGGTGGACTCCATCCTATTTGCGATTGTAATTGCAATGTTAGAGCATCTCCACTCGTTGGACGAATCCAGACCAAAAATCGAATCTTATTTTGGTCGGACGGAACTAGTTTTCGGATTGGGTACGCCCAGTTTTCCACTCGCGTACCCGGGCTGAGTTACCAAGTTCGGCTAAAATTTATTAAAGATTGACGAATTTTATTAAGTTGGTGAATATAGGCGGATTACATCAAATTTAAACTAAACTAGTACATAATAACTAAAAAAGGCCGCCACAGTGGCCGCCGCCGGTGCATTCGCCGTCCTATATGCCGAAGTTGCCGTAGAACGCAGTGTAGCCAGGATCAGCGCGACCGTCATCCTCGCTGCCGTCGTCGTCGTCGTCGTCGCTCGGCGGCTGGTTCTGGCGGGAGCTCCCCTGGCCTGGGTCGCCGAACCTCCACGGCTGGTATGATGGGCCTTCGTCCTCGTCGTCGTCGAGGATGTAGAGTGGGGCGTCCTGGTAGGCGAGCTCACGCCCGGCCAATGCCCGTCGCCGGGCCGCCTGCTCCTCGGCCTGCTGCTGCAGGCCGAGGATGCGCTGCCGCTCCACCTGCTCCCAGTCCTTCCTGTACCATTCCAGGATGTCCGGCGAGGACGGCTCCACCGGGGGCGGCTGCGGCGCAAAGTCGCGGAGCGACTCCTCCAGCGCCATCCTCAAGGCGCCATCATCGGGCGCCGCCGAACCTTCAATCTTGGGGCGCCGAAGACGGAGGTGGCCGGTGGGTGACGCCATCGCGCGTGGCTCGCCGATGACAAGGCCGCGTGAGCGTGTCCGCGGCGGCGAGCGCACAGGCGAGTCAGCCTCGCGCTTGACTGGGCGTGGCCCCGACGATGGTAGAGGCGTAGAGCCAGAGGAGTGGGAGGTGGAGGCGGAGGAGGACGAGCTCATGCTGACCATCCTCCTCGGCATCCAGTTCGCCAGAGGTCGCCGGCCCGACCTTGACGCCGGCACGGGTGTGCGCGGGTAGCCGAGATGCGGCGTGTTCCCGGCGTTGATGTGCTCAATCACCGACCGGAGCGTCCGTCCCGGCGTGCTCCAGAAACGCCGGCGGCCGGCCGAGTTGTTGCGCTTCGGCGGCGACTCGTTCGGGGGACCCTCGTGACGGGCGAGCTCCTAGGCGCGGCGGTCGGCGAAGAACTGCTCCCAGTAGAGCAGGTTGTCGGCGCTCTCGGTGGCGGAGGGGTCGTCCATGCCAAAGATGAACTCCTGGATCTCGTACGGGAGCTCCTCTGGCGTCGGGGCCGGCAGGATGGGAATGCCGCCGGCGGTAAGCTTCCACCCCGGTGGAGATCTCGTATCCGGCTGCGCAACGTAACCGGCCTCGTAGAGCAGGCGCTCCTCCCACGCCTGCAGAGTGCGCCGGCCGAAGCAGTTCGCCGCCGCACCATCGCCTGGGTACCTCTCGACCATGGCTGGGGGAGGAGAGCTTGGAGAAAGAGTTCGTCGGAGTTCAGGCTGGTGGGCTGGAGGGAGCTGTGAGAGAGTGTGAGGTTGTCCGGCGAGGGGTACGGCTTATAAAGGCCGAGGCGGACGGCGAGGGCGGGAGGGGTGTAGCGGCGAGGGCGGAAAACGGCAGGAAATTAGTGCCTGCCGGTCCTGAAGGGTTTCGCGGCATAGTAAATCAAAATTTTCTACGGAGCGAACGGAGGGAAAGCCAAGATCTAATCTAGGAGATGCAAACAACGAGAGAGATTGGATTAGATCTTCATACCCTTGAAGATTCGCACAGCGGAACGTTCGTCGGAACGTGGGTGATGTAGTCGTACTCGCTTCTCCTCCTCGCGATCCGATCCGATCTAGCACCACAAGTGGCGGTGTTTCCGTGAGATGCACACGTGCAGCACCTCGACGTCTCCTCCTTCCTCGGACCAGCGAGTATGGTGGAGAGATAGATTGGATCTACAGCACGACGGCGTGGTGTATATGGTGGAGAATTTCTGCTGCAGGGCTTTGCCTACAAACAGTCGGGAGGGAGAGAGGAAGATAGCAAGGCTGCTAGGGCTTGGAGGAAGGTGTGTGTGGGGGAGAAGGGGCGCACCACCCCTCTATATATAGAGGGGGGCGGCCAGCCCTTGCCCCTCCTCCAAGCCTATCTCTAGTTTAAACAATTTAAACTCTCCCTTATCTAGAAATCCTATCTCTAGTTTAAACGATTTAAACTCTCCCTTATCTAGAAATTCTATCTCGAGATTTAAACGAGTCAAATCTCTCTAGAATCGGCTGGGCCCTATGGGGCCTTGTGCCCCTGGCCCAATGCGGCCAGGACACTCCCTCATAGGCCCATGCCCCCCCCGGAAGGTGGGGCCACGTTGGTCCCCTTCCGGAAGGTTCTAGAAGCTTCCGGTACAATACCGATTAACCCGGAACAATTCCGAACTCCAAAAACTGCACTGCCTTATATGAATCTTATTCTCCGGACCATTCCGGAACCTCTCGTGATATCCCGGATCCCATCCGAGACTCCGAACAAAAATTCATAAACCAATTATCCAATCTATCCTAGCGTCGAGATACGTTAAGTGTGTGACCCTGCGGGTTCGAGAATATGCAGACATGATCTTCTATCAATAATCAACAGCGGGGTCTGGGCACCCATATTGACTCCCACACATTCATCGATGATCATATCGGATGAACCACGATGCCAGGATTCAATCAATCCCATATATATATTCCCTTCGTCTCGCGATATTTTACTTGCCCGAGATTCGATCGTCGGTACCGTCATACCTAGTTCAATCTCGTTCACAGCAAGTACTTTACTCGTTCCGTAATCCGATATCACTTTGTGATTAACTCCTTAACCACATGCTTTCAAGCGGTGTTGATATCGATTACCGAGTGGGCCCGAAGTATATCTCTCCGACTTGGGAGGGACAAATTCCATCTCGATACATACAACCCAACAGATACTTTCCGATCACCTGAGAGACACCTTTATGATCACCCTCTCATAGGATGACGTTTGATGACCTCAAAGCTTTCTTCCGATACCAGGGAGTTGCATTATCGCATGGTCTAAGGAATACAATATTTTACATAGGAAAAGCTTCGCAAAGACGAACACGATGACACGATCTAATTGCTCTGCTTTGTTTGGGTCTATCCACCATATCATTCTCCCAATGATATGATCTCATTATCAATTGACAACTCATGTCTATGGTTAGGAAACCTTAACCATCATTGATCAATGAGCTAGTCCATAGATGCGTACTAGGGACACGGTGTTGTTCACAAACCACACAAGTATTAAAGTTTCCGCTTAATACAATTCTAGCATGGAATATAAACTTTATGATGAACAAGAATTATAATAATAACATCTTTATTATTGCCTCTAGGGCATAATTCCAACAGTCTCCCACTTGCAATAGAGTCAATAATCTAGTTTACATCTGGCAACAATCTCACACCCATGGCACTGAGGTGTTGATCATGTTTTACACGTGGAAGAGGTTTAGTCAATGGATCTGCGACATTCAGATCCGTATGTACTTTGCTAATCTTCAGATCTCTATCTGCTATATAATCTCGGATTATATGAAACTTGCGGTTGATATGCTTGGTCTTTGGATGATATCTTGGTTCCTTAGCGAGTGCTATGGCGCCAGTGTTGTCACACAATATCTCCAGTGGGTCCAATGCACTTGGAACCATGCCAAGCTCAGTGATGAAGTTTCTGATCCAAACTCCTTCACTTGACGCTTCTGCAGCAGCCATGTATTCCGCTTCTACTGTAGATCCCGCGATCACGCTTTGCTTGCAGCTTCTCCAGCTCACAGCTCCTCCATTCAAAATATAAACGTATCCTGTCTGAGATTTAGAATCATCCTTGTCGGTGTCGAAACTAGCATCGACGTAACCTTTTACGACAAGCTGTTCATCACCCCCATAGACTAAGAACATTTCTTTAGTTCTATTTAGGTACTTTAGGATGTTCTTCACGGCTGTCCAGTGTTCCACTCCTGGATCACTTTGATATCTGCTCGTCAAACTAAGAGCATTGGACACATCCGGTGTAGTACACAGCATGACATACATGATGGAACCTATGGCCGAGGCATAAGGCACTTTGCTCATAGCTTCCCTATCATTTACCGTAGCTGGACACTGAGCCTTGCTCAATATCTTACCTGACAACATAGGCACTGAACCTTTCTTTGTCTTATCCATTCTGAACCTTTTCGGAACTTTGTCTAGGTATTTACTTTGGCTTAAAGCTATCAGGCGTATTTGTCTATCTCTATAGATTTTGATGCCCAATATATAAGCAGCTTCACCTAGGTCTTTCATTGAAAAACACTTGTTCAAATAACTCTTCACATCGTTAAGCATGTTGATGTCATTTCCGATAATCAATATGTCATCCACATACAGTACCAGAAACGTCACCGAGCTCCCACTCACTTTCTTGTAGATGCAAGCTTCGTAGCAATTTGGAACAAATCCAAAGCTCTTGATCACTTGATCAAAACGAAGGTTCCAACTCCGAGATGCTTGCTTCAGCCCATAAATGGAACGCTGAAGTTTGCATACTTTACTAGCATCCTTAGGATCGACAAAACCTTCGGGTTGCATCATATACAACTCTTCATCAATGTTGCCATTGAGGAAAGCAGTCTTGACATCCATCTGCCATATTTCATAATCATGAAACGCAGCAATTGCTAATAAAATCCGAATGGACTTAAACATCGCTACGGGAGAGAAAGTCTCATCGTAGTCAACACCTTGAACTTGTCGCAAACCTTTTGCGACAAGCCGTGCTTTATAGACGGTAACATTACCATCCGCGTCCGTTTTCTTCTTGAAAATCCATTTGCACTCAACGGCCTTTCGGTCGCTAGGAGGATCCACCAAAGTCCATACTTGGTTTTCGCTCATGGATCCCAATTCGGATTTCATGGCTTCCAGCCATTTCTCAGAGTCTGGGCTCATCATCGCTTCCTCATAGTTCGTAGGTTCACTGTCTTCTACCAACAAGACAGTCAAGACAGGGTTGCCGTACCACTCAGGAGGGGCACGCGACCTTGTCGACCTGCGACGTTCAGTAGTAGCATCGTCCGAAGCTTCATGATCCTTGTCATTAGCTTCCTCTATTGTTGGTGCAGGCGGCACTGGAACAATTTCAGGTGTTGCGCTACTCTCCAATTCAAGAGAAGGTTCAATAACCTCGTCTAGCTCTACTTTCCTCCCACTCACTTATTTCGAGAGAAACTCCTTCTCAAGAAAGGAACCGTTCTTTGCGACAAACACTTTGCCTTCGGTTCTATGATAGAAGGTATACCCAATAGTTTCCTTAGGGTATCCTATGAAGACGCATTTCTCCGCTTTGGGTTCGAGCTTGTCCGGCATCAACTTCTTGACGTAAGCTTCGCATCCCCAAACTTTAAGAAACGACAACTTAGATTTAGCACCAAACCACAGTTCATACGGTGTCGTCTTAACGGATTTAGATGGAGCCCTATTTAAAGTGAATGCAGCGGTTTCTAATGCATAACCCCAAAATGATAACGGCGAATCAGTAAGAGACATCATTGATCGGACCATATCTAATAGGGTTCGATTCCGGCGTTCAGACACACCATTTTGCTATGGTGTTCCGGGTGGCGTGAGTTGCGAAACAATTCCGCTTGCTTTAAGATGCGTGAGAAAATCATAACTCAAATATTCGCCCCCACGATCGGATCGTAGAAACTTAATCTTTCTGTTACGATGGTTCTCCACTTCATTCTGAAATTCTTTGAACTTTTCAAACGTTTCAGATTTATGTTTCATTAAATAGATATACCCATATCTACTTAAGTCATCGGTAAAAGTGAGGAAATAGCGATATCCACCGCGTGTCGAAACACTCATCGGTCCGCATACATCGGTATGTATGATTTCCAACAAGTCCGTTGCTCGCTCCATCATACCGGAGAACGGGGTTTTGATCATCTTGCCCATGAGGCATGGTTTGCATGTGTCAAATGATTCAAAATCAAGAGACTCCAAAAGTCCATCAGAATGGAGTTTCTTCATGCGCTTTACTCCAATATGACCTAGACGACAGTGCCACAAATAAGTAGTATTATCACTATCTACTTTGCATCTCTTAGCCTCAATGTTATGGACGTGTGTTTCATCCCTTTCGAGATTTAGAAGAAATAAACCATTCACAAGAGGTGCATGACCATAAAAGATGTTACTCATATAAATAGAACAACCATTATTCTCCGATTTAAATGAATGACCGTCTTGCAATAAACACGATCCGGAAATGATGTTCATGCTCAACGCAGGCACATAATAACATTTATTAAGGTTTAAAACTAATCTCGAAGGTAAAACTAAGGAGAGCGTGCCGACGGCCATCACATCAACTCTTGATCCGTTGCCAACGCGCATCGTCACCTCATCCCTCGCAAGCCGCCGTCTATTCCGTAGCTCCTGTTTCGAGTTACAAATATTAGCAACTGGACCGGTATCAAATACCCAGGCACTACAACGAGGGCTAGTAAGGAAAACATCAATAACATGTATATCAAATATATCTTTGATGGTGCCAGCCTTCTTGTCCGCTAAGTACTTCGGACAGTTGCGCTTCCAGCGACCCCTGTCCTTGCAATAGAAGCACTCAGTGTCCGGCTTAGGACCAGACCTGAGCTTCTTCTCAGCAGGGGCATTGTGCTTGCCGCCGCCCTTCTTGAAGGGCTTCTTTGCTCCCTTACCTTTCTTAAAGGAGGGCTTGTTGACCATCAACACATGATTATCCTTCTTGATGTCCACTTCCGCAGCCTTCAGCTTTGCGAAGAGCTCGGTGATCGTATCAGTGGAACCAATCTGATTATGAGTCACTACAAAACTTTTGTAGCTGGGAGGGAGTGATTGCAGAACCCTGTCAATCTTGAGCTCCTCTGGAATCGTGCATTCCAGTTGCTCAAGGCGTTGAGTGTAGCCCGACATCTTTATGGCGTGCTCACTAACGGAACTCCCTTCCTCCATCTTGCAGTTAAAGAACTTCTCAGAGATCTCATATCTCTCAGAACGGGCTTGAGTCTGAAACATGGTTTTCAGCTCCTCGAGAATCTCAAAGGGCCCGGGATAGGTTTCAAAACGATTTTGAAGCTCCGGTTCCATAGCAAACAACATGGTGCTCTTAATCACACCATAATCATCTTTGCGCGACTGATAGACAGCTTTCTCATCAGCCGGCGCAGTTGCTGCAGGGGGGTTACCTAACGCTTTCTCAAGGACATAGTCCTTTTGTCCGCCAGACAGAATGATTCTTAGATTGCGGAACCAGTTGGTGAAGTTAGACCCATTGTTTCTAAGCTTTTCTTTCTCAGCAAAAACGTTGAAGTTGAAGTTGGACTTGTCCATTGGATCTACAGTAGTTGCAAGTACAATTTAGACTATGTTCATGATAAATAGTTCAACTTAATCAAATTACTAGATGAACTCCCACTAAATTCAACATCCCTCAAGTTGTTTAGTGAACATGATCCAAATTCACCACACCTAATCCGATCATCACGAGAAGAGATGTGGTTTCAATGGTGGACAACGAAGTGTCGATCATATCATTCATATGACTCATGCTTAACCTTTCGGTTCTTGTGTTCCGAGGCCATGTCTGTACATGCTAGGCTCGTCAAGTTAGACCCAAGTATTTCCGCGTGTGCAAAAACTGGCTTGCACCCGTTGTATGTGAGCGTAGAGTCTATAGCACCCGATCATCACGTGATGCTTGGACACGACGAACTTTCGCAACGGTGCATACTTGGGGAGAACATAGTTTTTATCTTGATCTTTAAGTGAGGAATCATCTTATAATGCTACCGTCGCGATCTAAGCATGATAAGATACATAAAAGGATAAACATCACATGCATATAACTTTATGTGACATGGTATAGCCAATCTTCGCGCAATGATCTCCATCTTGTACGTTCTGGCATGATCTCCATCACTCCACCATGATTGCCTCCACCACGAATAGCAACTACAACTATTGCTAACTACTTAGCGATAAAGTAAAGCTATTACATGGCGTATAAGAAGTTGACTCGCAGGTCATACACAATTATAAAGACAACCATATGGCTCCTGCTGGTTGTGTACTCATCGACATGCAAGTCGTGAAACATTACAAAATATGATCATCGCATACAATATACACATCACATCTTGGGCCATACCATATCACAGAAAACACTCCCTGCAAAAACAAGTTAGACGCCTCTACTTTGTTGTTGCATGTTTTACGTGGCTTTATGGGAGTAGATGCTAAGAACGATTCTTACCTACGGAAAGCCACAACGGTGATATTATGGTTGCCAAACTCCGGTGTTAATCCCATGACAACTATAGTGAGAGAATCTGACATCCACCAGCCGCATGTGTGGAACAAGCCACACGTCAAGTGCGGAGCCGGTCTCGCGAGCGACGTCGCGTAAGGTTGGCCTGGACCGCTTCAATCTCACTATCCCGCGTCATAAGAAGAACACAAACAAGAGGCTTGCAACAGAAAACATCAACGCCCGCAACAACCATGTTGCGTTCTACTCGTGAAACACATCTACGCATAGATCTAGCTCTGATACCACTGAAGGGTTTCACGGCATAGTAAATCAAAATTTTCTACGGAGCGAACAGAGGGAAAGCCAAGATCTAATCTAGGAGATGCAAACAACGAGAGAGATTGGATTAGATCTTCATACCCTTGAAGATTCGCACAGCGGAACGTTCGTCGGAACGTGGGTGATGTAGTCGTACTCGCTTCTCCTCCTCGCGATCCGATCCGATCTAGCACCACAAGTGGCGGTGCCTCCGTGAGATGCACACGTGCAGCACCTCGACGTCTCCTCCTTCCTCGGACCAGCGAGTATGGTGGAGAGATAGATTGGATCTACAGCACGACGGCGTGGTGTATATGGTGGAGAATTTCTGCTGCAGGGCTTTGCCTACAAACAGTCGGGAGGGAGAGAGGAAGATAGCAAGGCTGCTAGGGCTTGGAGGAAGGTGTGTGTGGGGGGGAGGGGGCGCACCACCCCTCTATATATAGAGGGGGGCGGCCAGCCCTTGCCCCTCCTCCAAGCCTATCTCTAGTTTAAACAATTTAAACTCTCCCTTATCTAGAAATCCTATCTCTAGTTTAAACGATTTAAACTCTCCCTTATCTAGAAATTCTATCCCGAGATTTAAACGAGTCAAATCTCTCTAGAATCGGCTGGGCCCTATGGGGCCTTGTGCCCCTGGCCCAATGCGGCCAGGACACTCCCTCATAGGCCCATGCCCCCCCCCGGAAGTTGGGGCCACGTTGGTCCCCTTCCGGAAGGTTCTAGAACCTTCCGGTACAATACCGATTAACCCGGAACAATTCCGAACTCCAAAAACTGCACTGCCTTATATGAATCTTATTCTCCGGACCATTCCGGAACCTCTCGTGATATCCCGGATCCCATCCGAGACTCCGAACAAAAATTCATAAACCAATTATCCAATCTATCCTAGCGTCGAGATACGTTAAGTGTGTGACCCTGCGGGTTCGAGAATATGCAGACATGATCTTCTATCAATAATCAACAGCGGGGTCTGGGCACCCATATTGACTCCCACACATTCATCGATGATCATATCGGATGAACCACGATGCCAGGATTCAATCAATCCCATATATATATTCCCTTCGTCTCGCGATATTTTACTTGCCCGAGATTCGATCGTCGGTACCGTCATACCTAGTTCAATCTCGTTCACAGCAAGTACTTTACTCGTTCCGTAATCCGATATCACTTTGTGATTAACTCCTTAACCACATGCTTGCAAGCGGTGTTGATATCGATTACCGAGTGGGCCCGAAGTATATCTCTCCGACTTGGGAGGGACAAATTCCATCTCGATACATACAACCCAACAGATACTTTCCGATCACCTGAGAGACACCTTTATGATCACCCTCTCATAGGATGACGTTTGATGACCTCAAAGCTTTCTTCTGATACCAGGGAGTTGCATTATCTCATGGTCTAAGGGATACAATATTTGACATAGGAAAAGCTTCGCAAAGACGAACACGATGACACGATCTAATTGCTCTGCTTTGTTTGGGTCTATCCACCATATCATTCTCCCAATGATATGATCTCATTATCAATTGACAACTCATGTCTATGGTTAGGAAACCTTAACCATCATTGATCAATGAGCTAGTCCATAGAGGCGTACTAGGGACACGGTGTTGTTCACAAACCACACAAGTATTAAAGTTTCCGCTTAATACAATTCTAGCATGGAATATAAACTTTATCATGAACAAGAATTATAATAATAACATCTTTATTATTGCCTCTAGGGCATAATTCCAACAGGTCCATCGCGCGAGCCGAGGCGACGTCGGTGGCGCCGTAATTCGGCGACGCGTCGGGCAGTTAATGTCCGGTGGTCGCCGCGTGGTTCCGAGGATGACGACGACTCGGTTTCCGTCTTTGACTCGGCGGGTCCACGCGCCCTTTCGTTTTTTTTTCGCCGAATTCGCTCAGTCCGGCATTCCCAGGACGTACCCGGAAACCTGAGTTCGGCCTGGATAGTCCGAACCAAAATTGGCCCAAATCCGGCCGAAAACAGGTTCCTCGATACGCGATTGGGCCAATTTTCGGCGTCCAAACCGAAATTTGGCGTCCGGATCGACCTCCTGGATAGACGAGTGGAGATGCCTTTAGAATTATTTAGATGCATAATTTAGTTGTATGGTGTGTCTTAGAGCCAAAAAAAACTTTTAGAAGAGTACTTCTGACTCCCCAAAATAGTTTACGGATTACTCATTTTGTTTGACTACCTACAGCTCCGCACCATGCGGCATCGGTGGGATCAGAATTCCACCGGCACTCGGCGCCCACCCGCTAGGGTAAAAGTAGTCCGGAGGCACCGGATAGTTCGCCTCGTCAAGGCACGCGCCTCGCAAATATGAAGCCATAGTAGTGACTGATGTACATGATGGTGGGAGTGTGGTCGGTAGGCGCAAAGCGCGGGAAGGGGGTGGGGTGAAGGGAGCAGAGCGGGGATAAGGTGAATTGTGGGGGAGGGATGTGAGAGGCCGGTATGGCATCAGTGGCGACACAATGTCCTTCCCTTGTCCGGGCGTGGTCAACGAGAAGAAGCGACCACAGCATGGTCAGCGAGGAAACATGCATACGGACGACGTAGGTGTTTCAACGACTGCCATTAATAAAAAGCGCAAGAGGCTGGTATGGGGGTCGCTGCCATGTGGCCAGGCACAAATGAAGGGAGGACGTTGGCGCTGTCCTCGCGGACACGCGAGAGTGCAAACACTGTCCCAATTTAGGCCGTGAATGCACCGGCCTGGTAACTATGGACGGTTTGCGTCTCCGCTAGAAGCTTGTTTTTGGGCCTTGCTGTCCGCAAACAAAGCGTTTTGGACAGCAAAATACTATTTAAACAGCATGCGTGGTTGGATATGCTCTAACATAAGGGTTCATAACCCAAAAAAAGACTCAGCATGGGGTTCATACACGATCTCTAGTTCTCTAGAGCTTGTTACATCAACTCAATGAAAAAGAGCAGTATATGAATAAAAAGAAAATTGTAGTCTACATAGGTAGTGGACTGAAGCGAAGAGAATTTAACCGTATTCGTTGACAAATACAACTTTGGACGATATCGATCAACTTGCTGCCGCACTAAAGGTGACGGTCGTTGATGGCGCAGGAGTGCGAACCTATCTCTATCAAGCTAATCAATTTCAACTAGCAGTGAAACTAGTGGTACATATTGCGCATGCACCAGTACGTGAGTCGTGAGACGACTTCTCGTCAACCTTTTTATCTGTTGACCTCGCAGTTTAGGGCACCACAGTTAGTGACGTCCAATCCCGCGTATCGATTCTTAGTGCATTATACGCTGCTCCATTAATTTACCAGTGAGACTGTAGGTGTCCAGTTCATATAGGGGAGACCAGATTAGCGCGCTCCGGTCGGATATTCGCATCATAACAGCATCTTCATCGGCATGACCCATCCGTTTGAACACGTTCGCGCGGACGTGCAGGCCGTACACGGCTTCCTCAGCGGCACGACCCATCTGGAACAAGGAGTACCCACCTAATTTGTATTGCCGATGCGTCGGGCATGGACACGGACGGACCGAGGGCATGTCCTCCCGCACGTGGCACTTACCCACCTGTCAGCGACCGCTTAGCGCGGCAGCAATTCAGCGGTGCGGGCGGCAGCCTGACCGGCGGCATCCTTCGCCATCAATACCGACAGGATGACACCCTGACTGACGGGAATCCTTCTGAGTTTCCACGCTGGCATTAATGACAAAGGCGCGAGAACCTGCGCGCATTCGCACATGCAAGGGCTACTTAAGCCGGCCCCTGTGCCCATCGATGTCGCACTTCCCACCTCCGGCCATCCCTAGATACACCCCTCCCAGTGCCGCCGCCGCTACCACTGCCAACGATGAAGACGCCGGGCTGGATGAAGAAGGCTAAGAATGACCATGTCGAGCGGACCCGCCGGCGCAGGCTGGGGGCTCCCGCCTCTGCTCGCCTTCCGGCCTTCCTTCGCGGCATCGTGCCGCCGTCGCGGCCCTAAGACTTCGCCCACTGCCCCGCCGTGAGCCAGGTGGAGGAGGCCCGCTGTGACCTCGGCTACTTCCACCTGGCAGAGTGCGAGCGACGATGGAGGGAGGGAGTAGGCATCACCCACCACGATATCTCCCTCCCCACGGGCTGACACCTCAACCGGGAGCAGATCTCGATGCCTCCCGTGCCCAAGAAGGGCAAATGGATGGAGGAGGAGATCCGCAAGCTCCCGCCAGCCGTTCGGTGGGAGAACGGCTACCAGAACCAGAACTTCTGGAAAGAATTCCTGGCCTAGGAGCACCTGGCGTGACGTGCGAGCACCTATCCCGACGAGTTCCAGCCATGGGAGGTCTAAGGCGTCCCCTCCTTTAACCCCGACGACGATGGTGCCGCTAACCACTCCGACGATGAGCCCGACATCGACGACGACAACATCATTGTCAAGGAGGAAAAGGTGGACGTTGTTGCAGCAGCCGACGCCGTGTACCTGCCCCCGGAGTACCAGGAGCTCCTGGCGCGGGACTATGACGAGAACGCCTTCATCGAGCAGGCCATTGCGGCCACCGCGCAGGACGAGGATGCCTTGTGGGGAGGCTTCCATGAATGAAGCTGGCATATAGCCGCTGGTGTCAGCTGACCCTAGTAAAAACTAGAGAAATACTTAGTTTATATTTTTAGCAAAATGACACCAGCAATGTAATGATAATATATCACTAACCCCATCGAGAATTTGTTCAAGATGGCGGCTTTCAAAAGGCCGTCCAACTCACCGGTCTATTGGTGCAGGCAAACGCGGAACTGACTCGAGGGCCGCTATGCCAGCGACCTTACAAGACACATTTGATATTGCCTCTAAAACTCATATTACAAAGCACTATTGATATTGCCTCTAAAACTCACTTTACAAGGCATTATTATCATTGCCTCTAAAACTCACTTTACAATACACTATTAGATATACCTTACATAAAAAAAGAGGCATTATAAAATATGCTACAAAGTTACTTTGCAAGGCACTTTTTAGGTATGCCTTACATATAAAAAGAGGCATTAAAAAATATACCTACAAAGGTATTTTACAAGACACTTTCTAGATATGTCTCAAAATACATTTAACAAATCGATAGCGAATACGACATTTTTTTGCCTTAAATAATAATTTAAGATAATTTGTCTACTTTTAAAGGCACTTCTTAGAGCCTTTTATTTGAGAACGTGAGGCAGTGAATGCCGCCAACTACCAAGTGGCATCATTCTCCAAATATTTGGTGTGTCCTCCTTTTTACTGGTGGCTGTCGTTGATTCTCGTGCATTTTGGCAAGTGTGTGAATCCCGGAGACTTTCCGGCGATCCACCAGCAGCAGCGGTACGCCCGCTGTCCAGGGCAATCCTGCAACGTCCCGATCATGAGACAGACTGCACCTTCTTCTGGGGAAAATGATACCGTACCCCCGGGGATAATAGGAATCGATCCTCCGGGTCGTCGCTGCTAGCACGTACCTCCGGACGCACGACGCCTGCTGAAATAACTGTCTTATCTTCTACCTGTAGATCACGCCGCGCGCCCGTGCCCAGGATCCCTGCCGCTCGTGCGTTGTCCGCCCCGCAGCTCGCACCGCCACGCTCTCTCACCGGCGGTTGGCCATTGACGACGATGACTATCTTTCCATGGAAGCCTCATGCTCCACTGTCTCCCATGGCACAAGCCTCTCTCTGCTTCTTCTCATGGTGTCCACCCCCGATTGCTCTGGGACAAGAGCCCCAAGCCCCTCCGCACGTGCTCCGGCGCTAAAACTCCTCCGCCACGGTCGACGGCGACGACCATCACCTCATAGCATCTGCCTGCTCCACGGCCAAGTTCACCGGTGCGGACACGGCGTCTTTTGCTACCTGTGACGAGTGTCATTGCTACTTGCGGCAAGCAACCTTGCTACCTACGGCGAGTGACGTTGCTAGCCGCGGCCAAGGCCTCCGGCAAAATTATATTTGTTATATTTTGCTACAACTTCTTTTTGTTTTTGCTACAATAGCATATAGCTTTTGCTACATGATTTTTTGGGTCCCGGTGAAAGTCTCCGGCGATGTCTCTGATGAAGTCTCTTTTTTGCTACATGTGCTAATTTCTTTTGTTAAATCTGTTTAATGGTTTTGCTACAATATTGTAAATTTTTTGCTACAAGTTCTCCGACGAGATATTCCGGCGAAAGTCTCCGGCGACATCGGTTTTGCTACATTAGAACGAAACTTCTGCTACAAAGTCCCTGGCGAGTTCTCCGGCGAGGATGGTCTTTTTTGTTCTATTTTCTGGGCGAACCGTTTTTTGCTACAATGAAGCAAAAACGGGACCAATGTAGCAAAAGCGGGACAAATGTAGCAAAAACGAGTAAAGGACGGAACGTGAAGATCTGGACCATCGATCTGCGCTGATCTAACGGCTGGGGACCCGGGGGATGGAAAGTTTCCATCCCCGGGGGATGCCTAGCATTGCCCTTCTTCTGGTCTTAAAAGGAGTCTCCGACGGGGACGTCGAGCACCGATCGGCAAGGAAATTGAATGAATGTGCGCGTGCGTTTTCCTCTTCCAGACGGCAATGCGAGAGGGAATTCAGGACGCCGGCGAGTGGAGGAAGAGGCAGATCGCGGAGCAGTCGTCGACGGCGACGCCCCTCAGCCTGCGCCTCCACGCGCGCACGGCGCACTCGACCAGGCGTTTCGCCGCCTTCTCTTTGTCTGGCGTGGCGGCCACGATCCGCACGGCCTCCTCGTTGGAGAGCACGTCCCAGACCCCGTCGGTGGCCAGGATGACGAACCGGTCCCGGGCGGTGACCCTCCTCTGCGTCACCTCCGGCGCCGAGATCACGCCGTAGTGCTTGACGCAGTAGTCGCCGAACGCCCGCGACATGGCGAGCCCCGGCGCGTCCCGGTCCGGCAGCCACACCCGGTGCACGCCGGGCTCGTCGCCCAGGCTGTGCACGCGGCCCTTGCACTGCCTGATGCGCTCCTGCTCCTCTGCGTATCAGATTTGACCGTCAGCGATGGTCGTGTCAAACAATGTACAGAACGTCTTCTCACGAGGACTTACGGGGTAGGTTGGGCTTGAAGTCGACGGTGAGCTGGACGGCGGCGACGCCCCCGTCGTCCGACGTGGTCCCAAGGACTGCCCGCGAGTCGCCGACGTTGGCCACCACCATCATGTCGCCCCGCTTGACGATGGACAGCGCCGTGCAGCCGCTGTTGAATGCGTCGAGGCGGCGGCTTCGGCGGAGCTCTTCGTCGACCGCGGCGGCGGCAGCCAGGTAGGACTGCCTCCACAGGTCGAACTGGCGGTCGCAGAGCATCTTCTCGCCGTCGATGAGCGACGCCAGCGCGACGGCTTCCTGCCAGCGGCAGAGCAGCGAAGGAGGCAGCGAGTCCCGGACGGCCTTGGCGACGTAGTGGCCCCACTGGCCGTGCCCGTCGAAGATGCCGCAGAAGATGGAGTCGTCCTGGCACCCGAATCCCTGCATTCAGAAAATCAACAAGGAAAAACATCCTTGAGAAATCGAGAGAAAAAACCCCCCAAAACTTTGGAGATATCAGAAATAATTATGGAGAAATTCAAGTGTTATATGAAAAGTGATGTTTTTTGGAATTGCTGATTTGGTTTTCTATGTCCACATGTAGCCTGGCATTTTGTGCAAAATTGAACTTTCATCGATTTGTTCGTGCATGACAATGGAAATCACAAGGTATGGGCGTGACATGACAGAATTGACAACCAACTGAACCAGCCGGCCCTCTTGTGCTGGTAGGTCATCGTTGTCCTTATTAACCTGAACTAAGTTCAATTCGTCCGTGCTTTCAAGCTAGTGAGTTGATTGTACAATCATTATTTCCGAGCTGATGTGCATACGTTTTTATGCGACGCAAATTGGTTAACTACCTTTTTCTAAATTATATGTGCAATGCAAGCCTATCGGCTTAAACCTAATCAAAATTTGGTCTTCTGAAAACTTACAAGGCCGGTTTTATTAGGAAGACAATAGGAACAATTTACGTTTTCCCCATCGCAATCATCAGTAAGTTATTAAGAGTCTAACTAAGCAAAGCCACTTTGGATTCAGATACCACTAAACCGAACACCTCTTTTGCCCCATGAAATCAAGACACGTAGCCTCCCTTTTTTGGCAGATACTACTAAGTGACCAAAACCCCTAGTAGATGTCAAAAGGAAGCACCATATCCAAGAACCTTGCGAACAATGTTTTTTTTTTTTGCTGGTAAAACTCCAAAACTGATCTAGGTTAGTTTGACACGTAAGAGGCAATACGTGGTCAAGAGAATGGCCTAAGACCACACAACGAACTGAAACATCTCACGGAAATATCAGAAAAATGGTTAGGTAAGAGCAAAAGAGAGCAGCCAATATTTTAGTGCACACGCAATCAAGCGCAGAGAAATGAGGTTGGGCCAGCAACTAGTCCCAATGCCTAACGACCGTGACATCATCTTGGCCGCCGGCGAGGCTAACGAGAAACAGAGCAGCTAGCGGCGATCGATGGAGCGAAAGAGCTCACGAACTCACCTCCCATACGATGGAGCAGTCCTGGTTGGTGCCCTTCTCGCCGCGTCGGGAGCAGACGGCGGCCAATGTCTCGGAGCCCTCGCCCCAGAGCGTGCCCGACGTCCGCAGCACCGTGCCCTGCTCCTCCTCGTCGCCCTTCCTCTCCTTCCCCAGTGACATGGAACGGGCCAGGCCCTGAAGCATCGACGAGATCTGCCGCATTCTGGCTGTCGTCGAAGACCAAAACCCACCTCGATCGGTCGGTTCGGCTGCTCTGGCCACAGGAGCTCCTTCTCTCTCCCTTGCTCTGCTAATTCTTCGAGCGCAGACCGGCCATGGCGATGGAGGATAGGCCGGACGGTGGCAGCAGGGTTCCTTTAGCTTAGCTTGGGAGATGTCCCGATCGGTCGTTTCTCCTGGATCTTTCTTGCCTCGGGAAGTTTCTTTGGATTGAAGACACGAGCTTGTATTGGAGCGGCTATGTATATGGATAGGATAGGTGCGAGAATTGTGGAAGAAAGTGTGGAAGAAGAAACTGAAAGCGAGGATTGTTAGTATTACGAACCAGGTCAAGATCAAGAGAGGAGGAGGTGCGAGAGTTGTGGTGGAGCGGAAGCTCGGGAGGGAGCTTTTAAAGGAGAGGGAAGAAGAAGAGGTGGGGGGAAGAGCCGTGGCCGTGGGTGCAGGGGAAGCTCGCGGCCATGCAGCGGACCGACGCAGCCACGCGGGCCGTCCGTGGCTTGCACAGCAACACAAACAAGGACGATGCACTTGGGAACGGGACGGGTCCTGGATCGATCGGGGAGGGACCTGCCGTACTCCGTCTCTGCCTTTCCGGTGATGTGGATAAGTGCATCCATCCACCGTTCTGGAATTTTCAGCTTAGCGCACTATAGATGGCGTACGTGTACGACGCCAATAAAAACAGGCACGGGTGTCTGGCTACCTATTTTTTGCCTGTTTCTCAACAGGTGTCTGGCTAACTTTAGGATGCCGCGGCCAACCGGCCTCATCTCCTTCTTTTTTCGAATGGCCTCATCTCCTCCTCGTTTTTTTTTTTGCCTAATTCTCCTCCACCATATCCCAACTTGCATTTTCTGGATAACGATGCAACTTCATGGTGCCGATCATCGCGAGCTATTTATGGAGGTGTGTACTCGTCTAGAGGACACGACACGGGATTTATTCATTCGATACGGTTCGGATAGACCTACCTATAATACTTTAGGCGTTTAATAATTTCTCACGATGATATATAATTCGTCTTACGTTATTTTACTTTCCTTTTGTTTAGAACTTAGACTTTGGCGTCTGTGTGCATCCTAGTTATACAGAGACCGAGTATAATACTTAAGACTTTTTAAGTAATAAAACGCCCTTTATCGAAAAAATGTAACTTAGTGAAAGGAAAATGATACATCTACCCCCGGCCGCTCCGCTCGCCTGTGCGCTTCACTGACGCGCAATTACAGCTCGCGCCGCCACCCTCTCTCCGCCTCACCACCGCATGTACCTCGTCGACTCGCCTTGCAGCCCTACGTCGTCGCATGTACCTCGCCGGAGCGCCACACCTCCCTGCACCTCATCGGAGCGCCACCCCCAGGACGCGCCGCTATGTATCTCCCTGCAGGTCCTCCACGGTGCCGCCGGATCTCCGCTGCCACCAACTCCCGTGCACGCCACCGGCCCTCCCATCTCCGGCGAGGTCTTATCCCGGTCCTGTAGTAGGGGCAATATTGGAGCACGGGGATGAGCGAGGAGGCCATGAATGGGGGGAGGGGTGGAGGTCCTCCCACGTGGGAGATGATGGTTGTTCTGCTGCTGCAATGGTGATGCTACCGACGGGTGATACTGTTGCTACGGACGGCGGGCGGCGTTGCTACCAGCCGCAACACCGATTGCTATAAGTGGCAGCTCCGACTGCTAGCATAGGCTTGTGTTAGACATATCTTTCTATCGTGGAGTTTCCCTATTTGTTGTGATGACCACAATAATCCGTAGTTATGGCATTGATTATATAGTTATGACATTGATTGTAATAGCAATGTCTAGGATTATAATCTTGTCTATATAGACGTGAAATGGAATGGCCCAAGTGTGGTCAATCTTCTCATATATCAGCCAAAAAATCCTGACAACGCTTCCGCTCTCCTCTCCTCCCTAGTCGCCTCCTCCTACAGCCCTTGGCCGGCCGAACCTCCTCCTCCCCTCCTCCCATGGCGCCGCCCAAACCCCACCCCAACGCCCACCTCTGGGCGCAAGTGACTGCCATCCAGAGCGTTCGCTCGCTCGTCCCGGTCGTCCTCGACCTCAAAACCAACGTATTTCCCAAGTGGCGCACCTTTTTCGCCATCGCCGTCACCACCTATGCCCTCGAGGACCACCTCACCACCGAGCGGACTCCTACCGGCGATGCCACGTGGCTCTGCCTCGACTCCACGGTCCTTCGATGGCTCTATGGATCCATGATCATGGAGATCGTCGACC
Source organism: Avena atlantica (assembly GCA_910589765.1). Lineage (NCBI taxonomy): Eukaryota > Viridiplantae > Streptophyta > Magnoliopsida > Poales > Poaceae > Avena > Avena atlantica. The sequence goes on along the minus strand of OU342733.1, from coordinate 419,486,134 downwards.
TCGTCATGCCCACCTTGACCACGGCCGACGCCCCTGCTGCTACGGTGTACACGGTCTAGACGTGTCAGGGGGATCACCCCCCGGGTAGGCTAACCAGGCAAGATACAAAAGCACCAACATGCCAGCCGGCTGAGGACAGCCGGACGCAGAAACTCAAAGACAGAACAGAGGGAAGGCTAGACCAAGACCAAGCTGGCAAACTAGCCAGCCGGATAAGAATCATCGGCAAGGACAGTCAGCAAACTAGATCAAGCCAGCCGGATGGAGCAAGACCGACCAAGGTCCAGCCGGACGGAGCAAGACAGACCAAGACTGAACCGAAAGAACAATCAGCCGGATGAGGCAAGCAAAGACAGAAGACTAGTCGGATGGGGCCAACCATCCGGTCCAGGGAGATCAGTCGGCTAGACCACCCTAGCCGGCCACTCAAGACAAGCAAGGTACAAGATGACGTAGAGCGCAGTGCGTAGTATGCCCAGGACGGCGGACAAGACAGAAAGGAGACTCAGACACGCGGCCCATACCGACGACTTTACTGATGACGGCTGCTACAGTAGACAGTAGGTGGCACTGTGCATAACTGCCCGCACGGCGGCCAATGTAGACAGCGTGGCGGCATGGGCTTGACTGTGGGTTCATGCCCTCCATGTCGTCCACTGTAGATGACCTAGCCGGCTAGGGCCTGCCTGTGGGACCAGCCAGTCAGCCAAGCCGTTGCCCACGCCACCTCATCCTATATAAGGGGCGACAGGGGCAACATAGCAATGGTTGGACCTTCACCAATCACTGGCTAGCCCAGATACAGCTCGAGGAGCCTTGTAGACCTTTGTGTTCATCCCGATAGTCAGTTCGGCAGGAGTAGGAGCTTTACCTCACCCTAAGGGATATGAACCTGGGTACTTCTTGTGTCCCCGACGCTTGCTTGTGCCCAATCCCGCCTGTGGACGCCGTCGCTCGCCTCCCTGCTCTCTCCCACACCTCTATCTAGCCTTCTTAGGCTTTGTCGTTTCCATAACGACGACAATACGGCTATCCATGGCCTCTTCAAGGACAACAATAAGACCCGTGAGGTCTACCTCGCCGAGGAATTCCGCAACATCAAGCAGGAGGACCGCTCCATTGTCGAGTACCTACAGCTCCAAAAGGCGTCGGCCGACACCCTTGGCGAGGTTGACGCCCCAGTCTCTGACTCGGACCTCGTCACCAACGTCATCAAGGGTCTCAGCGATCATTTCGACAGCGTCGCCGACATCACCCCTCTCCTCACACCGTTCCCTACCTTCCTCAACTTCCGCAACATGCTGCTCCTCTAGGAGATGAAGATGCTACGTCGGTCCCCCAACACCTCGGCCTCGTCCTTCGTCGCCCGGGGCCCAGCCCCTCATCCTCCTAGCGGCGGCCCCCTGCTGGGCCGGGTGCTGGCCAGCCATAGCGCCCTCCCGCGGCGGCCCCCCAACACGCACCATGGAGGTTACGACCGCAACAAGGGGAAGAACAAGGGCTACCGCCCCCTGGCTGTGCTCCTCCTGCGCCTACACCCTTCAACCCATGGACTGGTGCTATGCAGATGTGCCTATGCAACAGTCTGCCCCTGGCCCCAGCCTTCTCGTCCCTCGCCCGGGTCCTCGTGCCTATGTGGTGACCCCCCATGCCGGTCACGGCGCCGGCTATGGCGCCCCCTACGGAGCTTGCTACGGTGCCCCCCACGGCGCTGGTTATGGTGCCGCCTACTACAACCGTTGCCCATGCGTCGTAACCCACGTGGGATCCCGCCGCCCTCGCCCAGCACTTCAATGACATGACGCTGCAGCAGCCCGCTCCAGATTGGGTCATGGACAGCGGTGCCACCGCCCACCTCTCCAAGGACGCCATATCCTCTCCTCTCTCTCTCCACATCATATGTATCTTCATGTCACTATTGGAGACGGCTCCTCCGTCCCCGTCTCCGCATCGGGACATGCCTCTCTTCCTTCTTTTTTCTCTAATAGTCCTCTTCATCTTGGTGATGTCCTAGTTACACCTCGCATTATTCAAAACATCATCTCATACATTAGTTTACTACATATAATCAGTGCATAGTCGTATTTGACCCTTTTGGTTTTTTTGTGAAGGACCTTCTCACTTGGCATGAGCTGTTTCGGTGCAATAGCATGGGGGATCTTTATTCCTTTCAGTGCCTGGCGCCCCGTGCCCTCACGGCGACCACCACCTCCCATGATGTTTGGCATCGCTGCCTCGGTCATCCCGGTCATGATGCTTATCGTCGTCTCTCGCAGCATATTTCTTTGCCGTGTAATAAAAATACTCATAGTACTTCTTCCATCACTAGTACTACTGACCCATTTGAGTTAATTCACTTTGATATTTGGACATCACCAATCTCTAGTATTTCTGGTAATAAATATTTCCTAGTAATTCTTGATGATTTTACTCATTTTCTATGGACTCTTACTTTACAGCAAAAATCCAATGCTTACGTCCGTGCTTACTTATCTTCACGTTTTCGCTCACACTCAGTTTAATTTCCTTCTTGCGTCCATACAGTGTGATAACGGTCGTGAGTTCGAAAACGCCAAACTTTACTCCTTCGCTGCCGAACACGACATACATATTCGCTTCTCGTGTCCATACACATCCCAACAAAACGGTAAAGCCGAGCGTATTATTCGTATGGTGAATTATATAGTGCCTTCTCTTCTTTTTCAGGCTAGTTTACCGCCTCGCTTTTGGATAAAAGCTCTTAATTACGCCACTCACGTCCTTAATTGTCCCCCACAAAAACCATCACCGCTCCCTCTCCTTATTTTGCACTTCATCATGGTCATCCCGATTACTCGTCTCTACGTGTTTTTGGTTGCCTTTGTTATCTCAACACCGTCTCTACCATGTCTCATAAACTCGCCCTTCGGTCTAGTGTTCGTGTTTTCCTTGGTCGTTTTCCTCACCACAAAGGTTATAGCTGCATGGACCTCACGACTCAAAAGTGTTTCTAGCAACTTGGAAACCTACACAACACAAACTCAAGACTTTGTCCCAACAAACAATGAGGTTGTCAATCTCACCGGTTTGCTGAAAACAAAGTATTAACTGTATGGTTTGGAAGGTAATAACGGTTTGCAGAAAGTAAAAAGTAATAGTGGAAGATGTATCAATGGTAAAGATTGGACCGAGGTCCATAATTCACTAGAGGTGTTCTCCTTAAGACAAACAAACATGGTGAAAGGATACGGATGTCGCCTAGAGGGGGGGTAAATAGGCGATTAAAACTTTTCCTAGAGTGGCTCAACAAAGGCGGAATAAAACTAGTGTTTACTTTGTTAAGAACAACCTAGAACAACTAAGGTTCACCTATGTGCACCAACAACTTATGCTAAGCAATACAAGCAACAAAGTGATAGCACGATATATATTACTTCAAGCACGAAGGCTTTCACAATGTAAAGTGCATAAGTAAAGAGCTCGGGTATAGAGATAACCGAGGCACGCGGGGACAACGATATTTTACCGAGTTCCTCCCAACATGGAGTACGTCTCGTTTGGAGAGGGGGTGGTATCAAACCACCATCGCCACAAAAGGCCTCCCTTATTCTCCAGTGAATCTCACCCCAACGGGATCGATCCACACTTCCACTATCGGTGCACTTGTCGGTGGCAACCGGAAACTCTCACAAGGTTGGGGCACTTCTCCACAACTTAATTGGAGGATCCCAATAAACGCCACCAAGGCCACAAAACCGTCTAGGGTTCTAAGAACCCAAGAGGAACAAGCTCCAATGAGTAACTCAAACCAAATCCTCCAACGAGAACACATACCGATGCACCAAATGCAATGGCAAGGACACAAGAAGTGCTCAAATCCTTCTCTCCCAAATTCCACCAAAGCTACAAAAGCTTATGGGGGAATAAGAGAGCAAGAACAATGGAGGAAATCCACAAAAGACTCCAAGATCTAGATCCTAATATGTTCCCCTCACTTAGAGGAGAGATTGATTGGTGGGATTGTAGATCTAGATCTCCTCTTCAAATCCCTCAAGAATATGCAAGAATCATAGGAGGGACTGAGAGGAAGCAAGCTCAAGAAGGTCAGCAATGGAGGGGAAAACTTGCAAGATTGGTTGAGGAACCATTGGGTAAGAAGGCCCCTTAAATAGGTCCCTCTGAAATCCAACCGTTGCAACCCAAAAATGTGATTCCTGGTACTATCGGACTTTTTCCTAGTACTACCGGACTTTCCCGGCACTACCGGACTTTCCCTGGGGTTCCTGGGGCGTCAAACGCATTTTTCTCTGTGCTCCCCGGTACCAAAATGCGGTACTACGGGACCCCGGTACTACTGGATCCTGGTCCGGTACTATTGGTCATCATAGAACGAAAACAGTCATAACTTTTGCATCCGGACTCCGATTTCGATGATCTTGGGCTCGTTTCGAAGAGGAAAACAACCTCTACAAGATCATGCAAAGAAACATCATAGTTCAGCAAGGGAGGATAGATCCAAATGACGAAGTTAAAAACCTTCTGCTGCGCTACGTACTAAAATGCGGTACTACCACTTTTTGGTACGTAGCCCGACAGTGGCTTTTGGCAACTTGTCAAAAACCTTCTGCCGCGCTAGGTACTAAAATGCGGTACTACCGTTTTTTGGTACCTAGCCCGGCAGTGGCTTTTGGCAACTTGCCAAAACCTTCTGCCGTGCTATACCGCATTTTAGTACCTAGGAAATAAGACCAGCAGTCAAACGGCTATAACTTTTGATTGGTAACTCCGATCGACCCGATTCTAATTGCGTTGGAAAGAGGACGACATGAGCTTCCCTATAAAAGGTAAAAATATTCGTTATCACCAAGTGAGAATGTATCAAGTATAATAATGTGAGATATCTCACTTGGTGAGAAACCAAAAAACTGCATAGATCAAAATCGCAATAAGATATAAAAGAGGGATGCGATTTTGATGAACAAGATCTTGTTATGGAGATTACCACAAGCTCTATATCCTCACATGGATAAGACCAAATAACAACCAAATACGATGGTGCAAGTATGTAAAGGTTTGAGCTCTCTTCGAACGATGTGATCGAGTTACTCATTCGAGAGCCCCTCTTGATAGTACGGCTATCTATCCTAAACCCAGTCTCCCACTAACAATATGGGACCGACAAAAGGGAAAACCTATCAAGATTTTACCTTTGACTTGAGCATTCCACTTGAGCTCGATGTAGACGATCTTGCCCTTCTCAATATGGAACGCCTTTCTTGATTCCTCATCAGATCCATGATCACCGAGGATGGCAAGCATCAAGCATGAGATCTTCTATAGATGGTGCATGTTGATCTTGCACATCACATCTTCTTCTCATTTCATCGACCTTGAAGCCAACACATGCTCCAAGCGATGCCAATGGAAAATTCCTACAAATATAACTTAATACACACATTTAGTCCATAAAGATTGTCATTAATTACCAAAACCACACATGGAGGCCCACATGTTCTTTCAATCTCCCCCATTTTGCTAATTGATGACAATCCCTTTAAGAGGGTTTATATAAGGAATCTTAATGAACAAAATGGTAACACAAATATCAAATACTACATAAGTATGTGATATTGGTACCACAACCATATATAGAGCAAACTCCCCCACAATCTATGCATGTGCGATGAACTTGAATTTCATTGCATATATTGTCAATCCTTATCATTGGTGGAGTTTCCTCTATATATACCATATTCTAAGCAACAACAAAGATGAAAGAGCATGAAAGGCAAATGCTTAGAAACAAACTCAAAGCATAAACCATTTCCCTTAAACCCTCTAAAACTTCTCCCCCATTGGCATCGATTACCGAAATGTGTGACAAGTTCTAGAAGGCAAATATAGTAATATTTCCTCCAAAGATGTGCCTTCGCACATATCCAATGATGAATACTTGGGAGGGAGTAGAACTATATCGAGGACCCGAAGATTGCCAAAGGAATAAAATAAAACGATGCATCACAAATGACGCAAGCAATCACAAGATCCGACAAATCAATTGAAAACAACAAATGAGTCCAAATGGAAACAACAAGATATTATGATATGAGCAGAAGAGTGCTTTAAATAATAAATAGAGAAGCTCCCAAAGATTTGTGCACAATTAAAAATAAATGCATTAGAATACACATTGCACAAATATGGAATCCTCGCTCCCCCATAAGCATTTAAAACACAACAAATGAAAGATCAAATAAAAGCTTAAATAAAATAGAGAAGCTCCCCAAGATTTGTGCACACTTTAGAATCATTGTATTTCAATACAAAAATGCACAAATATGGAATCCTCACTCCTCCATAAACATTTAAGGCACAATAAATGAGAAGGAAGACAAATGAGCTCCCCAAAGATAATGCACCAATTATGATAATTGCATTTGGGAACAAAGTGCATAATCATGGAATCCTCACTCATCCAAGTTCATTTAACAATACAAGGCATGCGAGAACAAATATAGGTGCCCAAAGATGTAAAAAAAGGAACGCACACTCATAGGCAATTAAATTTGGAAGCCACCAAAAAATCAAAAGGAGTAAAAAGGTGGTATCCAAGGAATAAAATCTGAACTAAAGTTATATTCTCATATGTGTATATGTTTCTAAGTGGATAACATCACAAAGACATAGGCCCATAAAGAAACAAGCACACACAAATAAGATATACAATAAATCACATAAAAGGCTAAAATGAAGTCATAACATATATCAATAAGATTTTAGCTTCAAAGCATGGCCAAAGGCACAATTTTATCTTATTATACATTAATGAACTTCAATCACCAACAAACTACATATATTACAACTATCAACAAGGGAAAAGGAGAAGGTTGGCATATATGGAGAAAGGCAACAAGTATCACAAGAGAAAATAGACTAGCAAAATCTCACTATTGCACATGAGATAAGTTGAGGAAATGATAGGCAATAAAATTTCTAGATTGACATATTTGGGATTGGAGGATCATATACATGATTTTTTATAGTCCCAATTATATGTACTCATATCAACTTATACACATATACAAAAGAGAGTCCTCTTAATACCATGGATAGAGATACAACAATAAATACAATAACAAAAATTCATGCCAAGATGCAACCTACAAAAGGTTGGAAGGAATATAAATATGCATGAGCAATAGATACTTGTTACCGAGATATAATTTATAGGATGTAGAGGATATGGATTCGTTGATCATCCTATAGCTTGCTTCCAATTTTCATGTATGCATCAATTCTTCAAAATTGAGAGACAAGGATCCAATCTATCTCAAATGTACCTAAAACACATTTAAGTACACAATGGTGCCCAATCTTATTGGGTCCAAAGTAGTTAGTGCAACTACAATACATAGGAGAGACTCCACATAAATATGTGCATATTGATATGAAATTGAATTTCATGCACAACTTAGCCGATGGGATTAGGTGGAGTTCCCCCTATATATTGGATCAAAGAAAGCAAGCATGCCATAATATAGTCATATAGTAAATATGCATGCATAAAGCTTTCAAGAACCAAAAAGGAGATACAATTTGAACAAAAACACCACGTAAATCGAGATTGCACACACAAGAGTGTGACATGACAAATGATATACAAATTGTATCAAAGAACCAATTCAACACATGAAAGATCACCAGTTCAACAAATGAACTAGGCTAAAGACAAAGAGCAAAAGATAGATAGAAATAAAAATGCTCAAGGATTTATCTCATTCTAAAATGGTGAAAATGTGAAACAAGGAATGAGACAAAACCAACTCCCAAAAAGAGCAAGGTTCCAACAAGAAACCAAACTCCCCAAACTTCTCATGATGGCACAAGATACCAAAACAAAAAGATTGAGGTTCCAAGCACACAAAACCCGATATGGATCAAACAAAGAAGCATAAATATGAGTGTTCTAAATAATATAGGAGAGCTCCCCCTGACATGGTTATACCCTACGGGTACACGACCTTAGCATACCTAGTCCAGCCCAAGGAAGGCCCACGAGAACATGCGCTAGCCCATGAAGACTTTCGGGTGGCCAGGGCCCATGACGCCTTCGGATCCTTGGAAAGCAAGACTAGAGTAGATAGAAAATTCAAAGGGGTAAACCCTAAAACCTATAACCGACTCGATCTGTGACTGAGACCTTCCTATATCTTTATAAAGTCCAGGAGGGCACAATGAGGAGGCTCTCTTACAATCTCTCGCACACCACCACATAGACACCTCCACGCCAGATTGCATCTGCGCACCCCTGTACTTTTCGGTTCTGCCGTAATCAAGAGCAGACAAGCAGGAGAAGGGTTTTGCCTCCGGGGGCCTAAACCTGGGTAAACCTCGTGTCCCCGTGTTGCTTGTTTGCTAACCGTTCCGCGATCTCCAGCATCCCCATCTTCTCCAAAACCCAAGCTCATAACAATGGGCATTAACGAGATTAAACCTCGTCAATTGGCGCCGTCTGTGGGAATTGGGGGCGCTGATTGTGCGATCGTGACGGTCCCAACCAAAGAGATCTACAATTCCGTGGTGACGGAGAGTCATCTCCTCTTCGGTGCCTTTGACTTCACCGCCCACTCGCTAGCCACCCTGAAGGACTTCGAGCCCGTTGGCGACGGACTCGAGATCCTGTTCGGGAGCTTCTGCTTCCAGGTGGGGCATACCAGCACTCTCCGCCTCCCAGAGCGGGTGCCCCTGCCATTGATCAGGCCCGCTTTGTGGGCTCCACACCCCGTGCTACGCACATCACCATCGACAGATGAGTCCTATGACAGCAGCAGCTGCAACTCAGATCTGTGCGATCCACCATCGGATGAAGGGACCTACGGTTCCGGATCCGAAAGCTGCCATAGCAGCAATCCGATCTACGAGCGCTACCAGTGTGCCGCAGTCATCCAGAGTGACGTGGATCAGGAACACAATCCGCCACCCAACCCGCAGGGTAGAAACAGTGGAAACAGAAGAATCCAGTCCCCCACCCAACGGGAACGGCACTGATCGAGTCATCCACCTCAGCGAGGAAGGATGGGCGCAAGCACGCGAAGCCGTAGCAGGCAACAAGATCTTGCCCGCAGATGCCTCATGGGACCTGCTGATGGCATACCACATGCTCCTAATCGAGGAGCACAAGAAGCAGGTGAAGACGCAAGAGGTGCTTGACAAACGCAAGAAAGCAGCCTCGAAGTCCAGTGCGCGGCGAGCTGCGCGGCGAGCTGCGCTCTCCGCCATGGGCATCGGCTCTAGCTCGCACGACAACCACGGCAACAAGCACCATTCTCGCACAGAGAACATGGATCCCAAGGCACGTCGCGAGGTGACTCGGGCCCTCAACGCATCCTTCATGGAGATGGATGCGGATGGCAACGTCATCCCGAAGACACCACAAGCTGCAATCATGGCGGCCACCGCGTACCTTGCGTCCCATCCACCTCTGGAGGGGGGCCCGAAAAGGGCCATGCATAAGTCCACGCTTACCGGACTTGGACTCGTTGGAGCTGCGCTCCACGGAGAAGCTCCTGCGGAGCCAAAGAAGAAGGCTGCGGTCAGGTTCAACCGCAACCCCATGCCCTTATCCGAAGATGAACAACATGACCTTCCTTGAAGGCACAAAATCTCGCGCCGTCGCAGCCGTGATTACGACGCTCGAAGCGAGCTAACCTAGCACAAGATCGACAAGGCACGCGCCAAGCGCATATGCTCGTCTGAAACCGAGGAGGATGATGATGAAGGGGAACTCTGCGGAGCCCAATGCTTCAGCAGATCTGTTCGGTGGACACGGATTCCGCGGAACTTCAAGCTTCCTTCGGACACTCCGAAGTTTGACGGCACACAGGACCCCAAGGCGTGGCTCAGCGACCACTTGTCGTCCGTCAAGCTACACGGCGGAAACAAGGAAACCGCCATGCAATGCCTTCAGCTGCAGCTGACAGGCGCAGCTCGGATCTGGCTTAGCAGCCTATCCTCGGGATCCATCCGAAGCTGGGAGGAGCTGACATACAGTTTCGTCCAAAACTTCAAGGGCACCAGCAAGAGGCCTGCCTCGATCGAGGAGCTACGGGCCTACACCCAACGAACATGCGAATCCATTCGCTCATACATACTGCGCTACTCCAACACCAAGAACTCTGCAGCGCACATATCTGAGGAGAGAGCTATCGGCACCTTCAAGGACGGCGTCAAACGCCAGGACTTCAAAGAAGAACTTGGGCGCATCAAGCCCAAGACACTCGACCACCTCATGGACATCGCCAACAGGTGGGCCGACGGCGAGGACTCCGTCCACCGAGCGCACTCGGAGGAGGAAGACGACTACGGCCGGCGACGTGAACGCCGTAGCAAGAGAATATCGCGCGTCTACGATGATCGTGATGGACCCGACATGGTCACGGCTGGCTACGCCGACCGCCGCAGCGACGGAAACCGCAGCAACGGCGGATACCGTGGAAGCAACTTCCGCGACGGAGGACGCCCAACGCAGTCATGGCAACGCCGTGGCCATGACGACAGACCCTCAGCATACGACAAACTGTCGGGACCATGCACCATCCACTTCTACATCGACAAGCAGAATGGTAATAAGAAGGCAAGCCATATGCTCAAAGACTGCCGCGAGTTCCAGAAACTATGTGAGAGCATGGCTTAGATGAGGCAGCAAGCCCCGAACCCTGGATACAGGAACACACCCGCACCAGGCGAGATTGCACATAGAGCTCCTCCACCACCACCTGCAGGACCTTCGAACCACCCAATCGCACCCGCGCAGAATAACGGTGGGGCACGGGTACCCCGCGCCGAAAGGATCGCTGATGATCCAAAAAGGGCGCCGAACAAACAGGATGCAGAAGAAAATCACCCGTCAGATCAATGTGGCTGTGACCGCTCCACCCGCCATCCCTGAGTACCTCAGCGGATCGGAGTCCTGCATCACGTTCAGCCGTTCGGATCACCCTTGCCAGGTCCCTCGCCCAGGTCATGCTGCCCTGGTGCTCGAGGCGCAGATCGGCGGGTTCGACATGAGCCACGTCTTCATGGACGGCGGCAGCGGCATCAATCTGATCTTCGCCAGCACCTTGGCAGCAATGCGGATCCCGCTGTGCAGCCTGGAACAATCTGATACAACGTTCCACGGCATCGTCCCAGGGAAGGGTGTATTCCCCCTGGGAAAGATATGGCTCGACGTCATCTTCAGCAAGCCAGATAACTTCCGATGCGAGCGTCTAGAGTTCGAAGTGGTGGACTGGCCATCACAATACCATGCCATCCTCGGGCGCATGGCATTCGCACGATTCCTGGCGGTACCGCACTATGCGTACCTGCTACTCAAGATGCCAGGACCCAGGGGCGTCATCACGGTCCACGGGAGCTTCACCCGATCAGACCACTGCGACATGGACTTCAACAGAATCAGTCATTCGTCATGCAGGAGGAGCTCGTAAGGCTCCGCGAGGCGACGAACAACGGGGCACCCCCAGTCGCAAGATAGAACGCATCAGACATGTCCTTCGACTCCACCGTCAACACAAAGAAGGTGCAGGTCCATCCGACGGATGCCTCCAAGACAGCACTGATCGCCAACGACCTCAGATCCGCATAGGAAAGCGTGCTCATTGAATTCCTCCATGAGTGTTGGGAAATCTTCCCAGGGAATTCGCCGAGCATGCACCCAATGTCTTTCCAAACGCCAAGACCGTCAAACAGTCCATCCGACGATTGTCCGAACCACGGGCCGAAGCAATCGGAGTCGAAGTCAACAGACTACTCGACGCAAACTTCATCAGGGAGATCAAGGAGAGCGAGTGGCTCGCCAACACCGTGATGGTACCCAAAAAGGACACAGACATCCTGCGGATGTGCGTGGACTTCACATCGCTGAACAAGCACTGCCTGAAGGATCACTTCCATCTCCCACGGATCGATCAGATCATCGATTCGACTGCAGGATGCAAAAAACACTCCTTCCTCGACGCCTACTCAGGCTACAACCAGATTCGACTAAAGGTCGAATATTAGGAGAAAACGGCGTTCATCACGCCATTCGGAGTGTTTTGCTACAACACAATGCCCTTCGGGCTGAAGAACGCAGGTGCCACGTACCAACGATGCATGCAGACATGCCTGAAGGAACAGATCGACCGCAACATCCAAGTCTATGTCGACGACATAGTCATCAAAACAAGGGAGGCCAAGACGCTCATCGACGATCTCTGCGAGTTGTTCGATAACCTCGATCGATACAAGATCAAGTTAAACCCAGAAAAATGCGCCTTCGGCGTCCCATCTGGTCAACTGCTAGGCTACTTCATCTCCCAGCGAGGGATCGAAGCGAACCCGAAGAAAATCCGGGCCATAATGGCCATGGAGAAGCCGAAGAGCCTCAAGGGCGTCCAGCAGCTTCCCGGACGAATCGCGTCATTGAGCAGGTTCATCAGCCGCATGGGAGAAAAAGCTCTGCCGTTCTACCAGCTGCTGCGCAAGCAGACAAATTCGAGTGGACGCCCGAGGCGGACGACACATTCGAAGATCTAAAGCAGCTGCTTTATACCTCGCCCGTTTTGGTCACGCCAAAGGAGCGCGAGCCTTCACTGTTGTACATAGCAGCCACACACCAGGTGGTAAGCACCGTACTGGTGGTCGAGCGACCCGAAGAAGGCAAGACCCATGGGGTCCAACGCCCAATCTACTACCTCAGCGAGGTATTGACGCCGACAAAGCAGAGGTACCCTCGCTACCATAAACTCGCCTACGGCGTGTTCATGACGGCTCGTCGGCTGAGCCACTACTTCCAGGAGCACCATGTGATGGTCGTCAATGAGGCACCACTGAACAGCATCCTGAACAACCCGGAGGCCACAGGACGTGTAGCCCTGTGGGACATCGAGTTGTCACCTCTAGACATCGTCTATGATAAGCGCCATGCGGTCAAGTCTCAGGTCCTTCCGGACTTCCTCATCTCTGGCGCCGCAGACGCTTGAGGTCACCGATCGTCAGCACTGACGTCATCAAATCTATACTAGCAAAGGTTACAATTCTTTGGCTACACAGCTAAAAGTACTCACTCGAATCTACGATTCGACTAACTACTCGGGGGCTACTCCTATCAGGAGCGCTGGCCGCGCACCCGAACAACAACTAAAGCACTACACTTTGAGTCCTACATCGAGTCTACGACTCCACTACGGACTCGGGGGCTACTCCCATAGGGAGGACGGATTCAAGCATCCGAAAAATTTGTGTTCTACGGACCTGGAGCCAAACAACGGCTGAGTTAAAGTCTCTGCTCGAGTCTATGACTCGAACAGACACTCGGGGGCTACTCCCATAGGGAGCGCTGGTCGCGCACCCTATGAATTCTTCGACTGCGATCCTTCGTATCAGCACGCAAAAACTTTTCGGCAACTCTGCCCCAATTAAACACTAAGCGAGTAACATCCTCCTTGGCCACCCGAAACACCTCCGCCGTGATAAAATTTTGGATGTTGTGTCTACGACACAAAGATAAGACCTGCAGATATCATCTGATGGCCTGGCAACGCACACGACTGCACTCTGCTGGTGAAAACCCGTGCCAGCAGGCGCGATGAAAAATCCCGACGGACGCGTTGGGTACATCATTTAAATTTACTGGAATTCAACTCCTATAAGTCCTCCGCGGCTTGAGTCGAATTACGCCAGCATATGTTCCGGATTCGAGTCGAGGGATTCGAATCTGAAGAAGATCGTGTTGTTTTGTCCTAAGACAGTTAGCCGACCGTGATCCGTCGGAAGAGTCAGGCACATGCATCAACAATCCCTACACACTCAAATCATTCTCTAGCAAACAGAGATAGACGCACCCGAAAGAATGAGGAGTCCTCATCCGAATCTAGGATCGACTCGAATCTGAAGAAGATCGTGTTGTTTTGTCCTAAGACTGTTAGCTGACCCTGATCCGTTGGGAGAGTCAGGCACACGCATCAACAATCCCTACACACTCAAATCATTCTCTAGTAAATAGAGATAGCCGCACCCAAAAGAATGAGGAGTCCTCAGCCGAATCTACGATTTGACTGAACACTTAGGGCTACTGACATGGTTATACCCTACGGGTACATGACCTTAGCATACCTAGTCCAGCCCAAGGAAGGCCCACGAGAACATGCGCTAGCCCATGAAGACTTTCGGTTGGCCAGGGCCCATGACGCCTTCGGATACTTGGAAAGCAAGACTAGAGTAGATAGAAAATTCAAAGGGGTAAACCCTAAAACCTGTAACCGGCTCGATCTGTGCCTGAGACCTGCCTATCTCTATATAAAGGCCAGGAGGGCACGGGGAGGAGGCTCTCTTACAATCTCTCGCACACCACCACATACACACCTCCACGCCAGATTGCATCTGCGCACCCCTGTACTTTTCGGTTCCGCCGTAATCAAGAGCAGACAAGCAGGAGTAGGGTTTTACCTCCGGGGGCCTGAACCTGGGTAAACCTCGTGTCCCTGTGTTGCTTGTTTGCTAACCATTCCGCGATCTCCAGCATCCCCATCTTCTCCAAAACCCAAGCTCATAACAATTGGCATTGACGAGATTAAACCTCACCACCCCCATGGATAGTGCATTATGTAGGATTTTCCTTTTAAATATAAAATGCACACAAATGTGATCATCACTAGTACCTACAATAAGTAAAACATAAGAGGATATCAATAAAATAAAAAGATCCACAAGAAGCACGGAAGGCTTGGGAGACAACACAAAACATTTTCTTGGCCAAAGATAGCATAAAATCAAACAAAGGCCAAAGTGAATATGATCAATAAATTCTACCTTAAATTGAGTACTTATTGTCCAAAGACAAGAAATATTGGGAATAATTTTCCCAAGGTAGCTAGCATGGATACCCTAGATCATAGTCACAAAAAGAAGCATATAACAAAATATAAGAATTAAGCATGATACTTTGAACAAGATTCTTGGTAGCTTCCAATAGTCACACAATCACTAGTGATTAGAGTAACTTGAAGAAAATGGTTTCCATGAGGATATATATATCTAAATATGAGGAAACACATATACAAGATACAAAATAAGATCAATAAAGCCATTCAAGCAAATTGGAAATTGTATGAGCAAATGTGTCACATAGGTGCTAAATAATTGCCAATACAATTCTAAGTGACACAACCTCGAATATTCACATTTTCTAGTATTTGTAATATGCACTAAGCATATGACTCCCCCATAATGTGATACTACCATAAAACCAACACGAGGCAAAAGGATACAAATAGAGATAATTAATGGACATTATAAAACTTAAATTTCTCATGAGAATTGTACCACATAGAGACTAGAAAATAATCCAATATAAACACTAGGTGGTATTCCTCATGTACACACAATTTTAGGATTGTGGAATGCCCAAGCATAACACTCCCCCAAAATGGGATAATCCATTAATCTCTCACAAGAGCCAAATAAGATATCAAATATAATCAATTAAGGCTCCAATACAAGAAACACACATACATGGTGTGCCACCTAATCATATACAAATATACTTGATATCTCAAGATAATTAAGTGGAAAGCACAACATGTACAAAAGCATGGAAGATACAAAACCAACACATGCACAAGGGGCGAGTAACTTTCAATGTAATGAGTTAAGCATATGTTACCGCAAGGAGGAACATTGTAAATATAATACAATCATGATAATACAAATGGCTTGGATTGACAATAATAATTGATGAAGGTCCCTCAATTCTTCATAATGTACCCAAGACTCCAATGCCCTCCAAAACACACCTATTGATCAAGTTTTGGCTTGTTGGTCCCCAACCAAGTTGGGTCCTAAGAAGTTAGTCACAATAGGCTTGGCAACCCAAATGGATCTTTTCTTGACACCACATTGGGCACCAACAAATTTGGAAAACACATTGCCAACCTCATCCTTATAAAGAGAATAAGCATCATCAATAATGATAGGGTTGGATGAGGAGATACCAATAGTGCATGAGGAAGAAATGTGCCCTTTCTTATGGCAAATGTAGCAAGTTCTTCTCTTGCCATCTTTATTTTTGGGTGAATCAACAACTTGAGGAAGAGCTTGAGTCTTCTTGGGAGGAGGCCCATCTCTAACAAGATGTAGAGCTTGAGGCTGCTTCCCTTGTTGCTTCTTGCCAAGGGACTTCTTCTTTAATGGGCAATGTTTGACATGATGCCCTTCTTCCTTGCACTTGAAGAAAACAATGTTGGCCGGATTCTTGACTTGATCTTGGTCATTCTTCTTGTTGTCCTTGTGCTTCAACTTTATAGTGGACTTGTTCTTGACATTGGAGTTGAATCCAAGCCCACTCTTGTCATTGGGGGATTTTTGCACACTCAAGATTTTGTTGAGTGTGGCCTTCCCTTGATGACCCTTTTTCAATTCATTCTTCAAAGAAGTGACTTGAGCCTTGAACTCTTTTATTTCCTCTACATGGTTAGTTTCAACAAAAGCACTAGAGGAAGTAGATGCTACATTGTTAGAGCAACAAGGCACGAAATGTAATTCATCACGAGATATAGCATGGTTGTGAGAGGATGAATTACAAGGACTAGCACATGTAAATATAACATTTGGAGTAGATATAGTGCTAATGTCCACATGAGGCCCACTAGATGTTACCTTTGACACGATGGCCTCATGAGCTAACTTTATCCTACCATGGGAGACTAGAAGATCATCATGCGAGCTTGATAGCTTAACATGACTTTCTTCTAATTTCCCATAGTTGATTGTTAGGAAAGCAAGTTGATACTTTAGCTCAACATGCTCATTCAAAATAGATGCTTCACAAGATATAGAGTTAGTAGCACACGCATCATTACTATTAGCAAGAGTTGAGGGCAACTTGGCAAGATCTTTTAAATATGAAGCTTTAAGTTGCTCATGTGACTCGGTGAGTTTGATGATCTCCCTCTTAACGACCCGAGAGCCATTTTCAAGGTGCTTAAAATCCTCAACAATTTTAGCATAAGCAACGTCAAGTTCACCATTTTTAATCTTGAAGGAGTTTGCCACCGCAAGTTTTCTATCATGGTATTCCTTTACTCTAGATAATTCTAGAGTAAAAGTCTCATCAAGAGATTCTTTGGTGGTTTGTTCTTCTTCAAGGGAGTCCTTTAGTTGTGCAATTTCATTAGCATACTCACGCTCAAGTGCAAACTTTTGAGAGATAATATTTTCTTGTTCCTCAATAAGTTTCTTGCCTTCAATAGCACAAGTCAAGATTTCAACAAATTTGGAGGAAGCAATTTTATTTATATGAAGTGCAGAAAAAAAAATCTCTCCCATATCTAGAATAGAGGCAATATCATAATCAACTAGAGGATCATCCTCATTATCATTCTCAACCTCATCATCATTATGAGATACAATGGGATCCAAAGAGGATACCTTCATTCCTTTAGCCATAAGGCATAGGTGAGAACCGAAGGAAGGTGATGATGAGATTGCTCTTGTAGCTCTATTCAAAAACTTGTCTTGTCCCATAAAATCTTCATTTTCCTCTACATGGTTAGCAACACAAGCAATAGAGGAAGTAGAAGCATTTTTGTCATGGCAACAATACAACCCAAGCATATCATCACAAGATTTATCCAAGTTAATTCTGCATGATATGCAAGGACTATTAACACAAGCATGAAAGGAGTTTTGAGTGCTAGAAGTGTTAAGGTCCAAAAATAGATCATTGCAACTAGATAGAGATGAAGGATCACACATAGTAAGCACACTATCCAAATTGCAATTTCTATCACCACTCACCATATCATTACCTTGTGAAAAATCACATGTTGGTGAAGTGGTAGAGGATGAGAACTCATCTCGACCGGAAGTGGAAGCAACACAATCATCCTTAATAATGTTGGACACAACATATTTATCTTGAAGTTTTGTCCATAACTCATGAGCGCTCCAAAAAGGAATGATTGAAGATGTAACTACATAGCTCAAAGCATTAACAAGCACATTAGAAGCTTGAGCATCGAGATATAACTTTTTCTCATCCTCACAAGATAGATTTTTGAAATCCATAGGAGGAGAAAAACCTATATCTACAATACGCTCCAATTTTGGGTCCATGTCCCGAAAATGAATAAGCATACGAGTTTTCCATATATCATAATTTGTGCCATCGAATATGAACATGTCATTGTGCACTAATCCTCTAGCCGACATCTTTACTCTCAAGGCGGTGAAGCCTAAAATGAGAGACCAGGCTCTGATACCAATTGAAAGGATACGGATGTCGCCTAGAGGGGGGTGAATAGGCGATTAAAACTTTTCCTAGAGTGGCTCAACAAAGGCGGAATAAAACTAGTGTTTACTTTGTTAAGAACAACCTAGAACAACTAAGGTTCACCTGTGTGCACCAACAACTTATGCTAAGCAATACAAGCAACAAAGTGATAGCAAGATATATATTACTTCAAGCATGAAGGCTATCACAATGTAAAGTGCATAAGTAAAGAGCTCGGGTATAGAGATAACCGAGGCACACAGGGACAACGATATTTTACCGAGTTCCTCCCAACATGGATTACGTCTCGTTTGGAGAGGGGGTGGTATCAAACCACCAACGCCACAAAAGGCCTCCCTTATTCTCCAGTGAATCTCACCCCAACGGGATCGATCCACACTTCCACTATCGGTGCACTTGTTGGTGGCAACCGGAACCTCTCACAAGGTTGGGGCACTTCTCCACAACTTAATTGGAGGCTCCCAACAAATGCTACCAAGGCCACAATGCCACCAAGGCCACAAAACCGTCTAGGGTTCCAAGAACCCAAGAGGGACAAGATCCAATGAGTAACTCAAACCAAATCCTCCGAGGAGAACACAAATTGATGCACCAAATGCAATGGCAAGGACACAAGAAGTGCTCAAATCCTTCTCTCCCAAATTCCACAAAAGCGACAAAAGCTTATGGGGGAATAAGAGAGGAAGAACAATGGAGGAAATCCACAAAAGACTCCAAGATCTAGATCCCAATATGTTCCCCTCACTTAGAGGAGAGATTGATTGATGGGATTGTAGATCTAGATCTCCTCTTTCAAATCCCTCAAGAATATGCAAGAATCATCGGAGGGATTGAGAGGAAGAAAGCTCAAGAAGGTCAACAATGGAGGGGAAAACTTGCAAGATTGGTTGAGGAACCATTGGGGAAGAAGGCCCCTTAAATAGGTCCCTCCGAAATCCAACCCTTGCATCCCAAAAACGCGATTCCCGGTACTACCGGACTTTTTCCCGGTACTACTGGACTTTCCCGGCACTACCAGACATTCCCTGGGGTTCCTGGGGCGCCAAACGCATTTTTCTCTGTGCTCCCCGGTACCAAAATGCGGTACTACCGGACCCCGGTACTACTGGATCCTCGTCTGGTACTACTGGTCATCACAGAACGAAAACAACCATAAATTTTGCATCCGACTTCGATTTCGATGATCTTGGGTTCGCTTCGAAGAGGACAACAACCTCTACAAGATCATGCAAAGAAACATCATAGTCCAGCATGGTAGGTTAGATCCAAATGACGAAGTCAAAAACCTTCTGCCGCGCTAGGTACTAAAATGCGGTACTACCGCTTTTTGGTACCTAGCCCGACAGTGGCTTTTGGCAACTTGTCCAAAACCTTCTGCCGCGCTAGGTACTAAAATGTGGTACTACCGTTTTTTGGTACCTAGCCTGGCAGTGGCTTTTGGCAACATGCCAAAACCTTCTGTCGCGCTAGGTACTAAAATGCGATACTACCGCATTTTGGTACCTTGGAAATAAGACCAGCAGTCAAACGGCTATAACTTTTGATTGGTAACTCTGATCAACCCATTTCCAATTGCGTTGGAAATAGGACGACATGAGATTCCCTATAAAAGGTAAAAATATTGGTTATCACCAAGTGAGAATGTATCAAGTATAATAATGTGAGATACCTCACTTGGTGACAAACCAAAAAACCAAATAGATCAAAATCGCAATAAGATATAAAAGAGGGATCCGATTTTTATGAACAAGAGCTTGTTATGGAGATTACCACAAGCTCTATATCCTCACATGGATAATACCAAATAACAACCAAATATGATGATGCAAGTATGCAAAGGTTTGAGCTCTCTCTGAACGATGTGATCGAGTTACTCATTCGAGAGCCCCTCTTGATAGTACGGATATATATCCTAAACCCGGTCTCCCACTAACAATATGAGACCGGCAAAAGGGAAAACCTATCAAGATTATACCTTTGCCTTGAGCATTCCACTTGAGCTCGATGTAGACGATCTTTCCCTTCTCAATATGGAACGTCTTTCTTGATTCCTCATCATCGATCCATGATCACCGAGGATGGCAAGCACCAAACATGAGATCTTCTATAGATGGTGCATTTTGAGCTTGCACATCACATCTTCTCATTTCATCGACCTTGAAGCCAACACATGCTCCAAGCGATGCCAATGGAAAATTCCTACAAGTATAACTTAATACACACATTAGTCCATAAATATTGTCATTAATTACCAAAACCACACATGGGGGCCCACATGTTCTTTCACATGGCATGCCGGGTAAACAAATTACATGTAACTACCTCGGTGAATTACGCTCCTAGATACAAGCCTGGATGAACGGTAGTGGTTGAAATAGTACGGTGGGGCCCTAAAAGCCACTCACGGGTAGACCTTTCGTCCGTCCCAACCACTTCCAATCCATCGGGACCTGTACGGGCGGCGTAACCGGCAGGCGAAGGGATCAACTACATACACAAATGGGTATGTATGCAAGCCACCATACAAAAGTACATCAGAGCCATTCCATCTAAAAAGAAAGGAAATATAGCAACGCCATACGGCAAGATTCAAATGACCTAGATAGATATAATATTTTAGGATAATTCCTCATACAACACACATCAGAGTATCAGGCGGAAGCGGCAAAACAAAGTCCGAGTACGGATAAGAAGCAAATCGGCATAAGATGCCATAGAAATAAGCACATCCCGCCCACAGATCTCACGGATCCCCGTGCCCGGAATCTCTACACCGAACGGTCGTTGCCCACATCATCAGCCTCTTCCACCCAGTATCCGTCCTGCGAGGGTACCTGTTCATCTGAACCAATAATTTATCTTGTGAGACCCTAAGGGTACTCAGCAAGTCTTTATGCCTCTAAAGGGGACACAACCTGGGGGGACGCAATTGCAGCGAAAGATAAACCCTAACAGATCTATAGATAATCGCTAACCATCTGCCTAACCAAAGATAGACGGATGTCCGTGAATTAATGACAACAGTTATAACAGTAATTTCCACAGATCCATCCTCCTCCCCGCTTACCAACGAGGAAGCGGACGAACAACCCCCATCTGTTGGCAATTTTATTAACCATTCCATGAGTGTTGCACTATTTACTAGTCAAATTATTTAGTCAGATTAAAGCGGCACTTCAGTTATGCTTGTCTATGATCGAGAAACTGTGCTCCAAGTCGTCCATAACCGCGGACACGGCTTTCAGAAAGTTTTACCCTGCAGGGGTGCACAAATAGCAACACACACTCGATCAACCTCGGAAAAACCAAATCAAAACCCAACGAGGCCTTCACGACAAAGCAATCACAAGATTCAGAAATATTTCAGGGGGCCACCCCATTGAGTAGACCCGCAACGAAGTTAGCTGACTTCGAGACGGACTCAAGGTTTGCGTCAATGGCTGTAAACGACTGGGAACCCGAAAGTGTGACTGGGCTTGTCGATACCGCGAAAACACTCCGCTTACCTAAACAGTGCAGTGTGCTCCTCGCACAATCGTAAATAAAGCAGTAGCATGGCATAAGTACAGGATAGTAAATAAAACCTCAAACTAGTTTGTGGCCCCAAGAAATAAGACGGAATCAAGCTCTGGCTCAGGGGGGTCCCATAAGCCTCCCGGATGTGGATAGCGCGAATAATCTTGGAACAGGAATCAAGTACTCGGGGTCTTACGGGACACAAGTGAGCAGGAAAAACCAAATAGCAGATGTTGCTCACCGGTGCCACTTTCATTAGTTATCCCATTACTACTCAGGTTAAGTTGTTTAGGTACCTCGTTATACAACAGACACTCACAAACCCTACACATGCTGTTCTACGACTCGCATGGCTCAAACAACTCCTGTAGTAATGGCTCATGGGATGGAGGAACAAGCTTGGTGGGGTTTAACAGTAAAGGCTATGCAATACTTGGGATTCAGTTTAATGCAATCGCGACTCAATGATGCAAGAATAAGATAGGGCAATAGGTACTGTATGTATGCAAGCATGTGGTAGTGCTTGCCTGGCAACTCAGTTGAAGCGAGAGACGGATCTGGGTAGTGTTCCTGGTTCTCTTGATATATCCCCTGCTCAGCGTCTATTCGAAGAAGAACCAAACAAACAAGGGCCAACATAAATAAAGTGCGCAAGCATATAGGTAAAATGCAGCAAGCAAACAATCATGCCATGATGAATGATGCACAATTTGCATGGCAATAATGTAGCATGGCATGGGTGAGGTGTGGTATACAAGAATAAGTCATTTTATTAAGGTTTGACCATATTTTATTGTCATAATAGTTGCTGTATATTATATATTTATATGATGTATGCTGCAATAGAAGTCATGGATAGCATAAACAGAAAGGTCTCGTCGAGCTGATCATTTTAGACATATCATTTGTTAAATTTGGAATTATAAATCAAAAGTTATTAATTATTTAAGTTCCAGTGGCATTTGTTGTAATTTAACTCAACTTGGAATTTTAAATGTGCAAAAGGCAATTTGAATCGCATATTTGAAATCCTCACATTTTTCTAGTTCAGAAACATATAACATTTGCATTATTTGGATTTATAAATGAAAATTTATTTAAAACAGAATTAAAATTTGAATTTGAATTAAATTTAAATAGGTTTGAATTTAAACAGATGCTCAGAAAAGTTTTTAGCACTCAGGCCAACCTAGCCCTAGTCGCAGACAGGCGGGGCCAGGCTCACCCGGACCCACACGCCAGTGGCTGGGAGGGAGGAGGACCGCGGGTTAATTAAACAAAACTAGGGGACCCTTTTTATAAAACGCACACAGAGACTGACAGTGGGGTTTAGGGGGAGCGCGGGTTGAGGAAAAAGAAGGCCAGGGGGTTATCTGTGATATGCACACGCTATTGTTGTTCTTCTCGGTTGTCTGACGAACTGAAACAAAACCGCGCGACAGAGAAAACAGGGGCGCGCCAGACTCGATCCCGCGACCTCGGACGCGCCAGCGGGGGCGGCTACCGCTGCGGTGGCTGTGTGGTTGTTGACAGGGAAGAGGGCGCGGGCTAGATAGGTCCTCGCGGCGAGATACGGACTGGCAGGTGCGCGCTCGCCGGTGCACGCGGTGTGCTCGGCGAAACGATCGCCGCCGGCAGGAAACGAGGCGGGGCCAGAGCATGTCCAGGGGGGTCAGGGGCTTACCGCGGTGGTGTTGGT
Source organism: Avena atlantica (assembly GCA_910589765.1). Taxonomy (NCBI): domain Eukaryota; kingdom Viridiplantae; phylum Streptophyta; class Magnoliopsida; order Poales; family Poaceae; genus Avena; species Avena atlantica. The sequence continues at coordinate 419,462,609 of OU342733.1, read as the reverse complement.
GTGGTCGGTACAGGTCGGGGCGGTCGCGATCGTTGGCGGGGCTGCCGGTCTGGAGCTAGGGTTTGTCGGGGCGGCGCCGACGTGCAGGGGACCTGGGAGCTTCTCCTCCTCGCTGCTGGGTACGGGGGCGACGCAGACGACCTCCGGAGCTTCCTCGACACCCACAGTCGTCACGCCACCGGCTAGGAAGATGGGGGGCAGGGGAAGACTGGCGGTGGACGGCGAGGCTAGGTAGAGGAGAGGAGAGGAAGGGGAGATGAGGGCGTCGCCCTGGGCGGATCTGGGGAGGCTAGAGGGGCGAGGGAGAAGATAAGAACGAGAGGGAGCAGGTGGGGGCTTGCGTGGGGGAGGGGCAGATGGAAAAGGTGGCCTCGGCGCCACCGCTCCTCCTCCTCGCACGATCGATCAGGCAGGCACATGGGGGGGCTGGCAGGCTGCCAGGTGGGTCTGGGGTGAGGAGCTCGTGGGCAGGCAGGTCTAGAGGGGGCCCCTAGGGCAGGGAGAGAAGAGAGGAAAAGGGGGGGCCGGCTCGGTTGGGCATGGGTTAGATGGAAAAGGTTGCTGGGGTGGGGCCTGCATGGAAGAGAGGGGAGAGGCTAAGGAAGAGAGGGGGAAATCTAGGGTTTAGCTAGAGGGGCTCGGGTTAGAATTAGGTGGGATTAAGGAGAGAGGGGGTGGCTTAGAGTTTTGTTTGGACTAGGTGTAGCTTAGGGTTTTAGCTAGGATGGTTATGGGGCATGGTGATGAAGGAGTAGGTGATAGAGGAGACTAGGATAGAGGATTAGAGAGAGAGGGGGAAGGTTAGATGCTAGGTGTTCTTTTGACAAGATCCAACCATGCACCAAACAAACCCCAACAAGAACAAGACTAGATCAAGGGAAAAGGTGATGATGGTTTAGGCATGATCAAACAAGACCAAGCCTAAGGGGTAGAGAGATGATCCATATTAAAATCCAACTAAAATCAAATGCCAAGCTAAAGGGGTACTTGCATGGGCCATGCATAATTAATTGTTACCCTATTTATCTTTGTGAAAACAAGATTAATTACATGGCATTTTCTTATGCATTCCCAAGTGTGGAATAAGGCCCAAGCAAAAGAATTTAGAAAGAATTCCAAGTGGAGTATGAGGAGATGATCACATTGGATTATGTTTGGGACTTGCTAGTGTGGATATGCCACTAGATATTTATTAAATCCACAAAATATCCCAACATGATGATAACCCCAAAAGCAACACATATGGAAGCTAGGAAAAAGGGGTCCCACTCACAAGGCATGCAAAGGTGGCCATGTGGCTCTCATGTATCAATAATGTGAAAACAAAATGATGCCAAGATGAGAACATGTGGAAAAGAATTGGATCCCTCCCAACCCACATGAGCTAGAAGTAAAACCCATAAATGCCAAGCTCATATTTAGTTGGATGGTGGAATTATAAGGTGGTGAAATAAAGGTGGTGGAGTTAATAAGAGATATGCCCCCAAATCAACTTGGGCATTTAGCAATATATCAAGAACCAAATACAATATCAAGAGGCACCTACAATTAATAATGCACATGAGATAAGAACCAAACAAGAAGGGGTTTTATATGATGCTCAAATGCAAGGTGACATGATGACATGAGCATGATATGATGATGATGCAGTAATTATATGTAGGAAGTGGCCCTTTTATTACTAGAACAAGTAGCATTACAGGTGTTAGACAACTGGGATGCTACATTACAGCAGGGCAATTGACAGGAATGAGCAAGGCATAACAATGCAATACTAGAAATTCATGATCCTATGAGATTTGATTGGGCAATACAACAAGATATATAGACCGCCATCCAACTGCATCTATGACTAGTAATCCACCTTCAAGTTATCATCTGAACTCCCTCCAGTATTAAGTTGCAAGCAATAGATAACTGCTTTAAGCAAAGTGGTAAGGTAAATAATCCACTTGTTCCATGAACAAGAGACCGTTGTTTTCCCCCTAGTAGCAACAGCACATCTATAACCTTAGAGATTTATGTCACTTCCCTTAGATTAAATGGAGGCATGAACCCACTATCAAGCATAAATACTCCCTCTTGGAGTCACTAGCATCTACTTGGCCAAGATAGCTACTAGAAACATAGAGCATCCAAAATCACAAACAACATAGACATGATTGAATCAATAAGACAAAACCATTAATCAATCTGACATAGTAATCTCAATATCCATCGGATCCCCGCAAACACAACATGCATGATTACAAATACATGATCTTGATCATAAATGGAGCTCACAAGATCTAAACATGGTAGCACAAAGGAGGATATACAACCATCTAGCTACTACATGGACCCGTAGTCCAAGGTGGAACTACTCATGCTTCATACCGGAGGCTGGCATGGTGAAGAAGAAGGCATCCGGGATGATCTCCCCTCCGACAGGGTGCTGGGAAGAGCTTTAGATCGCCCCGATCTAGGGACGATGGTGGCGGCGACTACGGACTGTTTCGTGGAATATTGATCGGGTACTTAGTGTTTTGGTATCGGGGAATTCTTATAGGCGAAGAGGCAAGGCAGGGGCAGCCAGGGCGGCTGCACCTACCATGAGCAAAGAAAGGTTCAGTGCCCATGTTGTCAGGTAAGATATTGAGCAAGGCTCAGTGTCCAGCTACGTTAAATGATAGAGAAACCATGAGCAAAGTGTCATATGCCTCGGCCATAGGTTCTATCATGTATGCCATGCTGTGTACTAGACCGGATGTGTCCAAGTGGCTTCATCCACGGAATGGTGTGACCACTGCACCTTGCAGAACTTGATGGACTTGTTGCGAGTCCTTCTTTCTGCGGTCTCAAGGATTTTGGTGGGGTGTTCTTGATAAGACAGGTCTTCTTGGAGATCGATTAGCTCATGATCCACGGTCCTGCCGGGATCTTTGAAGCACTTCTTGAGCTGAGAGATGTGGAAAACATCATGAACCTTGAGTTTTTCCGGAAGCTCAAGTGCATAAGCGACTTCTCCTCTTCTACCACGAATCTTGAAAGGACCGATGTATCTTGGAGCCAACTTCCCTTTGATACCAAAGCGGTGTGTTCCTCTCATGGGAGTGACACGAAGGTACACGAGATCACCAGGGGCATACACCATGTCCATGTGCTTCCTGTCATAATTGCTCTTCTGACGACTTTGAGCAATCTTCAGGTTCTCAAGAATGATATGCACCTTCTTCTCTGCTTGAGTTACAATGTCAGGGCCAAACCAGATTCTTTCTCCTGCACCTGACCAACCAATCGGAGTTCTGCACTTGCGACCATAGAGAGCCTCAAATGGTGCCATCTTCAGACTCTTCTGGAAGCTGTTGTTGTAGGAGAATTCAGCATATGGAAGACATTCCTCCCACTTCATGCCAAAAGAGATGACGCAAGCACGAAGCATATCCTCCAGAATCTGATTGATCCTTTCGACTTGTCCTTGCGACTGAGGGTGGTAAGCAATGCTGAAGTTCAACTTTGTTCCCAAAGCATTTTGGAAACTCTCCCAGAACTTGGACGTGAAGATGCTTCCACGGTCTGAACTGATCTCAAGCGGAACCCCATACAGAGAGACAATTCTGTTGATATAGAGCTCAGCCAACTGAATTCCAGAAATTGTTTCCTTGACGGGGAAGAAATGAGCCACTTTAGAAAGCCTGTCGATGACAACAAAGATTGCATTGTTGCCCTTCTGCGACCTTGGAAAGCCAGTGATGAAGTCCATCTCGACTTTCTCCCATTTCCATTCTGGAGGTTTCAATGGATGTAGAAGACCGAAAGGTTTCTGATGGACAGCTTTCACTCTGCGGCAGACATCACATTCTGAGACATACTTGGCACAATACCGTTTCAGACCAGGCCACCAATATTGTGTTTTCAAGTCCATGTACATCTTTGTGCTGCCAGGATGGATAGATAGAACAGAATCGTGCGCTTCCTTGAGAACTTGCTCTCTCAAACCCGGGTAGTTTGGAACAAACATCCGGTGTTCAAAGAAAAGCGTGCCTTGATCATCAACGTGGAAGGACTCATACTTCGGAAGCTCAAGTTTAGAGATGATCTTTCTGGTGTGCGGATCACCAAGCTGACGAGAGCGAATCTTTTCTTCCAAGAGAGGAGTAGCCAGAAGGTTCAGGAGATGCCCTTGTTCCACAACTTCAAGGTTGAGCTGACGGAATTCCTCGCACAAGAGAGGTTGCTGCTCTTCTATCATGAGGTTGTTGACATAAGCTTTGCGGCTGAGAGCATCGGCCATGACATTAGCTTTGCCCGGGGTGTAGTTGATGGTCAAATCAAAATCATCGATTGCTTCAATCCATCTTCTCTGCCGAAGGTTGAGATCAGGCTGAGTGAAGATATACTTCAAACTTTTGTGGTCAGAAAAGATCTCACAACGGTTGCCAAGCAAGTAGTGCCTCCATAGCTTCAAAGCAAAGACAACTGCTGCTAGCTCGAGGTCATGTGTGGGATAGTTGATCTCATGCGTCTTCAACTGTCGAGAGGCATAAGCAACAACTTGTTTCTCTTGCATAAGGACCGCACCCAATCCTTGCAAAGAGGCGTCACAGAATATTGGAAAGGCTTAGATGTATCCGGAGGAACCAAGACTGGTGTGGAAGTGAGCTTCTCTTTGAGTGTCTCAAAACTTGCTTGACATGCAGGAGTCCACAGGTACTTCTTGCCTTTCTTGAGGAGATCGGTAAGAGGCTTCGCTATCTTCGAGAAGTTCTGAACGAAGCGACGGCAATAACTAGCCAAACCGAGGAAACTCTGCACTTCTTTGACATTAACAGGAGGAAGCCATTCAACAATTGTCTTCACAGTTTCCGGGTTGACTGCAATGCCCTTGGCAGAGATGACATGACCAAGATAGGTTACTTCAGGCAGCCAAAACTCACACTTTGAGAACTTTGCATACAAGCGGTTCTCACGAAGCTTGTTTAGGACACAACGAAGGTGTTCTTCATGCTCTTCCTTGGACTTAGAATAGACCAGGATATCATCCAGATAGACCACAACGAACTTATCAAGGTACTCCATGAAAACGGAGTTCATAAGCCTCGAGAAGGTAGCAGGTGCGTTGGTGAGACCGAAAGACATGACCGTGTACTCATACAGGCCATAGCGGGTGGTGAAAGCTGTTTTAGGCACATCTTCCTTGCGAATTTTGATTTGGTGATAACCACTCCTCAAATCCAGCTTAGAGAATACCACAGCTCCAGCTAGCTGATCGAAGAGATCATTAATCCGCGGAAGGGGATATTTGTTCTTGATGGTTTTAGCATTGAGAGCCCGATAGTCAACACAAAGTCTATCAGTTCTGTCACGCTTCTTCACAAAGATTGTTGGGCTACCCCAAGAAGAAGTACTGTGTTGAATGAAACCCAACTTCTCTTGTTCATCAAGCTGTCGTTTGAGTTCAGCCAACTCAGAAGGACCCATTTTATAAGGCCGCTTGGAGATAGGAGTCGTTCCAGGTTCAAGCTCAATTACAAACTCAAACTCACGATCCGGAGGCATACCCGACAACTCTTCAGGAAAAACATCTGGGAACTCACAGACCACCGGTACACTCTGAATAGCTTCCATAGCATCATCATTCAGAGCCGCCAAAGAGAAAAGCTGGACAGCAGGAGTCAGACTTGGAGAAAAGACTATATGGCCTTCAGGAATCTTCAGAGAAACTGAGCGTTCAGCACAATCAATCACAACTGCATTTGCTGTCAACCAATCCATGCCCAAGATGACATCAATGTCAGAATTGCCCAGAACAATTAAGGACGCCGAGAACGAAGAGCCACCAATCTCAATTTGATTGCCATGGCTTATTTTAGCAGCTGCCATTGTTGCTCCAGGAGAAAGAACCATTAACCGCTTAAGAAGAGGATCCATTGCTAACTCGTTTTCATTTGCAAACTTGTGAGAAACAAATGAATGCGATGCACCAGAATCGAACAAAACTCGTGCAGGGACTGAGTTCACGGAAAGCATACCCATCACGACTCCCGGTGCATGCTCAGTTTGAGCGGCGTTGACACAATTGGCACGAGCAACCGTAGACCCGGGCTTGGTGTTGATGTTGAGATCCCGAGGTGGTGGTGCACGAACCATAGGAGAGCTTGCTGCAGATCTTGGCGGGGGTGGAGGAAGAGCTTTGTTTTTCAACGGACAGTTCCAGCTCAGATGTCCAGGATCTCCACATGTGAAGCAGGCACCAGGTGTACGTGGAGCAACATAGCCAGGGACTCCGCCAGGTGCTCCAGGGTAGTGGTTTTTGTAGCCCCTGGGATCCGAAGTGGTGAAGTTTGGTGGCCTTGACGCGTAACTTGCAGGTCTTGGTGGAGCCGGGAGCGACGGTGGGGTGTTAGGAACCCAGACACGCCGCTTAGAAGGAGCTGCCATAACTGCAGAGCTTGATGCATCCCTGTTGTGTTTCTTGGACTCCTCAAATACTTGCCGACTTGCTTCCTCTTGCAGAGCTGTGTGTTGGAGTTCCAGGAAAGATGTCGGCCTTGCATGTGTGATTGCATACTTGATCGATGCATTGAGCCCTTGCATGAACCTCTTCTGCTTCTTCTTGTCATCAGATACCTCATCGCCACCATAACGAGAAAGATTCATGAAGTTCCTGATGTAGGTGTTGACGTTATCATTTCCTTGCTTCAGGTTGAGAAAAGCTTCCTTCATCCTTTCCATTACAATCTCTGACAAAAACTGCTCCTTGAACGCTCCAGTGAAACTTTCCCAAGTGGGCTGAAACCCAGTGCAGCTTGCCTTCAAGTAATTTTCCCACCAGAGAGCTGCATCTCCCTTCAGAAGGTGAGTAGCGCACTTGACCCACTCCTGCTCCGGAACATCAGCAGTCTCGAGCAACCTTGACATCTCACACAGCCAATCATCCGCGTCCAGTGGTCGATCAGAAACATCAAACTGACTAGGGTTGAATTTCAGGAAGCTCTTGATGTCTCCTCTCTTGGGAGGTGGAGGGAGTGGAGCAAACTCATTTCTCCTGACGCTTTCTTCCAAGCGCTGATGGTTCTGCTGCATTGCTGCCAAGGCATTATCTATGTTTGACAATGCGGCCCCAAGTTCTAGTGGTATATCCTCATCTGAACGGCGTGGTGGAGCCATCCTGAGATTGATATAAAACACAAGTCAGTACTATAATGGAGAATGATAATAATCCAAAATAGTACCAATATGGAATTAACCAAGATTAAAGGATACAAATTACTAAGATGATATTAAAATATCAACAAAGTTCAAAGCACCTAGAAGATATTAAGCATATCGCACACGACTGAAAAGGAGTGTGGTACACAAATATCAAAGAAAATTTTTTCCACAAATTTCGGAATTAAAATACCAATAGATGCGCAAAATTACTTAACGAATCAAGATTAGTGACTCTACCGATTCAATATACAAAAGCGAATGATAAGAGTAGTGGTATGGTCGCGACTCCATCCCGCACTCAAATCATTACTCCGCACATGAATAAGTGGAACACGTATCCTAACCCCTTCTTCTCACGTTGAACCTAAAGATTGGTAACTACGGAACTACACCCCAAACAAGATAGCGTCGGATACAAAGAGTAAGATAGATTGCGTCGGTTTGAAAAAGCCTGTCGGTATGGAATGTTCCAACAGTTGATAACCAAAGGCTGGTTAGATAACAACTTGGATGCAACAGATAGACAAGGGATTACACACACACACACACAACCTATGGTACTACGGAAACCCAGAACACGTGAATCCTAGTTTGAATTTTGAGAAGAGGATTGAAAACGTTGCACTTCCTTACCAGAAAAGGGTGGGTGGTGGGTAAGAAGAAAAATGGAAGCAGTCCTACTCTCGCGTTTTGTTTTTCCCTAGTATACATAACTACCAAAATATTTGCTAGACTGACAACGACCGTTTGGCTGAGACCCTGAAGGTCGGGATGGCTCTGATACCAATTGTAACTACCTCGGTGAATTACGCTCCTAGATACAAGCCTGGATGAACGGTAGTGGTTGAAATAGTACGGTGGGGCCCTAAAAGCCACTCACGGGTAGACCTTTCGGCCGTCCCAACCACTTCCAATCCATCGGGACCTGTACGGGCGGCGTAACCGGCAGGCGAAGGGATCAACTACATACACAAATGGGTATGTATGCAAGCCACCATACAAAAGTACATCAGAGCCATTCCATCTAAAAAGAAAGGAAATATAGCAACGCCATACGGCAATATTCAAATGACCTAGATAGATATAATATTTTAGGATAATTCCTCATACAACACACATCAGAGTATCAGGCGGAAGCGGCAAAACAAAGTCCGAGTACGGATAAGAAGCAAATCGGCATAAGATGCCATAGAAATAAGCACATCCCGCCCACAGATCTCACGGATCCCCGTGCCCGGAATCTCTACACCGAACGATCGTTGCCCACATCATCAGCCTCTTCCACCCAGTATCCGTCCTGCGAGGGTACCTGTTCATCTGAACCAATAATTTATCGTGTGAGACCCTAAGGGTACTCAGCAAGTCTTTATGCCTCTAAAGGGGACACAACCTGGGGGGACGCAATTGCAGCGAAAGATAAACCCTAACAGATCTATAGATAATCGCTAACCATCCGCCTAACCAAAGATAGACGGATGTCCGTGAATTAATGACAACAGTTATAACAGTAATTTCCACAGATCCATCCTCCTCCCCGCTTACCAACGAGGAAGCGGACGAACAACCCCCATCCGTTGGCAATTTTATTAACCATTCCATGAGTGTTGCACTATTTACTAGTCAAATTATTTAGTCAGATTAAAGCGGCACTTCAATTATGCTTGTCTATGATCGAGAAACTGTGCTCCAAGTCGTCCATAACCGCGGACACGGCTTTCAGAAAGTTTTACCCTGCAGGGGTGCACAAATAGCAACACACACTCGATCAACCTCGGAAAAACCAAATCAAAACCCAACGAGGCCTTCACGACAAAGCAATCACAAGATTCAGAAATATTTCAGGGGGCCACCCCATTGAGTAGACCCGCAACGAAGTTAGCTGACTTCGAGACGGACTCAAGGTTTGCGTCAATGGCTGTAAACGACTGGGAACCCGAAAGTGTGACTGGGCTTGTCGATACCGCGAAAACACTCCGCTTACCTAAACAGTACAGTGTGCTCCTCGCACAATCATAAATAAAGCAGTAGCATGGCATAAGTACAGGATAGTAAATAAAACCTCAAACTAGTTTGTGGCCCCAAGAAATAAGACGGAATCAAGCTCTGGCTCAGGGGGGTCCCATAAGCCTCCCGGATGTGGATAGCGCGAATAATCTTGGAACAGGAATCAAGTACTCGGGGTCTTACGGGACACAAGTGAGCAGGAAAAACCAAATAGCAGATGTTGCTCACCGGTGCCACTTTCATTAGTTATCCCATTACTACTCAGGTTAAGTTGTTTAGGTACCTCGTTATACAACAGACACTCACAAACCCTACACATGTTGTTCTACGACTCGCATGGCTCAAACAACTCCTGTAGTAATGTCTCATGGGATGGAGGAACAAGCTTGGTGGGGTTTAACAGTAAAGGCTATGCAATACTTGGGATTCAGTTTAATGCAATCGCGACTCAATGATGCAAGAATAAGATAGGGCAATAGGTACTGTATGTATGCAAGCATGTGGTAGTTCTTTCCTGGCAACTCAGTTGAAGCGAGAGACGGATCTGGGTAGTGTTCCTGGTTCTCTTGATATATCCCCTGCTCAGCGTCTATTCGAAGAAGAACCAAACAAACAAGGGCCAACATAAATAAAGTGCGCAAGCATATAGGTAAAATGCAGCAAGCAAACAATCATGCCATGATGACTGATGCACACGTTGCATGGCAATAATGTAGCATGGCATGGGTGAGGTGTGGTATACAAGAATAAGTCATTTTATTAAGGTTTGACCATATTTTATTGTCATAATAGTTGTTGTATAGTATATATTTATATGATGCATGCTGCAATAGAATTCATGGATAGCATAAACAGAAAGGTCTCGTCGAGCTGATCATTTTAGACATATCATTTGTTAAATTTGGAATTATAAATCAAAAGTTATTAATTATTTAAGTTCTAGTGGCATTTGTTGTAATTTAACTCAACTTGGAATTTTAAATGTGCAAAAGGCAATTTGAAATCCTCACATTTTTCTGGTTCAGAAACATATAACATTTGCATTATTTGGATTTATAAATGAAAAGTTATTTATAACAGAATTAAAATTTGAATTTGAATTAAATTTAAATAGGTTTGAATTTAAACAGATGCTCAGAAAAGTTTTTAGCACTCAGGCCAACCTAGCCCTAGTCGCAGACAGGCGGGGCCAGGCTCACCCGGACCCACACGCCAGTGGCTGGGAGGGAGGAGGACTGCGGGTTAATTAAACAAAACTAGGGGACCCTTTTTATAAAACGCACACAGAGACTGACAGTGGGGTTTAGGGGGAGCGCGGGTTGAGGAAAAAGAAGGCCAGGGGGTTATCTGTGATATGCACACGCTACTGTTGTTCTTCTCGGTTGTCTGACGAACTAAAACAAAACCGCGCGACAGAGAAAACAGGGGAGCGCCAGACTCGATCCCGTGACCTCGGACGCGCCAGCGGGGGCGGCTACCACTGCGGTGGCTGTGTGGTTGTTGACAGGGAAGAGGGCGCGGGCTAGATAGGTCCTCGCGGCGAGATACGGACTGGCAGGTGCGCGCTCACCGGTGCACGCGGTGTGCTCGGCGAAACGATCGCCGCCGGCAGGAAACGAGGCGGGGCCAGAGCATGTCCAGGGGGGGTCAGGGGCTTACCGCGGTGGTGTTGGTGTGGTCGGTACAGGTCGGGGCGGTCGCGATTGTTGGCGGGGCTGCCGGTCTGGAGCTAGGGTTTGTCGGGGCGGCGCCGACGTGCAGGGGACCTGGGAGCTTCTCCTCCTCGTTGCTGGGTACGGGGGCGACGCAGACGACCTCCGGAGCTTCCTCGACACCCACAGTCGTCACGCCACCGGCTAGGAAGATGGGGGGCAGGGGAAGACTGGCGGTGGACGGCGAGGCTAGGTAGAGGAGAGGAGAGGAAGGGGAGATGAGGGTGTCGCCCTGGGCGGATCTGGGGAGGCTAGAGGGGCGAGGGAGAGGATAAGAACGAGAGGGATCAGGTGGGGGCTTGCGTGGGGGAGGGGCAGATGGAAAAGGTGGCCTCGGCGCCACCGCTCCTCCTCCTCGCACGATCGATCAGGCAGACACATGGGGGGGCTGGCAGGCTGCCAGGTGGGTCTGGGGTGAGGAGCTCGTGGGCAGGCAGGTCTAGAGGGGGCCCCTAGGGCAGGGAGAGAAGAGAGGAAAAGGGGGGGCCGGCTCGGTTGGGCATGGGTTAGATGGAAAAGGTTGCTGGGGTGGGGCCTGCATGGAAGAGAGGGGAGAGGCCGAGGAAGAGAGGGGGAAAGCTAGGGTTTAGCTAGAGGGGCTCGGGTTAGAATTAGGTGGGATTAAGGAGAGAGGGGGTGGCTTAGAGTTTTGTTTGGACTAGGTGTAGCTTAGGGTTTTAGCTAGGATGGTTATGGGGCATGGTGATGAAGGAGTAGGTGATAGAGGAGACTAGGATAGAGGATTAGAGAGAGAGGGGGAAGGTTAGATGCTAGGTGTTCTTTTGACAAGATCCAACCATGCACCAAACAAACCCCAACAAGAACAAGACTAGATCAAGGGAAAAGGTGATGATGGTTTAGGCATGATCAAACAAGACCAAGCCTAAGGGGTAGAGAGATGATCCATATTAAAATCCAACTAAAAATCAAATGCCAAGCTAAAGGGGTACTTGCATGGGCCATGCATAATTAATTGTTACCCTATTTATCTTTGTGAAAACAAGATTAATTACATGGCATTTTCTTATGCATTCCCAAGTGTGGAATAAGGCCCAAGCAAAAGAATTTAGAAAGAATTCCAAGTGGAGTATGAGGAGATGATCACATTGGATTATGTTTGGGACTTGCTAGTGTGGATATGCCACTAGATATTTATTAAATCCACAAAATATCCCAACATGATGATAACCCCAAAAGCAACACATATGGAAGCTAGGAAAAAGGGGTCCCACTCACAAGGCATGCAAAGGTGGCCATGTGGCTCTCATGTATCAATAATGTGAAAACAAAATGATGCCAAGATGAGAACATGTGGAAAAGAATTGGATCCCTCCCAACCCACATGAGCTAGAAGTAAAACCCATAAATGCCAAGCTCATATTTAGTTGGATGGTGGAATTATAAGGTGGTGAAAGAAAGGTGGTGGAGTTAATAAGAGATATGCCCCCAAATCAACTTGGGCATTTAGCAATATATCAAGAACCAAATACAATATCAAGAGGCAACTACAATTAATAATGCACATGAGATAAGAACCAAACAAGAAGGGGTTTTATATGATGCTCAAATGCAAGGTGACATGATGACATGAGCATGATATGATGATGATGCAGTAATTATATGTAGGAAGTGGCCCTTTTATTACTAGAACAAGTAGCATTACAGGTGTTAGACAACTGGGATGCTACATTACAGCAGGGCAATTGACAGGAATGAGCAAGGCATAACAATGCAATAGTAGAAATTCATGATCCTATGAGATTTGATTGGGCAATACAACAAGATATATAGACCGCCATCCAACTGCATCTATGACTAGTAATCCACCTTCAGGTTATCATCTGAACTCCCTCCAGTATTAAGTTGCAAGCAATAGATAACTGCTTTAAGCAAAGTGGTAAGGTAAATAATCCACTTGTTCCATGAACAAGAGACCGTTGTTTTCCCCCTAGTAGCAACAACACATCTATAACCTTAGAGATTTATGTCACTTCCCTTAGATTAAATGGAGGCATGAACCCACTATCAAGCATAAATACTCCCTCTTGGAGTCACTAGCATCTACTTGGCCAAGATAGCTACTAGAAACATAGAGCATCCAAAATCACAAACAACATAGACATGATTGAATCAATAAGACAAAACCATTAATCAATCTGACATAGTAATCTCAATATCCATCGGATCCCCGCAAACACAACATGCATGATTACAAATACATGATCTTGATCATAAATGGAGCTCACAAGATCTAAACATGGTAGCACAAAGGAGGATATACAACCATCTAGCTACTACATGGACCCGTAGTCCAAGGTGGAACTACTCATGCTTCATACCGGAGGCTGGCATGGTGAAGAAGAAGGCATCCGGGATGATCTCCCCTCCGACAGGGTGCTGGGAAGAGCTTTAGATCCCCCCGATCTAGGGACGATGGTGGCGGCGACTACGGACTGTTTCGTGGAATATTGATCGGGTACTTAGTGTTTTGATATCGGGGAATTCTTATAGGCGAAGAGGCAAGGCAGGGGCAGCCAGGACGCCTGCACCTACCATGAGCAAAGAAAGGTTCAGTGCCCATGTTGTCAGGTAAGATATTGAGCAAGGCTCAGTGTCCAACTACGTTAAATGATAGAGAAACCATGAGCAAAGTGTCATATGCCTCGGCCATAGGTTCTATCATGTATGCCATGCTGTGTACTAGACCGGATGTGTCCAATGCTCTTACTTTGACGAGCAGATACCAAAGTGATCCAAGAGTGGAACACTGGACAGCCGTAAAGAACATCCTAAAGTATTTAAATAGGACTAAAGAAATGTTCTTGGTCTATGGAGGTGATGAGCAGCTCGTCGTAAAAGGTTACGTCGACGCTAGTTTCGACACCTACCCGGATGATACTAAATCTCAGACAGGATACGTTTATATTTTGAATGGAGGAGCTGTGAGCTAGAGAAGCTGCAAGCAAAGCGTGATCGCGGGATCTACAGTAGAATCGGAATACATGGCTGCTACAGAAGCGTCAAGTGAAGGAGTTTGGATCAGGAACTTCATCACTGAGCTTGGTATGGTTCCAAGTGCCTTGGACCCACTGGAGATATTGTGCGACAACACTGGCGCCATAGCATTGGCTAAGAAACCAAGATATCATCCAAAGACCAAGCACATCAACAGCCGATTTCATATAATTCGAGATTATATAACAGATGGAGATCTGAAGATTAGCAAAGTACATACGGATCTGAATGTCACAGATCCGTTGACTAAACCTCTTCCGAGTGCAAAACATGACCAGCACCTTAATGCCATGGGTGTTAGATTGTTGCCAGATGTAAACTAGATTTTGACTCTAGTGCAAGTGGGAGACTGTTGGAATTATACCCTAGAGGCAATAATAAAGTTGTTATTGTTATAATTCTTTTTCATGATAAAGTTTATATTCCATGCTAGAATTGTATTAAGCGGAAAATTTGATACTTGTGTGGTTTATGAACAACACCGTGTCCCTAGTACGCCTCTATGGACTAGCTCATTGATTAATGATGGTTAAGGTTTCCAAACCATAGACATGAGTTGTCTATTAATAATGAGATCATGTCATTGGGAGAATGATATGATGGGCAGACCCAAATCAAGCAGAGCAATTAGATCGTGTCTTCGTGTTCATCTTTGCGAAGCTTTTTCTTATGTCAAATATTGTATTCCTTAGACCATGAGATAATGCAACTCCCTGGTATCGGAAGAAAGCTTTGAGGTCATCAAACGTCATCCTATGTGAGGGTGATCGTAAAGGTGTCTCTCAGGTGATCGGAAAGTACTTGCTGGGTTGTATGTATCGAGATGGGATTTGTCCCTCCCAAGTTGGAGATATATACTTCGGGCCCACTCGGTAATCGATATCAACACCGCTTGCAAGCACGTGGTTAAGGAGTTGATCACAAAGTGATATCGGATTACGGAACGAGTAAAGTACTTGCCGTGAACGAGATTGAACTAGGTATGACGATACCAACGATCGAATCTTAGGCAAGTAAAATATCGCGTGACGAAGGGAATATATATATGGGATTAATTGAATCCTGGCATCGTGGTTCATACGATATGATCATCAATGAATATGTGGGAGTCAATATGGGTTTCCAGATCCCGCTGTTGATTATTGATAGAAGATCATGTCTGCATATTCTCGAACCCGTAGGGTCACACACTTAACGTGTCTCGACGCTAGGATAGAATGGATAAATGGTTTATGAGTTTTGTTCGGAGTCTCGGATGAGAACCAGGACATCACGAGAGGTTCCGGAATGGTCCGGAGACTAAGATTCATATAAAGGAAAGCAGTTTTTGGATTTCGGAATCGTTTCGGAATGTTCGGTATTGTACCGGAAGGTTCTAAAAGCTTCCGGAGTGGCACCAACGTGGCCCCACTTGTAGGAGGGGTGCGTGGGCCTACGAGGGAGTGCCCTGGCCGCATTGGGCTAGGGTCACAAGGCCCCATAGGCCCAGCCGGCCGAAACCCTAGGGGAAACCCTAGGAACCCTTCTAGAAGGGAGGGGGAGACTTGCCCCCACTCCAACCCTTGGGGCCGCCGCCCTAGGGCTTGGAGGAGGGGCCAAGGGGGCCGGACAGACCTCTATATAAAGAGGGCAGGGGCGCACCCTCCTCCCCCCATTCCTTCAACCCTAGCCGCCATACTGCTGCCCTACCTCTCTCTCTCTCCCAACTGCGTGTAGGCGAAGCCCTGCTGCAGAAACTCTCCACCATAGCAACACGCCGTCGTGTTGTAGATCCAATCTATCTCTCCATCCCACTTGCTGGACCAGGGAAGGAGGAGACGTCGCGGCACCGTACGTTTGCATCTCTCGGAGGCGCCGCCACTTGCGGCGTAGGATCAGATCGGATCGCGAGGAGGAGACGGCGAGTACGACTACACCAACCACGTTCTGTTGAACATTTCTGCTGTGCGATTTCTTCAAGGGTATGAAGATCTCACCTATCCCTCTTGTTGATTGCATCTCCTAGATTAGATCTTGGCTTTCCCGTTCGCATCTGTAGAATTTTTTGATTTACTATGCTGCGAAACCCTTCAGTGGTATCAGAGCTAGATCTATGCGTAGATGTGTTTCACGAGTAGAACGCAACATGCTTGTTGCGGGCGTTGATGTTTTATGTTGCAAGCCTCTTGTTCTGTACTTCTTATGACGCGGGATAGTGAGATCGAAGCGGTCCAGGCCAACTTTACGCGACCTCGTTCGCGAGACCGGCTCCACACTTGACGTGTGGCTTGTTCCACACATGCGGCTGGTGGATGCCAGTTTCTCTCACTATAGTAGTCATGGGATTTACACCGGATGTTGGCAACCATAATATCACCGTTGTGGCTTTCCGTAGGTAAGAATCGTTCTTATATTGTTACTCCCATAAGCCACGTAAAACATGCAACAACAAAGTAGAGGCGTCTAACTTGTTTTTGCAGGGAGTGTTTGTGATATGGTATGGCCCAAGATATGATGTGTATGTTGTATCCAATGATCATGTTTTGTAATATTTCACGACTTGCATATCGATGAGTTCACAATCGGCAGGAGCCATATGGTTGTCTTTATAATTGTGTATGACCAGTGTGTCAACTTCTTATACGCCATGTAATAGCTTTACTTTATCGCTAAGTAGTTAGCAATAGTTGTAGTTGCTATTAGTGGTGGAGGCAATCATGGTGGAATGATGGAGATCATGCTGGCACACACAAGATGGAGATCACTGCGCGGAGATTGGCTATACCATGTCACATAAGATTATATGCATGTGATGTTTATCCTTTTATGTATCTTATTATGCTTAGATCACGATGGTAGCATTATAAGATGATTCCTCACTTAAAGATCAAGATAAAATTGTGTTCTCCCCATATTTGCACCGTTGCGAAAGTTCGGCGTGTTCAAGCATCTCATGATGATCGGGTGCTATAAACTCTACGTTCACATACAACGGGTGCAAGCCAGTTTTGCACACGCGGAAATACTTGGGTTTGAATTGACGAGCCTAGCATGTACAGACATGGCCTCGGAACACACGAACCGAAAGTTTAAGCATGAGTCATATGAATGATATGATCGACACTTTGTTGCCCACCATTGAAACCACATCTCTTCTCGTGAAGATCGGATTAGGTGTGGTGAATTTGGATCGTGTTCACTAAACAACTTGAGGGATGTTGAATTTAGTGGGAGTTCATCTAGTAATTTGATTAAGTTGAACTAGTTATCATGAACATAATCCAAATTGTACTTGCAAATTTTGTAGATCAAATGGCTAAGTCCAACTTCAACTTCAACGTTTTTGCTGAGAAAGAAAAGCTTAAGAACAATGGGTCTAACTTCACCAACTGGTTCCACAATCTGAGAATCATTCTCGCTGGCGGACAAAAGGACTATGTCCTTGAGAAAGCGATAGGTGACGCCCCTGCTATAGATGCGCCGGCTGATGAAAAAGTTGTTTATCAGTCACGCAAAGATGATTATGGAGTGATTAAGAGTACCATGTTGTTTGCTATGGAATCGGACCTTCAAAATCATTTTGAGGAGTTCGCCGGGCCCTTTGAGATACTTGAGGAACTGAAAACCATGTTTCAGACTCAGGCCCGTTCTGAGAGATATGAGATCTCTGAGAAGTTCTTTAACTGCATGATGGAGGAAGGGATTTCCGTTAGTGAGCACGCCATTAAGATTTCAGGCTACACTCAACGTCTTGAGCAACTGGACTGCAAGATTCCAGAAGAGCTCAAGATTGACAGAGTTCTGCATTCACTCCCTCCTAGCTACAAAGGTTTTGTAGTTACTCACAATCAGATTGGTTCCACTGATACGATCACTGAGCTCTTCGCTAAGCTGAAAGCTGCGGAGGTGGATATCAAGAAAGATAATCATGTGTTGATGGTCAACAAGACCCCTAGCTTCAAGAAAGGTAAGGGTGCAAAGAAGTCCTTCAAGAAAGGCAACGACAAGCGCGTTGCCCCTGCTGAGAAGAAGCTCAAGTCTGGACCTAAGTCGGACACTAGGTGCTTCTATTGCAAGGACCTGGGCCACTGGAAGCGCAACTGCTCGAAGTACTTAGCGGACAAGAAGGTTGGCACCATTAAAGGTATATTTGATATACATGTTATTGATGTTTACCTTACTAGCGCTTGTTGTAGTGCCTGGGTATTTGATACTGGTTCAGTTGCTAATATTTGTAACTCGAAATAGGAGCTACGGAATAGACGGCGGCTAGCAAGGGAGGAGGTGACGATGCGCGTTGGCAACGGATCAAGAGTTCATGTGATGGCCGTCGGCACGCTCTCCTTAGTTTTACCTTCGGTATTAGTTTTAAACCTTAATAAGTGTTATTATGTGCCTGCGTTGAGCATGAACATTATATCTGGATCGTGTTTATTGCAAGACGGTTATTCATTTAAATCGGAGAATAATGGTTGTTCTATTTATATGAGTAACATATTTTATGGTCATGCACCTGCTATGAATGGTTTATTTCTTCTGAATCTCGAAAGCAATGAAACACACATCCATAACATTGAGGCTAAGAGATGCAAAGTAGATAGTGATAATTTGACTTATTTGTGGCACTGCCGTCTAGGTCATATTGGTGTAAAACGCATGAAGAAACTCCATTCTGATGGACTTTTGGAGTCTTTTGATTTTGAATCATTTGACACGTGCGAGCCGTGCCTCATGGGCAAGATGATCAAAACCCCGTTCTCCGGTATAATGGAGCGAGCAACGGACTTATTGGAAATCATACATACCGATGTATGCGGACCAATGAGTGTTTCGACGCGCGGTGGATATCGCTATTTTCTCACTTTTACTGATGACTTAAGTAGATATAGGTATATCTATTTAATGAAACATAAATCTGAAACGTTTGAAAAGTTCAAAGAATTTCAGAACGAAGTGGAAAACCATCGTAACAGAAAAATTATATTTCTACGATCCGATCGTGGAGGTGAATATTTGAGTTATGATTTTCTCACGCATCTTAAAGCAAGCGGAATGGTTTCACAACTCACGCCACCCGGAACACCACAGCGCAATGGTGTGTCTGAACGCTGGAATCGAACTCTATTACATATGGTGCGATCGATGATGTCTCTTACAGATTTGTCGTTATCATTTTGGGGTTATGCATTAGAAACCGCTGCATTCACTTTAAATATGGCACCATATAAATCCGTTGAGACGACACCGTATGAACTGTGGTTTGGTGCTAAACCAAAGTTGTCGTTTCTTAAAGTTTGGGGATGCGAAGCTTACGTCAAGAAGTTGATGCCAGACAAGCTCGAACCCAAAGCGGAGAAATGCGTCTTCATAGGATACTCTAAGGAAACGATTGGGTATACCTTCTACCACAGATCTGAGGGCAAAGTGTTTGTTGCAAAGAACGGATCCTTTCTTTAGAAGGAGTTTCTCTCAAAAGAAATGAGTGGGAGGAAGGTAGAGCTAGACGAGGTTACTGAACCTTCTTGCGAGTTGGAGAGTAGTGCAGCATCTGAAATTGTTCCAGTGCCGTCTGCACCAACAAGAGAGGAAGCTAATGACGAGGATCATGAAACTTCGAACGATGCTACTGCTGAACGTCGCAGGTCGACAAGGTCGCGTGCCCCTCCTGAGTGGTACGGCAACCCTGTCTTAACTGTCTTGTTAGTAGACAATAGTGAACCTGCGAACTATGAGGAAGCAATGATGAGCCCAGACTCTGAGAAATGGCTAGAGGCCATGAAATCCGAATTGGGATCCATGAGCGAAAACCAAGTATGGACTTTGGTGGACCCTCCTAGCGACCGTAAGGCCGTTGAGTGAAAATGGATTTTCAAGAAGAAAATGGACGCGGATGGTAATGTTACGGTCTATAAAGCTCGACTTGTCGCGAAAGGTTTTCGACAAGTTCAAGGTGTTGACTTCGATGAGACTTTCTCTCCCGTAGCGATGTTTAAGTCCATTCGGATTTTATTAGCAATTGCTGCGTTTCATGATTATGGAATATGGCAGATGGATGTCAAGACTGCGTTCCTCAATGGCAACATTCATGAAGAGTTGCATATGATGCAGCCCGAAGGTTTTGTTGATCCTAAGGATGCTGATAAGGTGTGCAAACTTCAGAGTTCCATTTATGGACTGAAGCAAGCATCTCGGAGTTGGAACCTTCGTTTTGATCAAGTGATCAAGAGCTTTGGATTTGTTCCAAATTGCTACGAAGCTTGTATCTACAAGAAAGTGAGTGGGAGCTTAGTTACATTTCTAGTACTATATGTGGATGACATATATATGAAATGACATTGGTATGCTTAATGATGTGAAGAGTTATTTTAATAAATGTTTTTCAATGAAAGACCTAGGAGAAGCTGCTTATATATTAGGCATCAAAATCTATAGAGATAGACAAAGACGCCTAATAGCTTTAAGCCAAAGTACATATCTAGACAAAGTTCTGAAAAGGTTCAGAATGGATAAGGCAATGAAAGGTTCAGTGCCCATGTTGTCAGGTAAGATATTGAGCAAGGCTCAGTGTCCAGCTACGGTAAACAATAGAGAAACCATGAGCAAAGTGCCATATGTCTCGGCCATAGGTTCTATCATGTATGTCATGCTGTGTACTAGACCGGATGTGTCCAATGCTCTTAGTTTGACGATCAGATACCAAAGTGATCCAGGAGTGGAACACTGGATAGCCGTAAAGAACATCCTAAAGTATTTAAATAGGACTAAAGAAATGTTCTTGGTCTATGGAGGTGATGAGCAGCTCGTCGTAAAAGGTTACGTCGACGCTAGTTTCGACACCAACCCGGATGATTCTAAATCTCAGACAGGATACATTTATATTTTGAATGGAGGAGCTGTGATCTGGAGAAGCTGCAAGCAAAGCGTGATCACGGGATCTACAGTAGAATCGAAATACATGGCTGCTACAGAAGCGTCAAGTGAAGGAGTTTGGATCAGGAACTTCATCACTGAGCTTGGTGTGGTTCCAAGTGCCTTGGACCCACTGGAGATATTGTGCGACAACACTGGCGCCATAGCATTGGATAAGGAACCAAGATATCATCCAAAGACCAAGCACATCAACCGCCAATTTCATATAATTCGAGATTATATAACAAATGGACATCTGAATGTCGCAGATCCGTTGACTAAACCTCTTCCGAGTGCAAAACATGATCAGCACCTTAATGCCATGGGTGTTAGATTGTTGCCAGATGTAAACTAGATTTTGACTCTAGTGCAAGTGGGAGACTGTTGGAATTATGTCCTAGAGGCAGTAATAAAGATGTTATTATTATAATTCTTGTTCATGATAAAGTTTATATTCCATGCTAGAATTGTATTAAGCGAAAACTTTGATACTTGTGTGGTTTATGAACAACATCGTGTCCCTACTACGCCTCTATGGACTAGCTCATTGATTAATGATGGTTAAGGTTTCCTAACCATAGACACGAGTTGTCGATTAATAATTAGATCATGTCATTGGGAGAATGATATGATGGGCAGACCCAAATCAAGCAGAGCAATTAGATCGTGTCTTCGTGTTCATCTTTGCGAAGCTTTTTATTATGTCAAATATTGTATTCCTTAGACCATGAGATAATGCAACTCCTTGGTATCGGAAGAAATCTTTGAGGTCATCAAACGTCATCCTATGTGAGGGTGATCATAAAGATGTCTCTCAGGTGATCGGAAAGTACTTGTTGGGTTGTATGTATCGAGATGGGATTTGTCCCTCCCAGGTCGGAAAGATATACTTCGGGCCCACTCGGTAATCGATATCAACACCGCTTGCAAGCACGTGGTTAAGGAGTTGATCACAAAGTGATATCGGATTACGAAACGAGTAAAGTACTTGCCATGAACGAGATTGAACTAGGTATGACGATACCAACGATCGAATCTCGGGCAAGTAAAATATCGCGTGCGAAGGGAATATATATGGGATTAATTGAATCCTGGCATCGTGGTTCATCCGATATGATCATCGATGAATATGTGGGAGTCAATATGGGTTTCCAGATCCCGCTGTTGATTATTGATAGAAGATCATGTCTGCATATTCTCGAACCCGTAGGGTGTCGTGGTGGTATCACGGCATATGCCATGGGTAGGATAAAGTTGGGGCCGATGGACGTGGAGGAATCCGGGGAGGGATGATACAGTGAAGACCGCACTCGTATGAACAAAGATAAATACAATGTATATTGGATTTAAGCTCTCAAGTGGAGATAACATCTCATTCTATACATCTAATATCTTATAATCTTGCCATACTTATGGCTACAATCATGCTCCTTGAGCTGTATCTCCTATGCTCCTATCTAGATCTCTCTGTGAGAGTGGAGGAGGAAGAAGGAGAGCTACTAGTGAGAATAGAGGGGAAGAGCCCTTCGGGGCCTCTCTTAGAACGATCCCCCTGGTGCTCCTTATAAAGGGGATCCTAGGGGACAAGTCTTGTGCTACACGCTTAGCATCTAGATGGCATATTCCGGGCATCTTCCAGAGATGCTGAGCATATGCCTTGGCATCTTTGGAGATGCCAGGCATATTCCCTAGCATCTTATTTGATGCTAAGAGCATATTCTTAGCATCTTGTTAGATTCCATAGGCATATTCCATACGTCATGTGCCAGTCTGAGCTGGTGGGCTCCCAAGACTGGCAAAATACTTGTTGGCCTTGTCCTGACTCGATGGCGTGTAGCTGTGAAGATCAGGAACATATCTGGAGACAAATACGGAGGCGTTCGGAGTGAAATACTTTGGCCCGGACGCTCCTGACGAAGTGGTATCTCGACCTTCTTCTTAGCTGGTTCGGCCTGGTCCTATTTGCTGGAGTCCAAGGCCCAGCCAAATTGTTTCTGGCCTTAGCCGAATTAAATGATCAATGGCCCATCCGGATCTTGTATAGCTTGGCCCATAAGGCGAAGCAGCAGCCCAGGCCGAGCCTCAGGTCGATCCGATGGCAGCGATCCCGTGGTGGGCCGACTTAGGCTGTGTCGGCCCACCCGGGTTGTCCTGGGAGCGCTTGGTTGGCGCTGGAGAAGATCCCGCGGTGGGCCGAGCTGCTCGTGCCGGCCCACCCGAGGGAGGAACACGTGGGCGTGGAGCAGCTTGGTGCTTGGTGGGCTGTTAAGTCTGACGTCGGCCCACGCCGGGCTCTCCGCTGATCGACGTTGACTAGCGTCGTGGAGCACTGCGCGGGAGCCGGAGGGAAGCACGGGGAGAGGTCGGTGGATAAGGTGGTGACGCGGTGGTAACTCGGCCAGTGGGCCGGACTAGGCTTAGTTTGGCCCATGGTTGCTGTTTTCGCCTAGGAGGGTGGTAGGACCAGGCCGAATTAGCTTCAATTCGGCCCAGGTCCTCTTTTCCTCTATTCCTTTTGTTTATCTCTCTTAATTCCCAATTGATGTATATTTTTATTCTTTTGTAGAGACTTCTGTCAATCCTGTAGGGTTTGATTACACATTAACTCTGGGGTATCCGGGGTAATATCCCCGACATTAGTCCCCAAGGCTATGTGGGACTCGTAGAGTCGCGCATAGGCTTCATATTAAATATTCCCAGAGTTGTCTTCTGACTTATAATCTCTTGGTTATACAGTTCTTTGTCACATAACCTTTTTGGTAGGTTTATGACATCTGGCCATTTTTGGCATTGGTCTCTTAACCTCTCTGAGTAAGTTATGAGTTCTGGCCTTCTTGGGCACTACTCTTTTAACCCCTTTGGGTAAGTTATGACTTCCAGCTATTTTAGGCACTGGTCTTATAACCCCTTTGGGTAAGTTATGACTTCTGGCCTTTTAAGGCATTGGTCTTATAATCCCTTTGGGTAAGTTTTTGGACTTCTGGCCTCCTTGGGCACTGGTCATAACCCTTTTGGGTAAGTTCTGAGTTCTGGCCTTCTTTGGCATTGCTCTTTTGACCCCATTGGGTAAGTTATGAGTTCTGGCCTTCTTGGGTGCTACTCTTTTAACCTCATTGGGTAAGTTATGAGTTATGGCCTTCTTGGGCACTGCTATTTTAACCTCATTAGGTAAGTTATGAGTTCTGGCCTTCTTGGGCACTGCTCTTTTAACCCCATTGGGTAAGTTATGAGTTCTGGCCTTCTTGGGCACTGCTCTTTTAACCTCATTGGGTAAGTTATGAGTTCTGGCCTTCTTGGGCACTGCTCTTTTAACCCCATTGGGTAAGTTATGAGTTCTAGCCTTCTTGGGCACTGCTCTTTTAACCCCATCGGGTAAGCTATGAGTTATGGCCTTCTTGGGCACTGCTCTTTTAACCCCATTGGGTAAGTTATGAGTCCTGACCTTATTGGGCACTGCTCTTTTAACCCGTTTGGGTAAGTTATCACCCGAGTCATCTGATTCCAAATCCGAGTTACTTTACACAAAATTGACTTTATGTCTTAAGTCTGAGTCCTCTGATTCAAATCCGAGGTATATGACTCAAATCCGAGTTATCTCATTCCAAATCTTAGTTACTTTACTCAAAATTGACTTTATCTCTTAAGTCTGAGTCATCTGACTCAAATCCGAGTTATATGACCCAAATCCGATTTAACTCATCCCAAATCCGAGTTACTTTACTCGAAATTGACTTTATGTCTTAAGTCTGAGTCATCAGACTCAAATCCGAGTTATATGACTCAAATCCGAGTTAACTCATCCCAAATCCGAGTTACTTTACTCAAAATTGACTTTACGTCTTAAGTCTGAGTTACCTGGCTCAAAATCCGAGTTATATGACTCAAATCTGAGTTAACTCATCCCAAATCCGAGTTACTTTACTCAAAATTGACTTTGTGTCTTAAGTCTGAGTTACCAGGCTCAAAATCCGAGTTATATGACTCAAATCCGAGTTACTTTACTCAAAATTGACTTATGTCTTAAGTCTGAGTTACCTGGCTCAAAATCCGATTTATATGACTCAAATCCGAGTTACTTTACTCAAAATTGACTTATGTCTTAAGTCTGAGTTACCTGGCTCAAAATCCGAGTTATATGACTCAAATCCGAGTCATCTGTTTACCACGATATAACTTGATATGGCGTGATGATGTTAATTTGCCTTTGATATGGATCCGGGATATAGATCCGAGATTAAGTTTTGGGATATGATAATAGGGCTAACCGCTGAGAGATTTGATTTGAGATGTAGATATGGGATATAGATTCGAGATATGATAAGCTGGCCAATAGTCATCCGAGATATGGGATAACCTGGCAAGATGGTGAGATATCAATCCGAGTCATAACATAACCTGGCAATCTGGCGAACTGAATAAAGCTTCGGTCCGAATCAGAGATATGATTAGTACGCCGAGTCTGAATACAAATCCGAATTATAATATACCCTGGCAAGCTGAACCAAATGTTAGTCCGAATCAGAGACAATCTACTGAGCTGAGTTAAAGGTTAATCCGAAGCATAAATAAATTGACTCAAATTATATCCGAATCATCAATAAGCTAGCCGGTGAGCTGAATTAAAGGATAATCCAAAGCATAAATAAACTGACTCAAATTCTGTCTGAATCATAAATACGCTGACTCAAATTATATCCGAATTATAAATAGGCTGACTCAAATCTTATCGAATCATAAACATGCTGACTCAAATTCTGTCTGAATCAACAATAAGCTGGCTGGTGGGTTGAGTTAAAGGTCGGTCCAAAGCGTAAATAAACTAACTCAAATTCTATTTGAATCATCAATAAGCTGGCTGACGAGCTGAGTTAAAGGTTAACCCAAAGCATACTAACTCAAACTCTATCTGAATCATCAATAAGCTGATTCAACTTCTATCCGAGTTATAAATAAGCTGGCTGACGAGCTGAGTCAAAGGTTAATCCAAAGCATGCATAAACTGACTCAAATTCTATCTGAATCATCAATAAGATGATTCAACTTCTATCCGAGTTATAAATAAGCTGGCTCAAATACATATCTAAATCAACGCAATGTTCTCTTAATCCAAAGGTGACTCTACGGATAAGTTGACTAGTCCCCGGGTTAAGTCATTTTCTCCCCGGGGTAAAGGGTTGAGTGCAGGTGGCTGAGTTATCTGGCACTTACAGTATACTTGGAGAAGTGCTTGAGTCCTTCTTGCTGAGTCTTACCTGCTTTGATGAGTTAGACTTGGAGAGCCTCTGCGCTTACCTATTTGTTCTCTGTTGGCTTGGTGAAGCTGAATGAGCCCTATGAGGAAGAAGTTGATGAAGATGTTCCCGTCCGGATGGAAACCCAACCAACGCCACTAGAAGGCCCCATGGTGGGCGCCAAATGTCGTGGTGGTATCACGGCATATGCCATGGGTAGGCTAAAGTTGGGGCCGATGGACGTGGAGGAATCCAAGGAGGGATGATGCAGTAAAGACCGCACTCGTATGAACAAAGAGAAATACAATGTATATTGGATTTAATCTCTCAAGTGGAGATAACATCTCATTCTATACATCTAATCTCTTATAATCTTGCCATACTTATGGCTACAATCATGCTCCTTGAGCTGTATCTCCTATGCTCCTATCTAGATATCTCTGTGAGAGTGAAGGAGGAAGAAGAAGGAGAGCTCCTAGTGAGCAGAGAGGGGAAGAGCCCTTCGGGGCCTCTCTTAGAACGATCCCCTGGTGCTCCTTATAAAGGGGAGCCCAGGGGACAAGTCTTGTGCTACACGCTTAACATCTAGATGGCATATTCCGGGCATCTTCCAGAGATGCTGAGCATATGCCTTGGCATCTTTGGAGATGCCAGGCATATTCCCTAGCATCTTATTTGATGCTAAGAGCATATTCTTAGCATCTTGTTATATGCCATGGGCATATTCCATACGTCATGTACCAGTCTGAGCTGGTGGGCTCCCAAGACTAGCACAATACTTGTTGGCCTTGTCCTGACTCGATGGCGTGTAGCTGTGAAGATCAGGAACATATCTGGAGACAAATACGGAGGCATTTGGAGTGAAATACTTTGGCCCGGACGCTCCTGACAAAGTGGTATCTCGGCCTTCTTCTTAGCTGGTTCGGCCTGGTCCTATTTGCTGGAGTTCAAGGCCCAGCCGAATTGTTTCTGGCCTCAGCCGAATTAAATGATCAATGGCCCATCCGGATCTTGTATAGCTCGGCCCATAAGGCGAAGCAGCAGCCCAGGCCGAGCCTCGGGTCGATCCGATGGCAGCGATCCCCTGTGTCGGCCCACCCGGGTTGTCCTAGGAGCGCTTGGTTGGCGCTGGAGAAGATCCCGCGGTGGGCCGAGCTGCTCGTGCCGGCCCACCCGGGGGAGGAACACGTGGGCGTGAAGCAGCTTGGTGTTTAGTGGGCTGTTAAGTCCGACGTCGGCCCACGCCGGGCTCTCCGCTGATCGACGTTGACTAGCGTCGTGGAGCACTGCGCGGGAAGCGGAGGGAAGCGCGGGGAGAGGTCGGTGGATAAGGTGGTGACGCGGTGGTAACTCGGCCAGTGGGCCGGATTAGGCTTAGTTCGGCCCATGGTTGCTGTTTTCGCCTAGGAGGGTGGCAGGACCAGGCCGAATTAGCTTCAATTCGGCCCAGGTCCTCTTTTCCTCTTTTCCTTTTGTTTATCTCTCTTAATTCCCTATTGATGTATCTTTTTATTCTTTTGTAGAGACTTCCGTCAATCCTGTAGGGTTTGATTACACATTAACTCTGGGGTATCCGGGGTAATATCCCCGACATAGGGTCACATACTTAACGTGTCTCGACGCTAGGATAGAATGGATAAATGGTTTATGAGTTTTTGTTCGGAGTCTCGGATTAGATCCAGGACATCACGAGAGGTTCCGGAATGGTCCAGAGAATAAGATTCATATAAAGGAAAGCAGTTTTTGGATTTCGGAATCGTTTCGGAATGTTCGGTATTGTACCGGAAGGTTCTAGAAGCTTCCGGAGTGGGACCAACGTAGCTCCACTTGTCGGAGGGGTGCATGGGCCTACGAGGGAGTGTCCTGGCCGCATTGGGCCAGGGGCACAAGGCCCCATAGGCCCAGCCGGCCGAAACCCTAGGGGAAACCCTAGGAACCCTTCTAGAAGGGAGGGGGAGACTTGCCCCCCACTCCAACCCTTGGGGCCGCCGCCCTAGGGATTGGAGGAGGGGCCAAGGGGGCCGGCCAGCCCTCTATATAAATACGGCAGGGGCGCAACCTCCTCCCCCCCACTCCTTCCACCCTAGCCGCCATACTGCTGCCCTACCTCTCTCTCTCTCCCGACTGCGTGTAGGCGAAGCCCTGCTGTAGAAACTCTCCACCATAGCACTACACCGTCGTGTTGTAGATCCAATCTATCTCTCCACCCCCACTTGTTGGACCAAAGAAGGAGGAGATGTCGCGGCACCGTACGTGTGCATCTCTCGGAGGCGCCGTCACTTGCGGCGTAGGATCAGATCGGATCGCGAGGAGGAGACGATGAGTACGACTACACCAACCACGTTCTGTTGAACGTTTCCGCTGTGCGATTTCTTCAAGGGTATGAAGATCTCACCTATCCCTCTCTTTGATTGTATCTCCTAGATTAGATCTTAGCTTTCCCGTTCGCACCCGTAGAAAATTTTGATTTGCTATGCTGCAAAACCCTTCAGTCTCCGGCAATGTCGTCTTTTCTATAATAGGACAATTTTTTTGCTACAACCTTTTTTTGGTTTTGATACAATTGTGTAAATGTTGGCTACAAAGTCTCCAGCGAGGTGTTCTGACGAAAGTCACCCGCAACATCTCCGGCGAAGTCGGTTTTGCTATATTAGGAATTTTATTTGCTACAAAGTCTCTGAGATCTCTGGATCTCCGACAAGGTCTAGTCTTTTTCTTCTATTTTTTGCGTTGAAATTTTTTTCTATAGCAAAAACGGGATTTAGGATTTTTAGGGACATGTGGCCGTCAGGAGGGACCCAAGCGATTTGGCAGAATTATCCCCCGCAGGACGCGTAGTACCATCCCTTAGTGAAAAGTACTCCTATGTTCCATGTAGTATGTTTTAGCACACTAACTAAATTTTTTCATAACTTTAAGAAGTTTGGAATATGATTTTTTATAAGTTATAAATATCATGATGATATGATACTAGGACCTATACCCTTTGCTATTTGTCCACGGTATTGACCTAAGTTGTTCCATCACAAGTCTAAGGTGCACTTTTGTTCATTGTAGCTAGAAATTTGAAAGTAAGATTTGTTTGTGTTGATGTTATTTCTAAAATCTTAACACACCAGATTGGTCAAAATGAAAGTTCCCCTGCAGAAAAGAAAAAGTTTGTGCTTTTTTATGTAGAGTTGTTTATTTAATTTTGAATTTTATGCATAATATTTAGAAGGTTCATTCTACGATTACCAAACACCGTGCTAAAATATTCGAAATCTCATATGAACATGTGTATGCCCAAAGTTGTTGAAAGCTAATATAAGGTGAACTTAATGTTAATTTGAGCACATTGCTCCCATGGGCAGTCCCCTTGTTTATAACAATGGCATCTCTCTGAGGTGTATGAGATTGTGGCCACAAGAAATCGACCAATTACGTTTCCACTGCCTGGGCAACTCATATTTTGGTGAGTAAAGCATCCTTTGATGGCTTTTCCCTTTGATGTGCTCTCTCTTTTGTGAGAGAGAAATATAGTTTTGTGCAGTCCTTTGTCACATATCAATCAGAATATATTATAACATAAACAAATAATAATCATATCATAGTACAATGGCAAATAATAATCAAGGTATGACAGTATATCAAAACAAGAAGTTATCCGTGAGGCAATAATAATAAATATAGAGCATAGCATCTTAAATCTTAAAAGAAATAAAATGCATATTTACCTTCAGAACCGTTTCTCTATATATGGGCAAATTTCGGTTCAGTTCATATTAGACTAGTATTCTTCGCATATTTCTTGGTCAAATCAAATCACACTCCCAGCAAGCAATATGCGCGCTACAAAACTCAACATGCGTAACCGGCAGCACCAGCTGCCGCTGCAATACTAAAAGCTATCCCTGAACAGCTGATATGCTTATTTATCCGGCTGATTCCAATATATCAGGGAGTGGAAGAAAGACACATTATTATAGGTGTGAGAGGCCAGGATGGTTTTCGTTACCATGTCGGCCATGACATTCTTAACATGCCAGGTTGGTCAAAATGAAAGTTCCCTTGCAAAATAAAAAAAATCAAAGTTTGTGCTTTTTTAAAATAGAGTTGTTTATTTAATTTTGAATTTATGCCCAACATTTATGAAGGTTCATGCTACAATTTCCAAGAATCGTGATAAATATTAGGAATCTCATCTGGTCGTTTGTACAACCAAAAATGTTGAAAGCTAATATAAGGTTAGATTTAATGTTGATTTGAGCACATTGCCGCCATGGGCGGTCGCCTTGTCTAGAAGAATGACATATCGCCGTCGGAGGAGGTGTATGAGATCGTGGCCACAAGAAATCGACCAATTGCATGCCCACTGCCTGGTCAACTCATATTTTGTTGAGTAAAGCAACTTTTGATGGCTTTTCTCTTTGATGTGCTTTCTCTTTTGTGAGAGAGAAATTAAAGATAGTTTTGTGCAGTCATTTGTCACATAGCAACCAGAATATATTACTAACCTAAAAAATCATAATCATAATAATCATATCATGGTATATATAGTAACTAATACTTTATCGAAAAAGTATAGTAACTAATAATAATCAAGGTATGGTAGTATACCGAAACAAAATGTTATCTATAACATAATAGCATGTTAAAAGAATTGAAATGCATAGTTACCTTCAGAACTATTTCTCCATCCATGGCTAGATTTCAGTCCGGTTCATAATTATACTACTCACTCCGATTCATATTAGTTTCATCTAAATTTTAAGAAATTCAAGTCAATTAATATGAGTCGGAGGGAGTAGTATTGTTGGCATCTTTCTTGGTAAAATCAAATCACAGTCCCAACAAGCAATATAGGCTACAAAACTCGACATGCGTAACCGTCAGCAGCTGCTGCTGCAATTCTAAAAGCTATCCATGAACAGCTGATATGTTTGTTTATCGGGCTGATTCCAACATATCAGCGACTGGAAAAGAGAGATATTATATGTGTGAGAGGCCACGATGGTCTTCATTACCATGTCACCCATGACCACGAGGGCGGCCATGACTCCATGAGCCTGCCTGCTGCCGGCTGCCTCCGGGTGATCTGCACCATGAGCGTTCAAAGCAGGTGACCTTCCGCCTGCATCGAAGCGCGGGAGAACGAGGCCTGGCCACATGCATAAAAAAGCGACATTTGATCCGAGTTTTCTGCAGTACCATACAATGACTCAAATGCTGGTGGTTTAATTATTTCTCAAATCGGAAACCACGGATCCTCTGACTGAACTGGTTAATTATTCACAGATTTATCAGTGGTCCTCGTGTGATCTTCACAGGACGTGCTTTCGCGATTGTACGCACATGCATGTGACAACCGTGTATACGTACCCATGTGCATCTTATTTGTAATACTGTAAGAAGAAAATCATCACCTTCCCTAAAACAAAATCGCTGGAGAGATATGAAACACGATGGTCCGATTTGAAATTATTCTTAACCAACCAGCTCGATTTGCCATATAATGCATACATCCGGGTTGTCAAACGAAAACAGATGGCCTGTTGATTTTTTTTGTACTACTCAGATTTGATTAGTTCGCGCTAACAGCTAATGATTAGTCACCCAGACGTACTTAGGGATACGTGAACTCAACTACTCCGTTTGTCCTAAAATAGATGTTACAAGTTAATCAAAATTTAGATAAATCTATATATTAAATAGTGTCTAGATTTATCTAAATTTTAATAAATTTGAGACATCTATTTTGGGACGGAGGGAGTACTAATATCGTTGACACTATCATCATACACTAATGGCGGATCAGACTGCTTAAACACGATTGATTATCTCAGATACGGAACAGGTATACACATCCTTCCGGCCAGTAATGACTTCATCATTCTTTTCCTTTTATTTTTTTGCGGGGATAGATGACTTGATCGATAACTATATGGATGAATCAACGTGTGTAGCCACACAATACAAACAAGTACAGAAAGAGCGTATTTGAAAAAAAAAATCTATAACGATCAAGGTTCTTCTTTTAAAAAAATGTTACTCCCTCTGATAGGTAATAAGTTGTGCAGTTTTGAACGAAGGTTAGTTTTAAATGACGACACTTATTATGGATCGGAGGTAGTACTATAAAGAAACAAAATGAGAGCACGTGAAACATCAAGCACTTTATATATGCGTCTCCAACCTCGACGTGCTTTAATCATAAACTTGAACACAAGGAAATGGTCACGACATGCTTCATCATTCATGCCATGACTATCAACAATTTGTGTTCGTAGCTTCCTTCCATTCCCAGAATCTCGGGCAGTGTGAAACGTGAATGACATAGTATGCTTCCTTGATCAGATATTTTCGGCGACTATTCAAACCGCAGCAGATGGCGGGTAAGCATCTCGACCAGTCACCCAACTCCGTCGAGAAACGCTGCAGGCGCAAACGTGTGTCGGCATGCATGCATGTGCAACTCGTTTCGTGATCTCAGGAGCACCCGCGGGTGATCCACCCAGGACCTATCTCTCTAAGCAGCTGATCGACAATGATACGAGTCTTTTCTTTTTGGCGGAAATGATACGAGTCTTAATGTCCCGCATAATTGTAATGCTACGTGCCAGCCTCGATATGCACCTATAATTCGCCGATGGAGATACTTTTGTAATACAATAGTCTTTAGAATCATCGATTGTGATCTCCGAGCCAAAAAATTGATTCACTGGAACCTAACACAATATAAGCTTACGAAAACTTCTTATATGGATAATGATACCTATCCCCCGGACGACATTGTCCGGGTCGCTACCTTCGGGCGCAGCACTACCCCTCCTCCTCGATCCCATCTTCTCCTCTGACGCTCACCGACCCCACTCCCTTTCCCTAGCGACGCCGCCGCCTGCCCCCAACTGCCTCCCGGCCCCGTCTCTAGCGCCGACCCGCCTCGCCACCGTCCATCCCTTCCTCGACGCCAAGCTTCACGCGCCGGCACTCCGCCCCGGCACCGTCGTTCCCTTCCATCGGTTCTCCTCCCTGGCCGCCCGACCTCCGCCCCGGCCACGCAGAGCTCCACTGCCCCTGGCCCGCCTCCGACTGCCCTCGCTTTCGCCGTCAGCAACCGGGGGGCGCTCTCCTGCTCGGCTCGACCCCCGCAGCGCCGTCCAGCCGCCTCCTGTCGCCCGCCAGGCGTGGCCGCCTCTCGAGCTTGCCTCGTCGTTGACCTTCGGGCGCAGCACTGCCCCTCCTTCGGTCGACCTTCCAAGCCATGTCGTGGTTTGCCTCGGTCAGCCGTGGGAGCACGGACGCGTACGTGAGCAGGAGAATGGATGAGATTTGCATTCGTTGGATCTGTTGGTGGCTCATGCTAGTTTTTGCCACGTGAGGTCAATGATTTGCTACGTAAGGTCGATTTGTTGGGCTGCAAAAGGCGTCGATGTCTGCTATATGCGGCATCGGAGTTTGCTACATGCGTCGACGGCGGTGCTACAAGATCCCGGATTTTGCTAGGATGCCACAATTTTTGCTAAAAAGCTTTTGTATTTTTGCTACATTGATACATTTTTTTTCTATCTCTATTTTTTTTGCTATCTCTATTTTTTTGTTTTGCTACAATACCATAAAATTTTTGCTACAAGTTCTTCGACGAGGTTTTCCGGCTAAATTCTCCGGCGATATCTCCGGCGAAGTAGGATTTTTGCTACATTAGAAGAATTTTGTTGCTACAACCGTCTTATGGTTTTGCTACAATAGTGTCAACTTTTTGCTACAAGGTCTTCGACAAGAGTCACCGGCGAGTTTTTCCGACGATGTCTCCGGCGAAGTCGTTTTTGCTGCATTAGTATAATTTTTTTGCTGCATGGTCTCCGGCGAGACGTTCTATTTCTAAAACGAACCCTTCTTTTGCTTCGGAAGCAAAAACGGGGACATATGCAGCAAACGCGGAATGTTTTGCAGCAAAACGCGGGATTTTGTGCTATTTGGGGGACACGTGGCGCACGGGGTACCAGGACGATGGGAAACCCCCATCGCCCGGGGGACGCCTAGCACGGTCTTTTAGTTTCTGCAAGGTGCTTTACTCCCTCCATTTCAAAATATAAGATGTTTTAGCTTTATGAAGCAAACATACCTAGACTTCTTTTAGTATATAGGTTCACATAGATTTGAAGTGAATCTACACATTGAAACAAGTCTAAATTCATTTTCTTCATAAACCTAAAACATCTTATATTTTGAAACAGAGGGAGTAGTTTGCGAGAAAAAAAAAGGTCTCGTCCCGTCCCGAGTCGCCCCCCGCGCGGGTGACCGGGCGGAACCCTAAATACCGCCGCCGTCGCGTCCCTAGCTCCCCTCCCCTGCCGTCGCCGGCGGCCGCCGCAGGGCAAAGCCCCTGCGGTGCCGGCGGCGGCGGGCCCTTCTTTCCTCGACGTCGAGCGATCTAACGGGAGGTCTGGAGGCGGCGGTGCATCTCGGTGGCAAAGCGAGCTCGACTGGGGGCGGCTGGGTGTCGGCGGCGGCGGCCTCGGCAACGACGTAGGCGCTCACCATCCCGGCGTGGCGCGGCTGCGGAGCCTCCTACGCCGGTTTGTCCGATGCGGGGAATGTGAATCGGCGACGACACGACATGGCCCTGAGGCGACGGCTCACGGGCTTGGGTGGGTGGCGATGGTGGAGGAGCAGCGGAGTCGGCCCCTGCCGATGCTAGGACGGCAGCAGCGACCGGGACGCAGCAGTGTGGCGGCGGGGCTGTTCAAGGTCCGTTTCTGGACTAGATCTGGGCATGCGGCCCTGCGGGGCCTGCGGGCTGATCCGGACCGGATCTGGGCTGCTCGGCCCTGCTGCTACATCGGGACAGCGACCACCTCAAGGTGGAAGGGGGAAGTCCCCCACCAACTGAGTTGTTGTGCGGCCTAATGGCTACAGCCTTGGGTGCCGACCCTCCTCGTCCATTTCAACGGTCCTTCTGTGTGCTTGGTCGGGGCCCATGCTTGAGTTCGGGGGCGTCGGGGCGGCGACCTCGGAAGGTGGACCGCACGGGTGGCTTTGGCAGGCAACGGAGCAGTGGTGTTGATCCTGCCCCTTGGTCACTTGGGTGGCGAGGAGCGGATGTCGGGTGACCTTGGTGATGGTGGCGCTTCGGCTTCGGCATCTCCCAGATCGTGCTCTGATCGGACTCGGAGGTGGTGGGCGAACCGGTTGTGGGCGTGTGTGTAGGTTTTTCCGGGCGAAAGCCCCGCGTTTTACGCCGACGATGACGATGCCTGCGGGTATCGTAACCCTCTTGGGGGCGTCGTTGTGGGTACCTCCCGCGCATAGGCTCCGGGTGAAAACCTTAGATCTTTTCGGTCTTGCCTACGGCGGCGCGGTGCGTCGTTACCCTCTTGAGGGCGTCGGGGTGGAGTTCCTGTCCCCTGGTGTTGATGCCGCCTCCGGTGGCGAGTCTTGTCTTCACATGCTTTGTTGTTTATCTTTGATCTGCTTTGTAAGAGGGTCTCCTCAATACCTTGTATCGGTTCGGCCATGATGCTTTATTTATAAAGCGGGGCAAAAGCCTATTTCGAGAGGGAGTAGTTTGTAAAACATATCATATTGTGACACAGAGAGAATACTTGTGAATACAATATTACAGAATTTCGTAAGCATAAAAATTCGTTTGATTCCATCGTAGAAAAATCAAAGGATTCTGAAAAAAGAGATTCAAGTGGATGTTAGATCTCATATGGAGTCTAGTGCAAATGAATTCTTAGGACAAAATTCTATACGATTTAATCCTAAAATCAAACAACTACCATAGGAAAAAATCCTAAGAATATAAGTCTTCCAAAAAAAAGTATGTGCAAATACTTTGAATCAAAAAAAAACTTAGACTTTTGGATTGTTAGGTACCAAACAGAGGGATGCTAGCACGGTTGTATAAGAGCCCTCACATTTAATCAAAATCAATCCACAACCAAGCTTTGATTCTCCCACAATTAATTATATGCGGTCACTTCTTTTTCGAGACATAAAATAGCATACATATTGAGCCATATGTCTGGTTTTTGGTCATTTGACCATTGTCTTGATTTTGACATGATTGAAAAAACAAACCAATGTTGAACCTGGTTTTTGAATTCGAAATTTTCAAATCTTGATTGGATTATTTATGAAAATTGCAGTTCTATTTCAATTTTGTTTACTATGATTTCATGATTTGATAAAGGTTCCTATACGGGTTCTATCGGAGTTTTTATCAAACCTAACATCATTATAAGCTTCTAAAACCTTTCATCGACGTGAACTCAACTGTAAAAAAAAATAGGACATGCATAATGATTTTTGTTTGAAACCTAATCAAGATTTTAAATATTTGTGGAAGCACAATAAAATTAAAATATGGTACATTACCCCATA
The DNA here is from genome assembly GCA_910589765.1 of Avena atlantica. Lineage (NCBI taxonomy): Eukaryota > Viridiplantae > Streptophyta > Magnoliopsida > Poales > Poaceae > Avena > Avena atlantica. The sequence goes on along the minus strand of OU342733.1, from coordinate 419,426,197 downwards.
AGAAAACGTCTGGTGCACTAAAACTATGGTAGAAACTAGAGTACGTGTTCATTTTAAAGAAAAAAACATGGTTCTTTTTGTAAATACCTATAGCCTAACTTCCAACTGGACATTTTCCATCATTTTGCATCCAATGCCACAAAATCCTCAGTTGCATTAGGTGCATAGCTTGGACGAATATGAACCAAACTTTGGCTTCATTTGAAGCCAAGAAGTTATTTGTCTTCAACTAAAAAATCATGAGTTATTTCTTTTTTGCTAAAACTCATAGTTTATTTATGGTAGCTGACATAGCATTTTGTTATCTCAATAATAGTATCCCATTTCTATCACTTGTTATCTCACAAGTCATTTCTATATATCTACAAGTTATGAATAGCTACGATAAAGACATAAGACAGAAATAGAATTTGCTTTAAATAATAAGTATTGGTAAAATTTTATATTTATATATTTTGGTAAGAAAATAAGACAATGGTGGGCCGGGTAAGAATAAGAAATAACTAACAACTGAATATTATGCGCAATACAAGCCTAGAGGGATAGCCTGGAAAGTTCATCTTCACTTCATCTCACAAATGGTCGTATTCAGACAAGATGACTTAAGTGTTAGAATTTTCATCATATTAAATCTACTAAAATCGTGATATTGTGTTTTAGATGTGGCAATGTATCTATTATATACTAAAAGCAATATAAGGTTGTTTTTCGAGGCAATAGGTTGATCCACATCACCTAAATTATATTGACCCCAAGATTTGTTACTTAAGGCCATGATTTAATTAGAAGATTAGTATATATATAACGCACTCAAGATGTCACGAGTCCTCTAATACACAAATCTTCAACACGTTACCGGTGCCTATATAAGAAAATAACTCACGCATTCACGTGGCCCATCAGTCCAATGGTCCAAATAGTATAACACGTACACGAAGGTAACTCTAGAGCTGTTCGGTTGCTGTTTTTAATAAAAACCAGCTTCAACAGAAATCATGTGGATATGCATGAAGCCAACTTCAAAATGTAGTGATGGATTTTTGTAAAAAAAATGTAGTGATGGAAAAATCTCAAAACCAGATCAAAGCATGGATTGAAATAGAAACATGAACCATACCCACATGATTTCGGTTGAAAATGGTCATGAACAAAAATCTGTAAAATTAATATATACGTACGTGAAGCCAATTCCAAAACTGATGGCCGATGGAAAAAAATTCCAAGTACCATCCAATTTTAGCTTACGCGTGCGTCATTGTCAGGATATAGGAGTATTTATGTACAACACGGTGGCGGCCCGCACGATAAAGTATATGAGAGAAAGTTAAATTAGACTGATATGTACAGACATATATATACATATCACTACTTGTTGGAATTTTGGCCCAAATAGTCTAGCCCATTTTCTATTTCAATAATTCCTGAAAATCCTAGAGGCCTATGTGGCCCATTCATGCAAGACAAGAGCTGAGAAAAATGTTTAGTCCCACATTGCTAGTTGAGTGGAAGTTGGACCAGCTTATAAGGTGAGCTCTCCTATCACTTGGTAAAAGGATGAGAAGCAGAAGGAGAGAGTTCCACACGCGCGCTCCTCCTCCTCGCTCGCCTCGTCACGACGCGTGCGCGCCGCGGGTTGCGGGTTGCGGGTATCTCGCCGAGACGAGCTTTATTTTGCCACGCATGAATGGTATACGAATTGAGTGGAGGCTGTCCGGTGGGCTGCCGCCTGTTCGCTTCATCTTCCGTCCATTCGTTTCATCTTCTGCACTGTCTGCCTTCCCCTCTGCGCCTATAAGAGAGAGAGGTCGCGCCTCCTCTCAGTTACACTGCCACACATCCCTTGCGCCTCCAGTTCCAGAGCACTGCGCTACCTCCATCTTCCCCATCCCGTCTTGCGGCGTGCACCGCGAGCCGGGACAGTAGGCCTCCGAGACCCCGCTGCTTCGAGTCCTGTACGGAAGAAGGGCGATAAGGTTTTTGGGGAGCGCTATCAGCGCGACTACTGGCTTCGTCACGGACTCCCTCACAGATAGCGACGTCTTCCCCGACGAGGACTTCTTCCCCGACATCAGCACCCTCTTCCTCGACGACATGGCCAACGATGGTTCCAACGCCAACGGTTCCACTTCTGCTACTGCCGTGTACATCTTCTGTCTCAATCTTGTTCTGATCCTATCCAAAGTTTTACGCCTTGCAGTTTGTTTGACTATATGCCTTAATATGTATTCTCTATTTAACATGATTAGTATATTGTCTATTATTCTAGTCATGTTTTATCTAGCGTTTATTATGGATAATTCGCTTGGTAAATTGCTCTATTACTCAACAATCCAAAAACCTTATTTCAGGCAATTTGCCCCAAGTGGCTTTGTTGCTTCTATGAAGCCACTTGTGTTTGAAGGTGTGAATTACAAACGATGGCGTGCGAGAGCAGTGCTCTGGTTTCAGACCATGAGCTGCTATAACGCCATCTATGGCGCACCTGAGGGTGAACTTAATCCCGCTCGGGAAGAGGCGTTCCAAAAACTTGATACCACTTTCAAGGCTGCCTTGATCAGCATCCTTGGCGACAATATTGTCGATTCATATCTGTCATTTAGCAATGGCAAAGATATGTGGGATGCGCTCGAGAGAAAATTTGGAGTCTCTGATGCTGGCAGTGAACTGTATGTCATGGAACAGTTCTATGACTATAAGATGATTGATGACCGCTCCATTGTGGAGCAGGCTCATGAGATACAGTCACTTGTCAGGGAGCTTGAGCACTTCACTTGTGTGTTACCGGACAAGTTTGTTGCCGGAGGCATCATTGCCAAACTTCCCCAGTCATGGAGGAATTTTGCTACTTCTCTGAAGCACAAGAGACAAGAGTTCTCCGTGACGGATCTCATTGGGACTCTTGATGTGGAAGAGAAGGCGAGAGCAAAAGACACACGTGCTCGAGGTACCGAGGGAGGTTCTAATGCCAACCTGGTACAGAAAAGGAACTTCCAGCCTCACAAGTTCAAGAACAAAGGCAAGTTTGATGACAAAGGAAAGTTTGATGGAAAGAACAAGGCCTCACAGTCCACCAGCTTCAAGAAGAAGACTGATAAGAGGAAAGGTGCTTGTCATGTGTGCGGTGATCCTAATCATTGGGCTCCTGCTTGTCTCAACCGCTTTGACAAGCGCCAGCATGGGAAGAGCAGCAAGACTGCTAATGTTGTCATGGGCGGCGTTGAGATGAAAGATGTTGGGTATGGTATATTACCTACTGTTCTTTCATTATGTCATTCTCATGATTGGTGGATTGACATGGGCGCTAATGTACATGTCTGTTCTGATATTTCCATGTTTTCTTCATATCAGGTCAGAGGGACTCAAACCGTGTTGATGGGGAACGGCTCGCATGCTTCTGTTCATGGTGTTGGTACGGTCAATCTGAAGTTCACTTCGGGAAAGACTGTGCGCCTGAAGAACGTGCATCATGTTCCCTCAATAAATAAAAATCTTGTTAGCGGATCTCTTCTGTGTCGAGATGGCTACAAGATTGTATTCGAGTCCAATAAATTTGTAATTTCGAAGTATGGAACCTTTATTGGTAAAGGCTATGAATGCGGAGGCTTGTTCCGCTTATCTCTGTCAGACATTTGTAATAAAGTTGTTAATCATATTTACACAAATTTTGAATCAAATGTCTGGCACTCTCGTCTTTGTCATATTAATTTTGGTTGTATGACGCGGCTAGCCAAAATGAATTTAATTCCTGATTTCTCAACTGTTAAGGGATCTAAGTGCCAAGTCTGCGTGCAATCTAAACAACCTCGCAAGTCACATACGACTGCAGAAGTGAGAAATTTAACACCACTAGAGCTCATACATTCTGATCTTTGTGAGATGAATGGTGTGTTGACAAAAGGTGGAAAGAAATATTTCATGACTTTAATCGATGACTCTACGAGATATTGTCATGTGTATCTTCTGAAATCAAAATATGAGGCTTTGAGTTTCTTTAAAATCTATAAAGCTGAGGCAGAAAATCAACTTGATCGAAAGATTAAGAGGCTTAGGTCTGATCGTGGTGGAGAGTATTTTTCCAACGAGTTTGATTTCTTTTGTGCGGAACATGGCATAATTCATGAGAGGACGCCTCCCTACTCACCCTAGTCAAATGGAGTAGCCGAAAGAAAGAACCGTACTCTAACAGATTTGGTTAACGCCATGTTAGACACATCAGGTCTTCCTAAGGAATGATGGGGGGAGGCACTATTGACCGCGTGCCATGTCCTAAACCGAGTTCCCACAAAGAACAAAGAAATTACTCCATTCGAAGAATGGGAGAAGAAAAGACTAAAACTCTCTTACTTACGTACTTGGGGTTGTTTGGCAAAGGTTAATGTACCAATCCCCAAGAAGCGCAAGCTTGGACCAAAAAACATTGATTGTGTTTTTCTGGGTTATGCTTTTCATAGCATTGGTTATAGATTCTTGATAGTAAAATCTGAAGTACCTGACATTCATGTCGGTACAATCATGGAGTCGACTGATGCGACTTTCTTTGAAGATATCTTTCCAATGAAGGATAAACCTAATTCATCAAATCCGGAGATACCTAGTTCATCTGATCAGGAATTTGCTATATTCTCTGAACCTATCATTCCGATTGAACACTCTGAAAGTCCTAAGGAGGATGATAATGAAATTCCTAAAAGGAGCAAGAGACAAAGGACTGCAAAGTCTTTTGGTGATGATTTCATTGTGTACCTTGTGGATGACACTCCCACTTCCATTTCAGAAGCTTATGCATCTCCTGATGCTGACTACTGGAAGGAAGCTGTTCATAGTGAGATGAATTCCATCTTAGCTAATGAAACATGGGAGATCACTGATCGTCCTTATGGGTGCAAACCTGTAGGATGTAAATGGGTGTTCAAGAAGAAACTAAGGCCTGATGGTACTATTGAGAAGTACAAGGCAAGGCTAGTGGCCAAGGGTTATACCCAAAAGGAAGGTGAAGACTTCTTTGACACTTACTCACCTGTAGCAAGGTTGACCACCATTCGAGTACTACTTTCTCTGGCTGCCTCACACGGTCTTCTCGTTCATCAAATGGACGTTAAGACGACTTTCCTAAATGGAGAGTTGGATGAGGAAATTTATATGGATCAACCAGATGGTTTTGTAGTAAATGGTCAAGAAAGAAAAGTGTGCAAGCTACTGAAGTCTTTGTATGGTCTTAAACAAGCACCTAAGCAGTGGCATGAAAAATTTGATAAAACCTTAACCGCTGCAGGCTTTGTTGTAAACGAAGCTGACAAGTGTGTATACTATCGCCATGGTGGGGGTGAGGGAGTCATCCTTTGTTTGTATGTTGATGACATACTGATTTTCGGAACCAACCTTAATGCAATTAAGGAGGTCAAAGATTTCTTATCTCGTTCCTTTGAGATGAAGGATCTGGGAGTAGCTGATGTCATCCTGAACATCAAGCTATTGAGAGATGATGATGGTGGGATTACACTGCTTCAGTCCCACTATGTGAAAAAGATCTTGAGTCGTTTCGGGTATAGCGACGTCAATTGTTCTCCTACACTGTATGATCCTAGTGTGTTGCTTCGAAAGAATCGAGGAAATGCTAGAGACCAACTAAGATACTCTCAAATCATTGGCTCGCTTATGTATTTAGCTAGTGCCACGAGACCTGACATCGCCTTTGCTGTATGCAAACTCAGTCGATTTGTCTCAAATCCAGGAGATGATCACTGGCATGCTCTTGAAAGAGTTATGCGATATCTAAAAGGCATTGCGAGCTATGGAATACACTATACCGGGTATCCGAGGGTACTAGAGGGTTATAGTGATTCAAATTGGATATCCGATGCTGATGAGATAAAGGCCACGAGTGGATATGTTTTCACATTTGGTGGTGGCGTTGTTTCTTGGAAGTCTTGCAAGCAGACCATCTTAACGAGGTCAACTATGGAAGCAGAACTCACAACACTAGACACGGCCACTGTTGAAGCAGAGTGGCTTCGTGAACTCTTGATGGACTTACCTGTGGTTGAAAAACCTATACCCGCAATTCCAATGAACTGTGATAATCAAACTGTGATTATTAAGGTGAACAGTTCTAAGGATAATATGAAGTCCTCAAGACATGTGAAGAGGAGACTGAAATCTGTCAGGAAAATGAGAAACTCCGGAGTTATTGCATTGGATTATATCCAAACATCTAAAAACTTGGCAGATCCCTTCACAAAGGGTCTATCACGCAACGTGATAGCAAATGCATCGAAGGAGATAGGTATGAGACCCACAATTTGAGCTTTCCACAGTGGTAAACCACTCTATGTGATCGGAAATCCCGTGAATTAGAATTGGGAAACAAGTTGTTGGTTAGATGAGAGGAAAGTATCCCTACTTTAATAAACACCACTCCATAAAGATGCAATACTTTCCTATTCTGCATGGCAGGTTGATTTATTGTCTTAATGTGTTCTAAGTGGCTTATCCTAAGCAAAGATGTTGTCCTGCAGAACATCTTTTGAAGAACACACCTATATGAGTCTGACTGTTAAAACGTCGCAGTCTATAAGAGTAGGGTGCTCTCTAATAAACTCATAAAAGGTCATGGAGTATGACGTATAAGCTCCACCCGCGGGGAAGTCCCACGGTAGCCCAGTATCGGTCAAGACTTCGTGTGAAGCTAGATTGCAGCAAACTTGCAGTTCAAGGCATAGTCCACTGTACAAGTCGCAACCTAGTGTAGCATAGAATTCTAGGTGGAAGTTTAACTTAACAGTCTCCACTATAGTACCGGTATATAAACAGTGTTTTGGAACCAAAGGCAAATTACATGTGCCTCTGGGATCTGGTGGGGGATTGTTGGAATTTTGGCCCAAATAGTCTAGCCTATTTTCTATTTCAATAATTCCTGAAAATCCTAGAGGCCCATGTGGCCCATTCATGCAAGACAAGAGCTGGGACAAATGTTTAGTCCCACATTGCTAGTTGAGTGGAAGTTGGACCAGCTTATAAGGTGAGCTCTCCTAACACTTGGTAAAAGGATGAGAAGGAGAAGGAGAGAGTTTCACACGCGCTACTCCTCCTCCTCGCTCGCCTCGCCACGCCTCGTCACGTCACGACGCGCGCGCGCCGCTGGTTGCGGGAATCTCGCTGAGCCGAGCTTTATTTTGCTACGCATGAATGGTATATGAACAGATGTACAGAAGCTGAAACGTTTGCTTTGAATGGACTTTTAATACGAATTGAGTGGAGGTTGTCCGGTGGGCTGCCACCTGTTCGCTTCATCTTTCGTCCATTCGTTTCATCTTCTGCACTGTCTGCCTTCCCCTTTGCGCCTATAAGAGAGAGAGGTCGCGCCTCCTCTTAGTTACACTGCCACACATCCCTTGCGCCTCCAGTTCCAGAGCACTGCGCTACCTCCATCTTCCCTATCCCGTCTTGCGGCGTGCACCGCGAGCCGGGACAGTAGGCCTCCGAGACCCGCTGCTTCGAGTCCTGTACGGGAGAAGGGCGATAAGGTTTTTGGGGAGCGCTATCAGCGCGACTACTGGCTTCGTCACGGACTCCCTCACAGATAGCGACGTCTTCCCCGACATCAGCACCCTCTTCCTCGACGACATGGCCAACGATGGTTCCAACGCCAGCGGTTCCACTTCTGCTACTGCCGTGTACATCTTCTGTCTCAATCTTGTTCTGATCCTATCCAAAATTTTATGTCTTGCAGTTTGTTTGACTATATGCCTTAATATGTATTCGCTATTTAACATGATTAGTATATTGCCTATTATTCTAGTCATGTTTTATCTACGTTTATTATGGATAATTCGCTTGGTAAATTGCTCTATTACTCAACACTACTGAATACATTTATTAAAAAAGATCGAATAATACAATTTATTTTGAAACTGCGAATGATACAAAATTGAAATGTAGACGAGATTAAATTACCCTTACATATTTTAAAAATGCATATTATATCTAAGTTGTCAGATGCACGGTAATACCAAAGACACACTCTTCGCCACATGTCATTGGAATTTACAATCAATTAGAAAAAATGGTGGTCCACTAAGATGCCAAAACTAAGTGGTCCATGACAGTGTAGTCATGTTACATCATACGGCAAATGCAAATGAGCAGAGCACGTAATAAGTAGGTTGAAGAGTAGAGTTAACATAGAGTTAAAAAAATAGTTAAACATAATACATCCATTATAAATAAATGGTATGATACTATTATTTATATGTAAAATATATTACTAAATCATGACAAAAAGTAAGATTAATAAATTTATGATAAAATTATTACCGGATTTAACAATAACATTAATAATGGTCAACCGTGTATGTTACAAACTATCCATTTCTTAGATGTTATGTATTTCACAACATGAGAGCATACATAATTTTACAACAAATGAAGGAAACAATAGAACGATCATATAGAGTTAGAGATAAAATCCATACCGTTTTATCATCATATATATTGATGGGATATATTCTTTTCATTGTACCTTATATTAAGAAAAAAAATCTCTGTTCCATCAAACTAGTCTAAACATTGTACAATAGTTGCTCAAGAAAATATAATTATTTAACAGTATGTTTAGCCTCACATACTTATTCAACATCACATAAAAACTATCAGTTGGCTCATCGTCTAAACTTTAATTATATATACCAATTTAATCTCATGCACAAACATTGGATGTTTATTAATGTGCTTTTGTAATACCCCTATAATATTCCACCAATACATTGAAAATGATCAAAGATGTTTTCTAGGCGTGTGATGTATTTAGCATAAGTAGATGGTGGTTGTTCAATTTATTATTCTCTATAGCATTTGAGAACTTGACACGCTAAAGAAATCAACTATAGGTGATGCGGCCCCCATGCTAGTTAATTTTTAATTCTATTACGAAAAGCAATGGATGTGTAATCATCAACATATGTAGTTGATGGCTGAGATAAAAGTCCTTCTAGATGGAAAAATTATAGTACAACTATATATGGCTGCAAATAAGTCAAGTTCGAGCGGGTTAGACTATACTAAGCTCAGTTCATTATGAAATTCAGTGATCTAACGGTGACTCGAGTTAAAGTTTAAGTTAAAATAATGTTCACAGTTAGCTTGTAACGATTTAGTCAATCACGAGCTAGTCTCGAGCTAAGTAAGATAATAAAAACTACTATATTTCAAGGACATTTTTTAACCAGTTAGACCATAACAATATCTTAACAAAACACTATAAATATTTATGCTATAAAACAACGATAATATGCAACTTTTCAAAGTAATTTGGCATCATTCTCTCTCGATAAAAAGACTTTGGACCAAAACTTTGGCAAAAAATGATAGGAATAAATTAGTATAACACTGCGTAGGACCACATACCATATTAGTGCCTAACTAGGATTTTAAGATAAAAAATAACCTATTTCCTTTAATATATATCATAAACATCATACATTATCATATCATTTTGAGCCGACGAGCTAAAATCGAGCTACTAGCTAGTGTTGGCTCAAGGTTGGCTTGTTTTCCAACGAACCTATATAAACACTCGTAGTTCCTTTTTTTAGTTGATATCAAGGCAGGAGTCGATCTCTAGTTGCTCGTCGCTAGGTGGTCTAAAGACCTATTTGTAATATTTATTACTGTTGGGTCTTTTTGTACTGTTGTTGATGATTAATAATAGTTCGGTGAAATTTTTGCAAAAAAATTATGGAATATAGTAAAATGACTTGTAAAACACACACTATATGGATTGAAGGTCCCATGAAAAATATATTTTTTATTCGAACTCTGGTTGAGGCAGAGAAGACAGTGTTATGAAGTTATGGTTTTATAGAAGAAGGGGGATAGGTTTGTATGTGATAAAAAGAAACATCCAAAATAGTTCACTCTTACGTAATATAAACATATACTCCCACTTATTAGCAGTTTGTTAAAGTAAAAAATGCTACAGAGATATCCATGACCAACTTCAACGACACTCACTGACTCTAGACGATTCCAGATTTAAGAACATTTACTATGTGTACGTCATAAGAAACCCGTTCAATCCTGTCCACAGAACTAGCTTAGCTTAACCATGGCTTACACATTCTTCCTTCCAAGATTAAGAAATTACGTAAATGACAACGACATCATCTACTAACTAAATGTACACACCAATATGAATGGTTCAACTAATAAGTAGTAAACAGAAACAAGCATGCGGCGTAGCTGGATCCTGGATGCATGCATTTGTCCCATTCACAAGTCTTTCACAAAATTAAGGGACTCAACCAAAAGGAATTCAATCTGTTGAGAAGTGAAATGTACGGTATCATCCTATGGAGTTGAAATATTCGTGAACTTGACTTAAGTTCTTATTGTACATAACATTTTTTTTAGAAAAGGCCAAAAAGGGTTAGTGGACCAAAATCTTGAACAAGCCTGAACTGGCATCCAATGATCCAATAATTATAAAAAATTCCTGTGCATTAACCACCAAATCTAGCTGTGCAATCTTGTTCGTGGCTGTCAGTGCTCGGGCGGCTCACAACACTCGAAGCAGCTCTACTAATCAATTTTGTCACTGTCTTATCACATAGGTTTTGGAGTAATATTTTCCACTTCTGCGTAAGGTTTTGGGGGTAACCTAGGCGCTAATGTGCTCTGTCTTATCACATATCAATTAAAGTTGAGGTTGATAGCAACTTGCAATCGATTGTATGAATTAATATATCAAACGTGCATATACATTCAGTTCATCAAAATTCTTTCTGAAAATGACAATAGAGGGCGCTTTTGTTTAGAATCGCCGGAGATAAGTTTTGGATACAGTTGTCTCCAAGTGTCATCTACGTTTAATTACTTATTATGGCAGATGGTATATCGGCCAGAACTGTCGAAGAACATCATGGATGGTTTTTATTTGTGGTTGGGCGCATAGCCAAGTGGCTAGAGCGCGGTGGCGTCTGATGGCTGGCCAGAGTTTAAATCCCACGGGCGGAACAAGTCGTCCTAATTTTGCTCAGGGCCTCTGCACCTTCTACCTTAATTACAATAGTGGGAGAAAGAGAGGGGCTTGTTTTAGTTATATAGAGTCGCCCAAGTTTATGAGTAGAAAGAAGAAATGTTTTTACTTAAACCGGCTATGGAAGTAAACATGGGGTCGGCACAGAGCTTCTTGTCTCCTATAACTTGCGAGGATGTGTGAAACTCTAACACTTGATATTTCATCCCTTCCCTTTTATCCTCCGCCATGAAGGCGCCCTCCTTTATCCCTTCGACAACATTGTACTTCTCCTCCAAACTCGTTCCCTTTTTCGTGCGCCATCGCTACACATATGGAGAGGGGGTGGGTGTTGCTTACCCTTTCCTAATGTAACTTCATATTATGAAGAATGACCCACATGGTAAAGCGGAGAACAAATGGCGTTCTCTACACTATCGTGAAAAGGGTATTTATATTGCGCTTTGTTTGCATGAAAGGAAATGGCTACTAATTCGAATTATGTTGTTTCGATGGTTGGAATCTGTTGTTGGAATCAGAGGGTTGTATCCAATTCTAATTACTGTTTGGATGTTCAAATCATGGAATTGATTTTTTTTGCTTTTGACTATTTTATACTTGTGTAAACTAAATGCGTGCATAGTCACATGTGTACATATTAGAATGTATACATATTATTTTCTAAACATAGTAACATTAACATTATCTAAACAAGATCACAAGAAGCACATACGTAATCTATGTCTCTTACACATAGCACAAACTTAGCACGAGCGGATAGTTCATAATCAACCAAATACATAGTAGTTCAGTTTAACATTCACACATCATAACAACCATCAAGGCAAGGTCAATAGATATGTCTTCTTGAAGTTCGTGGGGAGCGCCATGAATGCGTCAAACAAGCGCTCATTGATGATCAACTTCTGATAAGCCTTGATCATATCAAAATTCTCCAACTCAGGTACCTTTTTTAGTGCATCAAGAATTTCTGCCGGAGGAGTCACCCTTGGCATTGCAAGTGGCTTGGTTGTCTTCAAAGCTTCATCAAAAGATGTCCTCATTTGTCTCATCATGCACAAGATGGCTTCCCCAGTGCGTTGCTTCTTCTGGGGCACCTCCGAAGTCTCTTCAGGAACTGGTGTGTTTGAACCACCTGCACGACTTCCATTATCTTCTTCAACAAACCCAGCTGTTGTCCTAGCACCTGCACCTGTTGCATGGTCTTTTGAATAGATAGTCTGGATGGCATCCCAGTTCCTGATGACCTTGTTCCGGTACCAACCTGCTTCCTTGTTAGCCTACATAATACACAAATATGTTATCATACATGATATTATAGTTGTAAATGCTAGCACAAATGTAGTGTTACGTACCTCCACATATCGAGTCCACACTTCGTCACTATCAAACATCACCATGTTATTATCCCAATCCCATCTGAAGCCACTCTGAGCAAGCATCTTGCTAATGACCTCATAATGCTTGTCAAACGTTTTAATTCTTGCTTGTATTTTGTCCTTGTTGATAACATCACATTGCTCCTTCACATGTTTTATGCAAGCATTATACACATGTGGCTTCCAACCATTTTGAGCATGGTCAACAATGCAGTGTCCATCTCAGGAGTCCATGCAAGGTATGACCTGCTACCTTTCTTTCCTTTCGGATCAGCCATGTTTCTGCAAGTTAAACAAAAGTATGAACAATATACATAATTGCAGTGAGGTAAAATATGTCTATATAGTAGTATCAAGATGATGAATGCACAAAATTGTCACACAAAATCCAACGTCATAAAAGTAGCACAAAAATGGACACCGTAGCACAAAAATGGACATCGTAGCACGAAAATAGACACCATAGCACACACCATGGCAAAAAAGGACACACTAATTTATCTACTGCTCCATTGCTAGTTCAGCGTGCGCAACAAGATAGTCAGCAAACATATCATCAGCAAATTCCTGTCTAAAGTTGGACCATGCAGTTGTTTGTTGAACACTTCTAATTAAAGTAGCATCATCAGCTGGCTCAGGAGCCATAGCAGCTAGTTCAGCGTCGACTTCCTGCAGCAACAAATCATCCCTCACATGTTGTCTATCCCTTGCGTAGTTGTGCAACAAACAACACGCATTAATAATTTGAATCTGCAAATATTTATTTTTATATCAGTATTTGTTGTTCTCAAAGAATTAATTAGTGCAACAACATATTAACATGTATTACCTGGTCATCTATGCCAAAGAAGGAACAAGAACATAGGAAGGCCCATTTCTTCTTCAACAAGACAAAAGTTTTCTCCACTACGTTTCTAGCATGAGCATGTCGTAAGTTGTACAACTCCTTTTCATTCTGTGGTTGTTGTTGACTAGCAACCCACTCTTTTAAATAGTATCGAGTAGATCTAAATGGAGATAGAAATTCAGATCCATTTGTATAGCCAGCATCAACAAGATAGTACTTTCCTATTTATAAAATAAACAAGTTAGCTAACAATTAAATGTGATAAAGAAAAAAGGCAATAGGGAGAGCCATACCTGTGGTACAACAGACGCATTTTGGCGGTCATTTCTCATAGCATCTTTCAAGACTCTCGAGTCTGATGCAGAGCCCTCCCATCTAGGTAGAACAAAGAGAAATTTCATGTTCCAATCAACCACACCTAGCATGTTAGTGGTGATTTCTTGTTTTCTGTTTCTATACCTCTCTTTGTCAGCAGCATTAACAAAACACTGGAATATGACACCCGTCTAGTGCTCCAAGTGCATTGCCAAACCATTTCCATTTGTAATCATTCGGAGGGGTAACAGAAGGATCGGGAAGCTTGATTAACTCCCCATGTAGAGATAGGATGGCTGATAACATCGATGAGAAATTCCTACTGATAGTCTCTAAAGACCGCTGATAAGTGCCACCTAACATTCTCATTTTAATTCCATGTCCAACAACGTGTAAGAACATAGCAAGATTTTCTTCTACTGTCACAAACACTATCTTTGAGACCACACTTTTCACGCAACATAGCACAGAGATCATGTCCTAATTTGTTTGGTAAAATGTAGATAGGTTAGATTTGTGAACTCATTATTTATCCAAATGGCGGAAAAAAACACATAACATAGTACTCTCTTCGACCCAAATTAGTTGATTCAAATTTGTCAAGATACAGATAAATCTAATACTAAATCATGTTTAGATACAATCGAATCTAGACAATCTAAGTCAACTAATTTAGATCGGAGGGAGTATATAATGGAGTGTTGGGTGGACCAGAGACTAGATTTTGGTTTAGTTCCGTTACTTGTAGTAATACTCTTGGCCAGGCAAAGTGCATTGCCCCTAATGGACCTCCATCGGGGCACCTGCAACTGCAAGTTGCATCTGGCTTACAGCACAACAGCCACGAGAGAGAGAGAGATGCCAGGAACATGTGACCATTAGGTAAGCGACTTTGTGACAGTGGTATGAGTCATAAAGACGCGCACTGCCGATGCATAAGCCGACCAAATACCCACGCAGGGTGCATGCTCTCCAGTTGGCAATGGCAGCAAGTGATCTACCGATCTTCACCTAGTACATCCATTTGATCGGATCACCTCGCATTATTGCCGATGCACGCATCAGTCGGGTCAGCAAAGCTAGCAGGTGTTCCTAAACCTAGTAAGAGCATCTCTAACAGTCCCCGCAAAAGGGGCAAACTCGCATAATAACCGCTAATTTGCAGGTTTAGTTCGCGAGAGGGCGCAGATCAGTCCCTGCAAACGCTCGAAACTGCAAATTATTTTGCGGGGTGGGCGCGGGATCGGAGGCGCGACCTGGGTCTTCGCGGGCTGGGAGGGGAAACCGAGCGCGAACCCGCAGTGCAACCGCCGAAAGCGCGGCGAAAATTTCAGCTCCTTCCCCTTCCCCTTACCCGCCGCCACCGGCTCGGATCTGCTCGCCCCCGCGATTTATGCTCCGCCGTCGCCTCCACCCGCCGCCATGAACGAGAAGTCGACCCCGCCGGCCGTTGAGCCCACCTCGCGGCTCCCATCTCCATCTCCTGCTCCCGCTCCCTCCGTGACCGTGGCTCCGGGGGTGGGATGCGTGGAAGTGTCGTCGACGGTCGGTGAGTCGAGCATCAAGAAGCGGAGGAGGACGGGCACGCACGTGATCTCGACCGGCGGTGGCCGGAGCCGAGCCACCTGCGGTGCCGAAGCCGAAGAAGGCCGCACGACCCAAATCGCTGTTAGAGATGCTCTAATCCGTCACTAATCAGTCTTCTCATATCCATACCTATTTCCTGTCATCTCTGCTCTGCTCTGCTGTTGCTGTACTGATGTCTGATGTCTGATGCCGAGATGCGTCACCCAGCCATGACGATCCAGATCGAGTGGCACCACTTTCAGTCACAGTGTCTCCGTGAAAATACTAAAATCTAGATCCACTAAATTTACCAGCTGGGATTCGAAAAACATGTCCTTTCATGCAACTTGCGGGAAGATCCAGAGATATATAGTGGATGAGTCCACTAGCATGGAAGAGACGAGTGAAGCAAGTGTGGTTCTACCAACCAGATCGACCAGCCCCACCATGCATGCATGCGTGCGTGCTGATGATGCAATGCAGGTACGCTCTGCTCCTTTTATTTTTCCCGGACGGACCAGGCGGCGCAAAACATTCTTCGCCCTTTCTGACGTTGCATCCGTGCTTGGTGTTATCCAGGTCATGGATCACGGGTGAACCCCGGCCAGCCAATCAACTATTGGCCGGCCCTTCAGGTCTTTCGCTGCTAGTGATCTTGTGCATTCTTGGCTTTTTTCCATCAAAAAAGTTGAGTTAGCTGGTGTTTTCGATTTCTACTCCTCTCTTCATTAATAAAAGACAAAGTTTTAAATAGCCAGCTATAATCCTTTTTTATGCCAAATCTCTTAAATAGCCGGCTATAGCCGGGCTATAGCTATTTTCGGAGGCCGTGGCTATTTAAAACATTGGTAAAAGGATGTCGTATAGATTGTAAACAAATCCACGACATCTAATTTGAGATAGAGAGAGTATTTTGTAGCATATGTTTTGGACGGCGCGTTGAAATGAGTAATCCGCAACTTGCCCATATGTGTGATTTCCTCGTAGTCTCTAGAATCTTCCGTACGTCTAGCCATGGAGACTTTTTGCTCATAGCCAATTAGGGTGGCGCAACAAGAGTTCATATGTGAACTACTCCCTTCATCCTAAAATAATTGACTTGAATTTACATACATACGAATCTAGAGAAAATTTACATTACCAAGTCAATTATTTTGGAACGGAGGAAGTACCAATAGAATCCTTTTTTGTCAATAAAAGTGACAAATCTCTTGCCTTTTTTTTTTTGAAAGAAACTACTACTAGCTCTGTTTGAAAATGTAATGTAAACTGCTACTAGCTCCGTTTTGGAACCGAGGTAACAGAAACCAACGGCGGCATGCAGTGTCGTGGACGTCACTAACCGTGCTGGTGCTGCACTTGATATATATACTAGCTATGTAGGTCGGCGCATGTCGTCACAAGTGTGTCAAGTAGTATAAGTTCCCGGCAGCTCACGTATTCTTGACACGGACGTAGTACCTACTCGATCGATCGTCACCTCTAGTTACCCTTGGACGGACGTACCAAGTTGTGACGAAATGTCCGTCCAAGTGGGACAGTCATATTCAGTGGTTATTACTTGTGTTTCTCATCTCTCTGAGAATAATGAGGAAGTACAGCACGAAAGAAAAGGCAACAACAGGAATGGTATGGATCCACGTCAAGACGTACGTACGCGCGAGCCCACTATACCGTGAGAACGACGGCAACAAAGGACACGGCCGGCAGATGAGGCAATGAGTGCGTGTTGATACGACAGCACTAGCTAGGTCCCGTTCTGACAGCCTAGCAATCAGATCTGGGCCTACGTATAGTATAATCGCCGGAGTCCTAGATGCTAGATGATGGCATGATGGCATGGAACGAGGAGGTGACATGTTCTGGATCCAGAAAATAAATTCCAGATTTTAGGCAGTGCGAAGAATAACACAAACGTGCTCGAAAAACATGTACTACTACAGTCTTTCCCACTAGAAGATTCACGATCGAGTTGTAATCCAAAAATTTGTTCAAAATACATCGGCTGCATATATAGAATATTAATGTATACTCAAACCTTACTCTAAATAAAAAGATGGAATTATGTGCCCATTGCTGTTCTCTCTCCGTGCATGGGAATGTCGATCGGTATGTGCGGTGGGTAGCATTATCCTCTCGCGACTCACGGGCCGGGCTGATGTTGAGGTTTGCGTCTAATCAGCTTGAAGAACGAGCTCCAAGAGCCCAAGACTATGCAAAGCCTGTGTGTAGCCGGCAACATTAATTAGAAGACGTACTACTATTCTACACGTACGCGCAGTTCCTTTATCTAGTGCACTTGTGATTTGTGGTGGATCTCCCTTTACACCCGCGTCATGTTGTTGTTCACGGAATGGCCGTACACTTGTTTGTTAAGTGCTCAAGTAGCTACGGACAGTTTGCTTAATTGGAGATTTTGTGATTTTGCTTGCAGGAGGCAAACAAAGTTATTTGGAGCTTGCTTGCGTTGGAGAGCATCTGGCCGACTAGCCCATATCATATACTCCCTCCGTTTAGAAATATAAGATGTTTTAGGTTTGTAAAAAAGATGTATCTAGACAACTTTTAGTGTCTAGATTCGTTTGAACCTATACACTAAAAGGTGTCTAGATACATCTTATTCACAAACCTAAAACATCTTATATTTCCAAACGGAGGGAGTACTGGAATGGTTGCTGATATGGATGGATTCTGGGAGAAATTAAACCATGGGCGAGGTATGTGGATGTGATCAAACCGCAGACGGGTTTCTGCGTGAACACATGGAATTAATGATGTTTAGTGGCTATTCTTTCCGAGTTTATAAGAGCATCCTAGTTCTAGCCACGTCCCCCAAAACCCTCCCCAAGGGGCTATATTGGGCGCGCCGGAAAGGAAAAAAGAGCGCTAGTCGTGGCTCCTCACGTAGTGTCGTTCTGTCCGGCACGACCCAATAATCGGTCTAGTGCTCCCAAAGTGATCCCGAACCACGGAGGCTCTCGACGCAACGTCGGATACCGACAAGCGGGTACCACATGTCAGCCACCTAGTTCATTCTCCCTCTTCCCCTTGCCACCTTGCCTCTTCCCTTCTCGAGGCACACCCCTGCCAAATCGTCAACATACGTGAGTCCACTATATCGTGAGAACGACGGCAAGGCCAATGAGTGGTGTTACGATAGCACTAGGTCCCGTCCGAACAGCCTAGATATCAGATCATCTGGACCTACATATAATCATCCGAGTCCTATATTAGGTGGTTGCTTTGTTGAAAACATGGCATGCATGGAACGAGGTGACACATTCTGCAAATTTTCAGTTCTACTACAATCGACTATGTTTTTTGAGGGGCCAAAGGCTGTATGCAATTATATATGGATCCAGAAAATAAATTAAAATGCTTCACAAAACAAGCACATTATTCTTCCCACCAAGATTCAAAAATTAACAGGAAAATATAATTACTCTGATATTATGGCTCTTTCAAACACCTGAGAAAGAAGATACAATAGCATCTCGCATTATACACTTCTCCTATAGCACATGCCTTTAGCAGAGCTGCAAGTTTTAGTGCTTGACGGGAGAAAGCTATTTTAGACGTACAGTTCCTTCCTAACCACTCATCTTTTGTGTTGGATCTCGCTTTACACATGCGTGATGTTGTTCACGGAATGATCGTACATGTTAGTTAAGTGCTAAGTAGCTAGTGACATTCGACTAATTGGAGATTTTGGTGGTTTTGCTTGCAGGAAGCAACAAAGTTGCTTGGAGTTTGTGTTGGAGAGCATCTAGCCGACTAGCCCAGATGATACCAACTGGTAAAGTGGTTGCTTCAAAAGATGACCAGGAATTCTGGGAGAAACCATGGGCGAGATACATTGAATAATGTTCATCGAGTACGAAGGTGAAGGAGGCCTTCGTCTAGGTAGTACATAAATATTTATTAACCCTTTCTGTCTTAATGAATTCCAGTATTTGCATGTACAAGATGTTAGCAGATACTAGGAGGAACCACTCTTGTTTAAACAATGTTAATAGTAATGCTCAACGTACAGTAAGATACAAGGACAACGCATTGAAGGTTAAATACTTGCAAGGCCAACTAGTTACCATGACAGATAATCCGTCTGAATGTATTTATTCAGTCGAAAACAATTTATAATGTACACATACAGAGACAGCATTGGAGAAAAAGTCTGATCTCTGTATTTCTCACCTAGAAAAACAAAGGTGACTCCAATGAACTAACTATATTCCTATATTCTTTCCTTTGAAGAAGAAAGAATTTGAGCAGGGGTAAATCTGCCCAAAAGGAAAGAGCTGATTGGCGAATAAGCTATATTTGCAAACTTACTGTCGTGGCCGTATATTTTCTTCATTTCCCGTAAAACATCTACAAGCTGGCGCATGTATTATGTACAACTAAGGCGTCCGAGAGCAACTTCTCCATAAAAATCAACCTAATGGAAAACTTGTGGAGATGTGTAATACTCGCTTTCACTGAAATATGGTCTCAAGTCCTCTTGGCACATGAAATCCAAAGGGAAAGATACAAGGTGACCCCTGACCAACTGCAACCTGTCCATAGGGTCGGTACCTTTGAGTTCGCCATCCTGGTAGATTTCTAGCTTCTCTTGGGCAACACCAAGATCAATAGTAGTGTGGCCAATTTTTTCCCTCCAGTGAGCAATGCTTTGCCGAAACTGGGTCCTGCATGGTCATTGTGTTACAGAAAATTCAAGAATAGCAGCTCTCCCGAATGTTTTCTCGAAATTATGTTTCAGAGAGCACGGCGACTTAGCAGAAACAATATTGGAATGGAATACTAGCTACTAAATACCTTGAATGGATGAGATCGTTCGGAACACAAGAGAATACGTCCTGGTAAATCATGGTATTTGTCTGCCAGACATGATCAGTTAATTCAATTGCAATATGAAGCATATGAACAAAATAATTTGCAAATACTGTGTACTCCATAAAATGATTGACGATTGAAAAGGCAACATCTTCATATAAAATGAGGTATCAGATTAGTCATTTTGAGATGGTCTCGAGGACGAATTTGAGTATTGAGTGTTACTGCCTAGGCTTGGGTGAACTATGGTTTCAGGGCACAAATTTCTGTTTCTCTCACCTTAGCAGTGGCCATCCAGATATTTTTGAATGTCGAATCATCCATAGGATCCATAATGTGGCTAACCTGGAAGCAAAAATTATATTTTGTGAACAACTTGAGTAATGCATATTACTTTCATTCATGTCTGCTACAGTAAAGAGAAGACAACCTCATCAAGCATACTTGTGATTTAAAAAATTCCATATCTAGGTCAAACAATAAATAAATGAAACTTTGTCAACTAAATTTATAAAACTTTGCCATTGATTAAGTTGTGCAAGAGTATCAATATGGAATATTTTTCCCATTACCCCCATTCTTCTTGTAAACACGAATTTTAGTAAACCACTCTGAAGGTCCCTGGATGGGTAGAACAAACTCAACAAGATTACTGACAATAGGTCTGGTATTGGGCAAAAGTTTCATGCCTCCAGGGATCCGGAAAGCTTTCATGCCAAGACTCCACCTTGCAGTTATTAGTTCTTCTCTTTAAAAGAAGAAATCAAAAGGTTTAACCAATTTCCAGTTATTTCCATTACCCAGAGGTTAAAATGCTAAATATACAAGGTAAGCTTTGCACCGCATAAGCCAACTCATCCTAGATGGGTCATAGGGGTTGAGTCTATATTGGCACAGGTTCAAGGATATGAAGCCAAATGCCCTTGACTTCGGGCCTTGGAAGTTGTTCGAAGCATGTTGTTCAGATCATGCATACTGAATATCGACAAGACGCATCCAGACCACATGTTTTGTTTGTCGGAGATTTACAAATGCTACGCCTGAACATAGAGGGTAGAGCAGATGTGCTGCCTACAAACTTCACATGACAATATGATCCGTATAAACCATTTAGTCCAAAATAAAATGGGGTTAGCAGATATCATCCAAGTTAAATGCATCTGACAATGTCACTGGGTTATTGCACCAAAAGTGACAATTCACTGCATCATTTCACAAGATTTACTGCCTGTCCTGGCGCAGGAGTATGTGGGGAGAGACATGGGAGTGGAGTGGAATAAAGAACGATGGTTGACCAACATGAGATAGTGGATTTTCTTTGACCAGGTGTTGACCAAGATGGTAGTGGATTTTGGCTCACATGAAGGATGTCAAGCGCAGGATAGTTTTGCCTTTTTATTCTATACATACACCATACATGTACTGTATAGGCTTCCTATACTTGCTGTAAGCATTAGAGAAACAAGCTTGCAACTTAAAATGACTGTTAGAGCCTAGAAGGTGACGAGAGTACACATGATATACCAGGAGGCACGGAAACAAAAGTGGTAAACAACATGATCAAAGCACATCCTTAATCACTTCTAGATAAATCAGAGTTTTTGGTCTAACATCAGTATATTATATGTCCCTATCTGTTCCTAAAATGGTGTCACTGCAGAATGTGTATGGTAAATAAATTGAACAAGAATATATACACATTTAGATTTGTATCGTGGAAATGATATACTTCTGTATTATTATCGTGAGTAAGTTTCTTAACATGTTTGAAGAAAAATATTGCTCAAATGGCTGTGTTTGAGACCATTTTAATAGCCCAAGCATTTATTTAGCACTAACTGATTAAGGGAGCACAGTCCAAACCTCTCCACGATGAAGGCCAAGGTGCTCCGCCCAGAGTGAAAGACGTAGGCTAAGAGAGAATTTACCAGCTTCCCAATGTCTTCCATCCATTTTGGAATTAACAACTTCTTTATCTTCAATGACCACAGCAATCTAGAAGCAGCAGGAGAAAAAAGCGTCATGTAGTCCAGTTCTATCACTAAAACATGACTTAATTAAGCGATTTACACATGACTTAGTTCTAAGTGGTTTGTACATTACTTAGTTATAAGTGGTTTGTACATTACTTAGTTATAAGCTATTTGCTGTTGCCTCGCTACAGTTAACAAAATAAAAAACTTGCCAGGAAAGCAAATATAACTCAGGTTAGAAGTTAAGACTACTTTTAAATTGATAGGGAGCTGAAATGAAGTGTACTTTTATAGCCATTCTAAATCTTGCGTCAGCTCTACATTACAGAATATAAGGACCGTAGGGCAGCATGCCAAAATACAGTGTGTATTAGAGAAAAGGAATCTGAGAAATGCATACCTCAGAATCCCTCGATCCAAGCAAGCTTCTATCATTTATGTTAGCTGAGCCAATCACTACAATGCGGTCATCAATGATCATCAACTTGCTGTGTACATAAATCTGTTAAGGCAGACCACATTAGAGGAGAGGAGTGTCCTGATTATTTATTAAAAGAAACATAGGTGACAAATAGTAATAAAGCATCATGGCAACTAGTCATAGGTCTGTGTTATCACAGATAAATCTATGAAAGCCAAATGGACATAAGTCAGCACCCTTGAGGGAAACTAAGCGTGCTCTAGACTCAAAAGATTCACATTACCTGGCTAGTAACCAAGGGACCTCCATCCGATAACCTACCATGTGCTCTAAGACCATGAAAGGAAATATAATCATGCGCCTTAAGACCAATCACATCATAGAGATTCTGAAGTATCGAATTAGGGCCTCTACAGATAGTCCGGTACTGCCAATGCATAATTGCCCGCACAGATGCAGCTCCACCATCATCAATGCCTCCCTACCATGAGATTATTAAGTAACACAATAACAAAGCAATTTTCATTACAGTAGCAAAAAAAAATACCTGAAAACCCGGTAAAAGGGGTATAACGATGATGGCCTTAAAGCGCTTTTTCTCTCTCTCTGCTCGAAGTATACGCCTGTACAATGCTTCCAACACACGGTTTTTAATTGTGTCATCTCCTGAAAGGCCCGATATGAAAAACTGATTCTGCAAAACGCCGGCCAAAGGATATTTAAATAATTTGCTGGCAAGTCGCATGGTAATTAATTACAAGCTTCCATGTAAAAAAAAATTCAAGCTTAAAATATATGCAAAAAAGTTATAGCTACAGAAACTGAATCATTTAAATCACACTTAACACCACAAGTGCAGTGAAATAAGAAAGCAACAAAAACACATGGTGAATATCAGTATATCACTACAATATTATCTTGTTAAACCTACTAAAAGTTATTGTGTTTAGATGTTAAAAGTAAAGACAAAGAATGCAGACCTCGATGTATACGAAGTGTTCTGCCTTTTCAATTAGAGAAAAGTATGCATTGTGGATACTTCCTTCAATTTGAGTGGTTCCAGCTGACCACTGACCAACACTTCTAATAACCTGAGCCAAAACATAGATTAATTAATGTCTTAAGAAATGCAATGCAGTTGATATACTCCCTCCGTCCAGAAATAAGTGACTTGGATTTGTGTAGATTCGCATGAATCTATACACTAAAACATGTCTAGATACATGCGAATTTAGACAAATCCAAGTCACTTATTTATGGACGGAGGGAGTACATAGATCCTCATTCCTCGGCATAATGTATAATTGAATATTTACTTCATAGTACCAAAATACTGACCTGACAACGACAACTTGCCCTCGGACCAACTTGTCCAATGTCAAGTACTGAAGCAACTTGATCTTGCTCCTGCCTTTCCCACCATTTCTTATCCATGTGATGCCTATCTTCTTTTGCTGAATCAAAACGCCTAATCGATGCAGATTCAATGGAACTGAGATTGTCTACAAATCCTCTCATAGGTAAATCCTGACGTGAAGCATCGACTTTTGCCTTCCGGTTGAGTAAAGGCTGCTTGAAGCCTGTTTTGTTTATGTTATCTGCCTGGTCAATGTCAAAGCCAGTTACCGCTAAATCTCCACCAGGCAAGGACTGAGGTTCAAGCTCTTGAGGTAGAAGTAATGGGACATCCTGACACGATGCACAGGATGCAAGGGAGGCTTTCTTTTTAACCTCAACATTATCATCATGATTCTGTTTACCCTCAGCCTCACCATTTGTTTCTTTACTTCTTCCCTTGTAATGGGGAATTACCATGTGGTGATGAGGCATCAGCAAGGGAATTGCCTGCTCATTTGGAGCTTTATTCCTCTGAAAAGTGATAATTAATTTACAATGATGAAAGCAGGCAATATCTTTCTCTTGAGCAGACCAATAGAGAAAACTAACCTTTGCATAATTCCAGCGCTGGACAAAATGCCTTGCTACATCCCGACAAGGTGGTCCATAAAGAGCACACTGGACGTCATGCCATGGCATACGAGGATATTTAGTACGATCTAGTTCATCTTTTGTTGTATCCTCCCAAGAATTTGGCTCAGATTCCCTTATAAAAGGAGATGAATTTAGGTAAATTTACAAACACAGCATGTGAGAAGTTGGGAACATCTAAACCTATGATAAAGAGAAAATATTGAATGGTAGTTACCGAGGGTTGTAGTAGTCCTTCCCTGGCCATATCACAGGGGGGGCATCGTTAACTTTGTGATCAGGACTATCATATCGACCAAAGCACAGATCGAGACCTCCGATAAAGCATACTTGATTATCAACAATCACAATTTTCTCATGATGCGACCTTAAAGTCAATAAAACAGATAAAATGTCAAAATTAAATAAACTTCAGATAAACATAGCAAAAATTGTTTTTGAAAAGAGACGTACCACAAGTATACACCACTTGAGAAATGATCAGGATAGCGCAGAACTTTAACATTCTCATGAATGTTAAGTAGCCTATTTTTACTGTACAAGCTGTTAATTTTCAAGGCAAGAG
Source organism: Avena atlantica (assembly GCA_910589765.1). Classification (NCBI taxonomy): domain Eukaryota; kingdom Viridiplantae; phylum Streptophyta; class Magnoliopsida; order Poales; family Poaceae; genus Avena; species Avena atlantica. The sequence goes on along the minus strand of OU342733.1, from coordinate 419,401,274 downwards.
CAACTTCTTTGTACATTAGAATGTAAATCTGCAAATACACAATCCAAATTAACAATTAATAGTTATCAGTTTATATCAAGAATCAGATATTACTTTCTGCTATAAAAAAGAAGGTATATAGTTGACTTCTTAATAAGTAATCCCACTGTCTCTGAAAAATCAACCCTTTTGTAGAAAAATATACTCACTACGGACTCCATGTCTAAGTATACAAGTAATTTATAACTCTTAGTCTGCAGTGCAAGTCTTTGACTGTCTTTTTATCATCATATACTAGTAAAAATAAAAATGATTATACATCAAGAAAGCACTTATCAAGGAAAATCCAATGACCATATTTTCCTGTGGCACGCGATATGGAATGCTATACATATGTTATTATTATGTCAACATAATTCATAAGAACCCAACCATATTATGACTTAAAAGCACCCTGACTGTTAGTTTGTTGTTCAATTCGACAGGACACATTAAAAAAAAAGAACATCAGTGATCTACATATGGGACCTGTACACAGATGGTACTAATGTCAAATATAACACGGATTTGCTACCATGGGTGCTAGCTACGCACCCTCCACCAGCCGTTAGATCAGCCCTATAGGGCCTTTTGCACTGTATCTAGACTTAAAAGAGGAGAGTGGCCATGACGGCGTTTCTTTTGTATTTTTTGCCCAAACCGTTTCCTTTTTATGGTCGTGGGAGCCACAAACCCCAGCCGCACTGATCTTCACTGCATGGGTCACATTCTCCACGCGCCTCCGGGAGACCAAGGCGGCTGTCCTCCTGCGGGTCCCCACCGCCGCCCTGTTCCGCATAGCTGCCGACACGGGCACTCACCAACGCCAACACAGGGCTCTGCGGCCACCCCGTCTCTAGCGTGTGGGCGGTCGGGGATGAGTCGCCGTACCACTAGATGTCGAGGCCGTCAAGAGCGAGCCATCGTGCAAGCACGTCGAGCCGGCGTGGGCATCGCCACAGACGAACCTTAGTGTCACGGACGACCTTGGAACCGCACCGAAGCGGGCTGCTGCTCCGAGATACCGCCTCAGTCTCGTGCTCAATTCAGGGCAGATGACCGATGGGGACAGGGAACGGCCAGAATCAGGAGATGAGATGGGATGGCGGAGGGCATCGGGGCGGAGAAGCCGGGGCTGCTCATGGAACTCTTTGCCGGTGGCCAGGATCGGGGGAGATGAACCCATCCACGGCGATCACGACCGGAGATGGACGCCCCATCATGCCATGCCTCCTCCCTGTGTGGAGCGTGCCTCTGTGCCTCCTTGCCAGCAGATCAAAAAGATGCAGGAGGGACATGGCTCTGGAATCTGGATTGATGCCGTTGGGTTTGATACGAGAGACGAGAGAGAAAAGAGACAGCGGGGGGAAATGGGTGAGCTTTTGGGATGTTCACTGATTAGTTTTTTTTGGCCATCTCTTGTAAATCCACCTGCTGGGTGGCTTATGTACTGTTAAACTTCTTCTATGCAATGAAAAGAAGCGCAATGTCATTGCGTTTTCCCCAAAAAAAAATGGGTGAGCTTGGGTGTGGGAGGACCGCAGTGCTAACAGATATCAAACGTCGTTACGCATGGGTAGCTAGCACCCATGGTAGCATACTATTTTGCATGTCAGATATAGGTTAAAACTATCAAAACATGTCTCACATGATCCCTTTGCCCTATGTATTGCAACACCTCTTCTGTGGCCTCAACATCAAAGGCATCAGGTAGCTCATCATTTACAGCATGTGCACGGTAAGAACGAGAATGAACTGAAATCGAACAAGATAAAATGCAATGTAGGGGCTTTTTTGTGCTCTTGTTTGACCTCGTAATAAGGTCAGAATTAACTTTTAAGATACAGGAGAAGTGAGGCATCCTCAGATGCTTATGATAACTTGTGAAGCAGCATATTTGCCAGAAGTGCATGATAGACATCTACAGCTCATGTGATTGGCACATATAACTATAATTGGTGAGGATGATAGTTCAAATATCACACTCTTCACAAGTTCATGTAACAGGTTCTTGGAATTTGCTGGCTGGAAAACGAGTACCTGCACACCCTGCTTAGCTCTTTCTTCCAGTAGAGCATCAAGCCTAGATGACCCATGATGTTCGAAGGGACGTCGGAGATACAATTCTGGGCATAGCCACCAGCCAGTAATAAATATCTGAACCAAAATTTAATTATTTTAAGACCTATGTAAAATGACAGATACTTCCTGCAAGTAACTGTAGGAAAACGAAAGCAAACCTCAGATTTAGCATGCTCAATCGAGGAGGCAATTGCTTCAAATCCGGCTTGCCCATCTATAAACCACTGTGCCATACTCCCGTCTTCCAACAGGCCCCTTGGTGGTGCAAATGAACCAAAACGATGAGGGTAAGACCAGCCTTCCGGAGGTTGTCTAGCAGCATTAATTGCAGTAACCCAATCCTTAACCTTAGAAGAGCTTCTTGTTCGTAATTTAATTGTCCGGCCACCAGAGGATACCTTTTTCCAGTGAAGAGCACTAACAGATTCAGACTTGACAGAATAGAAATATAAATGGAGAAGGGAGAATGCTGAATCAAATTTGTACAACCAAGTCGATTGGGAGTTTGTGGTACTTTTTAGGAATATAAAAGTACTCCGTAAGAGAGCTACAAGTTTCTGCAGTCTTTATGCGACAATGGCACAATCTCATGCCTTCACCAAACTTATCAACTTGCCCCATAACAGAAAATTGTAAGTATAATTTAGTAAATATTTCTGTAAGTAACTAGATTTCACAAGGCAGAACTACACGATACAACAGACACAAACTGGCCACAACTGACCATTCCCATATTTTAACTTCTTCAACCGCTTCTAATTTTTGCAGCAACTTGCCTGGACATACTTGAGAGCAGAGAACTTTAAATTTGGTAGGTCTGAGATACTGAGACATTTTATATTGGAATTTGTAGCCTAGTAAAGTAGCTTCTGCTAAAATTTCGAATATATTGATTCAAAATTTCTATGAACTCTACAGGAATTACGGGTGTACATGTCAAACAAATATGCTAAGTGAAAGCAGTAGATTATAAAACGGAATCAGTACCTGGAATCCAAAATGCAATGGGTTGCGTTCTTTGATCTCCTTTGCTAGAGAGATTTGACCTTCTCCATTTATATCCATATGTGGCAATGCATCAAAAATAATGACATCAGAAAGCTTTGGATCAAAAGGATCTTTGAGTAAAGCCAAGAATCCTGGCTTCAGGACAACCCAGACCTAATGAAAAAACTATTTGAATTAACAGCTCGCATATAATGATTACAAAATAGCAAACCTCAACAGCAAAATATCTGCTCAATACCTTTTGCCAACTGCTCTTGCAACAGCTAAATAATCCACATGAACAACATTTCTCCTTGCGACCCTTCTGAATTTTTGGCAAATGGCCAACTGAAACATAGTCTTCTTTTAGCTTAGGCCCGTATTCAGGCAAAAATGACAAACATGATACCTCCAAAAATTTGCAAACCTGTATGTTTTGGAAGATTTTAGACTCAGACATAAACTAAGAAGATACAGCGTGGGATTGGTTATTCTGACTAGTTTCTTAATGTTTTATAACTGCTGCAACTGATAAACTGAACACAGAAAGCATTTTACCTCCCGTGAGTTAACAATATCCAAGTTTCCAAAAAAATGGTTAAGATATTCTTGCATAGCAACTTTTGCTCGATCCGAAATTGAGTGTTGGCGTCCAAGAGCTGGTCGAATGACGGGCAGAACAGCAATTGAAGGAACATTTCTGCCACAACAGGTTCAAGGTCTTGCTTACTGCATGCATGGGATAACATGTGGAGACTCAACTGCTCTAAATCAACATTTGCGGTTTGACAAAGCATGTATACATCAGTCACTAGAGTGTCATCACTATATAGAGATATTTACCTATTTCTGATCGAGCTTTCATCAGGCTGTGAGGGAACATTTACATCGTCCGCTTCATCTTCATCATGTACTACCGGCATATTATCACCAATTCCCAAATTTTGGAGCCATTCTTTGACCTTCAATCACAGTATACAAAAATCAACTCAGTACTACAGGACTGAAGTAGCCTTATTTTCCATCATACTACTAGCACTTATCCAAGTTTTAATCAATTCAAAATGGCATAGTTCAGTTAAAGAGAGGAAGAAGGGGTAGTCACAAATAAGTTATTGTGAGAGTAAGTAACCATAACTTCCTTGTCTGGAGTATCATATTAGAAAACTTAAGAATCATATTATAAAACTTGAGAAAACAAAACCTGATTAGCTGGTAAAAATGTAGCTGTAAAAAAAACTGATAAAAATGTATAGCTGGATCCATTAAGCAGGTTAGGAATCATAGCCAAACAATGGCCAGTTTTGAATTGTTCCTCTTTTCCATAGTTTACAAGCCCAATGTCAACCCTCCATTCTCTTGATGTGGGAAACGTGAAATAATCACAATGTTAAATTAAGATCTCCGAGGCGCACGCTCAAGCACGCTTATGCGCTGAACAGAGGCAAAATGCCTAGCGCTTAATTGCGCTTAGCGCTTTAATCCTTTAGAAAAAGGAAAGGCAGAGGCAAAACGCTTGCTCAGCACCTAGCGCTCAATAGAACCTTGAATAATCCAAACAAACTAATCCATTGCCCTGGATACATAATGGATGCCATATCTTCCCTCCTATTTTCAAGCACATGCTTGTTCCTATCACTTGTTGATTATTTCATATGGATACTATTGCAACCTGTGCAAACTAAATGCCCAAAAGCCTTGAATGAGTGGAGGTCTAGGCGCCAAAGCAGAGGTAAAGTTGGCCGGTGACTTCCTACAGCGAGGAACGCCTTGCCAATCCGTCGCCATCACTGAACGAGGGAGAGGCGGAGGTAGAGAGGCAGTGTAGTTTTCTCCAGCGAGGAATCGAGGTTCTCTGGTGAGACACGAGCTCTGCCAGCCCGTGGCCATCACTGGAGGAGAAAAGCGGAGGGAGAAAGATGGCTGGATTGGGAACCCTCCTAGATTCCTAGATTATTAGGAAGCATACATGGGTCTGTCCTGCTGTTTAACGGGCGTGTCAGCCTATTCTTCCTTTTCCCTTCCTATTTTTTCCCATTTTCACGACTTGTTCAACCAATTACCTCTTATTGCTGCATTTCTAGGCAGACCCTTAGGCGCGTTTAAGCAACGCTTTAAGCATGCTAGGTGCTAGGTGGTGACAAAACACCTGCCTAGCACCTAGAGCCATTTTGAACGTTGGTTGTCTCGCATGTGTTTTTGCGCTTCCAGTGACAGTGGACTATTCAGCCCTAGACTCTTGTATGATTGTATCTATGTTGCTTGTCCTCTTAGTGAAGAGATTGCAACAGTTTTTTTGCATGGTAGAATAATGGGTCCAGTTCAAATGTGAAACAATATTACCAACTTAGGACATAATAACACGATACTGATACAGTTTGTTACTTTTTCTCATGAGTTCCATGCGTACACTTACAAGTGTCCATTGCCCAAGCTCTATTGTGATCATACATAACTCATGCACTATCCAAGACACACTGAACTCTAGTTCTAAAAGATCGACATTAATCATGATGGTGTAACCAACCTGTTCCTGCTTCTCATGGAATTCTTCAAGAATTTCACGTCGCTTCAATGCAAAGTGTAGATAGAGAACCTGTGAAGCTTTCTTAAAAAGCCGCCACCTAAACTGATAGAAGTAGTGAACTTTAGTCAGTGGACATGTGACACACATGTAATTGATGGAATAATAACATCAGATAATGTATTAGGAGGAATATGTATCACAAAAATTATCTACCAACAGGTCACACACTATACATGAGATGTAGCAAGAGATTTTGGAATACATGTTCCATGTGTTCTTTCTCTTTTCGTAGCTTAGAGTTTGTCTGTGTGTGGATGAACATGTGCACCTATACATACAGTGTGTCATGTGTTGTATTACCTTTGAACTAATTACCAAAGTGTACTACACAGTTCTCAAACGCACGTTACGGTGCGATGCGGAAGGGAACACAAACTGTTTTCACAACATGTTGACCACTAAATCATGCACCAAATTACCGAGTAAGGACAGACTGGTGAGCAGTCAGAGTTAATTTGTAATGTAACAAATCAAAATATCGCAACATCAATTCAGGATCCATTCATGTTGTATACAAATTGATGCAAATATCAGTTATTTAGCTATGCTCACCCTCCAGTTTATTCATTTATTATCTTCTAGAAAAGCAAGTTCTCTGTCTGAAATTGATTGATCTTATGGGATGTTTGGTTAGGCTTAATTTTGGCTTTTGGCTTATAAGCCACAAAAGCGCATGCTTTTAATTTTTGCTTTTGGCTTATACCATCATGCAACAATGTCTAGTCAAAAGCCAAAGTGCAAAAGCCAGAAATAAGCCAACAAAACAACCCCTGATCATTTTTGTCCAGGAACCACATACTGGCCACTGACATGAAACATTAGAATTTATTGGGTGAACTAAAAAAGTTTGTCATACAAATTTGGCACACTCTACGTCATGTACTCAATGCATATAACAATGCATATTCAAGAAATTTGATCTGAAAACTCAATTCATAAAATAAATGCATTCCTAACTTTTTGTAGCCCAGCACTTGCAGCAAAGTTTAAGGAAGGAAACCACCAAAGTTCCACTTGGTAGTTTATGAGCAAGTAGTGGCACACCGTTGCACTTGACTATCCAAATTTCATACTATACAAGTCCAGTTATGAGGCACCGGAGATCCTTCTAACTGAACACGCTAAACTGAAACCCATCATTGTTAATTTGCTTGCACTACTAGTTTAAAATTAGAAGTGAAACCAAAGTATTAAGGCTGATCACCCAACCCCACACGATAGACACACCGTTAGGAGAACCCCACTAGTCACACTACCACTACTAATCAGAGAAAGTCAAGTATCGATTAAAATGCTCGTGTCCCACCCACAAAGTATGCTGGATTGCTAGCCACTAAAACCAACTGAGCACGTGAAATTCAACAGTAAGTGCCGTCCAATTATAGACTGAAACGTGTAGCTTGACCATAGATTTTGCCCACCAAAAAAAGCAGGCGGAATTTTGGACTATTAATCAGCATCGCAGGGCACCGAATTCGCACGGATTTCTGGGAATCCGAGCTGAGTTCGACACCACACCACCCGTGAAAAATTATGAAATGTTCGGGATCGTAATAAACATGAGAAAGGGGGCAGGAGGGCCGGCGGACCTGCTTGTAGTTGATCTCGATGGTGTATGAGAGCAGCATGGGGGTGATGTCGCCGGCGTCGGGGCGGGAGACGGAGAAGATGGTGGCGCGCGGGAGTTCCTCGAAGACCCGCGTGGCCTCGGACAGGCGGAACGACGCCGAGGCCGCCAGGACCTCCGGCCGGCGCGCCGCCGAGGAGGAGGAGGACGCGGCGTCCCCCTCGGGGTCGGGGTCGGGGCCGGGCTCCGAATGCATCCGCGCGTACCGGTGGCCGTGGCGCTCCGCCGGCAGGCGCTCCACGTTCATGGAAGCCTCGGGGCGAGGGGAACAGCTGGCGCGGCGCGGGGGGTTCGTCCGATCTGGTTGGATTGGCGAACCTCCCTCCGCGAGCTGCCGTGCCGCACGCGCTCTCGATCGATTTTTTTGGTGGTTTCCCTTCGGGTTGCGGGAATCGCCCGGGGGGAGGGCCGGAACGGGGACAAGGACGTCAAAATTTCTACGGGTTGGACTTGGAATTGGGACAAATAAATTCTAGGAGGAACGCGACCAGAAGAACATGGGAGGGATTTTGGTTCGGGGCCGACGGAGAATCGCGGAGCGCCGTGTGTGGGGCCAGATTGGGCGACTGCACGCGTCGGTCGCTCACTCGTTCACGGACACCGGGAGAAAGCATGGCACTGGCACCGCGACGATGGCAACGCACAGCAGGTCGGCAATCGACGTGTACACGCGCGCACTGTCACTCACCTACTAGGAAATGTGGCGCGGCAACATGCCACGCCTCGCCTGATAGGACAATGGGGTCTAATAATCGGTTGAAAGTATTGCTGGAGATTACGTCATATGTCGAATACTATTGTTATCCGAAGTTACCGTAGAAGACATTAGTACTATTTTGCTAAAAAAAAACAGGCGGCGGATGATGGAATTAGTGTCAAAAAATATAAAAGGCAAAAATTGAACTACTACCAACGATTTATGACCGTAAAATGACCCATCTTCAAAAAAATACTGAAAGGTAGTTACTTTATGGAAATTACGACTGGGAAAGCGTGACAAAAAATTATTGTCATAGAATAGGGAAGGAACATAAAAAATACTGCAGATAAAATATGGTTATAGAATTATTCACCGTCGAGGAGTTGTCTTGGAATAACTACCAGCGGGAAAACGGCCGAAAATTTGTGTCGGAAAAATTACCGCCGAGTAGTTAAAAAAATGTTGTCGCAGACTTAGGGTAATGATGACAAAAAATGACGGACAGGAAGATGCGTCAAATAATTAATGTTATGTGGTTAACGTAAACATAGTTAATTACTATCATAAAATTACGGTCAAAACGTTGTGTCAAAAAGTTACCGTCAAATATTTTTAAAATAAGCAAAGAAAATACTATCATAGACTACCGTCAGCAGAATTACTATAAACTTGAAGAATTGTTGAAGGATAACACTCAGCGAAAAAACACGGCGAAAAGTTATGTGGGAACTATGGCCGGAAAATTATGGCAGAAAAGTGTCATAAAAAACTCCCAAAAAATTCTCGTTAAAAAGTATAAAAAGTAAAATATAAAGGAAGGAAAAAATTGCACTTACAGCAAGCCGACGTGGCGTCGGCTGATTGGTAGAAATTGATCTGTCTATAGTACTGTGTACGTGGAGCCGAGAAGCCTACCAACTTTAATATATAGTAATGCTAGATGAAATATGGTTTTAGAATTATTCACTTGTCTTGGAACAATTATCAGCGGGAAAACGGCCAAAAAGTTGTGTTGGAAAAAATATCGCCGAGTAGTTAAAAAATGTTGTCGTAAACTTAGGCTAATGACGTCGAAAAATGACGGATAGGAAGATGCATCAAATAATTACCGTGATGTAGTATATCATAAAGTTACGGCCAAAATGTTGTGTCAAAAAGTTACTATCAAATATTTCTAAAATGAGCTCCGAAAATAGCATCGTGACTGGACAAAATTAGATGATTGATACTACGTGCACAGTTGAATCGAAAATCTACTGTAGAAACGTCCCGTACACTGTACATACTTTTTGTGTGAACTCAGACCACTGGTTATACCAACGCGGACCGCCGGATCGAAATTCAGTGGTCAAAATCGAGGCAGGTACTGTTCATCCGCCCGGCACTGTTCATGAACGGTGCGTGAACAGTGCGTGTGTTGGTGCTGGCGCGCTGAGAGAGCGCTGAAGATCTCGTCTTTCATATATATATAGTAATGGGCGCAATACGTCGACCCTGGCACGGTCACCGAGATATATATATGTACACGACGTAAAATCTTGTATACAAAACAAATACTGCATTCATTGATTAACAAAAAGATATTGTATTCATTTAAACAAAAATTTTAAAATACGACATCCACTCTCAAACTTATAAATTTAGTCAAAAGTGAAACCTTACTAGGTTAACCAAACATATAGAAAAAATATCAACATCTACGGTATAAAATAAATACATTATGAAAATATATATGTTATGATACATTTGTTGACATTGATTTGATCTTGTGATTGTTCATATTTTTGTCTAAAACATTGGTCAAACTTGAAAGCTATTAACTTTTGACTAAATTTATGAGCCTTATTCGTTGAAAAGGAGCAACCAATATTATCGTAGGGCCTCTCCTACGTGCTCATTTTGAAAAAAGTTGGTATAAGCAGTAGCTCTCCATATTTAGATTTTAGAAAATCCCAAATAATATATAATTGTGGGAGGAGATAAATAACAAAAATTTAAGTGTATCTAAGAAGAAAGTTCGAGTAACGGTGTAAATTTGACCAACTTTTTAGAAGAAAAATTAAACTTGTAGACTATCATATCAATCTTACCAAATACATCATGAGCGTGGCTGTAAAGTTTCCACCAGGCCATCTGCCCCTTCCTCCCCAGCTTCCTCGTGTCTTCCCTGTTCCTCTCCCTTGAGAGTCGCTAGCAGACCACCGGGCCAATCCGATGCGCCTCGCGGCGGCACTGTGGGCCGGAGGTGGCAAAGGGGAGGTACCGGATCTAGTAGTCTAGGATTTAGTATTTCGTTTTGTAAGATTTGTCCCCTCGTGGCGTCTTGGAGTAGGCTGCTTGATCCCATCGGCCGGATCGGGCACGTCCTCTGCTTCCTCCTCCTTCTGGCTCCGCTCCGGTGGCAAGAGCGGCAGCAAGATTGGAGCCTGGGGCGAGGCATCTCCATCAATAAGGCCGTCCTCCCCTTTCCTCCGAGGTCTACCGAGCTGAGGCTTCTCCGCGGCGTCAGACGGTCACCGACGCGGCTGTTCGTCAAGCTTCCGAGGCGGGAGCTGGAAGGCAGTGGCGGATCTGGTGGGGGCCTCTTCAATAAGCGGATTTTGCTGGTTCGTCTTCACCACCATCTCCTACTCTTGCCTCCCCGCGTCCGTGGCAGGTTCGTCGGGTCTGATGGTGAGACGCTTTTCATGGCGTGGTGTTGGCCTACCTTTGCTGCCCCTGTTCTGTTGTTAGGCCTGCTTCTTTTCTCCTTCCTAAGCTCCAAGGTGGAGTGGGGAGAGATTACGTCAGGGCTGAAGCTCGACGGGGACGGTCATGGAGTCTTGGAACCTACTCTTCTTGGAGCTTCTCTTCTGCGTCGATTTGGATGACGCCGATGTAGGGTTTCGTAGCATGGAAAATAAAAAATTTCTATCGCATACAAACAAACAAGCCAAAATCTATCTACTAGATTGTAGCAACGAGTCGATGGAATAACTTACCCTCGAAGATTCCAAAGTGTTTAACGAGAGCGTATTCTCGTGGGTGATGTAGTCGTACTCTTCCCGATCTCAAGATCGCGTAGACGATCCTTCCGGCGCTGCGTTCCGGCAGCGCTCCCGCAGTCGGTCACACGTTCGGTACTCGACGAAGACCTTCCTCTCCCTTGTTCCAGCAGGCAGCGGAGGTTGTAGCACTCTCCTCGCGATTCCGGCAGCACAACGGCGTGGTACCGGAAGTAGAGGGGAGATCTCGCAGGGATTCGCCTTAAGCCGGAGCGAGTATGGTGGAGTATGAGAGAGCTCCTCGGCGATCTAGGGTTTAGACACACCAAGGAGGAAGTGCTAGAGCCGGCGGCTGGGGTTCCGGGGACCCCAAGTCGGCGGCTAGGGCAAAACCCTAGGGGGCGGCGGCGGCTATGGTGGTAGGCGCCAAGCTAGGGTTTGAGGAGAGGTACTTGTGTGTCCTAGGAGGGAGCCCTGCCCCTCCTTATATAGGTGGAGGGGCCGGCGACCAAGGGGAGGGAGTGGAGTCCCTCCCCAACTCGGCTTGGGTGGTGCGCCGGCTTGGGGAGGAGGGACTCCCTCCCCAACTCGGTTTCAACCTCCTCCTCCTCTTTCCAAAACTTGCCGTTTGACTTTCAAACTAGCCGTTTGACTTTTCAATTTAGGATTTGAATAAACCCTTTATTTTGGACAGCGAAGACACTTAGTACATGATACAATCATTCCAACTTGCAATGACACATTCATGTACCCCTTCCCCTCCGGAGTGCCGGACATTCCGGAACCTTCTAGAACATTCCCGATGAAAACACCGGAATCATTCCCCAACTCCGAAACGGGACTTTCCTTATATGAATCTTATTCTCCGGACCATTCCGGATCTCCTCGTGATATCCCGGATCCCATCCGAGACTCCGAACAACATTCGGTCTCTTTCTCATTCATTCCATAACTACTCAGACAACGTCGAATCCTTAAGTGTGTCTCCCTACGGTTCGTGAATTATGCGGACATGATCGAGACACTTCTCCGAACAATAACCAATAGAGGAATCTGGAAATTCATATGGCTCCCACATATTTCTACGATTACTTTGCGATCGAATGAACCACTTACATACGATACCAATTTCCCTTTGTCTCATGATAGTTTACTTATCCGAGGTTATGATCGTCGGTATCTCTGCATACCTAGTTCAACCTCGTTACCGATAAGTACTCTTTTCTCGTTCCCGTGATATGTGATCCCTTGTGAGCCAGTCACATGCTTGCAAGCTAATTGGATGACATTCCACCGAGAGGGCCCAGAGTATATCTATCCGTCATATGGATGGACAAATCCCACTCTTGATCCATGTGTCTCAACCAATACTTTCCGAACACTCAATGCCACCTTTATAGCCACCCAGTTACGGTGTGGTGTTTGATGTCATCAAAGCATCCATCCAGTAAAGGTGATATGCATGATCTCATGGTCGAAGGAATTAGGTTACTATGTATCAGAAAGCATATAGCAATTGAACTATTGAAATGACTTGATCTTTATGCTACGCTTATCTATAGGAGTATGTCCATCATATCATTCTCCTAACGATATGATCTTGTTGTTGATAACATCTCAATGTTCATGATAGGGAAACCACAATCATTTATCAACCAACAAGCTAGTGATGTATAGAGGCTATACTAGGGACTTCAAATTAAGTTTTCAAATCACACAAGTATCAATGTTTCCTTGTTAATACTATTATAGCATGAATGTAAACATTTATCATAAACACAAAGATATAATAATAACTACATTTATTATTGCCTCTAGGGCATATCTCCAACAGTCTCCCACTTGCACTAGAGTCATCTAATCTAGATTACATGGTAATATACCGAACACCCATGGCAGTTTGGTGTTGGTCATGTTTTGCCCTCGGGAGAGGTTTAGTCAACGGATCCGCCACATTCAGATATGTGTGTACTTTGCAAATATTTATATCCCCATCTTGGATATGTTCTCTAATAGCGTGAAAACGTATCTTGATGTGCTTCAGCTTCTTGTGTGACCTTGGTTCTTGCGCATTGGCTATGGCGCCCATGTTATCACAGTAGAGAGACATTGGGTCCATCGCACTAGGAACCACACCCAGCTCTGAATGAACTCTTTCATCCATATCGCTTCTTGTGAAGCCTCCGAAGCAGCCATGTATTCCGATTCAGTTGAAGATCTCGCCACAACGCTTTGCTTTGCACTCCTCCAGCTAACTGTTGCACCATTCAAAATAAATACGTATCCGGATTGTGATTTAGAATCATCCGGATCGGTGTTCCAACTAGCATCGGTGTAACCATTAACAACGAGTTGTTCATCACCTTCATAAGAAAGAACCATATCCTTAGTTCTTCTCAAGTACTTAAGGATGTTTTTGACCGCTGTCCAATGATCCACTCCTGGATCACTTTGATATCTGCTAGTCAAACTAACAGCATATGCAATGTCGGGTCTAGTACATAGCATGGCATACATTAGAGATCCTATGGTTGAGGCATAGGGAGTCTTACTCATCCTTTCTCTATCTTATGCCGATGTCGGACTTTGAGTTTTACTCAAGGTCGTATTGGGCAACATGGGCAAGAACCCTTTCTTGCTATCTTCCATTCCAAATCTCTTTAGAACTTTGTCCAAATATGTACTCTGTGACAGTGATATTTGGCATTTCGATCTATCTCTATAAATCTTTATGCCTAATATGTAAGCTGCTTCGCCAAGATCCTTCATTGAAAAACTATTATTCAAATATTCCTTGACACTATCAAGAAGGTCTACATCATTCCCAATCAACAATATGTCATCCACATATAGTATTAAGAATGCTACAGAGCTCCCACCCACTTTCTTGTAAATACAAGCTTCTCCATAAGTTTGTATAAAACCAAAACTTTTGATCACCTTATCAAAACGTTGATTCCAACTTCGGGATGCTTGCTTCAATCCATAGATGGATCGTTGAAGTTTGCATACCTTGTTAGCATCTTTAGGATCGACAAAACCTTTGGGTTGCATCATATACAACTCTTCATCAATGTCTCCATTGAGGAATGCTGTTTTGACATCCATCTGCCATATCTCATAATCATAATATGCAGCGATTGCTAACATAATCCTCACAGACTTTAGCTTCGCTACTAGTGAGAAAGTCTCATCGTAGTCAACTCCTTGAATTTGTCAAAACCCTTTTGCGACAAGTCGAGCTTTATAGGCAGTAACATTACCATCAGCATCTGTTTTCTTCTTGAAGATCCATTTGTTCTCGACAGCCTTCCGGCCATCCGGTAAGTCCACCAAAGTCCATACTTGGTTTTCGTACATGGATCCAATCTCGGATTTCATGGCTTCTTGCCATTTATTGGAATCTGGGCTCATCATCGCTTCCTCATATGTCTCAGGGTCATCGGTGTTGTCCACCAACATGACACTCATAACGGGATCATACCAATCTGGAGTGGTACGAGTTCTCGTTGACCTCCGAGGCTCTGTAGCAACTTCAACCGAAGTTTCATGATCATCATCATTAGCTTCCTCTCTAATTGGTGCAGGCACCACAGGAACTTCTTTCGGTGCTGCGCTACTCGCAATTTCGAGAGAAGGTTCGACAATCTCGTCGAGTTCTACTTTCCTTCCAGTCACTTCTTTCGAGAGAAATTCCTTCTCTAGAAAGGATCCATTCTTTGCAACGAAGATTTTGCCTTCGGATCTGTGATAGAAGGTATACCCAATAGTTTCCTTCGGGTATCCTATGAAGACGCATTTTTCCGCTTTGGGTTCAAGCTTGTCCGGCTGTAACTTCTTTACATAGGCTTCGCATCCCCAAACTTTAAGGAACGACAATCTAGGTTTCTTCCCAAACCATAATTTATACGGTGTCGTTTCAACGGATTTAGACGGTGCCCTATTTAAAGTGAATGCGGCTGTTTCTAATGCATAACCCCAAAATGATAGCGGTAAATTTGTAAGTGACATCATAGAACGAACCATATCTAAGAGAGTTCGATTACGACGTTCGGACACACCATTACGCTGTGGTGTTCCCGGCGGTGTCAATTGTGAAAGTATTCCGCATTTCTTCAAATGCTCGCCAAACTCGTAACTTAGATATTCACCTCCACGATCAGAACGTAGAAATTTAATCTTCTTGTTACGTTGATTCTCTACCTCACTTTGAAACTCCTTAAATTTCTCGAAAGTCTCGGACTTATGTTTCATGAAATAGATATACCCATATCTACTCAAGTCATCCGTGAAGGTAAGAACATAACGATAACCACCGCGCGATGCTACACTCATTGGACCACACACATCGATATGTATGATTTCCAATAAGTCCGTAGCTCGCTCCATCATACCGGAAAATGGAGTCTTAGTCATTTTTCCCATCAGACATGCTTCGCATCTTTCAAGTGATTCGAAATCAAGTGATTCAATAAGTCCATCGGAATGGAGTTTCTTCATACGCTTCACTCCAATGTGACCAAGACGACAGTGCCACATATAGGTCGAATTATCGTTTGATTTCAAACGTTTAGCCTCAATGTTGTTGATATGTGTATTTCCACTATCGAGATTCAATAAGAATAGACCATCTATCAAAGGTGCATGTGCATAAAACATATTACTCATATAAATCGAACAACCATTATTCTCGGATTTAAACAAGTAACCGTCTCGCAATAAACAAGATCCCGATATAATGTTCATGCTCAACGCAGGCACCAAATAACAATTATTTAAGTATAAAACTAATCCCGATGGTAGATGAAGGGGTAGCGTGCCGACCGCGATCACATCAACCTTTGATCCGTTTCCCACGCGCATCGTCACCTCGTTCTTCGCTAGCTTCCGTTTATTCTGCAACACCTGTTTCGAGTTACAAATATGAGAAACCGAACCAGTATCAAATACCCAGGCACTACTACGAGTACTAGTGAGATACACATCAATAACATGTATATCAGATATACCTTTCTTCTTGATGTTGCCGTTCTTTAAATCCGCCAAGTACTTTGGGCAATTCCGCTTCCAGTGACCTTCTCCCTTGCAGTAAAAGCACTCAGTATCAGGCTTGGGTCCAGCCTTGGTCTTCTTCGCCGGCGTGGTAACTTTCTTACCACCCTTCTTGAAGTGTCCCTTCTGCTTAGACTTGCCTTTCTTGAATTTGGTGGTCTTATTGACCAACAACACTTGGTGCTCTTTCTTGATCTCCACTTCTGCAGACTTTAACATAGCAAACAGTTCTGGCAACTGCTTGTTCATGTTCTGCATGTTGTAGTTCATCACAAAGTTCTTGTAACTTGGTGGTAGTGATTGGAGGACACGGTAAATCCCCAAAGCATTAGGAATCACTATACCCAAGCTTTGAAGTTTGTTTGCGTGCCCAGACATCTTAAGCACATGCTTACTGACGGAGTTGCCCTCTTCCATCTTGTAGTTAAAGAACTTTTTAGAAGCCTCATAACTTTCAATTGCCGCATGAGTCTCAAAGATCAATTTGAGATCCTCGACAATATCATATGGGTCTGAATTCTCAAACCTTTTCCGAAGCTCCGATTCCAAACCATACAAGATAGCACACTGAACTATGGAGTATTGATTCTTTCGAGCGAGGTAAACATTCTTTACTTCATCGGAAGCATCAGCTGTAGGTGGGTCACCCAGCGGTGCATCCAGCACATAGGTCAAATTACCAGCTGTGAGGACAATCCTCAAATTGCGGAACCAATCCGCGAAGTTGCTTCCATTGTTTTTCAACTTTTCTTTCTCTAGGAACGCATTAAAATTGATGGTAGGGGCTGCCATTGATCTACAACATATTTGCAATAGTTTAGACTAAGTTTATGACAAATTGAGTTCAAATTAATAATAAAGTTAATCTAGGTGAACTCCCACTCAAAACAACATCCCTCACATTGTTTTAGTGATCACACGAACCAAATCCACTACATCAACACCGATCATCACGAGAGTTGATATAGTTTCAATGGCGAACAATCGTCATGCTCATCATATCTACTATATGATTCATGCTTTACCTTTCGGTGATCCGTGTTCCGAGACCATGTATGTACATGCTAGGATCGTCAAGATCAAACCTTAGTTTCCGCATGAGCAAATCTGGCTTGCTCACGTTGTATACACTTGCAGAATCTAACACACCCGATCATCACGTGGTGCTTCGAAACAACAAGCTTTAGCAACGGTGCTAACTAAGGGTGAACACTTTATGACTTGAAATTCATGTGCATGAGGGATCATCTTATAATGCTACCGTCGTCTACTAAGCAATACAAGATGCATAAAGGATTAACATCACATGCAATTCATAATATGTGATATGATATGGCCTTTCTTATTTGTGCTTCCGATCTCCATCTTCAAGCACGAACATGATCTCCATCACCACCGGCATTGCATCAAGGTCAATGACGCTTCTCCATGGTTGTCGTCCACCAGCTTCAACTATTACAACTACTTTGAATAGACACGCGGGTCTTAACATAAATTAAAGACAACCATATGGCTCCTGCCGGTTGCCAACTTACAATAAGGAACATTGCATACATCAAATATAATCACAATCATGGCCATATCACATCACTGCACACCCCTGCAAAACAAAGTTAGACGCCTCTACTTTCTTTGCATATTTTACGTGGTTTGGGGCTTTCAATAAGTGTCGTTCTAACTTACGAACAAGAACCACAACATTGATACTAGTATTGTTGATCACCCGTTGTAAATTGGATCTTAACTATGCTAGGAGAAACAGGCACCCGCAAAGCCACTTATACGATACAAGTTGCATGTCAAGCGTGGAGCAAGTCTCATGAACGATGTCATGTAAGGTTAGCCCGGGCCGCTTCATCCCAACATACCGCAAGATGCAAAGTACACAAGAAGCAATCGACAATAAAGCATCAACGCCCACAATGACCATTGTGTTCTACTCGTGCAATAGATCTACATATAGACACGGCTCTGATACCACTGTAGGGTTTCGTAGCATGGAAAATAAAAAATTTCTATCGCATACAAACAAACAAGCCAAAATCTATCTACTAGATTGTAGCAACGAGTCGATGGAATAACTTACCCTCGAAGATTCCAAAGTGTTTAACGAGAGCGGATTCTCGTGGGTGATGTAGTCGTACTCTTCCCGATCTCAAGATCGCGTAGACGATCCTTCCGGCGCTGCGTTCCGGCAGCGCTCCCGCAGTCGGTCACACGTTCGGTACTCGACGAAGACCTTCCTCTCCCTTGTTCCAGCAGGCAGCGGAGGTTGTAGCACTCTCCTCGCGATTCCGGCAGCACAACGGCGTGGTACCGGAAGTAGAGGGGAGATCTCGCAGGGATTCGCCTTAAGCCGGAGCGAGTATGGTGGAGTATGAGAGAGCTCCTCGGCGATCTAGGGTTTAGACACACCAAGGAGGAAGTGCTAGAGCCGGCGGCTGGGGTTCCGGGGACCCCAAGTCGGCGGCTAGGGCAAAACCCTAGGGGGCGGCGGCTATGGTGGTAGGCGCCAAGCTAGGGTTTGAGGAGAGGTACTTGTGTGTCCTAGGAGGGAGCCCTGCCCCTCCTTATATAGGTGGAGGGGCCGGCGACCAAGGGGAGGGAGTGGAGTCCCTCCCCAACTCGGCTTGGGTGGTGCGCCGGCTTGGGGAGGAGGGACTCCTGTTGGAGATATGCTCTAGAGGCAATAATAAATGTGGTTATTATTATATCTTCGTGTTTATGATAAATGTTTACATTCATGCTATAATAGTATTAACAAGGAAACATTGATACTTGTGTGATTTGTAAACTTAATTAGAAGTCCCTAGTATAGCCTCTATACTTCACTAGCTTGTTGGTTGATAGATGATTGTGGTTTCCCTATCATGAACATTGAGATGTTGTCAACAACAAGATCATATCGTTAGGAGAATGATATGGTGGACATACTCCTATAGATAAGCGTAGCATAAAGATCAAGTCATTTCAATAGTTCAATTGCTATATGCTTTCTGATACATAGTAACCTAATTCCTTCGACCATGAGATCATGCATATCACCTTTACCGGATGGATGCTTTGATGACATCAAACACCACACCGTAACTGGGTGGTTATAAAGGTGGCGTTGAGTGTTCGGAAAGTATTGGTTGAGACACATGGATCAAGAGTGGGATTTGTCCATCCACATGACGGATAGATATACTCTGGGCCCTCTCGGTGGAATGTCATCCAATTAGCTTGCAAGCATGTGACTTGGTCACAAGGGATCACATATCACGGGAACGAGAAAAGAGTACTTGTCAGTAACGAGGTTGAACTAGGTATGCAGAGATACCGACGATCATAACCTCGGATAAGTAACATATCGTGAGACAAAGGGAAATTGGTATCGTATGTAAGTGGTTCATTCGATCGCAAAGTAATCGTAGAAATATGTGGGAGCCATATGAATTTCCAGATTCCTCTATTGGTTATTGTTCGGAGAAGTGTCTCGATCATGTCCGCATAATTCACGAACCGTAGGGAGACACACTTAAGGATTCGACGTTGTTTGAGTAGTTATGGTGTTATGAGAAAGAGACCGAATGTTGTTCGGAGTCTCGGATGGGATCCGGGATATCACGAGGTGATCCGGAATGGTCCGGAGAATAAGATTCATATAAGGAAAGTCCCGTTTCGGAGTTCGGGAATGATTCCGGTGTTTTCATCGGGAATGTTCTAGAAGGTTCCGGAATGTCCGGCACTCCGGAGGGGAAGGGGTACATGAATGTGTCATTGCATGTTGGAATGATTGCATCATGTATTTAGTGTCATCGCTGTTCCAAATAAGGGATTAAATCAAATCCTAGTTTGAAAAGTCAAACGGCAAGTTTGAAAAGTCAAACTGCCAGTTTTCGGAAAGAGGAGAAGGAGGATTGGTGGAGGCCGAATTGGAGGAGGGTTCCTCCTTGGCCGGCGCACCACCAAGCCGACTTGGGGAGGGACTCTCCTCCCCTTGGCGCCAGCCCCCTCCCACCTATATAAGGAGGGGCAGGGCTCCCCTCCTAGACACACAACTTTCACCTCTAGATCTCCGGTTTAGAGCCGTTTTGGATTAGAGCTTCTAATTGCTTTAGCCAGCGGTTTAGAGCTTTCTAATTGGTTTAGAGCCTTCTAATTGGTGTGTCTAATTACTAGACCACTAATAGCCTCTCTCATAAGCTCCACCATACTCGCACCGGCTTAAGGCGAAGCCCTGCGGGATTTCCCCTCTACTTCCGGTACCACGTCGTTGTGCTGCCGGAATCGCGAGGAGAGTGCTACAACCTCCGCTGCCTGCTGGAACAAGGGAGAGGAAGGTCTTCGTCGAGTACCGAACGTGTGACCGACTGCGGGAGCGCTACTGGAACGTGGCGCCGGAAGGATCGTCTACACGATCTTGAGATCGGAAAGAGTACGACTACATCACCCACGAGAATCTGCTCTCGTTAAACGCTTTGGAATCTCCGAGGGTAAGTTATACCATCGACTCGTTGCTACAATCTAGTAGATAGATCTTGGCTTGTTTGTTTGTATGCGATAGAAAATTTTTGTTTTCCATGCTACGAACCCCTTCAGTGGTATCAGAGCCGTGTCTATATGTAGATCTGTTGCACGAGTAGAACACAATGGTCATTGTGGGCGTTGATGCTTTTATTGTCGATTGCTTATTGTGTACTTTGCATCTTGCGGTATGTTGGGATGAAGCGGCCCGGGCTAACTTTACATGACATCGTTCATGAGACTTGCTCCACGCTTGACATGCAACTTGTATTGCATAAGTGGCTTTGCGGGTGCCTGTTTCTCCTAGCATAGTAAAGATCCAATACACAACGGGTGATTAACAATACTTGTGTCAACGTTGTGGTTCATGTTCGTAAGTTAGAACGACACTTATTGGAAGCCCCAAACCACGTAAAATATGCAAAGAAAGTAGAGGCGTCTAACTTTGTTTTGCAGGGGTGTGCAGTGATGTGATATGGCCATGATTGTGATTATATTTGATGTATGCAATGTTCCTTATTGTAAGTCGGCAACCGGCAGGAGCCATATGGTTGTCTTTAATTTATGTTAAGACCCGCGTGTCTATTCAAAGTAGTTGTAATAGTTGAAGCCGGTGGACGACAACCATGGAGAGGCGTCATTGACCTTGATGCAATGCCGGTGATGATGGAGATCATGTTCGTGCTTGAAGATGGAGATCAAAGCACAAAGAAGAAAGGCCATATCATATCACATATATATTGAATTGCATGTGATGTTAATCCTTTATGCATCTTGTATTGCTTAGTAGACGACGGTAGCATTATAAGATGATCCCTCATGCACATGAATTTCAAATCATAAAGTGTTCACCCTTAGTCAGCACCGTTGCTAAAGCTTGTTGTTTCGAAGCACCACGTGATGATCGGGTGTGTTAGATTCCGCAAGTGTATACAACGTGGGCAAGCCAGATTTGCTCATGCGGAAACTAAGGTTTGATCTTGACGAGCCTAGCATGTACAGACATGGTCTCGGAACACGGATCACCGAAAGGTAAAGCATGAATCATATAGTAGATATGATGAACATGACGATTGTTCGCCATTGAAACTATATCAACTCTCGTGATGATCGGTGTTGATGTGGTGGATTTGGTTCGTGTGATCACTAAAACAATGTGAGGGATATTGTTTTGAGTGGGAGTTCACCTAGTTTAATTACATTAATTAATTTGAACTCAATTTATCATAAACTTAGTCTAAACTATTGCAAATATGTTGTAGATCAATGGCAGCCCCTACCATCAATTTTAATGCGTTCCTAGAGAAAGAAAAGTTGAAAAACAATGGAAGCAACTTCGCGGATTGGTTCCGCAATTTGAGGATTGTCCTCACAGCTAGTAATTTGACCTATGTGCTGGATGCACCGCTGGGTGACCCACCTGCAGCTGATGCTCCCGATGAAGTAAAGAATGTTTACCTCGCTCGGAAGAATCAGTACTCCATAGTTCAGTGTGCTATCTTGTATGGTTTAGAATCGGAGCTTCAGAAAAGGTTTGAGGATTCAGACCCATATGATATTGTCGAGGATCTCAAATTGATTTTTGAGACTCATGCGGCAATTGAAAGCTATGAAGCTTCTGAAAAGTTCTTTAACTGCAAGATGGAAGAAGGCAGCTCTGTCAGTGAGCATGTGCTTAAGATGTCAGGGCACGCAAACAAACTTCAAAGCTTGGGTATAGTGATTCCTAATGCTTTGGGGATTTACCGTGTCCTCCAATCACTACCACCAAGTTACAAGAACTTTGTGATGAACTACAACATGCAGAACATGAACAAGACGTTGCCAGAACTCTTTGCCATGTTGAAATCTGCAGAAGTGGAGATCAAGAAAGAGCACCAAGTGTTGTTGGTCAATAAGACCACCAAATTCAAGAAAGGCAAGTCTAAGCAAAAGGGACACTTCAAGAAGGGTGGTAAGAAAGCTACCACGCCGATGAAGAAGACCAGGGCTGGACCTAAGCCTGATACTGAGTGCTTTTACTGCAAGGGAGAAGGTCACTGGAAGCGGAATTGCCCAAAGTACTTGGCGGATTTGAAGAACGGCAACATCAAGAAGAAAGGTATATCTGATATACATGTTATTGATGTGTATCTCACTAGTACTCGTAGTAGTGCCTGGGTATTTGATACTGGTTCGGTTGCTCATATTTGTAACTCGAAACAGGTGCTGCAGAATAAACGGAAGCTAGCGAAGAACGAGGTGACGATGCGCGTGGGAAACGGATCAAAGGTTGATGTGATCGCGGTCGGCACGCTACCCCTTCATCTACCATCGGGATTAGTTTTATACTTAAATAATTGTTATTTGGTGCCTGCGTTGAGCATGAACATTATATCGGGATCTTGTTTATTGCGAGACGGTTACTTGTTTAAATCCGAGAATAATGGTTGTTCTATTTATATGAGTAATATGTTTTATGCACATGCACCTTTGATAGATGGTCTATTCTTATTGAATCTCGATAGTGGAAATACACATATCAACAACATTGAGGCTAAACGATTGAAATCAAGCGATAATTCGACCTATATGTGGCACTGTCGTCTTGGTCACATCGGAGTGAAACGTATGAAGAAACTCCATTCCGATGGACTTCTTGAATCACTTGATTTTGAATCACTTGAAAGATGCGAAGCATGTCTGATGGGAAAAATGACTAAGACTCCATTTTCTGGCATGATGGAGCGAGCTACAGACTTATTGGAAATCATACATACCGATGTGTGTGGTCCAATGAGTGTAGCATCGCGCATTGGTTATCGTTATGTTCTTACCTTCACGGATGACTTGAGTAGATATGGGTATATCTATTTCATGAAACATAAGTCCGAAACTTTCGAGAAGTTTAAGGAGTTTCAAAGTGAGGTAGAGAATCAACGTAACAAGAAGATTAAATTTCTACGTTCTGATCGTGGAGGTGAATATCTAAGTTACGAGTTTGGCGAGCATTTGAAGAAATGCGGAATACTTTCACAATTGACACCGCCGGGAACACCACAGCGTAATGGTGTGTCTGAACGTCGTAATCGAACTCTCTTAGATATGGTTCGTTCTATGATGTCACTTACAGATTTACCGCTATCATTTTGGGGTTATGCATTAGAAACAGCCGCATTCACTTTAAATAGGGCACCGTCTAAATCCGTTGAAACGACACCGTATGAATTATGGTTTGGGAAGAAACCTAAATTGTCGTTCCTTAAAGTTTGGGGATGCGAAGCCTATGTAAAGAAGTTACAGCCGGACAAGCTTGAACCCAAAGCGGAAAAATGCGTCTTCATAGGATACCCGAAGGAAACTATTGGGTATACCTTCTATCATAGATCCGAAGGCAAAATCTTTGTTGCCAAGAATGGATCCTTTCTAGAGAAGGAATTTCTCTCGAAAGAATTGACTGGAAGGAAAGTAGAACTCGACGAGGTTGTCGAACCTTCTCTCGAAATTGCGAGTAGCGCAGCACCGGAAGAAGTTCCTGTGGTGCCTGCACCAATAAGAGAGGAAGCTAATGATGGTGATCATGAAACTTCGGTTAAAGTTGCTACAGAGCCTCGGAGGTCAACGAGAACTCGTACCACTCCAGATTGGTATGATTCCGTTATGAATGTCATGGTGGTGGACAACACCGATGACCCCGAGACATATGAGGAAGCGATGATGAGCCCAGATTCCAATAAATGGCAAGAAGCCATGAAATCCGAGATTGGATCCATGTACGAAAACCAAGTATGGACTTTGGTGGACTTACCGGATGGCCGAAAGGCTGTCGAGAACAAATGGATTTTCAAGAAGAAAACAGATGCTGATGGTAATGTTACTGTCTATAAAGCTCGACTTGTCGCAAAAGGGTTTCGACAAATTCAAGGAGTTGACTACGATGAGACTTTCTCACCGGTAGCGAAGCTAAAGTCTGTGAGGATTTTGTTAGCAGTCGCTGCATATTATGATTATGAGATATGGCAGATGGATGTCAAAACAGCATTCCTCAATGGAGACATTGATGAAGAGTTGTATATGATGCAACCCAAAGGTTTTGTCAATCCTAAAGATGCTAACAAGGTATGCAAACTTCAACGATCCATCTATGGATTGAAGCAAGCATCCCGAAGTTGGAATCAACGTTTTGATAAGGTAATCAAAAGTTTTGGTTTTATACAAACTTATGGAGAAGCTTGTATTTACAAGAAAGTGAGTGGGAGCTCTGTAGCATTCTTAATACTATATGTGGATGACATATTGTTGATTGGGAATGATGTAGACCTTCTTAATAGTGTCAAGGAATATTTGAATAATAGTTTTTCAATGAAGGATCTTGGCGAAGCAGCTTACATATTAGGCATAAAGATTTATAGAGATAGATCGAAACGCCAAATATCATTGTCACAGAGTACATATTTGGACAAAGTTCTAAAGAGGTTTGGAATGGAAGAAAGCAAGAAAGGGTTCTTGCCCATGTTGCCCAATACGACCTTGAGTAAAACTCAAAGTCCGACATCGGCAGAAGATAGAGAAAGGATGAGTAAGACTCCCTATGCCTCAGCCATAGGATCTCTAATGTATGCCATGCTATGTACTAGACCCGACATTGCATATGCTGTTAGTTTAACTAGCAAATATCAAAGTGATCCAGGAGTGGATCATTGGACAGCGGTCAAAAACATCCTTAAGTACTTGAGAAGAACTAAGGATATGGTTCTTTCTTATGGAGGTGATGAACAGCTCGTTGTTAATGGTTACACCGATGCTAGTTGGAACACAGATCCGGATGATTCTAAATCACAATCCGGATACGTATTTATTTTGAATGGTGCAGCAGTTAGCTGGAGGAGTGCAAAGCAAAGCGTTGTGGCGAGATCTTCAACTGAATCGGAATACATGGCTGCTTCGGAGGCTTCACAAGAAGCGATATGGATGAAAGAGTTCATTACAGAGCTGGGTGTGGTTCCTAGTGCGCTGGACCCAATGTCTATCTACTGTGATAACATGGGCGCCATAGCCAATGCGCAAGAACCAAGGTCACACAAGAAGCTGAAGCATATCAAGCTGCGTTTTCACGCTATTCGAGAACATATCCAGGATGGGGATATAAAGATTTGCAAAGTACACACAGATCTGAATGTGGCGGATCCGTTGACTAAACCTCTCCCGAGGGCAAAACATGACCAACACCAAACTGCCATGGGTGTTCGGTATATTACCATGTAATCTAGATTAGATGACTCTAGTGCAAGTGGGAGACTGTTGGAGATATGCTCTAGAGGCAATAATAAATGTGGTTATTATTATATCTTCGTGTTTATGATAAATGTTTACATTCATGCTATAATAGTATTAACAAGGAAACATTGATACTTGTGTGATTTGTAAACTTAATTAGAAGTCCCTAGTATAGCCTCTATACTTCACTAGCTTGTTGGTTGATAGATGATTGTGGTTTCCCTATCATGAACATTGAGATGTTGTCAACAACAAGATCATATCGTTAGGAGAATGATATGGTGGACATACTCCTATAGATAAGCGTAGCATAAAGATCAAGTCATTTCAATAGTTCAATTGCTATATGCTTTCTGATACATAGTAACCTAATTCCTTCGACCATGAGATCATGCATATCACCTTTACCGGATGGATGCTTTGATGACATCAAACACCACACCGTAACTGGGTGGTTATAAAGGTGGCGTTGAGTGTTCGGAAAGTATTGGTTGAGACACATGGATCAAGAGTGGGATTTGTCCATCCACATGACGGATAGATATACTCTGGGCCCTCTCGGTGGAATGTCATCCAATTAGCTTGCAAGCATGTGACTTGGTCACAAGGGATCACATATCACGGGAACGAGAAAAGAGTACTTGTCAGTAACGAGGTTGAACTAGGTATGCAGAGATACCGACGATCATAACCTCGGATAAGTAACATATCGTGAGACAAAGGGAAATTGGTATCGTATGTAAGTGGTTCATTCGATCGCAAAGTAATCGTAGAAATATGTGGGAGCCATATGAATTTCCAGATTCCTCTATTGGTTATTGTTCGGAGAAGTGTCTCGATCATGTCCGCATAATTCACGAACCGTAGGGAGACACACTTAAGGATTCGACGTTGTTTGAGTAGTTATGGTGTTATGAGAAAGAGACCGAATGTTGTTCGGAGTCTCGGATGGGATCCGGGATATCACGAGGTGATCCGGAATGGTCCGGAGAATAAGATTCATATAAGGAAAGTCCCGTTTCGGAGTTCGGGAATGATTCCGGTGTTTTCATCGGGAATGTTCTAGAAGGTTCCGGAATGTCCGGCACTCCGGAGGGGAAGGGGTACATGAATGTGTCATTGCATGTTGGAATGATTGCATCATGTATTTAGTGTCATCGCTGTTCCAAATAAGGGATTAAATCAAATCCTAGTTTGAAAAGTCAAACGGCAAGTTTGAAAAGTCAAACTGCCAGTTTTCGGAAAGAGGAGAAGGAGGATTGGTGGAGGCCGAATTGGAGGAGGGTTCCTCCCTTGGCCGGCGCACCACCAAGCCGACTTGGGGAGGGACTCTCCTCCCCTTGGCGCCAGCCCCCTCCCACCTATATAAGGAGGGGCAGGGCTCCCCTCCTAGACACACAACTTTCACCTCTAGATCTCCGGTTTAGAGCCGTTTTGGATTAGAGCTTCTAATTGCTTTAGCCAGCGGTTTAGAGCTTTCTAATTGGTTTAGAGCCTTCTAATTGGTGTGTCTAATTACTAGACCACTAATAGCCTCTCTCATAAGCTCCACCATACTCGCACCGGCTTAAGGCGAAGCCCTGCGGGATTTCCCCTCTACTTCCGGTACCACGTCGTTGTGCTGCCGGAATCGCGAGGAGAGTGCTACAACCTCCGCTGCCTGCTGGAACAAGGGAGAGGAAGGTCTTCGTCGAGTACCGAACGTGTGACCGACTGCGGGAGCGCTACTGGAACGTGGCGCCGGAAGGATCGTCTACACGATCTTGAGATCGGAAAGAGTACGACTACATCACCCACGAGAATCTGCTCTCGTTAAACGCTTTGGAATCTCCGAGGGTAAGTTATACCATCGACTCGTTGCTACAATCTAGTAGATAGATCTTGGCTTGTTTGTTTGTATGCGATAGAAAATTTTTGTTTTCCATGCTACGAACCCCTTCAACTCCCTCCCCAACTCGGTTTCAACCTCCTCCTCCTCTTTCCAAAACTTGCCGTTTGACTTTCAAACTAGCCGTTTGACTTTTCAATTTAGGATTTGAATAAACCCTTTATTTTGGACAGCGAAGACACTTAGTACATGATACAATCATTCCAACTTGCAATGACACATTCATGTACCCCTTCCCCTCCGGAGTGCCGGACATTCCGGAACCTTCTAGAACATTCCCGATGAAAACACCGGAATCATTCCCCAACTCCGAAACGGGACTTTCCTTATATGAATCTTATTCTCCGGACCATTCCGGATCTCCTCGTGATATCCCGGATCCCATCCGAGACTCCGAACAACATTCGGTCTCTTTCTCATTCATTCCATAACTACTCAGACAACGTCGAATCCTTAAGTGTGTCTCCCTACGGTTCGTGAATTATGCGGACATGATCGAGACACTTCTCCGAACAATAACCAATAGAGGAATCTGGAAATTCATATGGCTCCCACATATTTCTACGATTACTTTGCGATCGAATGAACCACTTACATACGATACCAATTTCCCTTTGTCTCATGATAGTTTACTTATCCGAGGTTATGATCGTCGGTATCTCTGCATACCTAGTTCAACCTCGTTACCGATAAGTACTCTTTTCTCGTTCCCGTGATATGTGATCCCTTGTGAGCCAGTCACATGCTTGCAAGCTAATTGGATGACATTCCACCGAGAGGGCCCAGAGTATATCTATCCGTCATATGGATGGACAAATCCCACTCTTGATCCATGTGTCTCAACCAATACTTTCCGAACACTCAATGCCACCTTTATAGCCACCCAGTTACGGTGTGGTGTTTGATGTCATCAAAGCATCCATCCGGTAAAGGTGATATGCATGATCTCGTGGTCGAAGGAATTAGGTTACTATGTATCAGAAAGCATATAGCAATTGAACTATTGAAAATGACTTGATCTTTATGCTATGCTTATCTATAGGAGTATGTCCATCATATCATTCTCCTAACGATATGATCTTGTTGTTGATAACATCTCAATGTTCATGATAGGGAAACCACAATCATTTATCAACCAACAAGCTAGTGATGTATAGAGGCTATACTAGGGACTTCAAATTAAGTTTACAAATCACACAAGTATCAATGTTTCCTTGTTAATACTATTATAGCATGAATGTAAACATTTATCATAAACACAAAGATATAATAATAACTACATTTATTATTGCCTCTAGGGCATATCTCCAACAGCCGAAATCTTTGGCAGAAGAGGCCCTCTTCATGCCTGTGTGCTCCGGCAACTCTACAACCTCCAGCGGGAGGCCCTGTTCGAGCTCAGACGCTGGGCGCGTCGCCGGGCCGAAGGCAAGTGGCGTAGTCCCCGTCTTCGTCCATTGCTGCAGCTGCCTGATCTCGTTGCTCCGCAGTGGGGAAGAGAAAGGACTAGCTTGCAACTCCAAATTTTTTAGCAAGGTTCTTTCTACAAATTCCAGGGGTCTATATGTATTTTTCTTTTCTTATGGGGCTCTCTGTAATTTCTCTGTACCTCCACTGTTAAGTTAAATGAAGTTTCCAGCCCCTTCGGGGCACTCCGTTGTTAAAAAAAAAACATCATGAAATAAATTTGCATACTTATATCTATAGAGTATCACAATTGTTGATATTTTTTCTAAAAACTTGCTCAAATTTTGCATCGTTTGACTTTTGACTAAATTTATCGCCTTATTTTATGACAACAGAGGTAGTATATTTAATACTTCATAAAAAATATTAGTAAAAAGATATAAAATTGGTATTGAAGCCTTTGATTTTGCATAGCGGGCCATATTCCTTAGGACAATGATGGTACACTAAAGTTTTATCGTCAATGCATGATTGATACCCACAAAATTAGAGGATCTCGCTTCTGTATTCAAAAGGAAGTATTTTACCTTTATTTGTGGTTTGACTCGATGGAAGAACACAAATATTAATAAACACTTTGGCAATTAAGGTGTCAATCTCAACCACACTTATGTATCAATGATATTAAAAAAGAGCTCGAATTGCAACAATAGTAGCAAAATAGTAAACAAAGATTTCTAGTTGTTCATCAGAAAGATCGTGTTTATGAACTTTTCTGTGATTTGAAATGTATGATTGGGTGATCAGTGGAACGTTGCTTGCATGAGACCACTCATACAATAATTGGATAAATTTCATTGTGTCTGGACCTACTTCGGTTGAACGTAGGTATGTATTGTAACAATAGATTTTGCACAATATGGGTTGTCCTACCCATCTATTTCACCGGACCGGACCGCTTAATAATGACATTTTCTAGTCATTTGAATCAATGTTGTAACACTTTATGAACACATGAGCTCCTCAAGTTATAACATGATCCCCTTGGTATATCTAGTTGTTAGCTATCAGGGTCACAAGTTTAACATTATAAGAAGTAACACATTTTTGCAAGTAAGTAGTGAACTCATATATATGGTGAAGCAATAAAATTCAGTATGAAATCATGTTATCAGGTCCTAGTAACAAGCATTATGCAAGGCAAATGTGCATTGACACTCATACAAGAACATCTTTAAAATACACACCACAAAATCTGATGGCTAATGTTATTACATGATCAGTCTCATCCAATTATCATCCACCCCATACGTCTATAGAGGACTGCTCACACATGGCACCCCATATGCCTATAGAGGACTATAGGGGTTCGTAGCATGGAAAACAAAAAAATTCTACCGCATGCACACAAACAAGCCAAGATCTATCTACTAGATTGTAGCAACGAGTCGATAGAAGAACTCACCCTCGAAGATTCCAAAGCGGTTAACGAGAGCAGATTCTCGTGGGTGATGTAGTCGTACTCTTGCCGATCTCAAGATCGCGTAGACGATCCTTCCGGCGCTGCGTTCCGGCAGCGCTTCCGCAGTCGGTCACACGTTCGGTACTCGATGAAGACCTTCCTCTCCCTTGTTCCAGCAGGCAGCGGAGGTTGTAGCACTCTCCTCGTGATTCCGGCAGCACGACGACGTGGTGTCGGAAGTAGAGGGAAGATCTCGCAGGGCTTCGCCTAAGCCGGAGCGAGTATGGTGGAGTAAGAGAGGGCCTTGGCGATCTACGGTTTAGAGGCACCAAGGGGAGGTGGCTTGGCCGGCGGCTAGGGTTTGGGGAAACCCTAGTCGGCGACTTGGAGGAGCCCTAGGCGGCAGCGGCAGCACTTGAGGTGGTGGCGCCAGGAGCTAGGGTTTTGGGTGTGAGGGTAGGGGGTGCCCTACCCCTCCTTATATAGGTGGGAGGGAGGCGGTTGGGAGGAGGGAGTCCTCCTCCAACTCCTCCTCCTTGGCCGGCGGGTGGAGGGAGTGGGAATCCTACCCTAGGTAGGTTTCCTACTCTCCCTCCACCAAGCAAACTTCGGATTTAACTTTTCAAATTGGCGTTTGACTTTCAAACTTGGATCTGATTTCTCTCTTCATATTGCCCAGCCAAGTGACCTAGTACATGATGCAACCATTCCACATTGTCATGACACATCCATGTACCCTTCCCCTCTGGAGTGTCGGACCTTCCAGACCCTTCTAGAACATTCCTGGTGAAAACACCGGAATCATTTCCGAACTCCGAAACAGGACTTTCCTTATATGAATCTTATTCTCTAGACCATTCCGGATCTCCTCGTGATATCCCGGATCCCATCCGATACTCCGAACAACATTCGGTCTCTTACTCATCATTCCATAACTACACAACAACATCGAATCCTTAAGTGTGTCTCCCTACGGTTCGTGAATTATGCGGACATGACCGAGACACTTCTCCGATCAATAACCAATAGAGGAATCTGGAAATTCATATGGATCCCACATATTTCTACGATTACTTTGCGATCGAATGAACCACTTACATACGATACCAAATTCCCTTTGTCTCACGTTAGTTTACTTATCCGAGGTTTTGATCGTCGGTATCTCTGCATACCTAGTTCAACCTCGTTACTGATAAGTACTATTTTCTCATTCCCGTGATATGTGATCCCTTGTGAGCCAGTCACATGCTTGCAAGCTAATTGGATGACATTCCACCGAGAGGGCCCAGAGTATATCTATTTGTCATATGGATGGACAAATCCCACTCTTGATCCATGTGTCTCAACCCATACTTTCCGAACACTCAATGCCACCTTTATAGCCACCCAATTACGGTGTGGTGTTTGATGTCATCAAAGTATCCTTCCGGTGATGGTGATTAACATGATCTCAGGGTCGAAGGAATTAGGTTACTATGTATCAGAAAGCTTATAGCAAACGAACTATTAAAATGACTTGATCTTTATGCTACGCTTATCTATAGGAGTATGTCCATCACACCATTCTCCTAATGACATGATCTTGTTGTTAACAACATCTCAATGTTCATGATCTGGAAACCACGATCATCTATTAACCAACAAGCTAGTATTATAAAGAGGCTTTACTAGGAACTCCAATTTAGTATACAAATCACACAAGTATTAATGTTCTGGTTAATACTATTATAGCATGAATGTAAACATTTATCGTAAACACAAAGATATAATAATAACCACTTTTATTATTGCCTCTAGGGCATATCTCCAACAGTCTCCCACTTGCACTAGAGTCAACTAATCTAGATTACATGGTAATATACTGAACACCCATGGCAGTTTGGTGTTGGTCATGTTTTGCCCTCGGGAGAGTTTTAGTCAACGGATCCGCCACATTCAGATCTGTGTGTACTTTGCAAATCTTTATGTCACCATCTTGGACATGCTCTCGAATAGCGTGAAAACATAGCTCGATGTGCTTCAGCTTCTTGTGTGACCTTGGTTCTTGCGCATTAGCTATGGCGCCCATGTTATCACAATAGATAGACACTGGGTCCAGCGCACTTGGAACCACACCAAGCTCTGTAATGAACTCCTTCATCCATATCGCCTCTTGTGAAGCCTCCGAAGCATCTATGTATTCCGATTCAGTTGAAGATCTCGCCATAATGCTTTGCTTTGCACTCCTCCAGCTAACTGCTGCACCATTCAAAGTAAATATGTATCCAGATTGAGATTTAGAATCATCCGGATCGGTGTTCCAACTAGCATCGGTGTAACCATTAACAACGAGCTATTCATCACCTTCATAAGAAAGAACCATATCCTTAGTTCTTCTCAAGTACTTAAGGATGTTTTTGACCGCTGTCCAATGATCCTCTCCTGGATCACTTTGATATCTGCTAGTAAAACTAACAACATATGCAATGTCAGGTCTAGTACATAGCATGGCATACATTAGAGATCCTATGGCTGAGGCATAGGGAGTCTTACTCATACTTTCTCTATCTTCTGCCGTTGCTAGACTTTGAGTTTTACTCAAGGTCGTATTGGGCAACATGGGCAAGAACCATTTCTTGCTATCTTCCATTCCAAACCTCTTTAGAACTTTGTCCAAATATATACTCTGTGATAATGATATTAGGCGTCTCGATCTATCTCTATAAATCTTTATGCCTAATATGTAAGCTGCTTCGCCAAGATCTTTCATTGAAAAACTATTATTCAAATAATCCTTGACACTATTAAGAAGGTCTACGTCATTCCCAATCAACAATATGTCATCTACATATAGTATTAAGAATGCTACAAAGCTCCCACTCACTTTCTTGTAAATACAAGCTTCTCCATAAGTTTGTATAAAACCAAAACTTTTGATTACCTTATCAAAAACATTGATTCCAACTTCGGGATGCTTGCTTCAATCCATATATGGACTGTTGAAGTTTGCATACCTTGTTAGCATCTTTAGGATCGACAAAACCTTTGGGTTGCATCATATACATCACTTCATCAATGTCTCTATTGAGGAACGCCGTTTTGACATCCATCTACCATATCTCATAATCATAATAAGCAGAGATTGCTAACATAATCCTCACAGACTTTAGCTTCGCTACTGGTGAGAAAGTCTCATCGTAGTCAACTCCTTGAATTTGTTGAAACCCTTTTGCGACAAGTCGAGCTTTATAGACAGTTACATTACCATCAACATCTGTTTTCTTCTTGAAAATCCATTTGTTCTCGACAGCCTTCCGGCCATCCGGTAAGTCCACCAAAGTCCATACTTAGTTTTCGTACATGGATCCAATCTCGGATTTCATGGCTTCTTGCCATTTATTGGAATCTGGGCTCATCATCGCTTCCTCATATGTCGCAGGGTCATCGGTGTTGTCTACCAACATGACACTCATAACGGGATCATACCAATCAGGAGTGGTACGAGTCCTTGTTGACCTGCGAGGTTATGTAGAAACTTCAACCGAAATTTCATGATCATCATCATTAGCTTCCTCTCTTATTGGTGTAGGCGTCACGGGAACTACTTTCTGTGATGCGCTACTCGCAAGTTCGAGAGAAGGTTCAACAACCTCGTCGAGTTCTACTTTCCTTCCAGTCACTTCTTTCGAGAGAAATTCCTTCTCTAGAAAGGATCCATTCTTGGCAACAAAGATTTTGCCCTCGAATCTATGATAGAAGGTATACCCAATAGTTTCCTTCGGGTATCCTATGAAGACGCATTTTTCCGCTTTGGGTTCAGGCTTGTCCGGCTGTAATTTCTTTACATAAGCTTCGCAACCCCAAACTTTAAGGAACGACAATTTAGGTTTCTTCGCAAACCATAATTCATACGGTGTCGTTTCAACGGATTTAGATGGTGCCCTATTTAAAGTGAATGCAGCTGTTTCTAATGCATAACCCCAAAATGATAGCGGTAAATCTGTAAGTGACATCATAGAACGAACCATATCTAAGAGAGTTCGATTACAACGTTCGGACACACCATTACGCTGTGGTGTTCCCGGCGGTGTCAATTGTGAAAGTATTCCGCATTTCTTCAAATGCTCGCCAAACTCGTAACTCAGATATTCACCTCCACGATCAGATTGCAGAAATTTAATCTTCTTGTTACGTTGATTCTCTACCTCACTTTGAAATTCCTTAAACTTCTCGAAAGTTTCGGATTTATGTTTCATGAAATAGATATACCCATATCTACTCAAGTCATCCGTGAAGGTAAGAACATAACGATAACCACCGCGCGATGCTACACTCATTGGGCCACACACATCGGTATGTATGATTTCCAATAAGTCCGTAGCTCGCTCCATCATACCAGAAAATGGAGTCTTAGACATTTTACCCATCAGACATGCTTCGCATCTTTCAAGTGATTCAAGAAGTCCATCAGAATGGAGTTTCTTCATACGCTTCACTCCAATGTGACCAAGACGACAATGCCACGTATAGGTCAAGTTATCGGTCAATTTCAAACGTTTAGCTTCAATGTTATTAATGTGTGTATTTCCACTATCGAGATTCAATAAAAATAGACCATCTATCAAAGGTGCATGTGCATAAAACATATTACTCATATAAATCAAACAACCATTATTCTCGGATTTAAACAAGTAACCGTCTCGCAATAAACACGATCCAGATATAATGTTCATGCTCAACGCAGGCACCAAATAAAAATTATTTAAGTATAAAACCAATCCCGATGGTAGATGAAGAGGTAGCGTGCCGACCGCGATCACATCAACCTTTGATCCATTTCCAACGCGCATCGTCACCTCGTTCTTCGCTAGCTTCCGTTTATTCTGTAGCACATGTTTCGAGTTACAAATATGAGCAACCGAACCAGTATCAAATACACAGGCACTACTACGAGTACTAGTGAGATACACATTAATAACATGTATATCGGATATACCTTTCTTCTTGATGTTGCCGTTCTTCAAATCCGCCAAGTACTTTGGGCAATTCTGCTTCCAGTGACCTTCTCCCTTGCAGTAAAAGCACTCAGTATTAGGCTTAGGTCCAGCCTTGGTCTTCTTCGTCGGCGCGACAACTTTCTTACCGCCCTTCTTGAAGTTTCCCTTTTGCTTAGACTTGCCTTGCTTCTTGAATTTGGTGGTCTTATTGACCAACAACACTTGGTGCTCTTTCTTGATCTCCACTTCTGCAGATTTCAAAATGGAGAAGAGTTCTGGCAACGCCTTGTCCATGTTTTGCATATTGTAGTTCATCACAAAGTTCTTGTAACTTGGTGGTAGTGATTGGAGGACACGGTGAATCCCCAAAGAATTAGGAATCACTATACCCAAGCTTTGGAGTTTGTTTGCGGGCCTAGACATCTTAAGCACGTGCTCACTGATGGAGCTGCCCTCTTCCATCTTGTAGTTAAAGAACTTTTCAGAAGCCTCATAACTCTCAACTGCCGCGTGAGCCTCAAATATCATTTTGAGTTCACGGACAATATCATGTGGGTCATGGTTCTCAAACCTTTTATGAAGCTCCGATTCCAAACCATACAAGATAGCACACTGAACTATGGAGTAATGATTCTTCCGTGTGAGGTAAACATTATTTACTTCATCGGTAGATGTAGCTGCAGGCGGGTCACCTAGCGGTGCATCCAGCACATAGGTTAAATTACCAGCATTGAGGACAATTCTCAAATTGCGAAACCAATTCGCGAAGTTGCTTCCATTGTTTTTCAACTTTTCTTTCTCTAGGAACACATTAAAATTGATAGTAGGGGCCGCCATTGATCTACAACATATTTGCAATAGTTTAGACTAAGTTTATGGCAAATTGAGTTCTAATTAATAGTTAAATTAATCTAGGTGAACTCCCACTCAAAACAATATCCCTCAAATTGTTTTAGTGATCACACGAACCAAATCCACCACATCAAAACCGATCATCATGAGAGTTGATGTAGCTTCAATGGCGAACAATCAACATGTTCATCATATCTACTATATGGCTCATGCTTTACCTTTCGGTGATCCATGTTCCGAGACCATGTCTGTACATGCTAGGCTCGTCAAGATCAAACCTTAGCTTCCGCATGAGCAAATCCGGCTTGCTCACGTTGTATACACTCGCAGAATCTAACACACCAGACCATCACGTGGTGCTTCGAAACAACGAGCTTTAGCAACGGTGCTTACTAAGGATGAACACTTTAAAACTTGAAATTGTGTGCTTGAGGGATCATCTTTTAATGCTACCGTCGCAACTAAGAAATACAAGATGCATAAAAGATTAACATCACATGCAATTCATAATATGTGATATGATATGGCCTTTCTTCTCGTGCTTCCGATCTCCATCTTCAAGCACAAACATGATCTCCATCATCACCGGTATGGCGTCAAGGTCAATGACGTCGTTTCATGGTTGTCATCCACTAGCTTCAACTATTACAACTACTTTAAATAAACACGCAGGTCTTAACGGAATTTAAAATACAACCATATGGCTCCTGCCAGTTGCCAACTTACAATAAGGAACATTGCATACATCATATATAATCACAATCATGTCCATATCACATCACAGCATACCCCTGCAAAACAAAGTTAGACGCCTCTAATTTTCTTTGCATATTTTACGTGGTTTGGGGCTTTCAATAAGTGTCGTTCTAACTTACGAACAAGAACCACAACGTTGATGTTTGAACTATCAAGTGCCCATTGTAAATTGAATCTATACTATGATGGGAGCGATAGACACCCGCAAAGCCACTTATGCAATACAAGTTGCATGTTGAGCGTGGAGAAAGTCTCATGAACGATGTCATGTAAGGTTATCCCGGGCCGCTTCATCCCATCATACCGCAAGATGCAAAGTACACAAAAAGCAATTGATAATAAAAGCACCACCGCCCATAATGACCATTGTGTTCTACTCGTGCAACAGATCTACATATAGACACGGCTCTGATACCAATGTAGGGGTTCGTAGCATGGAAATCAAAAAAATTCTACCGCATGCACACAAACAATCCAAGATCTATCTACTAGATTGTAGCAATGAGTCGATAGAAGAACTCACCCTCGAAGATTCCAAAGCGGTTAACGAGAGCGGATTCTCGTGGGTGATGTAGTCGTACTCTTGTCGATCTCAAGATCGCGTAGACGATCCTACCGACGCTGCGTTTCGGCAGCGCTTCCGCAGTCGGTCACCCGTTCGGTACTCGATGAATACCTTCCTCTCCCTTGTTCCAGCAGGCAGCGGAGGTTGTAGCACTCTCCTCGTGATTCCGGCAGCACGACGGCGTGGTGTCGGGAGTAGAGGGAAGATCTCACAGGGCTTCGCCTAAGCTGGAGCGAGTATGGTGGAGTAAGAGAGGGCCTTGGTGATCTACGGTTTAGAGGCACCAAGGGGAGGTGGCTTGGCCGGCGGCTAGGGTTTGGGGAAACCCTAGTCGGCGACTTGGAGGAGCCCTAGGCGGCGGCAGCACTTGAGGTGGTGGTGACGAGGTTTAATCTCGTCAATGCCCATTGTTATGGACTTGGGTTTTGGAGAAGATGGGGATGCTGGAGATCGCGGAACGGTTAGCAAACAAGCAACAAGGGGACACGAGGTTTACCCAGGTTCAGGCCCCCGGAGGGAAAACCCTACTCCTGCTTGTCTGCTCTGATTATGGTGGAACCGAAAGTTACAGGGGTGCGCAGATGCAATCTGGCGTGGAGGTGTGTATGCGGTGGTATGCGAGAGATTGTAAGAGAGCCTCCTCGCCATGCCCTCCTGGACTTTATATAGAGGTAGGCAGGTCCCAGGAACAGATCGAGTCAGTTACAGGTTTTAGGGTTTACCCCTTTGAATTTTCTATCTACTCTAGTCTTGCTTTCCAAGGATCTGAAGGCGTCATGGGCCCTGGCCACCCGAAAGCCTTCATGGGCTGGAGTATATTTGTCATGGGCCTTACTTGGGCTGGACCAGGTATGCTAAGGTCGTGTACCCGTAGGGTATAACCATGTCAGTAGCCCCCGAGTGTTCAGTCAAATCGTAGATTCGGCTGAGGAATCCTCATTCTTTCGGGTGCGGCTATCTCTGACTGCTTGAGAAATGATTTGAGTGTGTAGGTATTGTTGATGCGTGTGCCTGACTCTCCTGACGGATCAGGGTCAGTTAACTGTCATAGGACAAAACAACACGATCTTCTTCAGATTCGAGTCCCTTGACTCGAATCCGGAATAGATGCTGACGTAATTCGACTTAGGCCGCGGAGGACTTATAGGAGTGGAATTCCAGTAAATTTAAATGATGTACCCAACGCGTCCGTCGGGATTTTCATCGCGCCTGCTGGCACGGGTTTCCACTAGCAGAGCGTAGTCGTTTGCGTTGCCAGGCCATCAGATGATATTTGTTAGTCTTATCTTTGTGTCGCGGACACAGCATCCGAATTTCATCGCCGCAGAGGCGTTTCGGGTGGCCAAGGAGGATGCTCCTCACTTAGCGTTGATCAGGGCAAAGTTGCCGAAAAGTGTTTGCATTCTGATCCGAAGGATCGCAGTCGAAAAATTCACAGGGTGCGCGGCCAGCGCTCCCTATGGGAGTAGCCCCCGAGTGTTTGTTCGAGTCATAGACTCGAGCAGAGACTTTAAGATAGCCGTTGTTTGACTCCAGGTCCGTAGGACACAAATTTTTCGGATGCTTGAATCCATCCTCCCTATGGGAGTAGCCCCCGAGTCCGTAGTGGAGTCGTAGACTCGACGTAGGACTCGAAGAATAGCTTTGCAGTGTGATATTTTGATTATGCTTCGGGTGCGCGGCCAGCGCTCCTGATAGGAGTAGCCCCCAAGTAATTAATCAAATTGTAGATTCGAGTGAGTACTCTTAGCTATGTAGCCAAAGAATTGTAACCGTTGCTAGTATAGCTTTTGATGACATCAGTGCTGAGGATCAGTGACCGCACGCGTCTGCGGCGCCAGAGGTGACTTGACTGGACAAACATGGGTCCCACCTTCTGACCTTGAGTTGACTGGTCATGTGTGACGTGGAGATAATTACGGCGTCACCTCGATTTCCGCGCATAGTGGACGGCGTGTGAGCGACGGTTCGCTGTTGTGCTTACACGTGGACGACCAGATCTTGCTGTTGGCTCTAGGTCTTCCCGATGGACGGTCATTGTGCATCGTCTTCGTCCTTATAATCATTGGGTAAAAGTTCATTTGTTTTCACCGCGGCCATTCTTGTTTCACTGCTCCAATCTGCTATGATCTTTCTTGCTGTGCTGGAATATCCTCGAGTGTTTCCTTCTTTGATCCTACGTTCCCTCCACCAGCGCCGCCGCACCGCGATGGGGAAGCCGAATAAGTCCTCTTCGGCAGTTGGCACCAGCGCTGCTGGTGGCAAGAAAGGTTCTACCGCTGCCCGTGTCATCGACGGTGGTTGGCGGCGATTGGAGGCGCGGGAGAGTGATCTCCGCAAGCTCCATGAGCGGGGCTTGATCCCGCAGGATAGGGAGGCCGTCAAACTCCCTGGCAACGAGGTAATTCCCCGTCCCCCCGCTGGGTTTCGGGTTATGTTCCTCGCTTTTGTTCTTCGGGGCTTTTCCTTCCCAGTCAATAATTTCCTTCATGGATTTCTTTTTCTTTACGGCATTCAGCTGCATCATCTTTCTCCCAACTCTCTTCTTAATATCGCTTGTTTCGTCACTTTCTGCGAGTGCTGGCTCGGTATCGAGCCGCACTTTGGCCTCTTCCGGAAGCTCTATTCCGTGAAGAGGCAATCTGGTTCTGATGGTGTCTATCCCATTGGGGGTTGCATCATTTCCCTTCGATCCAATCTTCCTTTCTTCTACTTTTCTATGTCTGAATCTGTCCAGTACTGGCGGAGGCGATGGTTTTACATCCGCGATTCCACAGTGGCTGGGCAGGATTTTGGTCTTGCTCCTTTTGATCCCTCCCAAAAGATTGAGCCGAAGAGGTCCTAGAAGAACCAGATCTTGGATGGCGAGGTGGCGGAGATAGAGGGGCTCTATCATCGGGTGGAGGATCTCCAGCTGATTCTAGATAAGGAGGTGAACGGTGTGGATATCATCCGCACTTTTCTCAAACATTGGGTGCAGTCGCTCCCGGCTAGGGCGCACCCGATGTTTCTTTATTCGGGTCGCCGTGATCCGACTAGGGTTTCGGCTGAGGAATTCTCCAAGGGGGATCTCGACGGGATCCTTCGTCCGCTGCTGAAGTTCAAGGCTGGAGAGGATCTTCCGGGGAAGTCGCTGACTTCTCCGTTCTCCGCTTCCCGTCCGGATCCGCAGGTGTAGAACTGTGATGTGCGCGTAGCGCTATTTTTCGACTGTGTTTGGTTTTCCACCTTTGTGCTGAAATTTTTGCTATCTTTTTTTTGCAAGAATTCAAGGTGCCAGGCATGTCGCCTCCATTGCCCGAAGTATTTCCGGATGCTCCGGACAATGAGGTGGTGGAATCCATGTCCGAGATGCCGTTAGCGCGATCTCCGGCTGAAGAGGCTAACGAGTCGAGCGAGGATCACACTCGCAAGAAGACGAGGAGCTCTAGCGAATCATCATATGCCTCGACCCCACCAATGCCTAGGAACCCGCTGTGCCTTGGGCGTCACAGTGATGGGCATGGGGGTTCTTCTTCTCCGATTCCTGTCGTTCCCATGCGGGCTGTGGCACCGCACCCGCTGGCGAAGCGGAAGAAGAAGAGAAGAAGGAAGAAAAGAAGGAAGAGAAGAAGGGCAAGAAGACCCCTCCTGTTTTCGACCTTAGCGACCTTGACTCGTAAGCTTCCTCAGGTCCTTTTTGTTGTCTCTTGATTTTGCTTGATTGTTCTTGGCTGGCGTTTTTTCTTTTGCAGTCACTCCTCTGACAGCTCTTCCAGCGATGGCGCTCGAGGGATGGTGGGAGAGTCAAATATTCCTTCTCCTCCTCCTCAGACGGTGGCCACCTCTGAGGTTGCTCCTCCGAGGTCTTCTCTGCGGGAGGCTTTGGTGGTGTTCCCTCAGAAGACTGCAGGCGGACCTTCGGAGTCGCCGTCTATCCATGTAAGAAATTCTGTTCTCTGCCACAGGGGGAGCCCCCGAGCCTTTTTGGATGATTTGTTGATCATTGTTTCTTCGCGCCTCGGGGGGAGCCCCCGAGCATCTGTAGGGTATTTTGTTGTTCGTTTTTCCTTTGAGTCTCGGGGGGAGCCCCCGAGCGTTTTTTATATGTGTACCTTGTTTTTGTGCGTTCTTTTGGGTGCAGCCCCTGAGCCGTTCTTTTGACCAGTAGTTCTTTTTGTAGACTTTTGTGCAAGGCGCCAACCAGCTAGTGCAGCAGCACCTGGCATTGGAGGCCAGCTTCAAGGTATGTTTACGACTTGGTCTTTTTGCTTCTTCTTGTATTTTTGTCCTTTGATCTGATAGGTGCATTGCTGACTGCAGAGGAACACAATTCCTCTCTCCGTGAGCTTGATTCTCTCAAAAAGAGCTTTGGGCAAGCGGAGAAGAAAGCCGAGGTCGCCGTTGGTGTGAAGGAGCGCCTCGAGCTGGAGCTGGCCAACGCGCCCGAGGCCAAGGAGCGTCTGCAGCAGGAAGCTACTGACCGCGAGGAGCAAATCGCCACCGCCACGGCTTCGCGCGAGAGAGAGGTGGCCGGGAGGCTAATGGCGGCTGCCAAGGCTGTTTCGGGTGGGTTTCTTCGTCTTCCCTTTTCGGCTTCCTTGTCTTCCTTGTAGTGGTTTTATTTATGTTGCTTCCTGTGTTATTTTAGATGCCACGGGCGTCGAGTTTGATCGCGGTGCTCTGGAGCACAGGAGTGCTCTGGATGATGCTGCTGCGGCGGTCGAAGACCGCTGCGGTACCGTGGTCGACTCGCTTGCCAAGGCCAAGGAGGTTCTCGGGCGCTTATACAAGGAGCTCGTCCCCAAGGGCGTCGTCCTTGAAGATGTCGATGCCTTGGTGGAGGCATTGTCAGCCGAAGCACCCGCGGCGTACAAGCGCAAGCAGAAGGGCATTGGTGCGTCCGTCGGGCTAGCCATGGCCTTGGCGTCTAGAGCTGAGCTGGATCTTCCTCAAATCACCTCCCGGATGCCGATGGCTGCTGATGGATCCGAGGTAGCCTTCGCCATCTATGCTGCTCGCTGTAAGCGTTATGGGCCGAAATTGATTGACCTGCTGGACGAGTACGCGTTGAAGCAGCAGGGAGAGGCCAAGGGGAGACAGTCTGGATCCGAGGCTACTCAGGATGCAGCCTCTTAGATCTTCTAGTCGTAGGATAGCTTTTGTTTCCAGCTTTTGTAACTGTGTTTATGAACAATCCCTGCGCCACGTAGTGGCTTTTTGCTGTACATAATGAATGTCCGAGTTCTGAGTTCATTCGTCTGCTTGTTCATATCTTTGTCTTCTTTTACTCTAGGATCCTTCGGGTGATGATCTCGATGACACTTCGTCTGCACCACAGTTGTGGCCATCCTTGGATGGTGCGTCGCA
Source organism: Avena atlantica (assembly GCA_910589765.1). Taxonomy (NCBI): domain Eukaryota; kingdom Viridiplantae; phylum Streptophyta; class Magnoliopsida; order Poales; family Poaceae; genus Avena; species Avena atlantica. Next base: position 419,358,217 of record OU342733.1, on the reverse strand, counting down.
GCTTGTGTTTTTTCGATACCGCATCCGTAGTCTTGAGAGGGAATTGCTTGGAGTGCGTGGCCATGCTGATGTGTGGAAGTCGAAGGCGGAGCGAGGCGCTGCCCGAGAGGAATTTTTGATGGGGGAGTTGCGTTGTCTGGCCGAACAGCTTGAATGTGAGTTTTTCGAGCTACTGCTCATTGTTTCGGATGCGCCTGTTGGCCTTGCATCTTACTTTTGCAAGTATTGCAGGTGCGAACCTTTCTCCGAAGGAGGAAAAGGAACGTGTTGCTATTCGGATTAACTGCTTGACCCAGCAGGACATGGAGGCCGGCGGGTTCTTCTGGATGGACCGGGATCGTGCCATGGTCCTTGCGACAATGCAGGATCGTGTCCACCAGGTATCGCGGGTACTTCGTCAGGTGCAGTCTTTGTTGGCGTCAGTTCTGCATGTGATGTTTCCGCTGGATGGGGAGCCGTCGACTCTTTCTGGCCTGCTGACGAAGTTTCGGAACGTTCACCATGTTAAGGAACTGGTGCGACATCAGCTTGTTGCGGGGGTGAAGGCCGCACTTTCCCTTGTGCGGTTGCATCGTCCCGATGTAGATCTTTCTGCTGTAGCGGATGGGCCGCCTCTTTGTCCAGATGGTGGTGAGTGGGATATGCGCCCATATTATGCGGCTGTAAGGCAGTATGCCGAACAGATTGTAGATCTGTTTGAGCAGCGTACGCAGGCTATTGTGCGGAATAGGTAGAACCTGTAAAAAAGGTAGATGTAAAAATTTTATATATTCAACTGGGCGTGTTGTGCCCTTTAGTATTGTAAAGGTTTATTATTGTGTAGCACGTGGTGCTCTGTTTGTTTACGTGTCCTTTTCTTTAGCCTGACATGGTCAGCTACTCAGGATGCACATGCTATTCTCAGTCGACGAAGTCGTGAGGTAGGGGGAGCCCCCGAGTGTGCTGTAATATGGAGTAAAATGCATATGTTTAGCGAAAAGTTTGGAGCGAGACACTTAGGTTTATTCATATCATAAGGGAGATGTACATAGTTCGGCTGAGTAGCCTTGGCTGAGTAGCCTTATTAAAAGTAAAAGAGGGGGTAGCTAGGGGTAGAAGCGTCGCAGCTGCGCGACGTTCCATGGGTTGGAGTATGCGACTCCAGATTCCACGTGCTTGAGGCGATAGGCGCCACCTGGGATGACTTTCGTGATGATGTAGGGTCCTTACCATGGTGACTCGAATTTCTTCGGTCGCTCTTGCTTGAGTCGCAAAACTAGGTCTCCTTCGACGAAGGACCTTGGGCGTAGCCGTCGGCTGTGGTAGTTGCGGAGACTATGTTGGTACACCGCTGATCGAGCTGCTGCTATGTCACGTGCCTCGTCGAGTGTTTTGACGACGTCTTCGAGTGCGGCCGTCGATTCGGCTTTGCTGTAGGCGACGACCCATGGGGCCTTGTGGCGTACCTCTGCTGGCAGCACGGCTTCGGATCCGTGCACCATGAAGAAAGGTGTGTAGCCGGTTGAGCTGTTTGGTGTTGTGCGCAGGCTCCACAGGACCGTAGGTAGCTCTTGTGTCCAGGCACCTGCAAGTCGCTTGAGTGGGCTCATTAAGCGCTTCTTGTTTGCGGGTGCGCCATGGAGGCGTATGTGATGTTGATTCCGATGTCTTCGCAGAAGTCCTGGAATTCTTTGGAGATGAAGTTCGACCCATTGTCAGTGATGATGCTGTGTGGCACACCGAACCTGTAGACAATGGATTCAAAGAACTTGACGGCAGTTTTGCCCGTTTGGTTAGTGACGGGCATGGCCTCGATCCACTTGGTGAATTTGTCGACTACGACCAGGAGGTAAACGTGATCTCCCTTTGAGGACTTTGGCAGTTTTCCGATCATGTCAAGGCCCCATTGAGCGAAGGGCCAGGCCAAAGGTATGGGCCTGAGCTCTGATCCGGATGCGTGCGGTTTATCAGCGAACCTTTGACACCCGTTGCATCTTTGGACGATGTCCTTGGCGTCGTTCTTGGCCGTTGGCCAGTAGAATCCGGCTCGTAGAGCTTGGGCGACAAGGGCGCGACTGCCAGCTTGATGGCCGCAGATGCCCTCGTGGATGTCTTGGAGTATGGTTTTGCCGTCACCGATGGTGACGCACCTTTGGAGTACACCCGAAATGCTGCGCTTGTACAGCTCTCCATTGATGATTGTAAAGGCCTTGGACCGGCGAGATATGCGTCGGGCATCTGTCGGGCTATCAGGTAGTTTCCCGTCTATCAGATACCTGAGGTATGGTCGTGTCCAAGTTTCTTCGACTGCCATGACCTGCATTAGGTTTACCACTGCGACCTCTGTGTCGAGCTTTTCGGGTCCTTCCTGCCCTTCGGGTAGCGCATCCCCCGAGTGCTCTGCCTCTTCGGGTGATCCCTTTGGGAATTTACGCTTGATGGATGGCACACAGATCTGTTCGAGGAACACGCCTGGTGGTACTCGTGCGCAGGTGGAGCCGATGTTGGCAAGTCTGTCGGCCTCCTCGTTGCTTTCTCTCCCAATGTGTCGAAGCTCGCAGCCGTCGAATTCTCCCTCGAGTGAGTTGTAGAGTGTGCGGTACGCGATCATGTTTTCGGCGTGTGCGTCACACTCATTCATCGTCTGCTGGACGACGAGGTTCGAGTCTCTGTAGATGACCAGGCGCGTTGCGCCGCAGATCTTTGCCATCCTCATGCCGTGGATGAGGGCTTCGTATTCGGCCTCGTTGTTGGAAGCTCGAAATTTCATCCGAAGGACGTACTTGATCTTGTCGCCCTGCGGGGAGGTCAGTATGACCCCGGCTCCTGCTCCAGCCTCGCGTTTGGATCCGTCAAAGTGCATCGTCCATGACTGTGTCATGTTCGGCGTGTCTGGCAGCTGCAGCTCCATCCAGTGGACGAGGAAGTCTAGGAGGACTTGAGATTTGATCGTGAGTCGCTTCTCGTAGATGATGTCTAGAGGTGACAGCTCAATGCCCCATAGGGCCACGTGTCCTGTGGCCTCCGGGTTGTTCAGGATACTGTTTAATGGTGACTCGTTGACGACCATCACCTGGTGCTCCTGGAAGTAGTGGCTCAGCCGACGAGCCGTCATGAACACGCCGTAGGCGAGTTTCTGGTAGTGAGGGTACCTCAGCTTTGTCGGCGTCAATACCTCGCTGAGGTAGTAGATTGGGCGTTGGACCCCATGGGTCTTGCCTTCTTCGGGTCGCTCGACCACCAGTACGGTGCTCACCACCTGGTGTGTAGCTGCTATGTACAGTATTAGAGGCTCGCGCTCCTTTGGCGTAACCAAGACGGGCGAGGTACAGAACAACCGCTTTAGATCTTCGAATGCATCATCCGCCTCATGCGTCCACTCGAATTTGTCAGCCTTGCGCAACCGCTGATAGAATGGCAGGGCTTTCTCGCCCATGCGGCTGATGAACCTGCTCAATGCCGCTATTCGTCCTGCAAGCTAATGGACATCCTTGAGGTTCTTCGGCTTCTCCATGGCCATTATGGCCCGGATTTTCTTCGGGTTCGCCTCGATCCCTCCCTGGGAGATGAAGTAACCAAGTAGCTGGCCAGATGGGACGCTGAAGGCACACTTTTCAGGGTTGAGCTTGATCCTGTAGCGATCGAGATTATCGAACGTATCGCGGAGATCGTCGATGAGCATTCGCGCCTCCCTGGTTTTGATGACTATGTCGTCGACATAGACTTGGATATTGCGACCGATCTGGTCCTTCAGGCATGCCTGCATGCACCGTTGGTACGTGGAACCTGCATTCTTTAGCCCGAAGGGCATTGTGTTGTAGCAGAACACTCCGAACGGCGTGATGAACGCCGTTTTTTCCTGATCTTCGACCTTTAGTCGAATCTGGTTATAGCCTGAGTAGGCGTCGAGGAAGGAGAGCTTCTCGCATCCTGCCGTCGAATTGACGATCTGGTCGATCCGAGGGAGAGGGAAATGATCCTTCGGGCAGTGCTTGTTCAGCAATGTGAAGTCCACGCACATCCGCAGGATGCCCGTGTCCTTTTTGGGGACCATTACGGTGTTGGAGAGCCACTCGCTCTCCTTGATCTCCCTGATGAAGTTTGCGTCGAGTAGTCTGTTGACTTCGACTCCGATTGCTTCGGCCCGTGGTTCAGACAGTCGTCGGATGGACTGCTTGACGGGCTTGGCGTCTGGAAAGACGTTGAGTGCGTGCTCGGCGAATTCCCTAGGAACTCCTGGCATGTCCGCAGGACACCAGGCGAATATTTCCCAGCGCTCACGGAGGAATTCGACGATCGCGCTTTCCTATGCGGAGATGAGATCGTTGGTGATCAGTGCCGTCTTGGAGGCATCCGTCGGGTGGACCTGCACCTTGTTTGTGTTGACGGTGGAGTCGAAGGACATATCTGGTGCGTTCTGTCGTGCGACTGGGGGTGCCCCGTTGTCCGTCACCTCGCGGAGCCTTACGAGCTCCTCTTGCATGCCGAATGACTGGGAGATTCTGTTGAAGTCCCTGTCGTAGTGGTCCGATCGGGTGAATCCCCGTGGACCGTGATGACGCCCTGGGTCCCGACATCTTGAGTAGCAGGTACGCGTAGTGTGGTACTGCCAGGAACATTGCGAATGCTACACGCCCGAGGATGGCGTGGTATTGTGATGGCCAGTCCACCACTTCGAACTCGAGTCGCTCGCATCGGAAGTTATCCGGCTTGCCGAAGATGACGTCGAGCCATATCTTTCCCAGGGGGAATATTCCCTTTCATGGGACGATGCCATGGAACGTTGTGTCTGATAGTTCCAGGCTGCATAGCGGGATCCGCATTGCTGCTAGGGTGCTGGCGAACATCAGGTTGATGTCGCTGCCACCGTCCATGAAGACACGGCTTATCTCGAACCCTCCGATCTGTGCCTCCAGCACCAGGGCAGCATGACCTGGGCGAGGGACCTGGCAAGGGTGATCCGAACGGCTGAACGTGATGTAGGACTCCGATCCGCTGAGGTACTCAGGGATGGCGGGTGGAGCGGTCACAGCCAGGTTGATCTGACGGGTGATTTTCTTCTGCACCCTATTTGTTGGGCGCCCTTTTTGGATCATCAGCGCTCCTTTCGGCGGGGGATACCCATGACCACCGTTATTCTGTGCGGGTGCGATTGGGTGGTTTGGGCCTCCTGCAGGTGGCAGTGGAGGAGCTCCATGCACAATCTCTCCTGGTGCGGGTGCGTTCCCGAATCCAGGGTTCGGGGCTTGCTGCCTCATCTGGGCCATGCTTTCGCTGAGTTTTTGGAACTCGCGGCAGTCCTTAAGCATGTGGCTTGCCTTCTTCTTACCATCCTGCTTGTCGATGTAGAAGTGGATGGTGCATGGACCCGACAGTTTTTCGTATGCTGAGGGTCCATCGTCGCGACCGCAGCGCTGCCACAACTGTGCTGGGCGTCCTCCGTCGCGGAAGATGCTTCAGTGGTATCCGTTGTTGTTGCGGTTGCCATCACTGCGGCGGTCGGCGTAGACAGCCACGACCATGCCGGGTCCATCGCGATCATCATAGACGCGCGATCTTCTCTTGCTACGGCGTTCGCGTCGCCGGCTGTAATCGTCTTCCTCCTCCGAGTGCGCTCAGTGGATAGAGTCCTCGCCATCAGCCCACCTGTTGGCGATGTCCATTAGGTGGTCAAGTGTCTTGGGCTTGACGCGCCCAAGTTCTTCTTTGAAGTCCTGGCGTTTGACGCCATCCTTGAAGGCGTCAATAGCTCTCTCCTCGGAGATATGCGCCACGGAGTTCTTGGTGTTGGACCAGCGCATTATGTACGAGCGAATGGATTCGCCCGTTCGTTGGGTGCAGGCCCGTAGCTCCTCGATCGAGGCAGTCCTCTTGCTAGTGCCCTTGAAGTTTCGGACGAAACTGTATGCCAGCTCCTCCCAGCTTCAGATGGATCCCGAGGATAGGCTGCTGAGACAGATCCAGGCTGCGCCCGTCAGCTGTAGCTGAAGGCATTGCATGGCGGTTTCCTTGTTCCCGCCGTGTAACTTGACGGACGACGGGTGGTCGCTGAGCCATGCCTTGGGGTCCTATGTACTGTCGAACTTTGGAGTGTCCGAAGGAAGCTTGAAGTTTCGCGGCATCTGCATCCGCCGGATGGATCTGCTGAAGCATCGGGCTCCGCAGAGTTCTCCTTCGTCGTCGTCCTCTTCGGATTCAGATGAGCATACGCGCTTGGCGTGCGCTTAGTTCTTTTCGAGCGTCGTAGTCGCGGCTGCAACGACGCGAGCTCTTATGCCTTCGAGGAAGGTCGTGCTCTTCGTCCTCGGATGAGGGTGTGGGGTTGCGGTTGAACCTGACCGCAGCCTTCTTCTTTGGCTCCGTAGGAGCTTCTTCGTGGAGCGCGGCTCCAACGAGTCTGAGTCCTGTGAGTGCGGACTTGTGCATGGACCTCTTCGGGTCCCCCTCCGGAGGTGGATGGGACGCGAGGTACGCGGTGGCTGCCATGATCGCAGCTTGCGGCGTCTTCGGGGTGACGTTGCTGTCGGCATCCATCTCCATAAAGGACGCGTTGACGGCTCTAGTCACCTCGCGGCGTGCTTTGGGATGCATGTTCTCTGTGCGAGAATGGTGCTTGTTACCATGGTTTCCATGTGAGCTGGAGTCGATGCCCATGGCGGAGAGCGCAGGTCGCCGTGCACTGGACTCCGAGGTTGCTTGCTTGCGCTTGTCGAGCACTTCTTGCATCCTCATTTGCTTCTTGTGCTCCTCGACAAGGAGCATGTGGTATGCCATCAGCAGGTCCCGTGAGGCATCTGCTGGCAGGATCTTGTTGCCTGCTACAACTTCGCGTGCTTGGGCCCATCCCTCCTCGCTGAGGTGGATGATGAAGGGAATATGCCCTAAGAGGCAATAATAAAGTGTTTATTATGTGTATTCCAAGTATATGATAGATGTTTATTTTGCATGCTATAATTGTATTAATACGGAAACGTTAATACATGTGTGTATAATAAACAAATAGAAAGTTCCTAGTTATGCCTCTCTCATAAACTAGCTTGTTGATTAACAAGATGATCAAGGTTTCCTGATCATGGACATTGGATGTTGTTAATAACGGGATCACAACATTAGTGTAATGGTGTGATGAACATTCATCCGAAGTATAGCATTACGATCAAAGTCATTGAGTTTATATTGCTATAACAACTTACGAAGTGATCCTAATCCTTAGACCATGAGATCATGTCAATCACTAACACCGGAAGAGTTTCTTGATAACATCAAACGTCACACCGTAACAGGGTGATTATAAAGATGGATTCAGAACTAATAAAGTGTTATGTTGAGGCTCATGGATCGAGAGTGGAATTTGTTCATCTCGATGACGGATAGATATACTCTGGGCCCTCTCGGTGATATCACATTGATTAGCTTGCAAGCAAGTGATTTGATCACTAGAATGTTATATCATAGGAACGAGAAAAGAGTGCATGTCGGTAACGAGATCAAACTAGGTATGGAGATACCGATGATCGAATCTCGGACATATAATATATCGTGAAACAAAGGGATTAAGATACTAGCGTAAAAGGTTCCGACGATCATAAGAAAGTCATCATTGAATGTGTGGGAGTCAGTATGGGTCTCCAGATCCCGCTTCTGATTATTGATCCGAGAGGGGTCTCGATCATGTCCGCATTATTTACGAACCGTAGGTTGACACACTTAAGAGACACCGACATCCAATTGGAGCAAATGTTTCATGCCGAAAGAATGAACAAGCGCAGGAATTTATTTCACTAGATACCGAAACAGGTTTTCGGGTGAAATTGCATAAAGTGGTTATGCATGTGAAATAGAATTCTAGCAAGGGGTTATTTGTGAATGTTTGTCATTAAAGTAATTGACAAAATTCTGAATAAAATAAAAGAGTTTTATTTAATGAGAGTTTGCATTAAATTTGGTGGAAATTTAATGGGAATTTGAGTGGAGGGAATTTAAAGGAGATTTGTGAGTGGAGTGTCCACCCACATGAAGAGGGGAGGGCAAGGGGGCAGCCCCCATGCGCCGGCCACCCCCTTGGGGTTCCCCCCTCCTCCTATAAAAGGAGCCCCCCTCCTCACTTGTCTCACACACCTCCTCGTGAAGGATCTCTCTCCTCCTCTAGAATTTATCCCCCATGGTCTCGGACTAGCGAGATACATGTTCCCGGTGGCTATTCGGCAAGAAAGAGTTGTGCTTCCGCTGCATCGCTAGAGCGAGGAGGCGGAGGTTGCTCGGTGCCTCGAACGTGTGTGCGAGCACGGATGCGCTGCTGATTTGCGGCGCTAGGACTTCCTCCCATTGACTTAGGCATCCATCGTGTTCTGCAGTCTCTGCCACCTAGCTATAAGAGCTTCGTGATGAACTATAATATGCAAGGCATGAAGAAGTCTCTCCCCGAGCTTCTGTCAATGCTTAAAACTGCAGAAGTGGAGATAAAAAAGGAACATCAAGTGTTGATGATCAATAGGAACACTGGTTTCAAGAAAGACAAGAAGGGAAAACAGAAGGGAAGTAAGGGCGGCAAGCCTGTTGCCGCGTCTGAAAAGAAACCCCGAGTTGGACCTAAGTCTGATTCCGAGTGCTACTATTGTAAGGGGACTGGCCACTGGAAGCGCAACTGCCCCAAGTATCTAGCAGACAAGAAGGCCGGCAAGGCAAACAAAGGTATATATGATATACATGTTATTGATGTGTACTTGACTAGTGCTCGCAGTAGCACCTGGGTATTTGATACCGGTTCAGTTGCTAATATTTGTAACTCGAATCAGGGGATGCGGAACAAGCGACCGCTAGCAAGGGGTGAGGTCAAGATGCGTGTCGGCAATGGATCAAGCGTTGATGTGATCGCCGTCGGAACGCTGCCTCTCCACTTGCCGTCGGGATTAGTTATAAACTTGAATAAATGTTATCTGGTGCCTGCACTGAGCATGAACATTGTATCTGGACCGTGTTTGATGCAAAGTGGTTATTCATTTAAATCCGAGAACAATGGTTGTTCCATTTATATGAATGAAATCTTTTATGGTCATGCACCGACGCTGAATGGTTTATTTCTATTAGATCTCGATGATAATGTTACACATATTCATAATGTTGATGCTAAAAGGATTAAACTTAATGATGATATATCCGCATATATGTGGCACTGCCGTCTAGGTCATATTGGCGTTAAACGCATGAAGAAGCTCCATTCGGATGGACTTTTGGAATCACTTGATTATGAATCATTTGATACATGTGAGCCATGCCTTATGGGCAAGATGACTAGAACGCCGTTTTCCGGTTCAATGGAACGGGCGACAGATTTATTGGAAATCATACATTCTGATGTATGTGGTCCAATGAGTGTGTCGGCGCGAGGTGGATATCGTTATTTTGTTACTTTCACGGATGATTTGAGTAGATACGGTTATATCTACTTGATGAAACACAAGTCTGAAACCTTTGAAAAGTTCAAGGAATTTCAGAATGAAGTGGAAAATCATCGTAATAGAAAGATCAAATTTCTACGGTCCGACCGTGGAGGTGAGTATCTAAGTTACGAGTTTAGCACTGACATGAAAGAGTGTGGAATTGTTTCACAACTCACACCTGCCGGAACACCACAGCGAAATGGTGTGTCGGAACGTCGTAAACGTACTTTATTAGATATGGTTCGATCTATGATGTCTCTGACGGACTTGCCGTTGTCATTTTGGGGTTATGCACTAGAAACTGCTGCATTCACTTTAAATCGGGCACCATCTAAATCCGTTGAAAAGACACCGTATGAATTTTGGTTTGGAAACAAACCTAAGCTGTCATTTCTTAAAGTTTGGGGATGCGATGTTTATGTGAAGAAACTTCAACCGGATAAACTCGAACCCAAAGCGGAAAAATGCGTCTTCATAGGATACCCTAAAGAAACTATTGGGTATTCCTTCTATCACAGATCCGAGGGCAAGGTTTTTGTTGCCAAGAATGGATCCTTTCTAGAGAAAGAGTTTCTCGCGAAAGGTGTGAGTAGTCGGAAGGTAGAACTCGAAGAGGTTGTGGAACCTTCTCTTCAAAGTATGGCGAGTAGCCAGCGCCGGAAGTTGTTCCGGAGTTGGCTCCACCTGTTGAAGAGGGAACTAACGATAATGATCATGGAACTCCGAAAGAGAGTACTACCGAACCTCGCAGGTCAAACAGGACGCGTGCAACTCCCGAGCTGTACGGAAATCCTGTCAGGAATTTCATGGTTGATGAAAATGATGACCCTGCGACGTATGAAGAAGCGATGATGAGCCCGGATTCCAACAAATGGTTAGAAGCCATGAAATCCGAGATGGAATCCATGTATGAAAATCAAGTCTGGAACTTGGTGGAAACACCTCACGACCGAAAGGCCGTGGAGAACAAATCGATTTTCAAAAGGAAAACTGATGCTGATGGTAATGTGACCGTCTATAAAGCTCGACTTGTCGCAAAGGGGTTTCAACAAATTCAAGGAGTTGACTACGATGAGACTTTCTCTCCCGTAGCGATGCTAAAGTCAGTTAGGATTATGTTAGCAATTGCTGCATATTTTGATTATGAGATATGGCAGATGGATGTCAAAACCGCATTTCTCAATGGTAATATTGAAGAAGAGTTGTATATGATACAACCAAAGGGTTTTGTCGATCCTAAGGATGCTAACAAGGTGTGCAAGCTTCAGCGATCCATCTATGGATTGAAGCAAGCATCACGAAGTTGGAATCTCCGCTTTGATGAGGTGATCAAAGAGTTTGGATTTGTCCAAACTTATGGAGAAGCTTGTATTTACAAGAAAGTGAGTGGGAGCAATGTGGCATTTCTGATATTATATGTGGATGACATATTATTGATCGGAAATGATATAGATCTTTTAAACAGTGTTAAAAGTTATCTAAACAGCAAATTTTCAATGAAGGACCTAGGTGAAGTGTCATACATATTAGGCATAAAGATCTATAGAGATAGATCTAGGCTCCTAATAGGGCTATCGCAAAGTACATACCTTGATAAGATTTTAAAGAAGTTTAAAATGGACGGAAGTAAGAAGGGGTTCTTACCTATGTTGCAAGGCAAGACATTGAGTAAAACTCAAAGTCCGGCTTCGGCGGAAGAAAGAGAGATAATGGACAAAGTCCCCTATGCTTCAGCCATAGGCTCTATAATGTACGCCATGTTATGTACAAGACCGGATGTGGCACATACTATTAGTTTGACTAGTAGGTACCAATCGGATCCAGGTTCGGAACACTGGATAGCGGTCAAGAATATCCTTAAGTACTTACGAAGAGCTAAGGATATGTTTCTTGTATACGGAGGTGAAGAAGAGCTCGTCGCTAAGTGTTATGTCGACGCTAGCTTTGACACCGATCCGGATGACTCTAAGTCTCAATCCGGATACGTATTTCTCATGAATGGCGGAGCGGTTAGTTGGAGGAGCTCCAAACAATCTGTGGTAGCGGGATCAACAACGGAGGCCGAATATGTTGCTGCTTCAGAAGCGGCTCAGGAAGCAGTTTGGATGAAGGAGTTCATATCCGAACTAGGAGTGGTGGCAAACGCGTTGGACCCAATGGTGATCTATTGTGACAACAATGGTGCCATTGCCAATGCCAAAGAGCCAAGGTCTCACAAGCATTCCAAGCATATTAAGCGCCGGTTTCACTCCATCCGCGAGCATGTCAAGGATGGAGATATAAAGATTTGTAAAGTACATACGGATCTCAATGTAGCAGATCCGTTGACTAAAACTCTCCCTAGAGCAAAACATGATCAACACCAGAACTCAATGGGTGTTAGATTTATCACTATGTAACTAGATTATTGTCTCTAGTGTAAGTGGGAGACTGAAGGGAATATGCCCTGAGAGGCAATAATAAAGTGTTTATTATGTGTATTCCAAGTATATGATAGATGTTTATTTTGCATGCTATAATTGTATTAATACGGAAACGTTAATACATGTGTGTTTAATAAACAAACATAAAGTTCCTAGTTATGCCTCTCTCATAAACTAGCTCGTTGATTAACAAGATGATCAAGGTTTCCTGATCATGGACATTGGATGTTGTTAATAACGGGATCACAACATTAGTGTAATGGTGTGATGAACATTCATCCGAAGTATAGCATTACGATCAAAGTCATTGAGTTTATATTGCTATAACAACTTACGAAGTGATCCTAATCCTTAGACCATGAGATCATGTCAATCACTAACACCGGAAGAGTTTCTTGATAACATCAAACGTCACACCGTAACAGGGTGATTATAAAGATGGATTCAGAACTAATTAAGTGTTATGTTGAGGCTCATGGATCGAGAGTGGAATTTGTTCATCCCGATGACGGATAGATATACTCTGGGCCCTCTCGGTGATATCACATTGATTAGCTTGCAAGCAAGTGATTTGATCACTAGAATGTTATATCATAGGAACGAGAAAAGAGTGCATGTCGGTAACAAGATCAAACTAGGTATGGAGATACCGATGATCGAATCTCGGACATGTAATATATCGTGAAACAAAGGGATTAAGATACTAGCGTAAAAGGTTCCGACGATCACAAGAAAGTCATCGTTGAATGTGTGGGAGTCAGTATGGGTCTCCAGATCCCGCTTCTGATTATTGATCCGAGAGGGGTCTCGATCATGTCCGCATTATTCACGAACCGTAGGGTGACACACTTAAGAGACACCGACATCCAATTGGAGCAAATGTTTCGTGCCGAAAGAATGAACAAGCGCAGGAATTTATTTCACTAGATACCGAAACAGGTTTTCGGGTGAAATTGCATAAAGTGGTTATGCATGTGAAATAGAATTCTAGCAAGGGGTTATTTGTGAATGTTTGTCATTAAAGTAATTGACAAAATTCTGAATAAAATAAAAGAGTTTTATTGAATGAGAGTTTGCATTAAATTTGGTGGAAATTTAATGGGAATTTGAGTGGAATTTTGAGTGGAGGGAATTTAAAGGAGATTTGTGAGTGGAGTGTCCACCCACATGAAGAGGGGAGGGCAAGGGGGCAGCCCCCATGCGCCGGCCACCCCCTTGGGGTTCCCCCTCCTCCTATAAAAGGAGCCCCCCTCCTCACTTGTCTAACACACCTCCTCGTGAAGGATCTCTCTCCCCCTCTAGAATTTATCCCCCATGGTCTCGGACTAGCGAGATACATGTTCCCGGTGGCTATTCGGCAAGAAAGAGTTGTGCTTCCGCTGCATCGCTGGAGCGAGGAGGCGGAGGTTGCTCGGTGCCTCGAACGTGTGTGCGAGCACGGATGCGCTGCTGATTTGCGGCGCTAGGACTTCCTCTCGATCTTGAGATCGGCAAGAGATCGTCTACATCAACCATGAGTTGAACTCGTTAAGCTTTGTCGGTCTTCAAGGGTATGTTCTCTACGGATATACATCCGCCCGTTGTTTGTATCTAGTAGATAGATCTTGGTATATAGTTCATATCGTAGGATTTTTTTTGTTTTCTATGTTGTGAACCCTTCAGATGACCCGATTATTGTTGTCCCCGTTGGGTGTGGGGGGAGGGGGGGACTGGCTTCTTCTGTTTCCACCGTTTCTACCCTGCGGGTTGGGTGGTGGGTTGTGCTCCTAATCCGCGTCACTCTGGATGACCGCGGCGCACTGGTAGCGCTTGTAGATCGGATCGCTGCTGCCGCAGCTTTTGGATCCGGAACCGTATGTCCCTTCATCCGATGGTGGATCGCACAGATCTGAGTTGCAGCAGCTGCTGTTATAGGACTCATCTGTAGATGGTGATGTGCGTAGCACGGGGTGTGGAGCCCACGAAGAAGGCCTGATCTATGGCAGGGGCACCCGCTCCGAGAGGCGGAGAGTGCCGATCTGCCCCACTTGGAAGCAGAAGCTCCCGAATAGGATCTCGAGTCCGTCGCCAACAGGCTCGAAGTCCTTCAGGGTGGCCGACGAGTGGGCGGTGAAGTCGAAGGTGCCGAAGAGGATATGACTCTCCGTCGCCGCAGAATTGTAGATCGCTTTGGTTGGGACCGTCACGATCGCACAATCAGCGCCCCCAATTCCCATAGACGGCGCCAATTGACGAGGTTTAATCTCGTCAATGCCCATTATTATGGACTTGGGTTTTGGAGAAGATGGGGATGCTGGAGATCGCGAAACGGTTAGCAAACAAGCAACACGGGGACACGAGGTTTACCCAGGTTCAGGCCCTCGGAGGGAAAACCCTACTCCTGCTTGTCTGCTCTGATTAAGGTGGAACCGAAAGTTACAGGGGTGCGCAGATGCAATCTGGCGTGGAGGTGTGTATGCGGTGGTATGCGAGAGATTGTAAGAGAGCCTCCTCATCGTGCCCTCCTGGCCTTTATATAGAGGTAGGCAGGTCCCAGGCACATATCGAGTTGGTTACAGGTTTTAGGGTTTACCCCTTTGAATTTTCTATCTACTCTAGTCTTGCTTTCCAAGGATCCGAAGGCGTCATGGCCCCTGGCCACCCGAAAGCCTTCATGGGCCGGCGTATATTTGTCATGGGCCTTCCTTGGGCTGGACCAGGTATGCTAAGGTCGTGTACCCGTAGGATATAACCATGTCAGGTGGAGCCAGGAGCTAGGGTTTTGGGTGTGAGGGTAGGGCACCCCCTACCCCTCCTTATATAGGTGGGAGGGAGGCGGTTGGGAGGAGGAAGTCCTCCTCCAACTCCTCCTCCTTGGCCGGCGGGTGGAGGGAGTGGGACTCCTACCCTAGGTAGGTTTTCTCCTCTCCCTCCACCAAGCAAACTTCGGATTTGACTTTTCAAATTGGCGTTTGACTTTCAAACCTGGATTTGATTTCTCTCTTCATATTGCCCAGCCAAGTGACCTAGTACATGATGCAACCATTCCACATTGTCATGACACATCCATGTACCCTTCCCCTCCGGAGTGCCGGACCTTCTAGACCCTTCTAGAACATTCCTGGTGAAAACACCGGAATCATTTCCGAACTCCGAAACAGGACTTTCCTTACATGAATCTTATTCTCCGGACCATTCCGGATCTCCTCATGATATCCCGGATCCCATCCGATACTCCGAACAACATTCGGTCTCTTACTCATCATTCCATAACTACACAACAACATCGAATCCTTAAGTGTGTCTCCCTATGGTTCGTGAATTATGCGGACATGACCGAGACACTTCTCCGATCAATAACCAATAGAGGAATCTGGAAATTCATATGGCTCCCACATATTTCTACGATTACTTTGCGATCGAATGAACCACTTACATACGATACCAATTTCCCTTTGTATCACGATAGTTTACTTATCCGAGGTTTTGATCGTCGGTATCTCTGCATACCTAGTTTAACCTCGTTACTGATAAGTACTCTTTTCTCGTTCCCGTGATATGTGATCCCTTGTGAGCCAGTCACATGCTTGCAAGATAATTGGATGACATTCCACCGAGGGGGCCCAAAGTATATCTATCCGTCATATGGATGGACAAATACCACTCTTGATCCATGTGCCTCAACCCATACTTTCCGAACACTCAATGCCACCTTTATAGCCACCCAATTACGGTGTGGTGTTTGATGTCATCAAAGCATCCTTCCGGTGATGGTGATTAACATGATCTCATGGTCGAAGGAATTAGGTTACTATGTATCAGAAAGCTTATAGCAAACGAACTATTAAAATAACTTGATCTTTCTGCTATGCTTATCTATAGGAGTATGTCCATCACACCATTCTCCTAATGACATGATCTTGTTGTTAACAACATCTCAATGTTCATGATCGGGAAACCACGATCATCTATTAACCAACAAGCTAGTATTATAAAGAGGCTTTACTAGGGACTCTAATTTAGTATACAAATCACACAAGTATTAATGTTTTCGGTTAATACTATTATAGCATGAATATAAACATTTATCATAAACACAAAGATATAATAATAACCACTTTTATTATTGCCTCTAGGGCATATCTCCAACAAGGACTACTCACACATGGTGGAGAAGGATGAAGACATGACGGTGGATACTGTTATGGTGGTGAAGACAGCATTAAAATCCCCTTCTCCGCGTGGAGAGAGATCAATCAGATCTTGGGACAATGATTTTTTTCCTCGTATGTGTAGGGGTAATTCGAATGAGGAGGTGAGATGAGCTCCAAGGGGACATTGAGTGCCTCAGTAGCCACTTTGCTATCTTCTTTGGCCTTCTAGACTTATTTCCATTAAATTTTTATGACTATTTATTTATTCCCTTTCTTTCTTCTAAGAAAAATACATAAAAGGTATTTTTATTAAAACAACATCATTTCAGAAGTTTTTTCCATGTCCTTAAGATTTTAGACAAAACCATAAGTAAGTGATTGGAAAAATAGATACATTTAGGACATATCAATAGAGTGCGGGAAGAGTTTTTGAATACACAAAAACATGTTACCCCAAGATTTATGTTTTTTTAATATATTTTTGTAATTGATTTTAAATAAATATTTTTTTATTGTTGATACCCATGAATTAATACTAGCGATATATAATAAAATAATCTATCTACGCAACTGTGTAGGGGGTTAATATTATGATAATTTTTTTAGAACTTATTACATTAATCTATCTACGCAACTTTTTTATTTATTTAGAACTTATTACATTAATATATGGTCATATAGCATATCTAAGTGTTGCTAAGTATTTTGATATAGCGTTAACACAAAGTGTTGTCGTGCATCATTGTAACACACATTCAAACCAAGTTTACTCGTAATTCACAACAAAAATCATAGTTTTTTATTTTATGGAATAGTGCCATTGTAAAGACATTTTCTAATCCATGTATGAGTGAAAGAAAGGAAAAACGACATGACTCTACGAGTGCCAATTGTATGCATTATGCATGTGAATTATTGTGTGTTCTCATGTATATCTTATATTCTTAAATATCTTTGTAGAGAGCTCTAGAGATTATTGTTTGAGGAGTTTTAATTGCTTTTAATTGAGTTTGTGGTGGCCTATCTTAGTTGTAGAGCAAATAGAAAAGTTGCGGTATGCATAGAAGGTCTCAGGACGTGCCGCCGGTGCTGCCTCCATGAGATGGCAGCTTGACAACCAAGGTGCTGCACCAACGTGATGGCGCCTAGGTGGCCACGAAGCTGCATCCACACGACAGAGAATCGGCTACCAAGGTGTTGCCCAACGTGATGACACATCGGCGACCACAAAGTTGCACCCACATGACGGTGAATCAGCGGACGTCGCGCTGCCTCCCGTGGAAGCACTCACTAAGACTTGGCAAACAGTGCCGCCCCTATGTGAGTCATGCGACGGTGGCTCAATAGTGACTCAATGGATGGACTAGGTAGACGCGGCGCTTCCCAGCGTGTTGGGCGCTATTCCAATTTGCTCTCTGGACTGTTTATTGTCTTTGAAGTCGCGATTTAGTTGAAATAATGAAATTTTTCCATGCAATTTTAATTTCGTGCAGGACAATTTTTTTGTAATGTGTAATTTGAACAGAAAAATACAAGTACTTCCCACGAAGACATGATTCAGTTGACAAAAGAAACAACTAACAACCCTGACAAGAACTGAATATCCAGACATAAAAATAAGAGTATAATGACAAAAGAAACAACCAACAACTCTGACAAGAACTGAATATCCGACGAAGGTTGACCATCGGTATGTTGTCACGCCAAAGCCTACTAGTTATTATCATATACTAGTTGAATGCCCGTGCGTTGCTACGGTGCGAGGTTACATTGAAGTTGGCGGAACGGGGGAGGACTCACAGCTAGACGGTGGTGTTCCAACAAGGTAAACAAACATCTAAGATATGTTAAGTCAAAATCGGTGGAACAACTGCGGCCTCGGGGCAAGACTGTAATTGCTCGTGGTGCTTCTCTAGAAACTGTCTATGCGTTGATACATGTCAAATCGATGACTATGAGGCCCACAAATCGACACATCCCTCGCTTTGTTGCACCGCTCAACCAGACACATCATCGATTGGCATATTTTCTGCTCACAAGTTACGGTCAAATTTCGAGAGATATACCAAACAAACAAGAACCACGCGTCGGAACTACCTGGCAAAGAAATAAGGCTAACCGTCCAGTATCAATAGTCCAACTCCATAAATCTGTTTCCAGAAATATGCAAGAAATAAGGTTGTGAATCATACTTTACCTTTACCCTTTGATGGCAGGTTTGGAATCACAACATCTCAGACATGCATGGTATTGGTAGGTGACCGTTTGGATAACAATATTCTGTTTTGGGAAAAATGGAGGCTGCAAACTCTTCTTGTTCTCTCATGTATCATTGATCATAGTATTCACCCTGAACCTGGTGTTCACCATCTCTTTCTCAGTTCTGTTCAATGGTGACCGCCCGGAAAGTTTCAAGCCATCCAGGGGCACCTACCCATCTATATGCAGGGTGATCCAATCTCTCTCTATCTCTTCATGTTGGCAGCAGAGGGCCCATAGCACTTCTCTGCCTTGTACGTGTAGACGCAATAGAGCCCCCAACAACACGATCTAGCCAGATTTTTACACCAACCAAATTTCTGATTTTACCCTAAAAAAGCAGCAGCAGTACGAAAAAATATGTGAAGAACAGTTTTAGCTTGGGAGGGCCCTTACTTTTGTATAGCAACTAAGAGATCACAAGGATTATTTTTCTCTTTCACTTCGATTTGACACCATGAGACCAGATGTTTATATACAAGTATGTACATCATTAAGTGCATGTCAAATGGGTACTGCTACCTGTTTTTCTTTGGCTCAAGATTAAAAATAAATAAACAGAAGATCTATAATGATAAATAAAAAGAAGATCTATGGCAACCAAATATGCATGGTTAAGCTTGAAATGCATACCAAGCAACTACAAATTAACCGTGAGACTAAAGGACTGTTTTTCTCATGTTGCTTATGAGAAAAATATTTATGAAGAGAAGTTTTACTGTTCTTATCTTACCTCTTAACATTGCTAGCAACATAGTATAACTCGGTCTTAGATCATGTACCCAGCTGGAATCTTATATCCATTTTAAAGACGATACTACTACTGGGATTCAATAAATTACTAAAATATGAACAACAATTTATGGGTATGTTCTATATTAAGATGATACTTCTATGTACAGAATGTCGGATGTAGATTATCCGATCGTTAACACCCATGATGTTGCTACTCCCTCCATTTCATAAATATTACAGTAGCTAGCATGGGAGGATGGATCCTGGAACTCGACCACGCGTATAGGAGTTTTGTTGCAACATACTCCCTCCGTTCTAAAATATAAGACCTTTTAGGTTTGTGAAGAAAATGAATCTAGACTTTTTTTAGTGTGTAGATTCATTCCAAAGTTGAATGAACTACGTACTAAAATAAGTCTAGATTCGTTTTCTTCACAAACCTAAAACATCTTATATTTTAGAACGGAGGGAGTATGAATATACAACTAACTCCATAGTGCAAAGGAAAAGGGGAAAACCAACCTACCATTCATAACTCCAGTCTTTAGTTTATACTGGTTTCCTATAATTTTGTGCACTCCAGGCAAACCAAAAACCTGAAACAACAAATATTAGGCATGATTAATTTATTCCTGGCCAATGGATGCATTTTTGCGAGATGACACTAAATATAGAAATAACAAAAATATTATAAGCATGACACAAGAAAATGCTTCCGAAACCAACATGCCCAACTATAAGCATCTTTAGCATATGAGAGCCCATGAAAAGCAACCTCATGGTAGCAGAATTATTTGGAAGAAGACAACACCTCTCTTCACCAATCCCTTTAGAACCTTTATGGCATATTGAGCTTCCAGCAGCTTCTCCATCCTGTAGGTAGCTTGGACCTCTCCACAAAGTTTGTTCGTCAGATATAGTTTTAATTAATACTGGTGCTTGAAGATAGCAAGACTGACCTTTTCAATGAATCGACCAAGGATGCTCTTCAAGAATTCTAGCCTGATGGTGAGCTTGATTTCACTGACAGGCAACGGTGTCAGATTGCAGCTGGAATTCCTCGAACTGATATATGTTGAATAGGAATATAAGACAATGTTGGAAGCGACACCTTGCCAATATTAGAGACATTTATCTCTACTATATAATTTGTCCTACGGTGGTTTTGGAACGCGGGGCGCAGTATCGGCGGGGAACTGGTGAGCGGCGTGCAGGAGCAATCGTGGCGGTGACGCGGCCAGAGCAGTTCAGTTCTTTCACTTCGCGGCGGGAAAGCCCACACGACGTAGCTCTGCTTCCCTGCTCGCCACCAGTGCTCCGCTTCCGTACTCACCGCCAGTGCTCGATTCCCCGCCAAATCGGCCGGCGTCCTGCAGCAAGCCGGAGACTCTGCGCCGCCAGTGCTCAATTCCCCGCCAAATCGGTCGCCGCCATGGAGCAGACCGGCGGCTCCGCTCCCTGTTCGCTGCCAGTGCTCGAAGGACCGCCAAATTGGTCGCGGCCCTGCTAGATGCCCTGCCAAATCGACCGCTGCCTTGCAGCGGGCCGGCTTCTCCGCTCTCCTGTCCGCTGCCAGTTCTTGATTGCTTGCCAAATTGCCCGCCACCCTGCAGCAGGCCGTCTGCTCTGCTTCCCTGATCGCAGCCATCTAGGGGCGATGTCCTCCAACATCCTCTCCCCATGGGAAATAAAAACTTTTTGTTCCGTTCTCCGCCATCTAGAGGCGGCAGGTCCCGTTCCTTCAACCCGAGGAGGGCAGCGGAACCTCGGTAGCAAGAACACGGGCAGGGCATCATGGCGGTGTGCGCCGATTTGGCCCCTTGAGCCATCGTACCCAAGCTGCGGGTTAGACTTTAGAGAAGGAGGACCGGGTGGCCGACCGCAGAAGAGAGGCAACCGGCATCGAGTTCGATACTGCGAATCGCTGGAGGAGAAGACGACGCCTCGGACCACGGCGATTGACGGTTCATCTCTGCCCTTTTTCAGTGAGACCAGGAAAAGGAGTTCACATGTCACCCGGTTCTTTCTAGAGTTTGTGTCGGCTTCCACGGAGGAGGCGAGGAGTTTATTGCAGGTCAGAAGGGCGACATCAAAGCAAACCCCGGACGACGGACGAAACCGACGAAAACCACCTCAACATAAATTATATAGTAGAGATAGAGAAGAGATATACTTCGTCAAATATTATGAACTGTAACTTGAACCAAACTTTATATGCGATTAATCCGAAATAGAGGGAGTATAGGGAAGTCAGTCGGAGTTATTCAGGTCGTCAGACTTTTCTGTT
This sequence comes from Avena atlantica, assembly GCA_910589765.1. Taxonomy (NCBI): domain Eukaryota; kingdom Viridiplantae; phylum Streptophyta; class Magnoliopsida; order Poales; family Poaceae; genus Avena; species Avena atlantica. Next base: position 419,336,961 of record OU342733.1, on the reverse strand, counting down.
CACACGTTTTTATTTTCGAAAGAGAAAAGAAGTCGAAAAGAAAATACAGCAAGCTGGAAACGGAAGAAGAAGAAGAAAGAGCAGGAATTCCACCACTTGTACTTCGACATTTGAGCGGCCTATCATCAGAAAATATCGACTGGCATTGGTCCAAGTTTTTAAGGAACGCACGAGAGCTTCAGCTTTCACGTCACGTCACGAGGTAGATGGGCATCGACGGAGAGGTCGACGTCCCTGAGGCTGACATACGGAACCGCGAACGAGGCAACTCCAAGCTCGGCGGCTGTCAGGTGACCGGGCCGCACGGCAGGCGACCAGCACGCGCACCCCGGCGTGGAGTCGTCGCCTCCGTCATCGGCGAAATACAGTGGCACGGACGGCGCGAACGCGGTTCTGGCAGTACGGCAGTAGGAGGACGAGGCTGCGCCGGCGGTCGGAGCGGCGGGACTGGACTTGGAGGAGGGGCGCCTGAAGAAGAGGAGCGCCTTGGAGGCGGCAGAGCTCCACCACCGGCGGCGCTGCTTCTCGCTGTGCTGCTGCGGCGTGTGTCCGTGTTTCTTCTTGGAGATGGGTTTCTGGAGCTTGAACCGCGCGGGCTCCAGCTCCGGCGCCGGCTGCTGCTGCTGCTGGTGGCGCCTAGCTGCCGCCCGCTTCGTCTCGGGCTGGGAATGCAGCACACGGTACGGTTCAGCGGCTGATTCGGTTGAGAAACTGATGTGGGATTGATTGACAGGGGATTCGCTCACCGGCTGGGAGAAGCAGAGGAGCTGGGGGTCGAAGCCGTAGTCGCTGAAGTGGCGCGGCGGCCATGTCTCGGCGGCGGCCGCCGGGAACGGGAACACGGGCGTCGTCGTCGTCATCGCGGCCACCGCTCGCTTCTTCACCATCAGCAACAATAAGCCTGGAATATATGGGTCGTGGACGAGGAAAGAATGAAACGGAAGACAAGATTGCTCTGGGTTTCAGCGAGTATCTCTCTGTGCGCTTCTCGGGAGCAACGAACTGACCGAGTTCGATCGATTATTAGAGCTGGGACAGAGTGTCGAGCTGGTCCTGCAGTCGAGCTGCTGGGCCGGTGATGAGTAGTGGGTGGGGGCAGCTGAAAGGTGACCGTTGCAGCCGCTGCTCCCACGCGCGCGTGCCTTCAACTTTCCATCCCTGCCTTTTCCTCCTTTTCGCCCCCTTCTTTTCAGATCTGCAAACACGTCTTATCCGTTCTGGCTGCGTGGCACTCTTCGGCCCCCTTCTTTTCAGTTTTTTGGCCAGCTTTTTTCAGAAGCTAACCTTGATCAGCTTCTCCCAGAATCTCATCTTCAAAATTCGTTCAAACTTTTTAACTAGTAGTTTTAATATTAATTTAAAAGTATAAACAATTTTGACAGATGAGATTCTGGAAGAAGCTGGTCGAGGGTAGCTTTTGGGAGAAGCTGGCCAAAAAGCTGAAAAGAAGGGGGCCTCCATCTCTCATGGCAGAGTATGGTTGCTACTGGTCGCCAGCACAAGCTTAGGCATCTACACCGGCTCTATTCAAACTGTCCAAAGAAGTCCGAACTTGTCCGCGCGGTGGACGCGCCGGACGTGCACACGGATCAACCCAGTCCGGGCATCAAATCTAGCTCACGGATGCGTCTACCCGGACGATGACACGGACGCAGGCTGGCTAGATGCAGTTCCACAATGGACCTTTTTCTCTTGGGTTGGCCTATCTGTTTATGTTCGTTTGAGTCGCGCTGTTGTGCGGCTGAGCGGACAGGCCGGACTACCACCATAAATCGACGTGGCCCAACTCAACAGATAAAAACAAGTCGTTTGAGGTGACCGAATGGAAGATGTCCTTACTGCAGTGCTGCTGCTTGCTGATGTGCAGTCCGGGTAGTATCTACTTTGATCATCTCATGTGACCGGATTTAGGAACATAATCATGGTGGCGACAATGAGTGCATGGGAGCAGTGTAGACCACGGAGTAGTGAGTAGTACCTACTAGCAATAGCAATGCACTGTATGAAGTGAGTGAGATCCGTGTCTGCTAAAACGGGAGACAGCAGATATGGGTTTTCTGTTATTTTTTGTTCGAGTGAAAGGAAACCGAGACAGTGGTCGGGTTGCAAATCGCATGGATGGCAATCGTGATTCGTGTGTTGGGGGCTAGAGCATAGAGGAAAGGGTTATCCATTAAACCGTCAACAATGTTTTTTCAGGTAGCCACGTCTTTTATTAATCAAAAGTCGAGTACAAGAACCAGTACACATGGAAAATAAAAGGTATACAGGGATAAAATATGATTATCCTAAATTTGCATATGGAATTCTAAGAGATTGAGAAATACAAAATAATTCCTAAGATTTCATGTAATTACTAAAACCAACGGCAGCTACCTAGATCAAGCGACATCGAGACGCACACAAGAAGAAACGATGAGCCTTCACCAATGCAAGATCCAAAAAAGCACCATCGCCAACAAGCCTCTGTGACATACACATGTTGTTGTGGCACGCCGATCAGGGGATGCCCTCATGCTGCCTTGAACCAAGATCCATCGCCTCCCATCGACGAAATCAGAGAAGAAGGATAGATCCATCAGCCTGGACCAACATCCTCGCTTCAGAGAAACCACCTCGTCCCGTCGCCAGCGCCATTGCGGATAACAATGAACGCCAGCGACACACCGAGAAACTGATCTCACCAGATCTGAATAACGACGAGAAGACCAAACTGTTGATCTGAAAGCCCGAGAAGCACACGTTGTCATCAACACTGAGACACCGCCGTGAAGGTCGTCACCAGCATGGGAGTAGAATTTAAGCACATTTATTTTCCTAGACACCACTCCCACCACCCCATCAGACAAACTGTAACCCTATCTACTAGACTAAAACAGAGGAATGATGCCCGGGACCAACGTCCTGTGTGGTTGAGATCCGGAGGGAGTGGGTCACTTCCTCGTTGCCTGGGAGAGAGAGGAGGAAGATGTGGACGTTTGTTTCCACTATTACCAGCTGAGAATAGGTAAACCGTCAGCACTGTGTTGGGTGTCAAAATTCACAAATTCACAACCCTTTGCATGACCCCAAGCCCAATGGTGGGGAAATCCTTCACCAAGGTTGTTTCCGCGGTTGTGAGCTGGTACATTTCCTTACATCAACGAGCTCTAGTGCTCGCTCACTGATGTCGTACAACACTGTTACAAACATGACAATCAAGCTAATGAAAAATGAAAATAGACAAAAAACAGGGGACACAAGATTTTAACATAAAAAAGAGAGACAAAACCACGAGCGTCATCTAACAAAACTTTACTATATCAGTAGTGTTTACACAACGTCGTGGGTTTTCCAATGAAGCGATAAACCCTACTCGACAGCTTACAAGATGTATTTATATATGGGGATAACGATCCATACCATGGAAGGGGAGAGGAGAACTTCAGACTCCACTCCTCTCTCAGCCAAGCTTCCCGGCGTTGGGCCTCACTTACTGGCTTTACCAAATTTGAAGAAAGCATTGGGTGTGCAACGAATGTGCCCGGAAATCCACTAAACATCTTTACAATATTATTTACCAGGATTAGTCATGTATCCACTGACCAAACTCATAGCATATGACAAATCATGACAAGAACAAACTATGACATACATCATAGGACCAACAACACAAGAATATAAAAATCGTGACATGTACTCATAATCTTCATCAGTACTAGGACACTGCGATGATGATAACTTGAAGTGAGGAACAATAGGAGTACAAACAAACTTTGCATCATGAATGTTAAACACACCAGGATTTTTGTCCATGTAATTTCCATCATGGTATATTCTTACCACCTTCAAGATCCTCCATCTCAAGCTCACTTGTTTTTTTGAAATAGTGATCTCTTTCTTGCTCTTGGAAGCAATCCACTAGTAGGAACACCCTTGTAATAGACATAAGGTTAGTGGCATGCCTCACTTTGCAGATGCCACCACTACTGTTGAAATCAGTAACGACGTCTGAATGATGATGTTCCCGCCTGTTTGAATGTTGTCAATATATATGTTGGACACGGGAAGGCTAGAAGAAAAATAGTACTGGTGTTTCCGTTAACCGAACGCCACTACTATAAAGCCTATTGATGGTGTTTGAGATAGCATACACCACCATTATTTTATAAAAAAAATCGGATTATGCGGTGGTCACTCGCTCCCCCTCCCTCGCTACATTTTTTCTTCCCACTCTCCCTCCCCCGCTCCGCGCCGCCCACACCTCCCACCCGCGACTCGATCCGCCGGTTGCCGCGTCTGCGCTGCCCCTCCACTGCACTCACCATTCCACTCCTCTTGTTGCCTTCTGCCGCTCTAGTCACCGAGTCCATGCCACCCGAGCCTGTTCACAATCTGCATGGGTGAGGTTGCGTCTCCCCCTATAAATAGACTTCCACACCCATAGGGGAGGACCGGAGGAAGACCTTAGATCATACATTTAGACACACTCACGTTCATAGTTTGTTGTGCTGAGAAAGGAGAGATGAGCTCTAGCCGACTTCCCACCGGAAGCCGAGACCCACTTAAAACACTCGAGCATCTCACATCCTAATCAATATAGCTGAACATGAAGTAAGGCTATTACACTTGATCTATTGCCGAGACTAAGGATGGCAATGGGCAGGGTATGGGCAGGGTAGAGCAATACCATACCCATACATGTGTAGTCAATGGGTAGAAAACTTTACGCATATCCGTACCCGCGGGTATAAATCTTTATCCATGCCCATACCCGACGGGTATCTATACCCGTTGGGTACCCGACGGGCAGATCCAATAATAAACAAGTTATTCACAATTTTACATTAATCAATATCATATTTATAAAAAAAATAAATATCTCTACTCAATAATAGGTAGACAAGTACATGATAATTATCAACGTTTAGAAACCGTAATCTCATGCTTACCCCTAGGCTACTCGGCTGCATAAGTTAAAACTCTAAGTTTTACAAGTCACTCTAAATAAACAGGGTATGGGTATACCCATGGATACAACCCTATACCCATACACATACCCGTGACTTAACGGGCAGGATATGGGTATATCCTATCCATACAGATACGGTATCCGCGGATACCTACCCGTGGGTAAAATTGTCATCCTTAGCAAAGACCTAAACACATGTAGTACAATCTCCCCCACATGCATACAAAGTTACGACTGGGAATCAAAGTCTAGACAGTATCTGTAAACGATTTGACACAGGTTGGTCACGTTAGAGCGCGGGCTATCGAATTTGATGACCAGGAGCGAATACTCCTAAGCCCTATAGGAAGAGAATTTTTGCACATTTGCCACACTTTCTGAAATTTGCATAATACAGGAATGGGAGAGCTCTTTTTTCTTCTCGAGGGAAGCATGTGCAGCTCTACTGGGCTGGACTACGACCTTCCTATCAGGTACAGTACTGGTTTTGGGCTGTACACGAGCTCTCCTAGGCTGAATCCACCTGTGTACCGAGTTGGATACTTGGGATATTATGCTTTAATCTATGGATGGCCTCTTTTAGACGCTTGGGCTGGCCTTGGAATGCTGCTGCCAAGAGTTTGGAACTGATAATAAAAACTGTAGCTACGATGACGGGGGTTGCCACAGACGGCCGCTATCGTCGATTCCAACCTCCTGTAAATATCTTACCTTACCGGGATTTGATTGCGCTTGGCAGAAAACTATCTTCGTGGGTTGCTAGTATTTATTGTTGATGCCTCTTCAAACAACCCATGTCCTGCTAAGTCATCATTGTTCTTTTTCCATGCTTTCGACTATGTCTAGCATGGTTATGATCAAGAGGAAAATGCCTATCCCTTCTAGTGCTAAACGGTCGGATCTGGCAGCAGGGTTCTTTAAATTCAATGTTGATGCGGTGTATAATGAAGAAGAAGAGAGAGGGGCAATTGGTGCAATCTTAAGAGATGTTCATGAGCATGGTGCAAGAACTAGATCAAATTTCGTACTACTCCCTGGATCGGAGGAAGTACCTCAGATGAGGATTTAGCATCTCAGACTACCGATTCGGAGCGCACCCAGCAAAATCTTTGCTCAGTTGGTCATCGGCAGGAGTTCGGTTACCGAACGTAATATCATGGTTCCCTACCCGAATTCCACCCATTCGGGCTAGATGATTAGTCCAATCGTAAAACCCCTACTATGTGTCTCTACCCTGCTGTCTTCTCCTGTCCCAAACTCTCGATTCCTCCACGTCCAAAAACCAGATCTGTAATGTTTAAACATTAACGAGCTTAAATTCAAATCTCCTGTGGTATTTGACCGGTAATGTCCGCAACCACATTCACACATTCACCAGAAATCCCAGCCCTGTGGGAACTTCCCCCTGAAGCCAGGTACTTGGTCATAAGTTGTTAACACTGACACTGTCAACGAGGACCCACAGACAGTGGTGGAAAGGACGCGCCAGGATAGGAAGGAAAGTACTCGGTATCCAGCTCATACTTGGGCCCGCAAGTGAGCTGGACAAGGGCGATTGGTGGAGCTTATAAGCAACACGTCACCAGGAGATAGATTGGCGAATAGATGACGGCTTCGGCCTGGTTTATGTTTTGGATCTGCTTCTGAGCTTGTAATTCAAGTATCAGAATCCTAGATTTCCCAAATACTTCTGTAATCCAACTCCTGTGAGACAATCCGTATATGATCTGAGAGCGAGCCTAACATTTCGTATCCTAGAGCCATTTTTTATTCCCCACTGTCTTTCGCAAGCTGGAGACCCGTCGGCAAGCGGCTACGGAGCGATCTCGCCGGCAAATCATGGAGTCCCTGTTGGAGGAGGGTCGTTCTATCTATGATACGGTGGCGAGGCAGGCGTCGGCGCAGCAGGAGCAGTACCAGTAGGACATCAAGGCCCTCATCGCCCAGTCTGCCAGCTCCGCCGTCGACATGGCGTTGGCGAGAGCAGTCGACACCATGGTATGCGCATGCGTCTCCAAGGCCCAAGCGGATATGCAGATCTACAAGGATGGTGTGGAATCCTCTCTCCAGCAGAATCTCGATGCAATTCGAGCACAAATTGGTCTCACCGCTTCTGATGAGCCATATCCCCTGCATCGGCCATCGACCAGCGACACGGAGATCGACCCCGATGGGCACCATCCTGTTCCGACTACACGGAGGTCGGGCGTAGGGGTTCAGGGCCCCTACATACCGCCTCCGACAAGAGGTATCTGCACTCACCATAGCCATACTGTTGTTCCTCGTTCATTCGAATTGAATGATGATCCTGCTGATTCGTCTTCTCGCTATCGCATGCCCAAAATGGTTGTTCCTAAATTTGATGGCGATCAACCTAAATTGTGGCAAATTCAATGTGAGGACTACTTCGAAATGTATGGCACTACACCAGCCTTGTGGGTTCGATTGGCATCCTTGCAGTTCACTGGCCCGACTGCATGTTGGCTTTCTTCTATCAAATCCTCTATTCGCAAGTTCACTTGGTCTGAATTCAGTCAGGAAGTGGTGGTCAGATTTGGAAGGAATCAGCATCAATCACTTATCTGTTGTTTGTACAAACTAGTTCAGACTAGTACTGTTGAAGAGTATGTGAATAATTTTGCAGAAATCATTGATCAGCTGGCCTCCCATGAAGAGAAACCTGGTGTCCTACACTATGTCACTCGTTTTATTGAAGGATTGAAGCCTCAGGTGCGATTGTTAGCTGCTGTTCAACTTCCTTAGGATCCGGAAACTTCTTATACTATTGCCTTGGTTTAGGAGGAAGTTGTTGATGGGCTGACTGTACTGAATTCTGGTTTGCCTCAACATCGTTGCAGTCCATCTATAGCTCATTATCAGGCTCGGCAACCTGATGATCGCAGACAGGTGGAAGCTGCTAAGCCGACTGAAAATCTTCGAGCTAATGAGGATAAAATGACTGCTATGAAGAATTTTCGTCATGCTAAAGGACCGTGTTTCACTTGTGGTGAACGGTGGTCTAAAGATCACAAATGTCAAGCTACTGTCCAACTACATGTGGTATAGGAAATGGTAGACTGCTTGCTATCTATTGAAGAGTCATTTGTTTCTTCTTCAGCTGATTCATCTGATTACATGGAGATCAATCAAATTTCTGACTCCAGCGACATGGATTTAGCTCCCGAGAAGTCTATTATTCTCACTTGTCCAGTTCAAGGCAAACCAGTATTATTCTTGTTGGACTCTGGCAGTAACAACTCTTTCTTAAGTTCAGAATTGGCTCAGCAACTTGATGGCCTGATGCCTTTACCACGTATGGTGAAAGTGGCGGGTGGTGGTATCCTTCAATGCACTCATTTCCTTCCACACTGCAACTAGATTTTTGGACAACATTCCTTTTGCTCTTCTTTCAGTATTCTTCCACTTAGAGGGTACGATGGAATAGTGGGTATGGATTGGTTATCCTTGCACAGTCCTCACATGGTGGACTGGCATCAGAAGTGGTTGTCCTTTCAGTACAAAGGGTCTCGGATTTGTTGCAAGAACAAGTTCCCACTAACTTTAGTTGTGCAGTGGTGGAGATCCACTTGTTGTCTGATCCTCTTTCAACATCCTCAAGTTTACCCGTGGAGATCCGGCGCCTTTTGGATAGTTTTTCTGATGTGTTTGCTGAGCCTGCTGGTTTACCTCCAAAAAGGGCAGTGTCGCACTCTATTCCATTAATAGAAGGAGCCAGACCAGTCCAAATTTGCCCCTATCGGTTTGCTCCTGCTTTGAAGGATGAGATTGAGCAACAAATTTATGAAATGCTAAAGTCTGGGGTTATCAGACCTAGTGCCAGTAGCTTTGCTTCGCCATTGCTTAAGGTTAAGAAAAAAGATAATACGTGGAGGCCCTGTGTAGATTACATGCATCTTAATGCCTTGACTGTCAAAAGTAAGTATCCACTTCCTGTTATTGATGAATTGCTGGACGAATTGTATGGCGCTTGTGTTTTTTCCAAGCTGGATTTACGGGCTGGATATCATCAGATTCGTTTGACTGAAGGTGATGAGTAAACAATGTTTCATACTCATCAAGGTCACTTCGAGTTCATAGTTATGGCTTTTGGCTTAACTAGAGCACCTGCGAAGTTTTAGGCTGAAATGAACAGGACATTAGCTCCATTGCTACGTTGTTGTGCACTGGTGTTCTTTGATGACATCTTGATATACAGTCACTCATATTCAGCTCATTTGTTGCATCTCCAGCAAGTGTTACAGTTGTTGTCTGATAATCATTGGAAAGTTAAAATGTCCAAGTGTGCATTTGATCAATCTAGTATTGATTATTTAGGCCATGTGATTTCCTCAGCTAGTGTGGCTACTCACAGTTCCAAAATAGTAGCAGTTCGTGATTGGCCAGTGCCTGTGGATGTTAAGCAATTACGCAGTTTTCTGGGGCTTGCAGGTTACTATAGGAAGTATGTCAGGAACTATGCTTCTATCAGCAAACCTTTAACCCAGTTGTTACACAAACATGTGCCATTCGTCTGGACTTCTAAATCTCAGTTGGCTTTTGATACCCTGAAGAAGGGTTTGATTTCTGCACCAGTATTGGCTTTGCCTGATTTCTCTTGCACCTTTATTGTGGAAACTGATGCTTGTGAACACGGCATTGGCGCAGTGTTAATTTAGAAGAACCATCCTCTTGCATTTGTCAGTAAATCTCTTGGCCCTCGCAACCGTGGTTTGAGTACCTATGAGAAGTAATATATGGTGACGAGGTTTAATCTCGTCAATGCCCATTGTTATGTACTTGGGTTTTGGAGAAGATGGGGATGCTGGAGATCGTGGCACGGTTAACAGACAAGCAACCAGGGGACATGAGATTTACCCAGGTTCAGGCCCCCAGAGGGAAAACCCTACTCCTGCTTGTCTGCTCTTTGATTACGGCGGAACCGAAGGTTACAGGGTGCGCAGATTCGATCTGGCGTGGATGCGTGTGCGAAAGTATGAGTCGAGTTCTAGATCTGTAGATCTGTTGTGGTCTAGTCTATCAGGGGGTTATGGTGTGTGTAGGCCGTGTCCTCCTCGTTGGACCCTCCCAGCCTTTATATATGGGGAGGCTAGGTCTCAGGTACCGATACGAGTAGGTTACAAGTTGTATTCAAACTCTAGTCTTGAGATTTCCTTGTCTTGTACGCTTGAGAGTCCGTGTCCACATGAGCTTCATATCAGCCGAACCGTCATAGGCATCATGGACCCTGGCAGATCGTCGAGTGGTCCTTCCGTCGGGCTGGACCAGGTAGGCTAACATCGGGTACCCGTAGGGTATAACCATGTCAGTAGCCCCCGAGTGTTCAGTCGAATCGTAGATTCGGCTGAGGACTCTTCAATCTTTCGGGTGCAGATGTTTAGTAGTAGAATCCCAGTAGTTTTCGAATGATGTACCCAACGCGTCCGTCGGGATTTTCCTCGCGCCTGTTAGCACGGATTTTCACTAGTAGAGCGCAGTCGTGTGCGTTGCCAGGCCATCAGATGATATCTGTAGGTCTTATCTTTACGTCGCAGACGTAACATCCGAAATTTTATCACCGCGGAGGTGTTTCGGGTGGCCAAGGAGAATGTTACTCACTTAGCGTTGGTTGGGGCAAAGTTGCCGAAAAGTTTTTACATTCTGATCCGAAGAATCGTAGTCGAAGAATTCATAGGGTGCGCGACCAGCGCTCCCTATGGGAGTAGCCCCCGAGTGTCTGTTCGAGTCGTAGACTCGAGCAGAGACTTTAATTCAGTCTTTGTTGACTTTTAGGTCCGTAGGACACAAATTTTTTGGATGCTTGAATCCATCCTCCCTATGGGAGTAGCCTCCGAATCCTTAGTGGAGTCGTAGACTCGACGTAGGACTCGAAGAATAAGTCATTGGCGTAGTATGCTATTCATGCTTCGGGTGCGCGGCCAGCGCTCCTGATAGGAGTAGCCCCCGAGTGTCTGGCGGAGTCGTAGACTCGGGCAGAGACTCGAGTCTTGTATCATGTAGTTGTAGCCGAAAATCTCGTGGGCGTACCGCTGACCCGGAAGTACATCGGGTGCGTAACCAGCGCTCCTGATAGGAGTAGCCCCCGAGTGTCTAGTTGAGTCGCAGACTCGAGTGGAGACTCGTGCGAGGAGAAACCACTGACCCGGAAGTGCATCGAGTCAGTGTCTCATGCATAAGGAGCCAAGAATCGATGATGAAGTCGGAGTTGACGTGGCGGAGTCGTGCGGTGTTTAGCCAGAAGGACTCGACGTTGCGGATGAAATCGACGCAGTTGCTTCTGTCGGGTGAGCGGCCAACGCCGTTTTTTCGTAGTATCAAGCGATGCAACCATCCGAGGAGGGACTCGACTCGGGTCTTGAGTGTATGGCGTAGCCAGTTGCTTTGTCGACTCCTGTTAGAGGACCCAATATAATAGCTCGACGCAGTCGACATCCTTGTAAGCTGCAGAAAACATAAAAAGTTGTGAAGTACTTGTATCTTGCAAGAAATATTTGCCTGTCGGCTTGTATAGTAAAATTCTGGTGCCGATCGATTCGACACTTTTGCACTGTATGCTAGGCCTTTTCGTTAGCCGGATTATCCTTACTCTCAGTACCTTGCCGAGGCACTCGGAGTTCAAGGATTCAACGATCAGGCAAAATCAGCTACTCGGGCTGTCGCGTTCGAGGTGCTCGAGTGCATGGAGCCGATGAGACATTAGGTTACTCTAAGAGGGCTCAGCCCCCGAGTGTTTCGAGTGCGAGTTAAAAAAGAAATTAGCTCTAAGTAGAGGGAAACTTAGCTTTGTTGGTAGTTGTCGTGGATGGAGTCAAGGCGGTAGCAGGTTGCACGCGGACGTGGTCGACACGGCGAATCACAATCATAGCGGCGACGGGTTTCTGAAGTATCAAGCGATGCATAGTTAGGCGTTTTCACTGTTTTCCCCGTTTTCGCTGTTTCCACCGTTTTCGCCGTTTCTGTCCTGCGGGTTGGGGTTGGGCGGCGGGTTAGGCGTTTCCTCGTCGGTTTGGATGACTGCGGCGCACAGATAGCGCCTGTAGATTGGTTGGCTGCTGCCGCAGCTTTCGGATCCGGAACCGTAGGTCCCTTCATCCGAAGGTGGATCGCACAGATCGGAGTTGCAGCAGCTGCTGCTGTAGAACTCATCTGTTGATGGTGACGTGCGTGGCACGGGGTGTGGAGCCCACGAAGCGGGCCTGATTGACGGCACGGGCACCCGCTCAGGGAGGCGGAGGGTGCCAGTTTGTCCCACCTGGAAGCAGAAGCTCCCGAACAAGATTTCGAGTCTGTCGCCTACGGGCTCGAAATCCTTCATGGTATCCGGCGAGTGGGCGGTGAAGTCGAAAGCGCCGAAGAGGAGGTGATTCTCCGTCGCCGCGGAGTTGTAGATCGATCAGGTCGGAACCGTCACGACCGCACAATCAGCAACCCCAATTCCCACAGACGGCGCCAATTGACGAGGTTTAATCTCGTCAATGCCCATTGTTATGGACTTGGGTTTTGGAGAAGATGGGGATGCTGGAGATCGTGGCACGATTAACAGACAAGCAACCAGGGGACACGAGATTTACCCAGGTTCAGGCCCCCGGAGGGAAAACCCTACTCCTGCTTGTCTGCTCTTTGATTACGGCGGAACCGAAGGTTACAGGGTGCGCAGATTCGATCTGGCGTGGATGCGTGTGCGAAAGTATGAGTCGAGTTCTAGATCTGTAGATCTGTTGTGGTCTAGTCTATCGGGGGGTTATGGCGTGTGTAGGTCGTGTCCTCCTCGTTGGACCCTCCTAGCCTTTATATATGGGGAGGCTAGGTCTCAGGTACCGATACGAGTAGGTTACAAGTTGTATTCAAACTCTAGTCTTGAGATTTCCTTGTCTTGTACGCTTGAGAGTCCGTGTCCACATGAGCTTCATATCAGCCGAACAGTCATAGGCGTCATGGACCCTGGCAGATCGTCGAGTGGTCCTTCCGTCGGGCTGGACCAGGTAGGCTAACATCGGGTACCCGTACGGTATAACCATGTCATATGGCGATTCTTATGGATATTGAACAATGGAGAGCATACCTCCAGCACGGTGCATGACCAAAGGTTGCATACACCTTGGCAACACAAAGTTTTTATCAAGCTTATGGGACTGCAATATTGCATTGTCTACAAAAGGGGGAGTGAGAACAGAGTAGCAGATGCTTTATCACGTCGGCCTCATCAGGACATGGAAGCATTTGCTATTTCTCGGTGTCAACCAGTCTAGATCCTCAAAATTTTTAGATGCTTATTAGCAGGATACTTTGGCGACAGAATTACTGCAACGGTTGGCAGTTGTTGTGACTCCTGATGATCGTTATACACTGAAGGATGACATTATCCGTAAAGATGGTAAAATATGGATTCGTGCTGATGCTAGTTTGCAATAGTCGATCATTCAGGAACTGCATGCTAGCCCTATTGGGGGTCACTCTGGTATTCCTGTCACGTTGTGACGATTGAAACATCTATTTTCATGGAAAGGTATGGCTAAATCTGTGCATCAATTTGTTCAGCATTGCACCGTTTGCCAACAAGCTAAACCAGATCGAGCTCGTTACCCTGGGTTGCTTTAGCCTTTGCCTGTTCCTCAAGATGCTTGGCAAGTAATTTCGATGGATTTTGTTGAAGGATTGCCGCGTACGGGACGTTTTAACTGCATACCAGTGGTAATGGACAAGTTCAGTCGATATGCACACTTCATTCCTTTGGCACATCCATTCTCAACATCTGATGTTGCTGTGGCATTCATGGATAACATTTATAAATTGCACAGTTTGCATGAACAAATTATCTCTGACAGAGACCGTGTCTTCAACAGTTTATTCTGGCGCCATTTGTGTGCACTCACGGGAACTACTCTCAGCATGAGCTCTTCATATCATCCAGAGACCGATGGGCAGACCGAACAAGTCAATCAATGCCTTGAAGGATATATCCGCTGTTTCATCCATGCGTGTCCTACTAAATGGATTCAGTGGATTTCGCTCGCTGAGTTTGGTTCAACACCAGTCTGCACTCAGCTCTGGGAAAATCTCCTTTTGAGGTTCTGTATGTAAATCCTCCTCGCCAATTGGGCATTACAGTTACCGATACTTGCCCTGTCCCTGACTTACAAACTTGGCTAGCTGACAGACAAGTGATGCAAGGATTGCTTCGCCAGCATCTGGAGCGTGTTCGCTTACGCATGAAACATCAGGCATATAAGAAGAGGAGTGAAAGGATCTTTGCTGTTGGTGATGCAGTTTATCTGAAACTCCAGCCGTATGTTCAGTCTTCGGTGACTCCCCGAGCTCATCACAAGTTCTTGTTCAAGTACTATGGTCCATATAAGGTGCTCGAACGTATTGATGAAGTCTCTTATCGTTTGGACTTGCCTTCTTCTAGCAGGATCCATTCGGTGATTCATGTCTCACAATTAAAGAAAGCCGTTGGAGCTCAAATTCAGGCACAACAAGCTTTGCTGCCTCCTCCTGATGTTCTCCAGGTTCTGAACGCGTCCTTCAGTGACGATTTCGTTAACAAGACAAAGTTACTGTCAGTCAGGGCCTGATTCAGTGGTCTGGTCAGCCGGAGACTCTAGCTACTTGGGAGGATATGGATGAACTCAAACAACGCTTTCCTCGATCTTCGGCTTGGGGACAAGCCGATTTTCAAGGAAGGGGGAATGTTAACACTGACACTATCAACGAGGACCCACAAACAGTGGTGGAAAAGGCGCGACGGGATAGGAAGGAATGTACTCGTTATCCAGCTCATACCTGGGCCCGCAAGTGAGCTGGCCAAGGGCGATTGGTGGAGCTTATAAGCAACACGCTCACCAGGAGATAGATTGGCGAATAGATGACGGCTTCGGCATGGTTTATATTTTGGCTCTCCTTCTAAGCTTGTAATTCAAATACTCCCTCTGGCCCATATTAACTGACTTTGATTTGTTAAATTTTAGATGAACCTATATACTAAATAGTGTATAGATTCTTCCAAATTTTGACAAATCCAAATCAATTAATATGGATCGGAGAGAGTACCAGAATCCTAGATTTTCCAAATACTTCTGTAATCCAACTCCTTTGAGACAATCCGTATATGATCTGAGAGCCAGCCTAACATAAGTTGTTGCATCTTGCGGGCCACCCCATCCCCCATATCCCCGTTAGCGATCTTTGAATGAATCTATCCCTCTCCGTAAGCGGAAATTACTTGTGCAAGTTGATATATAACTATTTTTTTTCTGAAAAGGAGAGTAAAGTCCCGGTCTCTATATCAGTCGATACACAACCTTTTATTACTATCTTATATTTCTGTTGTTCACATATGTCTCCCTCAGATCCTGCCATTTCGTAGTACCTCGAGTCATTGACCCACTACATGCATGTACTCCCTCCGTCCGCAAATAAGTGTATTTCTACCTTTTGTCTAAGTCAAACATAATTAAATTTGACCAATTTTATAGAAAAATATAAAAACATATATTACATCAAATTGATATATTATAAAACTAGATTTAAAAATAAATCTAATGGTATCAATTTAGTGTCATAAATATTGGTATGTTTTTCTAAAAAGTTAGTCAAACTTGATAAAGTTTAACTTAAGATAAGGCTATAAGTACACTTATTTACGGAGGGAGTGAGTATATTATTAAGAAAGTGTGCTTATAGTCCTAGATTTTTCTAACCCGGCAGGCAGCTAGCGCAGCATGAAGGTGACCAGACGATTTTTCTCACCGTTCGTACGCCGCATGACAACAACGGCTCCCTTTGGCCTTGCCGCAATGCAGTACAGGCTACCGAGGATAACCACAACGAGCATCTGCGGCCGCGCTAGCTGCCGGCCGGCCGGTGACAAAGATGGCAACGGAAAAGGAGCAACAACGTAGTCCCGCACACGGCACATTCGATCTGATCTGCTGATCACACGATCCCCTTCACTAAAATATCTTTTGTTTTTGGTCGTGTTCCGTTCTCTAAGGTGTTGTCTGAGCTTTGGATTGAGGAGACTCGTCTTCGTGGTGCTGGTATTCTTGTGGTTCCGTTTGTGCTTGCATGAATTTTTAAATCTGGTTCATGAATTTCGAAATTGGTTCATGATTTTTGAAATTGGTCCGTGAATTCCAAAACCGGTTCATCAAATTTCAATATTAGTTCATGAATTTCGAAATTGGTTCAGATTTATGGTGTCACATTCCAAAAAGGTTCACATTAAAAACTAATCACGGCCGCGCTTTTTAAAAAAAGTGGAAAAAGAGAAAAATAAATAAAAAGAAAAAAGTAGAGAAAAATAAAAAACAAAAACAAAAAAAGGAAATATGAAGAAACAAAAACAAATAAAAAGAAAAAACCAGAAAAGGCGAAACAGAGAACAACAAAAACAGGAAAACGAGAAAACAAAATGAAGAACTCAGGGGCGGACTATGCGGGAAATTCCTTACAGCGAGTATTATACTAAGAGATATATAGTGCCCGCGGGAGCAAACCGTCTACTGGCCAGGCCGACCCATTCCAGGCCTAAATCGGGGTAGCGTCGTCCTCCTTACATTCGTGACTGGCTCACATGGTAGCGATTTCATAACAGTATCCTGCACTTTTCATGAATAACGGCCGCTGAAACGTCTTCATCAGCCGCCTACGTGCCTTGTTTTGCTGACCTCGCTAACCACTTTCCCTCGCTGACCACGCCAAGTCATGCTGCTGGGCCTCTCCGATGACTAGGCCCTCGCCCGCGCTCTACGCCAGTCGAAGGAGGAGGCAGCGCTCGCAGAGGAGGCGCGCTAGGAAGGCGTTGGCGATGGCGGCCCAAGCCACTGCGCACAAGCCCTCGCAGCCGTCCATGTCACCGCCGCCGCGAGAAAATTACAAAAAAACACCACATTACGGGTTAGGGTTTCAAAAAGCCACCACTCTTCGTTAGGGTTTCAGAAAACCACCACTTCAAAACTGACACGTAACAAAAAACACTGATTCAGTTTTGATCCTCGACTGACAGCAAAACTGACCGGTAGGACCCATTGTCACGATGACGTGGCACGTGCATTAATGATTAAGGGAGATGCACGATAGATTGTTTCTAGATCTGGGTTTTTATGTAAATTACTTTTTCTGTCTAAAAAAACAAGGGGTGGAGCACAACTGGCCCGTACACCACCGACGGCCGACCAGAGTGCCGCGTGGCCCCACTCGCCACCGTAGCTCCCTACGACGGTGAACTCCCCCCTTCCGCACCGGCCATATATGCAGGCCTGTCTCCCTCAACTCCTCCCTGACCGACGCGCTCTGGTCCTCCCCAATGGACACTTGGACAAGACCGCGCCGTCCCTCCTCCCTGACAAGCACCTGTAGCTCCTCCGTGCCTCGGCGGGCAACACGGTGACGGCGAGGCGTGTTTCGTTTTTAGGAAGAAGGCTGGCTGGTGCAGAGGGAGAGGAGGCCCAGGCTTCCTGGCGAGGTCGGCGTTCACCTGAAGCCGTAGCTGCCGGAAACACGAGCTGGAGCGAGGTTTCATGGCGGCAGCGACAACACAAGGCGTGTGGGCGACAAGGAGAAGGAGGCAGAGCAAGAAGAGGTGTGGGAGAATAGGATGCTCATCAGGATTACGCAGGTGTGCTCGGCAGAGGGCGAAGGGGATCGGCATCGTCGACACGGTCGACGACGACGGCGGCCGAAGCGGGATCTTGTTGGGAAGGAGCTCGGGGACGCGTCGCTCCACGGGAAGAGCTCCGGTAGGACTAGGTGGACTCCGTCCAGCTCTAGGAACTGTCAGAGAGGACTGTGATGCTGCGGAGAGGACGAATCGATGTGCGGCGGAGGTCGGCCGGAGCGAAGGAAGATGGAGTCAGGGACGACGCCATAGACCAACTCGACTCGATTCCCTTGGCGATTAGCGGCACCAATAAATGGTGAAGACGGTAGGCTAAGGTATTGAGGCGGGGACAGCTGCAGCGAGCACACGCGAAGGAATCGCCGGTGCGGCCGGCCACCGCTGTTGTCTCTGTGCCTCAGAAGTCAGAACCATGTATGGGCGTAAGTGCCCCAATTGGATTGGTCAACAGAGGCTTTGGTGGATAATAAAAATAATAAGAAAAAGAAGGTACTATAAGAAAAAAAAGTGGCGTGTATAGGCTGTCACCGTACCCATTCGAGTCATAGAATTATAATTGATGATGTACAAGGACATTTTTGCAAAATGCACGTGCCACGTCATCGTGAAAATGGGTCCTACCGGTCAGTTTTGCTGTCAATCGAGGATCAAAACTGAATCAGTGTTTTTTGTTACGTGTCAGTTTTGAAGTGGTGGTTTTTTGAAACCCTAACGAAGAGTGGTGTCTTTTTGAAACCCTAACCCGTAATGTGGTGGTTTTTTGTAATTTTTTTCGGCCGCCGCAGATGCCATACATGCCGCCGCAACAGATGCCTCCACCACCACCACCACCACCACCACCACCAGCCGCCACCACCGCACCTAGAATTGCCTTGGCCACATCTAGAGTTTATTGACCTCGTCGACGAGGAAGACGACTAGTAGGCCACCACTGACGTGGCTATAGTTTAAATTTAGATGGTTTTCATTCAAGTTTTTCTATTCAAAGATATTTTTATTCTATTGCCATTTTATGGCCCATATGTAAATTATTCCGTATGAATAAAATATTAAAAAATTGCTCCCTAATGGGCACCACCCGTGGACAGGAGAGGACAAACCTTCTCGGAGGCGCCCCAAATGGAAAAAGTAGACATGTTTCTCCTATTTAGGGCGCACCGTTTCATATGCCCTAAGATGCGACCATTCTCGTAAGAGTGATTTGCAAAAAAAAATCATGAAAATTTTACCGACCTATTAATAATTATCAGCAGTATAAATTAGAGATTTAAAAGTAATAAAATTATAAATATGTCCAAGAACCACCTAGCGACAATTACATACACCAGCACAAGCTGAATCCGCGCGCCCTCCTCGTCTTCTCCATCAAGAGAGCCAACCAAAACTTGTTGTAGTAGACAGACGAAAAGTCGTCATGCTAAGGTCAGCAACCATGACCAATGATGATAATCATAAATCGGAAGAGACTGACGTAAACTCACACTAACGAACACGGAAATTTTAATTGACCGTTTCCCAAGAGATTCGATAGATACAAGAGTCCACACACCCTCCGCTAGTGCTATATGTACCACTAGAGCGAGGATAGGACAGGGAAGGACCTTATTCTTGTTTCACGATGTAGCCGTCGCCTCACCACCCTGAAAATACACGAAAAAGAAGACCAAACAAAGAGCAGAAAAACGGATCCGGCGGCTAGAGGTCATGGTCCGCCATACCTCCAATGCCCTAAGTCCAACAGAGGCGGAGCGGAGCAGTGGCTTCAACGTGAGTGGAACCCTAGATCGCTTTTTTGGCCGCCGTCGCAATTGACTCTCTCTTGGTTATGTACATGTTGGGAAGATGGATTTGTAGTTATAGAGTGACTGTGGACCGGTACATGAACAAGAGATATGTGACTTTGAAGCTGCGCTCCCAAAACCAATCTAGGGTATCGCCCCCTTGTCGGTGATGCCGCCGGTTCGTCCTGCCTCCGGTGTCCTTGGAGAATTGGAGGTGTGGCGGACCACTGCCCTTCGCCAGCGGGAGGTTTCCGTTCTTTTATTTAGTTTGTTTTTCAATGTATTTTTTGGGGTGGTGAGGCGGGGTCTACATCTAGAATTCAGAATAATGTCCTTGTCGTCCTATCCTCGCTCCGGTGGCGCTTCTAGCGCCGGCGAGGGCGCGTGGAGTCGTATGTCCGGCAGATCTCCTAGGATCTCGTTGGTTTCTATGTTCGTTGGTGTAGTTTTAAGTCAGTCTCTTCCAATCTACGGTTATCAGTTCTGGTGCGCTGGTCCTTTGGGGTCTTAACATGACGACTTCCTGTTTGTCTACTACAACAAGCTCTACTACAAAAAGCTTTCCGAGATCATCGACGCACCCTCGACTCGCGTTAGTGTTTGTAGCCATTGCTAAATGGTCCAAAGACCTATTTCTAATTTTCGTTACTTTTAGTACTATTTGTAGTCGGTTGTTGTTGATGATTATTAATAAAACGATGAAATTTTATAGAGTGGCTTTTTTTTGACGAAAAGAGTGACTTGTGACTTAGCGTATGGTAGTTTCCTCTCCGTGGCGTGGAGATACATGGTCCAGATTTTCCTTAGAATACACGGGGTCCATAAAATCATCCAACAAACTACAATGAAGATTTCGGTTACCAGTTTACATTCAATCTTAATTGCTCCATCAAATATATTTCGTCCATTTCAAAATATAGATGTTTTATACTTCTCATAAAACACACTTATCTAGAATTTTCTTTAGTATATAGGTCCACTTATTTTGCTCTGAACCTACACATTAAAAACCGTCTAAATATTTATAGCATTTGAAAAAAGACTAAAACATCTTGTAATTTGTATATGTTATACTAAT
Source organism: Avena atlantica (assembly GCA_910589765.1). NCBI lineage: Eukaryota > Viridiplantae > Streptophyta > Magnoliopsida > Poales > Poaceae > Avena > Avena atlantica. Next base: position 419,316,514 of record OU342733.1, on the reverse strand, counting down.
CCTATCATTCCAATCATACCAGCATCAAATATAAGAGAAGACTGATCTAAATATGTACTTCTGTTGTCGTAGTACTACCTCGACGATCAAGCCAACCGTGCCTCGCCGACTTTTGCGACAGCGACGTAGACGGAATCTTGTCGCCTTCCGCCGTTACGTGCTCCTCCTCTCCTCTGCATTGGAGTGGATCTCAATCTGCCGATCGAGCTCACACCGGGCACTCCGCGCCGCCGTCGTCCTTGAGGTCTTCGTTCTTGGGATCGGCAGCGGCCGGAGACGGCGCGACGACGTCGGCGCGGCAGAGCGGGCACGTGGAGTGGAGCCGCAGCCAGGCGTCGACGCACGCCGCGTGGAACCGGTGCCCGCAGCGCGGGAGGAGGCGGGCCAGGTCGCCGTCGCGGAACTCCACGATGCACACCGCGCACTCGGCCTTCCCGCCGGCAGTGTCGTCGCTGCCCGAGTCGTACACGGAGACGGGCAGCTGGTCGGGGTCGGTCAGGCGCCTCGACGCTCTAGGCGAGGTCGCCGGGGAAGTGTTGGCCGATGACGACGACGCCTCCTCGTCTACGCCGCCGAGGGAGGACGGCCCATTCTTCCCGGAGAAGAACCGCCAAAAGTAGAAGAAGATAAGGAGGATCATGAGCAGGTTGATGCTGACGAGGCAGGCCGTCAGCGCCGGGCCGTGCGGAGCCCAGTGCTTGCTCTTCTCCACCGCTGCCGCCATCGCCGTGGTCGCTGGGCTCTGGGCCGTTGACATGGCGGCGCCTGATGCAAGAAACTGGATTTGGAAGAGAGAAACAGCAGATGGCAGTTGCCTATGGTGTGCATATAAACCACAGAAACTAAATCTTTTCTACTACAAACGTCAGAAAGCTTGTTCAAAAGAAGATAAATGCATGCCAAGAACAGGAAAGGGTAGCAAACAAGAATGGAGAAAGTGGTGACGGAAAATGAAGCACATGGGGGGTTTATAAAAGGGGGGATGGGGGAGGTACCATCGGCCCTTGGTGTGTTTTGGAGGTACAGTTTAATTAGTATCCAATGGTTTGACTGAGGTTACAGTTGTTAGCTTGTTCAGCTTTTACAACTCCTGGATTATTATTGTAGGTTGGAGAAGTCACCTAAGGGGCTTACTGGCTAGCTGCTAGCACCATGCATGGTCCATTGATATGTAGGTTTGACAAGGCAAACTCGGTTCTTTTCTCAGCACTCTCTTAATAAAATTTATACTCCGAAAGGATGGTCACTGACGAGGCTGGATCCCTTCCTTCCTGGTTGGATGTGGCGATATAATAAGTTGATGTGTAAGATTATCTCCGTGGGAGCTTTGCCCCGATGAGGGTCGGCGTTGGTGAACTGAATAATCAACAAAAGCTCACTATCCTCTTATTGTTTTTTCACATAAAACGTCATTTACTCATGGTGCTCTATGTTCCGCGAGCCACCACGATCTACTTTTTCCCACCATGTGACAAAAAATGTTCAACCTTACGACAAGCCATGATAATCCTTTTAAGAAGACCAATTATGGTGTTTTCATGGTAAACATGGAATTTGTGTGATCGTTCAAGAAAGTGTTTATATAGTTTTGCGAAGATAACTTGTGATTACTATCCGAAGACAGTGAATGACATAACTCAACCTCGTGCTCAAAAATTAGTTTCTCGACAAGGTAAAAAATTATGTATAGTATTATAAAAAAGGTACTCCCTCTGACCCATATTACTTGACTCAAATTTGTCTAGATTTGGATGAATCTAGACACTATTTAGTATATAGGTTCATCCAAATTTTGAGAAATCCAAGTCAACTAATATGGGTCGGAGGGAGTACTAGAAAGTAGTTGCGCAAAACCTAATAAAATATTGATTAAGCGACTGGTTTCAAAATGAAGACCAACAGGATGTGTTAAAAATGAAGTGTATCAGGTAAAATATTAACACGCCCGCGGCACTTCAACAAGGGGGCATTATCTCTACAACAATATCCCTTGGGAACAATGTGTTACAAGAATGAGTGGTATATGATGAAATGCAAACTATATCAGAAACTCGAGTAGTCTAATATGTTCTACAAAGTGGCATGGTCGACCGTGGGTAATTAACATTCAAATTGAAGAGCAATGTGAAGTTAATAATTAGCTCAGAACATCAATGGTGCCATGCTATAGATGAATTTAAAATTTATTTAGTTTAGATGGTGTGGTGATTTCTTTTGACTGCACATAACATGAAATTGATTTTCGGTTTGCTTGTGAAATTGGTCGTGTGGAAGTTGTTAATTCTTATTAGATGTGGTTATTAGTCCTTACCTAAACTAGTGAAGTTAATAATTAGCTCAAAACATCAATGGTGCCATTCTATAAATGAAGTTTAAATTCTATTTAGTTTCAAATCATGCGGTGATTTCATTTGACCATGCATAAAATGAAATTGGATTTTCATTTACCATGCATGTAGAATGACTATTGTTTTTTGTTCATGTAAGACCTGTTTGTGAATTGGTTGTGCAAAAATTGTTATTTTTAGATGTGGTTATTACCCTTACCTAAACTAGTGATATGCGGTTCATGTACTTGAATGAGGTAGACAAACTTATGAGAGAAGCACGCATGGTTTCTTGCTCAAAGAGTATAAACTATTCTAGGTCCTCTTTTAGATATATATATATATATATATATATATATATATATATATATAGGATGCTAAAACATAAAAAAATTGATAAGCATATGATTGCCATTCCATGAATTTTGCAATCTTATCTATTGAGAAAAAACATGCAGAACAAAAGTACAAAAATTAGCAAAAAAAAGATAACATATTTTATGAGAATTTAGAGAGATAGATAGAGGGTGAGAGAGAGTACACGCAAGATATAAAGTATGTAGTTTTCATGCAATTTTTTAATTTTTTTGTTGGATCATTCTATTTCGTATATAGAAATTTCATATGGTTCTGGGATTATGTCCTATTCTTAGGAGTGTCGTATATGAATTATATATAATTATAATATTTTATACTTTTATTACCTAAAGGGTATACATTAACCTTGTGGGGAAATGTATGTTCTTTCATATGTTAGTCTACGTTCAAAGGCAACACCTAGATTTGATCTGTTTTTCTTCTATAATCGACCCACTTCTATTTATATTAACTTTTACTAAAATAATCATACATTTTAGGTGTTTCTTAAGGTTGGAATTTTCTAAATTAAGACAATGTAACATGTCTTAAGCTCCGTTGAACAGATTAGTCTATGTTGCTTTAAGTAATGTGACATGGCATATGGTATTGCTGATTTGTCAATGATTTAGTGGTTGAATTAAATTTAGGCCATTCTTGAGGAATCCAGATCATCACATGTTGTGCTGATGTGTCAATATATTAGTGGCTGTGCAAGACAACATCCAATAGGGTTAGCCAAAAGGAGCTTGCATGAATAGTTTGTCAAGTTCTTAATTGATAACCGATAGATAAAAAATTCACTAGATCCTGCATGGTCCCCTTTCAATGATGACGAAATGTGAGTAGACTTGTACTGGGAACTTAATTATAAAACTATACACTTGTGTATTAACATTGTTTGTTATCATTAAGTATGGATGTGATCTAAAAAAATCTTGCAGGACCTAATTTATTCACCGGACTCTCGATTGGATTTTTGAAGCAGAACATAGGAAAAGTCAAACTATAACAAACCATGTGATATAAGGAATACATAAAGAATAAATGCTGACTTTACGAGCATTTCTATTTTAGCAGCACTCTAGTGTTAAGATCAGTTTATACTTTCTTAACGGCAATGTGATGAACTCGTTCAATAAAATGTTAGCGAATACGTGTACCAAAACCATTCACATGAAAAAAAATCAAGATAGTATGCTAACAAAATCAAGGCATGAAAAGGTTTGAGAAACTCGGAGAAGCAATCTTATTTGCCATGCTATGGAGGACGGGTACCAGCAGAGCAGGCTTTAGCCAGCGACAAATGCAACCTGTAGGTACACATTTTCCCTTCTCTATTAATCCATTCTCTCTCACATGCAAAGATCTGCACCTTCACAAATTCTGAATGACGATTCTCTTCATGATCCATAGTTCTCACTGCATAAACTACTCAATCTTGTAATTGATAATAGTAGGTTATGTCCTCGGTTCTGAACTTCCCATAAAGTTGTCTTGTTATAAGGATGAACAGGTGGATAAGGTCTGTTATGTGGAAGAACCAATCCATTTTCAACGCTCGTTGGTTTATTGCTTCCTGATATCTGGTAGTCTTACTTCTTTAGGATTTGTGATAGAATTCATCTGCGTCACTGGTTGTATTTGCTGCTTCCGCTGGTTGAAAGGAGCTGATTTCTGTTATTGAGTACATTTGCTACAACACATGGAGAGATTAGCTATGCAAGACTCGGTTTTACTGAGCCTAGAGAGGAAAATTTAAGTGGATCACCTAAGTGAAGTTTCAGATATAAGCAGAGAATTGGATATATAGAAAGACCATTAATATTCCGGAAAAACCATTCACAATATAGTTTGATTTAATTCTAAAAAAATTAGATTGACTTATATTTTTATTTGTATTAATTTTGTCTAATTTGGAGAGTGGAAATGGTATGGAAATGGAAACTGATAAATTTTCCTATGTATAATTTTTTTAACTTGGAGAATGGAGATGGTATAGAAATGGCAATTGGTAAATTTGTACCATGCATGTACTTTGAACATCATATCATCTAACTATGTATTGAAATAACAGGGAATAACAAGGCAGCTTTAGATTTTTTATAGCATCATAAACATGCAGTTCTCGGTCTAAAATAATTGGATCTATAGATTTCAAGAATACACAATTGTGCGACCAACTGTTCTTCGGTTCTTCTTTTAGGGAGTGCTCATTATGCGTTCGTGCATGCAGCTTTCGAAAAATCTGAGAATTCGCCTCCGACATCAAGGGGATATCCACAGGCTATTGTAGAGAAAGGCATAAAATCTTTTGAAAGATACCTGCTACTTGTTTTTCCAGGCTATTTCAAATGCATGGTACACAATAAGATATATCCAAAGACTCTTTGTATGGAGTTTTCCTTACAATGTCTTCAGAGAGAAATAAATTTGATGGTTAAGAAAATCTAGCGGGATCTAGTTCATTCACCTGACTATCAATTGGATTTGTTGAAGCAGCGCATAGGAAAAAAAAATCAAATTATAACAAACTTGCTATAATATCATAAGTATGGAAGATGGACGAATACAGAAAGAATAAAAAATGGTGACTTGACGAGCATTTCTATTTTAGTAGCACCCGGGTGTGTTATTTTCAGTTTATAGTTGCTTAACGGCAATATTGTGACAAACTCGTTCGATAAAATGTTAGTCAAATACGTGTACCAAAACCAGTCACACGTACGAAAAAGAATCAAGATAGGACGACGCTGACAAAAACAAGGCATGAAAAGGTTTGAGAATCTCGGAAAAGCGATCTTATTTGTCATCACACTGACTATTCAGCACGCCGCGTATCGTCTAGTATATCTATCCGGTGGAGTCAATAGTAGCGGCAAGTGTACGAGAGAGACGATGAATCGATCGACTGTGCTATCTAAGCGATCGACCGTATGTGCATTGGTCAAGACTCATGATTTAAGAGCGACAAAGATTGGCGAGACGGAGATGGTGCATGTGGTAGAACATATCTCGCTGCTTGTACGGGAAACTACGTCGATATTTGTTGCTTCGTTTCGCTTGCCGTCCTTCCTTGTCACCGGGCGGCAGCTAGCGTGCAGATGCATGCGGCGGCAGCCGGCAGAGGCGAGTTGCTGTCCTGGAGGCTGGAGGGTACGAACGGTGAGAGCGTTCCGGCCTGTTAGACGGTGACGGCCGGCGCCGCTGCCGGATAAGAGGCGCGCACTCCCGTAATTAAGCACATGTGATGTGATGTGCGAAACGGTAGCATCTGAGGGAGGGCACATATATATGGGAAAGTGAGCAAGATGCAGGTTCCAAAATTTCCACTTGCACCCACGCCCACAGGTTCCAATATATCGCATCAGCATCAGGACGTGAGGCGAAGCCAGTTGTGTTAATCTAAAACTAGTACCACTTTACATGTCATGAATTGACACCGAATCTGATAGCGGGATCCACCTGCAAGGATCAAGGTTGCTGAGATGGACCAGGCCCCACATGTCAGCCGTATTAAAAAAATTCAAAATATGAAGGAAAAAGAAGTGGGATGACGTTGACAGTCCCCGTCCGTGTAGCACCACCGCAGCCTGGCGAGCCTCCCGCCACAGACCAGCTTTCCGCTGCTAGATACCATCGCTACCGCCGCCGGCAACCACCCCCAGTGGGTTCGACCTCCAGGGCGGTCACTGATACACGTCTTGTGCAGGCACGGAAGGGCGGTGACCGTGTTGTCCTGGGAGCTGCCGGTAGTAGGCGACAGGGCAAGGCGAGGCTGGGGCGGCGGTCATGCTGTCCGGTGAGGCAGGGCAAGGGTGGACGGCGGTGCAAGGCTGGGTAGGGTCGCCGCCGACACGGTGTGGCACTCCCGAAGAGGGCATGCATGGCAATGGCGGCGAGTAGGTCCAACACCGCGATGTCGACGAGCAGGTTGCCGACGACAAGTAGGGGACTCCCACTTCCTTTCTTTTTTTTTCTTATTTTATACTTCCTCCGTTTCAAAATATAATATGTTTTAGATTTGTCAAGAAAATGAATCTAGAATTGTTTTATATGTAGGTTCACTTAATTTGGGATGAATCTACACACTAAAAGAAGTCTAGATTCATGTTCTTAAAAAACCTAAAACATCTTATATTTTAAAATGGAGGGAGTATTTGATTTTTTAAGTACGGCTGATAGGTGGGCCCCAGTCCATTAGCAACTTTGACCCTTAAAGGTTGGTCCTGCTGTTAGTTTTGGTGTCAACTCGTAATCAGACGCGCAGATGAGTGCTTTTTGCGAAAACTTGGTTTTGATGTGATAATTTTTTGCGATTAAAACACCAACTAATATCATTATGAAAATTGTAGTACAATTCGAACGGACGCAAGCCGGTCAGTTTTCGTGTAATTAAGTGCAAGATCCATGCAGCCGTAGCTGCTGAGGCGGCCGTACGCGTGTAAGGCTGCATGCACATCAACGAAAGAAACCAAGTGCAGTCTGCGCGCAGAGTGCGATCTGCCGGTATGGATCCGAACCGACATTGCCCTCGGCCTCGGGTATGGGAGTATGTATGGCTCTTCTCTTGGCTAGGGACGCATGCAGGCGTGCCAATGTGCCATGTGAGCGTGTATGTACGCGCGCCTGCTGCCTCTTGAGGACGCCGGACGGGTGGTGCCAGTTGTTTGGTTAGCGATTTTGTAACGTAACCCGATTACAGTGTTAATTGACACCGTAAAAATCTGTTTGGTTTAATTCTCCCGTAAACAATTACCCTGTAATCAAATTCCACCTCTTTAGGAAAGTGTTACCGGTCATTTCCCTCCAGTAACAACTACCGAGCCTGACCCGAGACCGACTTTGTCTTCTCTTGCTCGCGCCGTCGACAGAGAGTCCTGCCGCCGGCTGCCTGGCCCTTCTCCACCGGGTCCTGCCGCCGGCTGCCCGCCCCTTCTCCACCGAGTCCCGACGCCGGCCCCGGGTGCGGTACAAGCCAGCAACCCCTCCCTTGACTTCCTCTTCTTCACCACCGGTGGCGCCATGTGAGAGCATACGATTGCTGCGGCCATGGATCCCAAAGCTTTGAGATACCTATTGATCCGTTTCTAGGTTCCTTCTCCTCCACTTTCTAGCCATCTTGGAGCCCACCTATAGATCTTTGTTTAGATTAGGGATTTTTCTTGGAATTTCATGGTGTTTATGATCTGAAGATATGGTAGGAAAAAATCGTGATGCCTTTTCCATTACCTGTAATGAACCAAACAGATTTAGAAAGTTCCCATTCCGTTACCATTACAGTACGTGAATTGATTCCGTTACTAATTACGTTTCCAGAACTGAAACAAACACGTTCCAGGTATGAGCATGAGTGGTCGTGAAAGCGGCCTAGCTACAATAAGTTAATCATAGCCGATCCAGCACGTTCGAGCTAAATGGCTGCAGCGACGACTGGAAAAAGCATCTGGGTATATCGGTATAGGTAGAGGGTCCGTACGGCCGTATCTGCTGGGGTCCACGATCGATCGATCGGTGATGGCCAACGAGACCCTGAAAGGCCGCGGCCTACTGGGTGCGCTGAGCCTTCTCGAGCCGCTAGCTGGCGGCTGGCGCGGCGCCCATATCCATGAACCAAAACCACGACGGACGACCGCGCGCGGCCGCATAACCGCGGTCAAGATTGGAGCAGCGGAGCTCTAGATCTTTGCGACGGGATCTGGAAGCTTGTAGGGTTCTTCCCCTTTTTTCTTCTGGCCCGATGGCCGGTGCTGAAAAAGAAGGGGACGTCGCCGCTTCTCGCAATAAATCAGCTTTGTGGGCTAGCTTCCGTGTTGTGGCTGCGCGTTACTGGCCGGCCGTGGAGGCGGGGGGAGAGGGAACGGCGTCGCAGCTTGTGGTAAGGCGGATTCTCTGCTGGCCGGCCGTGGTGGCGAGGAGGAGCGGAGAAGCCTTGCGGTGAACGTCTCGACTGGGTGGTCCTGTTCTCTTGCAAAGGGGACGGTTTTGGTGGAGCCCATGGAGTGGGTGGGCCGGCCGCTTCCTCTTCTAGGTCGCGATGGCGGCGACGCAGCGGAGGTCGGTGGGTGGACTCTTCCTTCTTCTCGAGCTCTTCCCTGGTCAGAGAGGCCTCTCCACGCTCGAGCTCTTCGATGCGCCGTGGACGCGCTTGTTCAAACCTCCGGTGTGGAGGCCCTGTCTGGAGCACTCTGTCGGATTCCCCCACCAAGCGTTGCCAAGTAGTTTCGTCCCCGACGTCACTCTGGTGGCCGGCGAGAGGTGCTCGATGCCGGCGGCGGTGGAGAAGAAGACCGAGGACCTGATCGTGTTTTTGCTTTTAGTCTTAGGGTCTTCTTTGCATATGTTGTGGTACTGCTTTCGCTGTTTCCCTCTTTCGTGGGCTTTTCTATAATATGTACCACCGTCTTAATTAATGAAGCAGCTTCTAGGCCTTCGGGCCCTTTAAAAAAAAAATTGGTGGTGCACTGGTGTATGTGTCCCCGATGAGCCGATGGAGATCCTGTCACCGTGCTTGCTTGCCTTTGAAGAACCAGAGGCGACGAGGGGACCTCGTCTATATGTTCCTAGTGTGATCGACCACACGTCGCCGTCGACGTACACGAGATGGTACGATCTGAGGACGGTACAACTGAACAGGACGACGGTACGACGACGTGATCTTTCAGAAAGATATTCTCTTTTAAGTACTCGTCGCTGCCGCTTCCTATGCAGCACAACGCACCAGATAACGTGATCTCTCTCTTGGAAGCTAGCGTGCGTGATTTAGCTGTGAGCTGATTCCGTATCTGTTTAGCATGCGACTCTTGCTTGCTACTGCCCATCACTGTTGCGTGCAGTGCAGGTGACCACACGGGCCACATCTATCCTTCATCTGTGGGAAGTGGGATTCTAGCTAGGTGTCCGGTTTGGTACTATCTACTGTACATATATGTGGACAGGTCAGTAGTACTATCTAGCTTACAACATGCACGCTTCTATCGACTTGGATCGAAGACACAGACTCTTCCCAGTTGTCGCCGGATATTCGTCTTCAGATAATATCCAAAATAGTGTCGGAAATGTAGCCTTTCCACACTCCAATCCGAAAAACAATCACCACTAACACAGCAATATCCATCATTGTACAATGCGGAAGAACGTGACGGTTGCACAAATACTATCTCAAATACCTCTAAACATTGGTTTTAGAAGGGTACTTGTCGGTAATAAGTGAGATGACTGCTACACTTCTACCAAAGGCTCATGATGGTTCAGCCATCGGATGACCATGATAAGTTTGTGTGGAACTTGACATCATCCGGGGTGTTCCCGGTTAAATCCATGTATGAATGATCATACTATGTTTCTTCGTAAATACATTTAGAAATTAAAAATTCCTCTCAAAATCAAATAAATTATATGGTTTCTTAATACTAAGGTTTTGCTCACAAAGGATACTCTGGTTAAAAGAAATTAGGTAGGATGTACGAAGTGTTGTTTATACGGGTCACGGGAAACCATAGAACACTTATTTATATCTTACCCTTTTGCTCGCCTTTTTGGAGAATTATCATTTTGCTTATGATTTATCCCCTCCGACTAATATAGCGAATACGTTTGGTAATTGGTTACATAGTTTTGATAAGTCATCTAAGTCTAGAATTCACATCGGTGCTTCAGCCTTATGTTGTTCTATTTGAAGATGCAGGAAATGATATTATCTTTAATAAAACAAAAAATAATAATCTTATGTAGATTAGTGGCATGTTCGGTGCAGCTTTAGGCGTTACTATCTCCACCAGACCAACGTGATATTATTGCTATTGGGTGCAGTTGTCTCCTGATGGTCGCTGGGCACATCTTCATCCAGTATGTCTGGATGCATTCAGATAAATTGGATTATGCTGTTTAGTCGCTCGTTTCTTATTTTTTGTTGGTTGATTTTGGTGTCGACCTTAAACGATCCATGATTTACAATACTATTGGAGTTTAAATTATTAATAAAAGAATGTGTGTATCGACTGATGCAGAGGCCAGGATACATCCCCTTTTCGAAAAGAAAAAAAAAAGAAAAAATACTAAGAATTGATAACACATGTTATTTCGTCTACCCAGTGGCTGTTTTCTGCTGTGTTTTCCTGACCGCTTTGGTGGTCGATGCCGTTTCTATTGTTTTCTGTGTTGTTTCTTTATTCGTCTCGTGCATCTTAGATATCTCGGTTAGCTCTTGACATTACGTGGGCTGTAAAGGGCAGACGTAACTAGTGTGACCCCTAGTAAAAAAAAAAAACTAGTGTGACCCTTAATGTTAATATATTTCCTGGGAGAGAAAGACGATGCAGTTGCGATACTATATGGAGTTTTTTTTAGAATACATAGTTTCATAGGTAATATCGGAGATTCTATTTAAGTGGTCTTATTCATTACAAGAAAAAGATTTGAACAACTGAAATCACAAAAGTACGCGATCACTAAGCATGTCGCAAACCACTGACCTTTCCACATACTATGTGCAGTAGATGGTGTGGGAAGTGGGATTATAGGCATGTGTCCTGCTCATACTCTGTAGCTAGTAGCTAGCTCCCGGTCCATGGACATGAAGTCATGGATGGGTGGTCCAGGAGTCACTGCATGCAGTGCAAGCAACAGTATGGACACTCGCAGTCGCAGGAGACGTAGTATTTGGTTTGTTGCTGCTCCATCCATGGCCTGATGGCCCATGCCATGCATGGTGTTGCCATCCGAGCCAGCTCACGTTCACAGATAAGCCTCGGGGCTCACACCTACCTGGCTTATCACAGATAAACCACACGGTACCTAACGACATCATGAGCAAACCAGCAAATCCTTCACGCTTCCATCCAAAATAGACAGGAGCAGCGCGCGATCGAGCTCAACACTACAAAAATAAAATCATTCCGATCGTCGCCTGGTCAGTTGTACCGTACTCAGATCGTACCGATTTCGCCTCGTCGCCGCAGGTATTTTTTTCCTTTTTCTGAGGCACGGCGCCGTCGCCTCCGCTGGAAAATGGCCACATGCGCGCACCAGCAACTTTGCCGCTTCTGAGGTTGACGTGTATGTACGGCAGCCAGCGACTTGTGCTTACTAATGCGTAGTATCTCCACAATATCTTGGATCAGAAAGATGGTCGAGAGGAGATGCCAAATTAGTGAAAGCCATCTAATTAATCATTAATGTCATGTGGTTGTACGACCAAGTACAGCAGCACTACCATCTGATGTGCTATATATCGATCATGAGCTCCAGAATCTTTGGCAATTAACATATGTAGGTCAAGCAGTAAATCATTTGTGTTTGAAAAACATTTATTCGTTTCTGTTGGAATTTGCCCATAGATCCGACTACATTAAACTAGACAAACAAACACGCTTAAAAAATCTTATGGCCAAGGGCATGTGTCGTGCCCTCTATTTTCTGTTTATTTCTTCTTTTCTTGCTCTCACACGGTACATCAAAGTTATAGCCCTACTCGTGTATTATATACACGTCCTAAGAACCAAGCGCTGACTTGGTGGCAACGCTAGCGAGTGCGCAGCCAGCCCACCCGGGTTCAAGTCCCCATGGGGACTGAATTAAACGGGATTTTATCCGAGCGTGTATAATTCACTGCTGGAGAGGTCTCATCTACCTAACAACGTATAGCCCGCGAGGGATCATTCCCCGGGGGTCAACGTATATATACACATCTTGGTACCAACGCAAAACCAAACACATTTCAAACTAGAAAACCTACGTAGACTCCGACACACACACCACATGTACCAAACAACTAGTACTTGGACTAGGAGTCACACTCCATGTCCAAATCGGACACTACCAAACCAAACTGATCAAGATTATGCTAACAATCTCTCTCTAATCTTGATCAACGACTCTTTGTCTTCCGTGCTTCTTCTGGTCTTGACTCGTTGTAGATCCGTGTCTTGTCTAGGTCTCGCACCACGACAAGTCTAATTGACTCTCCCCAATTTCGACTTAACGAATTTACGGAACAACTCAAGTATGATCCGGACTACCCAGCCACGCTAGCAACCTTGTGGAATCGCACCACCCGTAGAACACACCGTCCACCCTAGCGCAATACATGCCGACCTCCTGGCGTGGACTGTACCATCCACTTCGGCCTCATGTAGAGACATGGCCTCATTGAAGAGACTCACCTTCACTGGTTTACCGCCCCCTTCATACTTGAACTTGATCCTCTCGTCGAGACACATAGACGACCTGATCGAGGCACGCAAATTGCGTCTTCGTCCATACAATGGACAGTCCCTCATGTTGGAATTATGCCCTAGAGGCAATAATAAAGATATTATTATTATAATTCTTGTTCATGATAATGTTTATATTCCATGCTAGAATTGTATTAAGCGGAAACTTTAATACTTGTGTGGTTTGTGAACAACACCATGTCCCTAGTACGCCTCTAAGGACTAGCTCATTGATTAATGATAGTTAAGGTTTCCTAGCCATGGACATGAGTTGTCGATTAATAATGAGATCATATCATTGGGAGAATGATATGGTGGACAGACCCAAACTAAGCGAAGCAATTAGACCGTGTCATCGTGTTCGTCTTTGCGAAGCTTTTCTTATATCAAATATTGTATTCCTTAGACCATAAGATAATACAACTCCCTGGTATCGGAAGAAAGCTTTGAGGTCATCAAACGTCATCCTATGAGAGGGTGATCATAAAGGTGTCTCTCAGGTGATCGGAAAGTATCTGTTGGGTTGTATGTATCGAGATGGGATTTGTCCCTCCCAAGTTGGAGAGATATACTTCGGGCCCACTCGGTAATCGATATCAACACCGCTTGTAAGCATGTGGTTAAGGAGTTAATCACAAAGTGATATCGGATTACGGAACGAGTAAAGTACTTGCTGTGAACGAGATTGAACTAGGTATGACGGTACCGACGATCAAATCTCGGGCAAGTAAAATATCGCGAGACGAAGGGAATATATATATGGGATTGATTGAATCCTGACATCGTGGTTCATCCGATATGATCATCGATGAATGTGTGGGAGTTAATATGGGTTTCCAGACCCCGCCGTTGATTATTGATAGAAGATCATGTCTGCATATTCTCGAACCCGCAGGGTCACACACTTAACGTGTCTCGACGCTAGGATAGATTGGATAATTGGTTTATGAGTTTTTGTTCGGAGTCTCGGATGGGATCCGGGACATCACGAGAGGTTCCGGAGTGGTCCGGAGAATAAGATTCATATAAGGCAGTGCAGTTTTTGGAGTTCGGAATTGTTCCGGGTTAATCGGTATTGTACCGGAAGCTTCTAGAACCTTCCGGAAGGGGACCAACGTGACCCCACCTTCTGGGAGGGGGCATGGGCCTATGAGGGAGTGCCCTGGCCGCATTGGGCCAGGGGCACAAGGCCCCATAGGTCCCAGCCGGCCAAGAGAGGTTTAAACTCGAGATAGACCTTCTAGAAGGGGGGGTTTCCTTGCCCCCCACTCCTTATCCTTTGTAGGCGAAGCCCTGCTGCAGAAATTCTCCACCGATTGCACCGCGCCGTCGCGTTGTAGATCCAACCCATATCTCCACCATACTTGCTGGACCAAGGAAGGAGGAGACGTCGAGGTGCCGCACGTGTGCATCTCACGGAGGCATCGCCACTTTTGGTGCTAGATCGGATCGGATCGCGAGGAGGAGAAGCGAGTACGACTACATCACCCACGTTCCGACGAACGTTCCGCTATGCGAATCTTCAAGGGTATGAAGATCTAATCCAATCTCTCTCGTTGTTTGCATCTTCTAGATTAGATCTTGGCTTTCCCTCTGTTCGCATCCGTTGAATTTTTTTATTTACTATGCCGCGAAACCCTTCACCTCAACTTTCACTCGCATCAACTGCAACGGATCCTCACAGAGGCAAGCACTTGGAAACAACGACGACTCACAGACACAACGCTAACTCAATGTGCTAACCCGCACGACCATGACTCCTTGACTCATACTCTCCCGGACAACGATCTTTGACAAGATTCTCCAGCACCGCACCCCGGTACCACCACACTCATCAACGATCATCCCCATCCACCACCTTGCCGAGGACTCCTCGTCCGCCTTCTTCTTCCTTGTCGCTCCTCCGAGCGACGACCGCTCGCCGCCTCACCGATGACGGCATGCTCGCCGCCTCCACCAGGTTGCCCGCCCCAAGGCGCTAGTAGAGTCGCCTCCCCGGGGCAAGCGTGGCTTTAAATCTTTGACCTCGCTCTGATACCAATTATTGGAATTTGCCCACAGATCGACTACATTAAACTAGACAAACAAACACGCTTAAAAAATCTTATGGCCAAGGGCACGTGTCGTGCCCTCTATTTTTCTGTTTATTTCTTCTTTTCTTGCTCTCACACGGTATATCAAAGTTATAGCCCTACCCGTGTATATATACACGTCTTGGTACCAACGCAAAACCAAACCCGACTCAAACTAGAAAACCTACGTAGACTCGGACACACATACCACATGTACCAAACAACTAGTACTTGGACTAGGAGTCACACTCCATGTCCAAATCGGACACTACCAAACCAAACTGATCAAGATTAAGCTAACAGTTTCGCTGGGCAACTAATTATTATTTTTAGAGAAAAAGGGCATCGCCCTGGTTCCATTAATGAAACCACCAAGTTCATTACACAGTTTTTACAGCACCCAGGGGTGAGAACCCCAACCAACAAATTTTCAAACTGATTCTCAGCAACACTCAATACTCATCTACACTGAAACAAAAAACAAGCTTAACTACTCTCACGGCTCAAAACTCTACGCACATTCTAAGATATCTACAGGCTCAGGCGATCTTCTTCGGCATCACCACAGAATGTCAACCATCGCCCACCAGCATGAGTGCATTGGATCTGTTGTAATAGTGTCGAATATGTGTATAGGCTACAGTTGGACTTGGACTGTGCGGTAGGGTTAGGTGTTTGAGTCGGACACTTGTAACCTGGCCTATTATATAAAGGCACCGGGAGTAACCAAAATAGACTAAATGCAAGACAGGTTAGACACAAGATCGAGTTTCGGGACGGGACGGTGCCCGTGGCAGGCGCGCCGGACCGGCGTGGCGTTTTTTAGATCTGATGTGTCTGTACACCGTGACGGGCTTGTCGTCGACGGTACTCTGATTATAGTACCAGGGTAGGAGCGCCCGTAAAGCATGCCCCGCGGATGTAGGCTTTGCCGAACTGCGTTACCAAATGCCGTCTTCTCCGTCTACTTTCTGCAATGATCTAATCGAGTATAATGCCAACAAGTGGTATCAAAGCCATCAGGTTACAAGATCAGATTCATGGTGCGGATGATCGTCGTAGAGGAAGGCGAGTCGATGGAGGTTCTGGTGGCTGGCGGGCTTCTGTCGAGCGGAGGACGGAGCGAAGCGAGGTTCCTTACGCGGAGAGTAAGGGCCGAGCGAGCGGAATCCGAAGCTACAGTATGCATTGTTGATGACGGCGGAACACCATCAACAAAGGATGGCATTGATCGCGGGCGTGACGACGCGAGGCGGCCATGTCGTCAAAGCAGATCCGATTGGTAGGCACCATCGGTTGGATAGCTTGGCACGCAAGTTTGGGGAGATCGTACCGACTGAGGCGACGCAACATGGTTCGAGCGGTCAGACTGGCTGGTTCAACCGGAGAGGCCGGCTCGACGAAAGGAGACCATGTGCAATACGGCAAGGACCCGACGTGTTCTGATGTCGTGACGGTTATGGTCTCTGAGGCACGTAAACAAACGTGCGGGTGTGGACTCTAAGATTCGAAATATCTGGTGGAGCCCAACATGGTTTCAATTCGACACGACGTGGACCGACTCTATTATGGTGTACACACGAAACAAGGAAGGCCGAGTTGGATGACGCAAGGCGTGGCTTGGAGCTTAGGAAAGAGAGTCACGTACGGTTCGGTTTGAAGGTGGAGATAGATCCGAACTATCTCGAGGTCAATAAAAGGAGGGCTGAGGAGGCAACGGAGATCTCACAAGTTGCTTTGCCCTAAGTTCAAGCATAGAATTTTGGAGGCGAGGCGGCACACGCGAGAAGGATTTGCTGAACCGAAGGAGAGGCTCTGGTCGGTTGGATCGTCCTGACCTAAACGATATGATCGGTGGTTGTTCGTGGGAGAGCAGCGGGAGGGACGATGTCTTCCACTAGGTTCGAGGTGACGAAGTTTGATGGTACGGGCAACTTCCCGCTTTGGCAGTCGAGGGTCAAGGATTTGCTAGGGCAGCAGGGACTCCTGAGGACAATCAAGACTGATGCGGTGAAGCCTGCAAAGTTGGACGCTGATGACTGGGCTGAGATGCAAATCAGGGCGGCCAATACTATACGGCTGAGCCTAGCTGACCAGGTCCTGTACCATGTGATGAACGAGGAGTCGCCGAGTGCAATCTGGAAGACGTCGGAGGATCAGTTCCTGGACAAGACTACGCCCAATAAGTTTTATCTGAAGCAAGAACTGTACAGGATGAGGATGCAAGAAGGGGCGAACCTTACTGAACACATCAATACCTTCAACCGTGTGGTCTCGGATCTGGAGAGGATTGGGTCCAAGGTGGAGGACGAGGACAAGGCTTTGCTCATGCTTGTTTCATTGCCAAAATCCTACAAGAGTTTGATGGTTATCCTGAGATACGGCAAGTCAAGCATCACTTCAAGCGAGGTGCAAACTGCGCTGTTATCATATGATCAGCGTGAAAAACCGACTTCCGGAGAAAGTACTTCCGTTGGTGCTAGTGATGGACAAGGGCTGGTGGTCAAGGGAAATCATGGTGGGAAGGGCAAGAAAAAGAAGGGAAATCCACAGTGTCATCATTGTAAGGAGTGGGGTCATATCAGAAGGTTTTGTCCAACGTATAAGGCTAATGGAGTTGAAAATATTGCTGCTAATCTACAGCTGATTCTGATAGTGAAGTTCTGGCTTTGGTAAGCGAATTGTTCGATGAGGTGTGGATGTTGGATTCAGGGAGCTCTTATCATGTGATGTCTAACAAGGAGTGGTTCTCTACCTACAAGCCTGGTGATTTTGGAGCTGTCTATCAAGTCGATGGTGCGCCTCATCGCATCATGGGCATGGGAGATATCAAGATCAAGTCTAAATATGGTGGTGAAATGGTGCTCCAGGATGTTAGATATGTGCCGAGGGCTTGCAAGAATCTAATCTCACTGGAAGAACTCCATGACAACGGTTATACCTATCGTGTTGACAGGGACAAGTTGTCTATGCGGGTCAAGAAGAACAAGAAGTTGGTGCTGAAGGGCAGAAAGACTAGGAATAACCTGTACAAGATGCGTGTGAGCATCATTCCAGGTGGAGCTAAAGAGAAGCACCATGAAGCGGCAGGATCAGCTGGGGCGACCGGGTCCGATGAGGGCTTGGACGACGGCTCATGCAAGTGAGCAACAAGAAAACCAAGTTAAACATACACTGAGGTGTTCGCGCAAAGACGCGCGGTTCCATTGGCAACATATTCGCCAAGGTGGAGATTGTTGTAATAGTATCGAATATGTGTATCGGCTACAGTTGGACTTAGACTGTGCGGTAGGTTTAGGTGTTTGCGTCGGACACTTGTAACCTAGCCTATTATATAAAGGCACCGGGAGTAGCCAAAATAGACTAGACGCAAGACAGGTTAGTCACAAGATCGAGTTTCGGAACGGTCTGGTGCCCGTGGCAGGCGCGCCGGACCGGCGTGGCATTTTATAGATCTGATGTGTCTGTACACTGTGATGGGCTTGTCGTCGACGGTACTCTGATTATAGTACCAGGGGAGGAGCGCCTGTAAAGCATGCCCCGCAGATGTAGGATTTGCCGAACTGCATTACCAAACGTCGTCTTCTCCGTCTACTTTCTGCAATGATCTAATCGCGTATAATGCTAACAGGCTCCCAACATGCTTGAAAGATCAACCGATGAGATCAGCCGGTCTTCATTCTCCTTTTGCATCAGATTCCACAGTTCAATCTTTTGTTGAGCTCTTGACTTCTTTTCATATTTCACCCAAGCTCCGGCCACATCAGCAGAGGTGGATCACACGCTGAGCATTTCATCTGGACCACTAAAGTGTCCACCTTTTCTCTTGCAGGTCCTTTTTGCAGAATACTCCACTGAGCAAGGTTGTAGACAGTATTTCCCCACAGTTCATGCATACTCGTCCATGGAGAATGATTAAAACATATATCATTCCTTCTGAGCCAAATATCCCACAACACAACGACATTTATAACATTAAGAGATACATTCTTTTTTTCCTCATGCCACATGCTAGCAAATATTGTCATAATTGACATTGGAAACATCTAACTTGTCTAACACCCTACTATCAGGCCGCATTTTCATGGCAACCACATATTCAAAGAATAAGTGGTTACAAGTTTCCAGTTCATTACAGAACACAGGTTAAATCATCTACATTTTGCCTCTTAACTAGGTTGTCTCTAGCGAGGATCCTGATATGGGCAATTAACCACATAAAGAAATGAATCTTTGGGAAAACTAATTTCACACTCTAGACAGCATGCACATGTATAGCCAAAATACCCTTAAAATTAATGATTGCATATAAGGATTTCACACTATAGACACCACTAGGCTCCAGCCTCCAAACCATTGTATCACTGTCATTAGTATATTGTAAAGCTTGTACAATACCAAGCATATCATACCACTAGAGTAGGGAGCTTGTGGTCCAAACACGTCCTAAAAATTAGCTTGAGTTCACCTACATCCCAAACATTAGCCACACAACAATTCTATTCATTTACAATAATATATAAATACCAGAACTATATGGCCAGACTATAGGTCCCAAACCACTGATCCTCCCAGAATTTAAATTTTTTCCATCTCCCACTTTTCACTGGTACTCCAATTTTGCAGCCCTAGCAGCCCACAAAACTCCTTTCCAAAATGGAGAGGCACCGGTACCAATGTGGGAGAAAATATTTTTCTAATCAAGATTATACTTATAGTCAGTTAGTTGCTTTCAAAGCTTATTGTCATCTAAATGATACCTTCTAATCTAGGAGGCTAGTAGGAAAATGTTCATCACAGATAAATCTGGAATTTTAAGCCCACCAAACTCTTTTTTCTAGGAAACTAAGCCCTAGTTGGCCAGATGGTATTTATGGTTTCCCTCATAATCATCCCAAAGGCAATGTGTCATTTGTGAGTTAATCATGTTTATGGCCCACTTAGGAAATTTAATCACACTCAAGAGGTAAAGATGGATACTAGCAATCACTCAAGAGTTCAAGAGGCAAAGAAACCTCAAATGAGATAGATCATTTTGTAAAGTTTTTATATATATAATCAATATATCAAGTTTGATATTTTTTATTCCAACCATGTCACATAATATGACACCACGCGAAGGTTTCGCATTGTTTCGATCGTTTTTGAGTTTTTATGCCCGTGTTAAACTATCGTCAAAATGACGAGCATGAAGATTCTTATGCAATATAAAAATCTAATATTTGAGTGTAGATAGATAGATCTTATTTTCTGCAAATTTTGATATATTATTTGTCTTTTAATGAATTAGAATGATTTAGTTACATTTTTTCTAAGATTAATTAATGAGTTAAAAGGGAAAATCGCTAAGCCGAGGGCAAGCTATCCTACACCAAGGGAAATTCTACGCCGACGGTCAGCTTTATGGGGCGCGCAACTCTTGGCCTACGCTCTCGGTCCTGACTTTTGGTCCTAGGCATCTAGCTCCATTCCCGTAGTGTCTTTCTCTGTCCCATCGGATGATCAAAATCATCACAATCTCAACCTGTCAGCACAAGTTGATATACTCGCTCTGATCCATGTTAGTTGACTTAAATCTATTCTAGATACAGATGTATCTATCACTAAAACTTGACTAGGAAGATTCACATCTAGATGAATCTATATCAACTAATATGACTCGGCGGGAGTACTACTATCTTATTTTACCTTCTTTTCTTCACATGTGACTCCCTCAAATCTTGCCATTCTGTAGTACCTCGACTCGTTGACCCATAGCTGGAGAACTTGACGCTTTCTTTGTCCCGGAGCCTGAAGTACCACATAGAACAAGTTCTAAGCCTATCGCTAATGGCGCCGCCACATGAGGTTGAGCTCCTCCTAAGGGAATCTCCACCGGGCCGATCCATCCGGTCGCCCAGATGGTCCGTTTTTGTCTGTTTGGGTCGAGCCACGGTCGATTTGGGGCCGTGATTCGACCTGTCCGGCCGACCGCGCCCAACAGCCCAACCCATATGTCTGTATACCTCCCGCTGTCACTGGTTGACACCCTCGCGATGGGACTTTAATGGCGACGTGACGTCGGCTTTCAGCGCCGGCGGCTTCCCACGCGGCCAGCGTTTCCCGCCATCATTTCCCGTGTGCGCCTCGCTTCCCGCAGCGAGAAAACTTCCCGCGCATCCCACGCCGTTTCCCACCTCCGCCGCGGTTTATAAAAGACGACCGCCGGCGTGGCGGAGACAACAAGCCCCAAAGCAAGAGAAAACTAGCAGCCGAAAAAGCTCCAGCCGCTAGCAGCCATGCCTCACCGCAAGATCGCCACATGGTCCAAGATCCGGGAGATGTGCCGCACCCGCTACCCGGACGTGAAGGTCGATGAGGTCCACCTCGAGGCAATAGTGCTGGCCTTTGAGAAGGTAGGCGAGATTGCCGAGTTTGCGCTGCAGCGGGTGGTGGAGGCGGCGGCAACGGTGGCGGCCCAATGGGCAGTGACCGACATACACCACGTCCCCGCCAAGGAGGCGGTGGCCTTGGAGGCCCCATCTGTGGATCTTCGCGAGATCCTCCACGAGGCGGCCATGACCACGCTGGAGGAGGTGGCCAAGGAGGCCGCCATCTGTGAGCTCAGCCATGCCCCCAAAGCGCGCAACAACGCGGAAGAGGCGCGGCGCGAGCATGTGGCCGACTCGGAGGAGGAGGAGGAGAGCGTGGCTCTGTCCGATGAGGCAGCGGTCGCGAGGGGTCTCGTCGATGGCGACGACACGAAGGTGGCAGAGGATGATGACGAGGAGGGGGAGGAGGTGGACCGGCTGGAGGCGCCGATCACCGTCCCCATGCAGATAGCACAGGCGCTGGGCTTTGGCCCCAATGGTGCTCCATTTTGTCTCCGGCACCGGCTCCGGCTCCGGCTCAGGCTCCTTCTCCGGCGGAGATGCTCTCCCAACAGGAGGCGAGAGACCACTGGGCCACCGAGATGGACAAGGCCCTGGTGAACCAGGTGGCGGAGGACTGGTTGAAGGCGGCGGGTAAGGTGGTATATCGCGACCATGCGCGTGACTATCACCGCGAACACGTCCAGCAACAGACCATCTGGTCCGCTAGGGCGGCGATCGACGGGGCCGGCATCCATGGCAACGATGGCGAGTAGCCGCGGCGCCATCCTCCTATAGCAGTAGCCGTAGCAGCAACAACAGTAGCATCCCCCACTTAATTTGTTTGAATGGCCTTTTTGTAACTGGTTGGGCTTATAATCTAATTAAAAGATATCTTAAGTACTAATGTCTCACTTACATATGGGCCCGAGTGACCAACGGGCGGGACACCTCGCGTTGTCTGGGCCGATGCAACCGTTGCCCAGATTAGATGCACGGATGGGTCGAGCCGGACGCGTTTGTCCGGATAGGTCGGACCACTAGGGCGCCATGCATGCCCCACGCGTCTGTGCGGACAAGTTCGGACACGCTCGGACGGGGTATCTCCACCGGGCCAACCCATCCGGTTCGAGCGTATCCGTGCGGACGAGCGCGACGTGCACGGCGCTCCAGCGGGCCGACCCATCCGGAGAAACTCATTCGGCTCGACTCATCCATGCATCTAATCTGGGGCTTGGTTGCGTCGGCCCGGACGTACGCGGACAACGCGGGTGTCCTGCCCGCGCGTGCCACTGGCCCACCCGTCAGCCACCTCTTACCGGCGCCATTAATTCAAACGCGGTCAGTGGCACCGATTCAGACGCAACTGCGACAACAATTCAAAGGGAAGATTGACCGGCGGCAGCCTGCGCCACCAATGTCGACAAAATAGCACGCTGATGTCTATGCACGCTATTATTCTTGTAGACAGTGTTGGGCCTCCAAGTGTAGAGGTTTGTAGAACAGTAGCAAGTTTCCCTTAAGTGGATCACCGAAGGTTTATCAAACTCAGGGAGGAAAAGGTCAAAGGTATCCCTCTCACCTCTCAAGCAACCCTGCAATCAAGATACACGAAGTCACTTGTGTCCCCAACACATCTAATACACTTGTCAGGTGTATAGATGCACTAGTTCGGCGAAAAGATAGTGAAATACAAGTAATATGGATGATTATAAGTGATAATTGCAATCTGAAATAAAAATGGCAGTGATGACCCACAAGTATAGGGGGTGTATCGTAGTACTTTCGATAAATAGGAGTGTCGATCCCAACATGGAGCAGAAAGTGTTGACTAGTGGTAAGGAGCAGGAAATCTCTGTAAATACTTAGCAAACGGATTTTTAGGGGTTTTCTGATAAGGCAACAAAACAAAGTGCAAGTAATAAAGACAACGAACAACTGCAGCAAGTGGGCCAATCCTTTCTTAGCAAAGGACAAGCCGGTGGAAATACTTATAAGTACTAAACGTTCTCGAGGACACATGGGAATTCTGTCAAGTGCTTTCTCTTCAAATAGCTGAGTACCCTTCTTTGGTGTTGTAAGTGTTGAGTGGGTGAATCTGTTCTAATGTACCGACCTTACTTGGACTAATACATACTTGTGATTAAACCCCCTGCAAGCATCCGCAACTATAGGAAAGTAATTAAGATATAAACCTAACCACAACCTTAAACTCTGAGATCCTACGCTCCCTTGTGCAAAGGTGTCCTAACGGGGGTTCAGGTTTCTGTCACTCCGGCAACCCCACAATTAGTAGCCAAATACACAATGCATTCCCCTAGGCCCATAAATGGTGAAGTATCATGTAGTCGATGTACACATGACACCACTAGAAGAATAGCACCACAACTTAAATACTAAACCATTGAATAATAACTCAACACAAATCCACTACTAACAGCATGACTTCTCCCATGTCCTCAAGAACTAAACGAACTACTCACAAGACATCATATGGATCAAGATCAAAGATGATATGGTGATGGATAACAATCTGAACATAAAAAATAATCCAATGGTTCCCCTCACAAGAATCAACTACAATAGTAATCAACACCGGGAAAGTTTCCCCTAAGAACTAATGCAAGATCCAACATGATTGTTACAATAGGACGGAGTGGTGATGATGGTGCTGGTGGAGATGATGGTGTGGATGATGATGATCCCAATGAAGTCTAGCTTGATGACGGTGTTGATGGCGACGATCTCCCCTCTCCGGGAAGGAATTTCCCCGGTAGAAATCTGTCTACCGGAGAGCTCTCTCTCTCTCTCTCGATGTTTTCCGCCCCACAGAGGCAGCGGAAATCTTTCTATGGTCGCTCCCCTGGTATTAGGGTTCCATGAGGAAGATATAGGCGAGAGGGTGGAGTCGCGAGCCGGCCAGGTGGGCCACACCTACCCTAGGTGCGGGGCAAGGTGGGACTGCGCCTAGGAGGGTGTGGGCCCCCTGTGGCCCGGCTACGCCTCCCCTTCTGGCTTCCTTCGTCTTCTGGGAAAACATAATTTTCCAATATTTTTTTGGTATTTTTCCGATCTTCTCAAAATTGCATCAAATCACCTCTTTTTCTATCAGAAACCTGACTCTGGCAGTCCATCCTCCAAGAATCATCCAACATGCAAAAACAGAGGAAAAGACATAAGTAACACGTCATAATAAGACACATATCAATGAATAGAGGCAATTATGATATAGAATGGTGATGCAAATTGAACGTATCAAATCCCCCAAGTTTAGACCTTCGCTTGTCCCCAAGCAAAAACTAAGCTCAGTAAACATGTCCACAGGTTTATGGAGTGAAGTGTCGATAAAAGAATACGGACAAGAAGCATCACACTTACCATTACACAACTCATAGATGAAAGCAACTCGCCATTATATAACTTAGCTTGCAAATAGTACAGGAATCACAATAGAGATGCATAAAGATAAATTATAATTGGAATTGGCAAACTTTGTTCCTGGTTAGAGAACAGCTGGCAAACAGTTTCATAAAAAACTTTTTGTAGAAGTTTTCACAACAAGAGCATTGTTTGCTCAAAAAGTTTTTTCACAATGATAGCTCTCAAAGTAATACTCAATATATAAGATTCCTGAGCAAACAAGGAAGATAAAGGACATGATTGAATAAATCACCATATGAATGCTTGCAACACAACAACTCAAATGCTTGCTGGAGATAGAGAGGAAGTAGGTTTACTGACTCAATTTAGAAAATAGGAGAAAGGTTCCTTCATAGAGGGTAGCAGGGATTTCAAGTCATAAAGAGCTTTCAAAATATTATGATACTTACTAGCTTTGAACCCTCGTTGCCCCTATCAGAGACATCTTGAGACGATTAAGGTTAAAGTGCACAAAGATGGAGTATATGATTGACGAAATATAAGTTGGCAATCTCATGTCCCTTGAGTACGATGGCCGCTCCTCATGCTACTCAAATTTAGTCACCGGTAAGTTCTTGTCATTGTAAGTACATATGTACCATAAAGAACCGCCAATGGGGTACCCCTTGCACATGGTACAGGAGCTATCCCATAACCAAAATGACAAGGCAAGCAGACAATGAGCATCTCAGCGATCTTTTTATTTACTATATGCATAGCTTTTTATTGGGGATGCTTCACATAATGCTCATTATGGTGATGCTGCAAGTTTCCACCATGATTAGGCATGGCTTAGGCTAGCGGCCCAGACGTTTCTCTAACACACATACATCACTCCATGGACTTACAAGTTCCCTCTTTATTTCACACCGTCGACATCCGCAGACAAAAGAGCATGATATCAACTGGATGAGTATCCATAAGTGTTGAAAACGTTCCCTGTGATAGCACGGTTCTGCTAATTCCAACGTGTAGATGCAAGCATATACAACTTCGTTGACACAATGGTTCAAGTCTATTAGGGGAAAGAAAATAAGGTGTGCCATCACGTTCGTGAGAGCTTTACTAACTAGTTTTCACATAACAAAATAGTTTTTAATTCGAAAGATAGATGAAGCTTGAGAATTTTCTTGGAATAGCAGTTGCTAATAGGTAGATATGGTGGACACGAACGACACGAGTTTTGGTTCAAAGGGGTTGGAAACATGAGAAGTATGTCTTCTCAAAACAGGTTTTTGGCTAGCAAGGCTGGGTAGCAAGCAAAAGAGTTGAAAGAAACAAGCAAACCTACAAGTGATAACTCCAAACATGTAATCTTCCTCGAAGACACAAAAGATCTTAAATAAAAAATACTAAGCTTATGAGCAAACAAGAAAGAAAATAAATGATACAAAGTACCTGTACGCTTTTTCTCTTTTTCTTTCAAAACCTCAAAAAGTGTTGCTACTGACGAGAGCTCAGTTTGCCAAAACCAATTTAGATTTACTTGATGCTCCCAAAATGATGCCAATAATGACCAACAAGATCAATCATATAATAGAGATTGCAAACTAAAATAAGAAGTTGAAAAAGTAAAAGATGAGACTTCTCATTAATATTCCATAAAGGCACTCACACCAAGGGATACATAGATAATCAACTAAAGGAGATATACTTCTACATGCAAACCAACCTATAAGATAACTTCTCTACCAAAGACATGAACCCACTAAAAAGGTAAAAGATAATGATTGTGATACCACGGTACTCCCCCCAAGCTTGGAACAAGCCAAGGGGATGCCAACCTGATGATGAATTGCTCCTTCGGTGGTTATGGTGTTCTCTTGTCTAGGGTAAGGGAACCCTCTATCATCTTACGAAGCCTGTCATTCTCCTCTTGAAGTATATCCACCCTCATCCTCAAAGCATGATACTTATCACAAAACTCGTCAGTGGTTCGAAGGGCTTCCACTGCCTCAGGGCAGGATCTGAAATCTGGAACAGAGGCTATGATCCCCTGCATGTTACGAGAAAAAGCACGTCCAGTGTTAATTGCTCCTACGAAAGTAGGTTTCCTTTCCTTTGACCCTGCGGCAGTTTGTTCCTCCAACTTTACTTCCTCCACGGGCTTCTTGCCTTTGTTGTTGGCGGAGACCATGGTGCTCTAAACTTGAGAAGATTTCCTGATAGAAACAGATCGAAA
The DNA here is from genome assembly GCA_910589765.1 of Avena atlantica. Classification (NCBI taxonomy): domain Eukaryota; kingdom Viridiplantae; phylum Streptophyta; class Magnoliopsida; order Poales; family Poaceae; genus Avena; species Avena atlantica. Next base: position 419,289,592 of record OU342733.1, on the reverse strand, counting down.
CGAAAACACGACGAGAAAAAGATGCACGAACCTCAGGGGATCCGGGGGGGGGGGGTTATATATTACGAAGTTTCAAAGCATAAGAAAGTGTTGGAGATATGCCCAAGAGGCAATAATAAAGTGGTTATTATCATATCTTCACACTTATGATAAATGTTTACATACCATGCTATAATTGTATTAATCGGAAACATTAATACTTGTGTGATTTGTAAACTAAAACAAGAGTCCCTAGTAAAGCCTCTTGTTAAACTAGCTTGTTGGTTAATATATGATCATGGTTTCCTGATCATGAACATAGAGATGTTATTAACAACAGGGTCATATCATTAGGAGAATGATGTGATGGACATACTCCTATAGATAAGCGTAGCATAAAGATCAAGTCATTTCATTAGTTCAATTGCTATATGCTTTCTGATACATAGTAACCTAATTCCTTCGACCATGAGATCATGCATATCACCTTTACCGGATGGATGCTTTGATGTCATCAAACACCACACCGTAACAGGGTGGCTATAAAAGTGGCATTGAGTGTTCGGAAAGTATTGGTTGAGACACATGGATCAAGAGTGGGATTTGTCCATCCATATGACGGATAGATATACTCTGGGCCCTCTCGGTGGAATGTCATCCAATTAGCTTGCAAGCATGTGACTTGGTCACAAGGGATCACATATCACGGGAACGAGAAAAGAGTACTTGTCAGTAACGAGGTTGAACTAGGTATGCAGAGATACCGACGATCATAACCTCGGATAAGTAACATATCGTGAGACAAAGGGAAATTGGTATCGTATGTAAGTGGTTCATTCGATCGCAAAGTAATCGTAGAAATATGTGGGAGCCATATGAATTTCCAGATTCCTCTATTGGTTATTGTTCGGAGAAGTGTCTCGATCATGTCCGCATAATTCACGAACCGTAGGGAGACACACTTAAGGATTCGACGTTGTTTGAGTAGTTATGGTATTATGAGAAAGAGTCCGAATGTTGTTCGGAGTCTCGGATGGGATCCGGGATATCATGAGGAGATCCGGAATGGTCCGGAGAATAAGATTCATATAAGGAAAGTCCCGTTTCGGAGTTCGGGAATGATTCCGGTGTTTCATCGGGAACATTCTAGAAGGTTCCGGAATGTCCGGCACTCCGGGAGGGGAAGGGGTACATGAATGTGTCATTACATATTGGAATGATTGCATCATGTACTAAGTGTTCTTGCTGTCCCAAATAAAGGATTAAATTGAATCCTAAAACAGAAAAGTCAAATGTCCAGTTTGAAAGTCAAACGGCTAAAACAAGAAACTGTGGGAAACAAGCAAGAGGAGTTGGAATCAACCTGGAGGAGGAGTTGGACTCCTCCAGGCCGGCGCCCAGCCCAAGGCCGAGTTGGGGAGGGACTCCCTCCCTCCCCTGGCGCGCCAAGACCCCCCTCCCATAAAAGGAGGGGCAGGGCTCCTCCTAGAGACATAACTTTCACCTCTAGATCTCCGGTTTAGAGCCGTTTTGGATTAGAGCTTCTAATTGCTTTAGCCAACGGTTTAGAGCCTTCTAATTGGTTTAGAGCCTTCTAATTGGTGTGTCTAATTACTAGACCACTAATAGCCTCTCTCATAAGCTCCACCATACTCGCACCGGCTTAAGGCGAAGCCCTGCGGGATTTCCCCTCTACTTCCGGTACCACGCCGTTGTACTGCCGGAATCGCGAGGAGAGTGCTACAACCTCCGCTGCCTGCTGGAACAAGGGAGAGGAAGGTCTTCGTCGAGTACCGAACGTGTGACCGACTACGGAAGCGCTGCCGGAACGTGGCGCCGGAAGGATCGTCTACGCGATCTTGAGATCGGAAGTGTACGACTACATGATCCACGAGAATCTGCTCTCGTTAAACGCTTTGGAATCTTCGAGGGTAAGTTATACCATCGACTCGTTGCTACAATCTAGTAGATAGATCTTGGCTTGTTTGTTTGTATGCGATAGAAAATTTTTGTTTTCCATGCTACGAACCCCTACAGTGGTATCAGAGCCGTGTCTATATGTAGATCTGTTGCACGAGTAGAACACAATGGTCATTGTGGGCGTTGATACTTTTATTGTCGATTGCTTCTTGTGTACTTTGCATCTTGCGGTATGTTGGGATGAAGCGGCCCGGGCTAACCTTACATGACATCGTTCATGAGACTTGCTCCACGCTTAACATGCAACTTGTATTGCATAAGTGGCTTTGCGGGTGCCTGTTTCTCCTAGCATAGTAAAGATCCAATACACAACGGGTGATTAACAATACTTGTGTCAACGTTGTGGTTCATGTTCGTAAGTTAGAACGACACTTATAGAAAGCCCCAAACCACGTAAAACATGCAAAGAAAGTAGAGGCGTCTAACTTTGTTTTGCAGGGGTGTGCAGTGATGTGATATGGCCATGATTGTGATTATATTTGATGTATGCAATGTTCCTTATTGTAAGTCGGCAACCGGCAGGAGCCATATGGTTGTCTTTAATTTATGTTAAGACCCGCGTGTCTATTCAAAATAGTTGTAATAGTTGAAGCCGGTGGACGACAACCATGGAGAGGCGTCATTGACCAGATGCTATGCCGGTGATGATGGAGATCATGTTCGTGGTTGAAGATAGAGATCGTAAGCACGAAGAAGAAAGGCCATATCATATCACATATATTATGAATTGCATGTGATGTTAATCCTTTATGCATCTTGTATTGCTTAGTAGACGACGGTAGCATTATAAGATGATCCCTCATGCACATGAATTTCAAGTCATAAAGTGTTCACCCTTAGTTAGCACCGTTGCTAAAGCTTGTTGTTTCGAAGCACCACGTGATGATCGGGTGTGTTAGATTCCGCAAGTGTATACAACGTGGGCAAGCCAGATTTGCTCATGCGGAAGCTAAGGTTTGATCTTGACGAGCCTAGCATGTACAGACATGGTCTCAGGAACACGGATCACCGAAAGGTAAAGCATGAGTCATATAGGAGATATGATGAACATGTTGATTGTTCGCCATTGAAGCTACATCAACTCTCGTGATGATCGGTTTTGATGTGGTGGATTTGGTTCGTGTGATCACTAAAACAATGTGAGGGATATTGTTTTGAGTGGGAGTTCACCTAGATTAATTTAATTATTAATTAGAACTCAATTTATCATAAACTAAATCAAAGTGAATTTGCATAGTTGTTGTAGTCATTGGCATCCGTTTACCACCTTGCGCTTAGTTATAATTGAGATGATAGAACTATAGAATTCTGGTTAGTTACTTTACGAACTGGTATCGTATTGTTTTGAAGTGTTAATCTAAAGTTTAAAAGTCCTATTGCAAACTTTTAGTAAGTTCCGGTTACTCGATGAAGTTTAATAATTGGTATTAAAACAAGAGTAACAATTCCAATGTTAGTATATAAGTATCATGTTTGTCTCCATGATTCTTGATATTCAAAGGATTGTCTTAATATCAAGGTTATCTAGGATCTGAAAGAGTTGTTTCAGAAACCATGATGTGTGGAAGATATTGTGATATCTGAAACGAAGTTTTGGTTTGAACATGATAGAGTATAATATGTCAAAAGTCATGTTCTCATATTTTGATGAGAATTTGCAAAAGGGTTGGAGATACTAGTTGTCCTAATCTTCCAAAAGGTTTTGGAGAGCAACATTATACTCGTGATTCACCGTTACAAGCTAAAAGTAACTTGATCGTGGATAAATCCATGATAAGGGTGAATATTTGATGTAGGTAAAATGTTTACTACACCAAGAGATTACTAAAGAAAGGAATTTGAAAGAACACCAAACATTTGATGATGGTGATCTACTTCAAAGTGCAAGTCCAAAGACATTGGTATTTAACTATACACACTTTGGACTATGTGTCATATGTATGACTCCACTATTGATATTGATAGATTCTTTCAAACAGAAAAGAAAATACTAAAAGAGAATCTCATAAATATATGGCAGAAAAGAAAAGACTAGAATTGTTCAGTTTAAGTATATAGATGATATACATGTTATGGCTATATTCTTTGCTTATTAAACAATGTGGTTCTTAAGTATTTGATACTGAATTTGTTGGTATGAATCGTCATACAAAACAACAGAATTCATGAACTACAGTGGCCTAAATAATTAGCAAAAGAATATGTGATGATGTTCATCGAGAACAAATAAAGGGTTATTATGTTGCTCGTTAAACATCAAAGCTTGCCTTCAAGATTTGTTTTATCAGGTATTATGAGAACAAAAGGGTTGTTCAAATAATTGCCGTAATCCATAAAAGATGGATGATTCACAAATCTCGTTGGAGAAATCACATCCATAAAACTAGTGCTAAAAATGTCGAAAGACAAATTGATTGAAAGATCACTTAGGAAGTGACATCGCCGTTTAAATTATATTGGAAAGAAAACATGAAGAAACTCCATATGTATGGAATTTTGGAGTCTTTTGATTTTGATCAAATGACGCTTGTGAAACTTTCCTAGAGATAATTAAAACTTTGTTCATAGGCCAAAAGGGAACGAAAGACTAGCTTATTGGAATTTGTACATATTGTTGTACGAAGTCCATTATGTGTAGTCAAGAGCGATGGATTTCAACTTCATATGCTTTCTCCGAAAATTTGAGTGAATATATGAATATTTACTTAATAAGGATGAAGTATGAAACATTTGAAAAGTTCAAAGACTTTCAAGATGAAGTGCAAAATCATTGTAACAAAAATATAAACAGTTTATGATAAAGATCATAAAGGAAGATATTTGAGTTACAGAGTTTAGCATAATACCTAAGATTTAAGGAATCGTTCTGTGGATTTGCATTTCCCGAAACACCATAAGAGTATGGAGCGTTCGAGATATGTAATTAAACCTTGTTTGACATGGTAAGGTCGAAGGTGTAATTCATAAAACTGCCATTGTATTTTAAAGATTAAAAGCTTTAGAGATTACCGTTTTTCCACTGAAAAGAGCTCCATCATAATCCGTTGAAATGACACCATATAAAGTTATGGTTTGGGATAAAACCCAAGTAGTCCTTTCTTAAACATTGGTATGCTATACATAAGAAAGATGTTTGCAACCAAAGTCGGATGAATCTGTCTTTGTTAAGTATTTCTCCATAACACCGGAGACAAAAAATGTTTGTCGCTTAGAACGTCAAGTTTCTTTAAGAAGGAATTTTTCGTGAAAAGTTAAGTGGGAGGACAATAGAACTTTGATAAGGTTAAAAGAACCTTAGCTATATGTGCAGAGTTGCGCAGCGCCGAAAAGTATTCCGGAGGCAGCAACAATGCTCATGGCTCACGTGCCTCAAAGGTTGTGATCACGGAGATCTAAGTTCCTATTGAAACAAATAGGTCAAGTAAACAATCAAATACCAAGATTTGAGGGTTGAATCATTATTTGAGAATAATGAACCGACTACATGCAAAGAAGCGATGATGAGCCCTGACTCCGTCAAATGGCTTGAAGCCATAAAAATCCGTGATAGTTCCATACACGAAAAAAATCAAGTTTTGAACTTGAAGGACCCTCGAGAAAGGTGTAAGACCTTACAGTTGTGTTTGGATCTATAAATAAATAGACATGGATGTTGCACATCTATGAAATAGTCGACATGTTGGGAAAGAGTTCACAACAATGTTCAAAGGTTGACTATGACAAGATCTGATCTTTCATAGCGATATTTAGTCTAGACGGATTAATGTAGCAACCACTACATATAATTTTGTTATATGATAGTTGAATAAACAAAACAAGTTCTTCTAATAGAATCGTTACCTAGGGCATGTGCATAACACGGTCCATAGGGTTTTGTTAATTCAAAGGATGCTAAAAGCATATGCAAACTTCAATGGTTGAAGTAAGCATAGCGGAGTTGGAATCTTCACTATGATGAATCTGTTAAAGGAGTTTTAAAAGTTCATTAGAGACAATGAAGATGCTTGCATTTGCAAGAAATTAAGTGGGAGCGCTAAGACATATTTCTAATACATTATGTGGAGGACATATTGTTGATTAGAAAAGATGTATCTTTTATTAACACATATTAAGAATTTCATCCCGATGAAAGATTTAGGCAAAACCCAAATATTTGGCATCAATAGATGCTAATATGGTTGTGCCAGAAGTACATAGACAAGATATTGAATGAGTTCAATATAAAAACTACAAGAGAGGTTCTTGTCGCACAGAAAGGATTGAATGAGTTCAATGTTGATGATATATTCAAGTGTATTGACATTTGGTAAAGTGAAACAAATAATCAAGTATAGATTGATACTTGATGTATGAAATCACAAAGATTATTTATATCAATCATACTGTGATATGTACAAATCCAGATATGTCCTATGCTCTAAATGTTATGAGCATATACCAGAATGATTCGTAAGATGATCATTGGACAATAGTAAGGATATTCTTATGATCTTTTGGAAGAACTAAGAGTATAATATTTGTAGAAGTGACAAATAGATGGTTAGTTCATTGTAAAAGTACTACATTGATACTAGTTTTGTCACAAAGTACAAATTAAGTTTATCTCAATCTAAACTAAGGGTGGCACAATATAATGGAAAGTGAGTTCCATAATGGATTTGGATGAGTTCCAAAGTTAAGACATTGTGACAGATACTACAACAAAAGGCTAAGTATATGACTGCTATTATAGCAGCTAAAGAGGGCATTTGGGTCAAGTAGTTTGTTATCAAACTAGGTGTAGTTCATTGTGGGATAATACTATGAAGATATATTGTACGACAATATTATCAACATGTTTTAACCCCAAAGAACTAAAGGTCACACCAAAGGACCAAATTTATACGAAGCCATCTCATTAGAGAATGAGTGATGCGTAGAGACGCAAATACATGCAATTACACACGGACCTGGAAGTGTCAGATCCGGAGATCAGTTGACCACTAGCGAACGTGTACTTACAACACCGGAAAGCCATAGGTGTTATATACACAAAGGTTTGAAACTAGATTATTGACTCTAGTGCAAGTGGGAGACTGTTGGAGATATGCCCAAGAGGCAATAATAAAGTGGTTATTATCATATCTTCACACTTATGATAAATGTTTACATACCATGCTATAATTGTATTAATCGGAAACATTAATACTTGTGTGATTTGTAAACTAAAACAAGAGTCCCTAGTAAAGCCTCTTGTTAAACTAGCTTGTTGGTTAATATATGATCATGGTTTCCTGATCATGAACATAGAGATGTTATTAACAACAGGGTCATATCATTAGGAGAATGATGTGATGGACATACTCCTATAGATAAGCGTAGCATAAAGATCAAGTCATTTCATTAGTTCAATTGCTATATGCTTTCTGATACATAGTAACCTAATTCCTTCGACCATGAGATCATGCATATCACCTTTACCGGATGGATGCTTTGATGTCATCAAACACCACACCGTAACAGGGTGGCTATAAAAGTGGCATTGAGTGTTCGGAAAGTATTGGTTGAGACACATGGATCAAGAGTGGGATTTGTCCATCCATATGACGGATAGATATACTCTGGGCCCTCTCGGTGGAATGTCATCCAATTAGCTTGCAAGCATGTGACTTGGTCACAAGGGATCACATATCACGGGAACGAGAAAAGAGTACTTGTCAGTAACGAGGTTGAACTAGGTATGCAGAGATACCGACGATCATAACCTCGGATAAGTAACATATCGTGAGACAAAGGGAAATTGGTATCGTATGTAAGTGGTTCATTCGATCGCAAAGTAATCGTAGAAATATGTGGGAGCCATATGAATTTCCAGATTCCTCTATTGGTTATTGTTCGGAGAAGTGTCTCGATCATGTCCGCATAATTCACGAACCGTAGGGAGACACACTTAAGGATTCGACGTTGTTTGAGTAGTTATGGTATTATGAGAAAGAGTCCGAATGTTGTTCGGAGTCTCGGATGGGATCCGGGATATCATGAGGAGATCCGGAATGGTCCGGAGAATAAGATTCATATAAGGAAAGTCCCGTTTCGGAGTTCGGGAATGATTCCGGTGTTTTCATCGGGAACATTCTAGAAGGTTCCGGAATGTCCGGCACTCCGGGAGGGGAAGGGGTACATGAATGTGTCATTACATATTGGAATGATTGCATCATGTACTAAGTGTTCTTGCTGTCCCAAATAAAGGATTAAATTGAATCCTAAAACAGAAAAGTCAAATGTCCAGTTTGAAAGTCAAACGGCTAAAACAAGAAACTGTGGGAAACAAGCAAGAGGAGTTGGAATCAACCTGGAGGAGGAGTTGGACTCCTCCAGGCCGGCGCCCAGCCCAAGGCCGAGTTGGGGAGGGACTCCCTCCCTCCCCTGGCGCGCCAAGACCCCCCTCCCATAAAAGGAGGGGCAGGGCTCCTCCTAGAGACATAACTTTCACCTCTAGATCTCCGGTTTAGAGCCGTTTTGGATTAGAGCTTCTAATTGCTTTAGCCAACGGTTTAGAGCCTTCTAATTGGTTTAGAGCCTTCTAATTGGTGTGTCTAATTACTAGACCACTAATAGCCTCTCTCATAAGCTCCACCATACTCGCACCGGCTTAAGGCGAAGCCCTGCGGGATTTCCCCTCTACTTCCGGTACCACGCCGTTGTACTGCCGGAATCGCGAGGAGAGTGCTACAACCTCCGCTGCCTGCTGGAACAAGGGAGAGGAAGGTCTTCGTCGAGTACCGAACGTGTGACCGACTACGGAAGCGCTGCCGGAACGTGGCGCCGGAAGGATCGTCTACGCGATCTTGAGATCGGAAGTGTACGACTACATCATCCACGAGAATCTGCTCTCGTTAAACGCTTTGGAATCTTCGAGGGTAAGTTATACCATCGACTCGTTGCTACAATCTAGTAGATAGATCTTGGCTTGTTTGTTTGTATGCGATAGAAAATTTTTGTTTTCCATGCTACGAACCCCTACAGAAAGGTACTGGTACGAAACCGAGGCGGAGACGGAGCTTAGGGGGTCATACCCCCTCCAGGCGCGGCCAGCTAGGGCCCACGCCTGGGGTGGCCTGGGGTGGGTTTGGCCACCCTGGCCTCCGTTTCCTCCTCTGTTCTGTCCCTTAACTTTCCTTATGTGATAAAAACATCAAAAATAAAAAAAATATTAGGTTTTCACGAACCTTCTGTTTTCACCACTTTTACCTATTCAAAGACGAACTCTGCAGACTCCTTTTCTCCTTCTCCTGGAAATTCCTTTTCTCACAAGGCAATACACAAACTTCAATGGCAAGATTAGTGTAATTAAAAACAATAAACCTTTAGGTACACACTTCAACTGAAATCCATCAAAACATAGGCTTCTATAAGAGGCAAATGAAAATGATAATAGAAATATGTCAAAACAGACCAGCCGGTAAATATTGATTTTTTCGAAAACCTTCTGTTGCTCAAATAAAAAAGTGCAAAACTAATGAAAGTTGGTTAACAACCTGGATAACAAGCTTAGAAAAATACAGCTCAATCCTTTGTACTGATCTCCCTCATGAATTTTTACAATGCAGCACAAAAATCTGTCCCAAGACAACCACTTTTCACAACTCTTCCACTTCTCAAAAGTAGTTGAACTTGACACAAAAAACAAAACAAAAAGGATAAGGAGCGGTTATTACTGAGGTAATAACTTCCAAGACTCAACCAAACTCTTGGTTTATCTCCCAACAAGTACTTTTCTTTAATGCCTTTAAGTTAGGCTTGAGAGTTTCAAAGATGCTCACAAAGGAGATAAATATTTGAAGTGAAAGAGATCATCAAGAAGCAAATAACCAACACATTTGAGTCTAACCCACTTCGTATGCATGGGGGTATCATGAGAAAACAAGTTGTTGAAACAAAAAGCCATTAGCATAGGAAGACAAAACAAATGCAACTTCAAAGCTTTCAACATAAAACAGAGAAATTTAACATTATTGAGATGCATAAAACCATATTTCCCTCTCTCATAATAACTTTCAGTAGCACTTTGAATAAAGTTGACAATATAACTGTCACAGGAAACAACTCTATCATCATAATGAGCATACTTACAGTCATCAAAAAGAGGCCCAAGGTCATAAACTGGATCAATAGAAGCAAGTTGTTCCATCCTGAAATCTTTATTAGGCAGCTATTTTCATAAGGAGCTTTAGAAAATTTGGAGAAGTTAAACTCGTAAGAATCTCCATCAAACTTAGTTAAAACTTTCTCCTTCTTACAATCTATAATAGTTCCACAAGTGTTTAAGAAAGGTCTACCAAAAATGACAGGGCAAGTTTTGCTAGCTGCTGAATTAAGCAATAGAAAATCAGCAGGATACTTAATCTTACCACAAAGAACCTCCACATCTATTACAATACCAATAGGGAAAATGGTTTCCTTATTAGCAAGGTGAATAACCAAATCACTGTCCTCAAGCTCACAAGGACCAATTTCATGCATAATTTCCCTGTAAAGCTCATAGGGAATAGCACTAGAACTAGCACCAATATCACATAAACCATAGTAGCAATGGTCACCAATTTTAATAGAAAGCACATGAACACTAGCTTTTCTAGCCTTACTAGGATGAGAGATAATATTAGAAGTGTCTTCACAGAAGACAATATGCTCATCATCTATATTTCTAGTGACAAGGTCTTTCACAATAGCTACCACAGTCTCAATATTCAATTGCTCACCAGGCTCCACAGTTTTTTGTACCTTTATTATTTGCACTAATCATTATAGAATACTCCTTTACCTTAGCTGGGGAAGGTATTTTCTTAACATAAGGTTCAGGCACAATATGATTAGTAGTACAAACTTCGGTGCTTCTAACATGAACATGACTAACAACATCTTTATAAGGAGCATGGTACTCGTTCCACTTCTTTTTTGGAATTTATATGTAAGAGGCAAAGGCTTTAAAACAATTGGCAATACTTTGGGAGTCAATACCAAACTCATTACTAATATCACGGAAGAGAAAGCCAAGCATAAAAGTTATTTATAGTAATATTGTTAGGGAATTCATGAATAGGACATTTAAGCATTAGTAACTTCAATCTCCCCCAAGCTTGAGTTGTACTCTCTCCATCACGAGGACAAAAGTTATATATCAGATTTCTATCCTTATGAATCTCATTAGGAGGATATAATTTAGAATAAAAGAGAGAATCAATTTCCTCCCATTCCATGGATTGTCCATTCTTCAGCAGCTTATACCATTCTTCAGCTCTCCCTTTCAAGGATATAGAGAGTAACTTCTTCTTCACCTATTCAGTTGTGATACCTGCACACTTAAACAATCTGCATAATTCATGGATAAAGAGCAAATGATCACCAGGATGGACAGTTCCATCCCCTAAATAATAATTATCCATAACACGATCAACAATACTTGTAGGTATCTTAAAAGGATCTATATCAACATGTGGTGGTTCATCTACTACCCTAACAGTGGTAGTAGTTTTCCCAAACAGAAAAACAAGTGGGTTATCCATATTGGAAACAAAGTAACAAACACAAACAAAAAGAAATATTCACAGTAGAAGTTTCCTTTACCAGTTCCACTCTTCAATAGCACTTCACTCCCCGAAAACGACGCCAGAAAATAATCTTGATGACCCACAAGTATAGGGAGTGTATCGTAGTACTTTTTATAAATAGGAGTGTCGATCCCAATAAGGAGCATAATGTGTTGACTAGTGGTAAGGAGCAGGAAATCTCTGTAAATACTTAGGAAACAGATTTTTAGGGGTTCTCTAATAATGCAACAAAACAAAGTGCAAGTAATAAATACAACGAACAACTGCAGCAAGTGGCCCAATCCTTTCTTAGCAAAGGACAAGCTAGTGGAAATACTTATAAGGACCAAACGTTCTCGAGGACACATGGGAATTCTGTCAAGTGCTTTCGCTTCAAATAGCTGAGTACCCTTATTTGGTGCTGTAAGTGTTGAGTGGGTAAACCTGTGCTAATGTACCGATCTTACTTGGACTAATACATACTTGTGATTAAACCCCCTGCAAGCATCCACAACTACAGGAAAGTAATTAAGATATAAATCTAACCACTGCCTTAAACTCTGAGATCCTACGCTCCCTTGTGCAAAGGTGTCCTAACGGGGGTTCAGGTTTCTGTCACTCCGACAACCCCACAATTAGTAGCCAAATACACAATGCATTCCCCTAGGCCCATAAATGGTGAAGTATCATGTAGTCGACGTTTAGATGAAACCACTAGAATAATAGAACCACAACTTAAATACTAAAACATTGAATAATAACTCAACACAAATCCACTACTAACATCATGACTTCTCCCATGTCTTCAAGAACTAAATGAACTACTCACAAGACATCATATGGATCAAGATCAAAGATGATATGGTGATGGATAACTATCTGAACATAAACTATAATCCAATGGTTCCACTCACAAGCATCAACTACAATAGTAATCAACACCGGAAAAGTTTCCCCTAAGAACTAATGCAAGATCCAACACGATTGTTACAGCAGGACGGAGTGGTGATGATTGTGCTGGTGGAGATGGTGTGGATGATGATTATGATGATGATCCCAATGAAGTCTAGCTTGATGACGGTGTTGATGGCGACGATATCCCCTCTCCGAGAAGGAATTTCCCCGGCAGAAATCTCTCTATGGGAGAGCTCTTTCTCTCTCGGTGTTTTCTGCCCCGAAGAGGCGGCGGAAATCTTTCTGTGGTTGCTCCCCTGGTATTAGGGTTTCATAAGGAAAATATAGGCGAGAGGGAGGAGTCGGGAGCCGGCCAGGTGGGCCACACCTTCCCTAGGCGTGGGGCAAGGTGGGCCCGCGCCTAGGGGGGGTGGGCGCCTCCCCTTCCGGCTTCCTTCGTCTTCTGGGAAAACATAATTTTCCAATATTTTTCTGATCTTCACGAAATTGCATCAAAACACCTCTTTTTCCATCAGAAACCTGACTCCGGTAGTCCATCCTCCAAGAATCATCCAACATGCAAAAACAGAGGAAACGACATAAGTAACACCTCATAATAAGACACATATCAATGAATAGAGGCAAATTATGATATAGAATGGTGATGCAAATTGGACGTATCATGCAGCAAGAAAACATGTAGCAGGACTGATTGTAAACAGTGTTTCAATGCTTAGAAACAAGACCTAGGGATCATACTTTCACTAGTGGACACTCTCATATAAATATCTTCTCTTCATTATGCTACTCTGAACTACTCTTCGGTTGGACGATGTAGGGCTATAACGGCACACCTCAAAGTTCGCATTCCCCATATAGATAACCCCATTGTCACCTCGAGCGCTAGATGGTTCCAACAAACACCATAAATTCATAGACACATCCAACTCAAATTATAACTCATGATAAGTATTTCTGTAACATTTAGCCTAAGTGCCACATGGTGTGCACACTGTCAACTTCACACACGTGGGGAAAACCGGAGATTACAATAATTAAAGCACTTGAGTAGCAGAGTAGATCTACTTATTCAACTAGATTACAAAGTTCATGATCACATAAAGATCACGCATAGAAAGAGAGATAAACACATAGCTACCGGTAGAGCCCTTAGCCTCGAGGGAGAACTACTCCCTCCTCATAATGGGAGTCAGCAACGGCGATGGAGATGGTGGTGGAGTCGATGGAGATGGCTTTGGGGGCAATTCCCTGTCCCGGCAGGGTGCCGAAACAGAGACTTCCGTCCCCCGAATCTCCTCTTCGGTTGCGGCGGCGCTGTGGAACTTTTTGTGGATTTATGATCTTGCTTGGGTTTTTGTCCGGGGGATAAGTATATATAGGCGAAAGGGCAAGGTCGGTGGAGCCTCGAGGGGCCCACACCATAAGGCGGCGTGCCCTAGGGGGGACCCCCGCCAGCCCTAGGTGTGGCCGCCTCGTGGATCCTCTTCGTCTCCCCTCCGGTCTCCGCATTGTGTCGGGTAAAATATTGACTTTGGCTTTTGTCCCGTACAATTCCGAGAATAATTCTTTACTAGCTTTTCTGAAACTAAAAACAACAGAAAACATGAAACTGGCACTACGGCATCTTGTCAATAGGTTAGTTTCAGAAAATGTATAAAAATGCTTCAAAGTGTAGACAATACATAAGAAAGTTGATACAAAACAAGCATGGAGCATCAAAAATTATAGATAAGTTTACGACGTATCACACGCTGACCCACTGGGCGTGCATGTGTTCCCGCGCCAGCTTTGATGGCGAAGGAGCGGGAAGCTACACGTGTTCACGAGCGTCTGAGCTATTTAACCCTGCGTCCGTTGGTGCCGCCCTCCTCACCTATTTTCATCGCAAAACCCTAGCCTCCGCCACCGCCACCACCGCCAATGATGAAGACGCCATCTTGGCTGAAGAAGGGGAGGATCAAGAACGACCACGAGGCGTTTAGTTCTAGCAGCCAGCGCCCCCGGTTGCTGGCCTTCCTCCGCGACACATCCCTGCCGCCTCTGCCGCGGCTGGAGGATTTCTAGGGCCGCCCCGTGGAGTGTCACCTGCCGCCGCGGGATAGGGAGTGTCGCGAGCAGCGGTACTTCCGCATCGCGGAGTGAGAGCGCCGCTGGAGGAAGGGCTGGTGCATCAGACACAACAACGTGTCCCTCCTTACCGGCTGGCACCTCAAACGGGACTGCGTTCCGATGCCGACCGTGCCCAAGAAGGGCAAAGGGCTGGAAGAGGAGATACACATCCGGAACAGGAGTGTCCCGCCGGCTAACGATGGGATGCTGCCTACCAGTCCGAGGCGTACTGGAAAGAGTTCCTCGAGTGGGAGCACAAGGTGCGGCGAGCCACCACCATCCATCGCAACCTGATGCCAGGGGAGGTCTACACCGTCCCGGACATCGACTCGGACTAGGAGGGCACCGTCAACCACTCAGACGCCGAGCTCGACAGCGAGGACGACAACGACGAAGATGGCGAGGATGACATCATCATCAAGAAGGAGGCGGTAGACAACGTCGCCGCGAACCTGCCCCCGGAGTACCGTGAGGTGCTGGCACGGGGCTACGACGAGGATGCCTTCACCGAGCAGGCCATTGCGGCCAGCGCGCGGGAGGAGGAAGCCCCGTGGGTCGGCTTCGAGGAAGTCGTCCATCTCACTGGCATGGAGGCACAGACCAACGCTCAACTGCCTCCATCGCCGCCGTTGCCGAATTGGGCGCCTCCGATCGCGCCGGAGGTGGGGATGGAGCTGGCGCACCTCCCGCACGGTTGGGCGCCATGGCCTATGTGGGAAATCAATCCTCCTGCGCCCGCTCCAGCTCCGGCCCTGCCGCTGCCCAACCTCTGGACGCCGCCGGAGTACATCGACCTCGATCCATAGATGGACGAGGCAGCGCCGGCGCGCGAAGATCGGTAGCTAGTTCTAGGAGTAGTTTAAATTCTGTTTTTTATATTTTGAATATAAATTAAGTACGAATTTTGCCTGTTTTTAGCGCGAACTATTTATGTTTGAATTTACAAAAAAATCCGCAGCCAGGACGGACAAATGGGTCGCACCGCTGGGCGCGGATGGTCGAACAAACCAGACCTCCTCCCCAAATCCACCGGGGCCCGACCCAAATGGACAGAAACGGTCCCTTTGGATCGTCCGGATGGGGTCGTCCCAGTGGATATGCCTTAAGCACATACCTACCTAGCTGGGGACCTGCCGCACCCCCCCCACACACACACATACACAGCTCACACAGGGCTGGCCCTAATTGACCTGCTACATGCATGTATGCTTAAGAGCATCCCCGCTCGTTGGGCATTCCTAGGGCGAAATCTGGACCAAACTTTGGCCGGACGAAACACGTTTTCAGCCTGGGATCGCCGAGTTCCCCACTCGCGTTCCTAGGCCGAGTTCCCGGGATGCCCTTTTCCGTCCAAATTTGACTCAAATTCATCCAGATTTCGGCATAGTTCGGCATAATATGAATGTAAAACATTGTTCAGCCTAGTTCAACATACATTCGACCATAGTTTGGCAAAATTTAAACATAGTTCAGCGTAAATTTAAACATAGTTTGGCCTACAGTGAAAACACAACATATTTCAGCTTAGTTTGGCCAGTTCATGCTCGACATCTACGTATTTCCCCTGCGTATCCATAGGTTCTCAACAAGATCATCCTGCAGTTGTTGATGCACCGCCGGATCTTGGATCTCCTAGCGCATGGCGATTAAGGCAGCCCAAGTTGGAGGCACCTGGTGATCAGGCTCGGCAAGAGGTCCCTATCTGTAGTATGGCTTGTTCTGCTCGAGCAAACTCACTGGGTCCTTCCTCTCATCCTCAATGATCATGTTGTGCAAGACCACACAACAGTTCATCACTTCCCATATCTGATCTTTCGACCAGGTCATAGCAGGGAACCGGACAACTGCAAACCTCTACTGGAGCACACCAAATGCCCGTTCCACGTCCTTCCTGCAAGCTTCATGTTCCTTGGGAAAATGAGAATTCCTGGGGAGCATTGGGCTTGAGATAGTCTTCACAAATGTTGGCCATCTTGGATAGATGCCATCTGCTAGATAGTATCCCTTGTTGTAGTGGTGCCCGTTGATTTAAAATTCTAGAGGGGGAGCACGATCCTCAACAAGCTTGGCAAAGACATTTGAGTAGTTGAGGACGTTGATGTCGTTCGATCCTGCCATGCCAAAGAAGGAGTGTCAGATCCAAAGATCATGTGTAGCAACTGCCTTGACTATCATAGTACAACCTCCTTTGTGGCATTTGTACAATCCTGCCATGCAAATGGACAGTTCTTTCACTGCCAATACATGCAGTCTATGCTTCCAAGCATACCAGTAAATCCTCTAATTTCATTGACTGCGAGGATTCGAGCAGTGTCTTCAGCAGTGGGTGATCTCAAGTACTGTTTTCCGAACACTGCAATCACTGCCCTACAGAACCTGTACAAGCAATCGATGGCGGTGGACTCGGCCATTCGGAGATAGTCATCGGCACTATCACCCGGCGCTCCATATGCAAGAAACCTTATCGCCACTGTGCACTTTTGCAGTGAGGAAAACCCAACCATGCCGGTGCAGTCCTTTTTGCAAACGAAATAGGGGTCGAACTCCCGAATGGCATGCACAATCTTGAGGAAGAGCTTTCGGCTCATCTTGAAACGGCGTCGAAACACGGCCTCTCCGTGGATCGGCTCGTCGGCGAAGTAGTCGGCGTACAAGAAGCAGTAGCCCTCTATCCTTTGTCTCGCCTTGCACTTCCGGCGACCCGGCACCGAACCACCGCGCTTCGGCTTCGCCATCTGTAGGTACAGCTGGGCGAGGGAGGCGAGGATCTCCATGTGCTCTGCATCTTCGACGACCTTAGCGTTCTCCTCCTCCAGCAATATGGCGAGTGTCTGCTCGTCGTCGGAGTCCATGGCCGAACCGGCCAAATGCCGAACACTTGGCGGGCGTGGTGGTGGGAGCTCGCACGAAGCCGAGCTAGGGCGAAGTTCGGGCGGTGGAAGCGGCGGCTGAATGGGCGGCGACTACGGCGAGAAAATCTAGAGGCGTGAGCATGTCTCGGCGTGAAGGAGTTTCGCCGGCGAAGTCATGGCAATAGAGGCGCTGGGAGCTCTTCGCCGCAGTTTGGGCGAGTGGAGTGAGGAGAAATGTGAATGTCCGACAGAGCTGGCTCACGCCCGTTTTCGCTTTGTTCAGCGTTCCTAGGGTGTTCCCGGGATCGTGAAAATGGCCTGAAAAGTCCGGACCAAAGTTCGTCCAAATCCGGACAAAAAGAGGTTTCTGAAAACGCAATTGGACCGAATTTTAACGTTCGAACCTAAATTCGACGTTCGAATCGGCGTGCTGAGAATGCTAGATGCTCTAAGAAAGTATGCTCATAGTCCTAGATTTTTCTAACCCGGCAGGCAGTCATCTAACGCGGCATGAAGGTGACCAGACGATTTTCTCGCCGTTCGTTCGTACGCCGCATGACAATACTGCTGGCCGGTGACAAAGATGGCAACGGAAAAGGAGCAGCAGAGGGTACGCACGGCACATCATTCGATCTGATCACACGATCTTCTTCTCCGAAATATCTTTCGCTTTTGGTCTCGATCCGATCACTAATGCATGCTGAACAGAACGATGCTAGTAGAGTGCCTTTGCAAGACCTGATAAGCCATGATTTTGCAAGATTGCTACTACCTTGATTTTTCCCCCCGTGACCGAGCCTGACTGAGCCTGGAGTGGTTGGTCCCGTTGGTTGCCGTGTATGTATGCTTAGGACAGGTACGGCAAGGAAGGAAATAGACGACCCTTAAAAGAGATGGGTAGACGAAATAACATGTGTTATTAATTCTTAAGTGGTGATTGTTGTTCGGATTGGAGTGTGCTAGGAAGCTCCATTTGCGACACTATTTTGGATATTTCGTGAACACGAATATCCGGCGACAAGATTCTGGAAGAGTGTGTGTCGATCCAAGAAAATAGAAGCGTGCATGTTGTAAGCTAGCTACTACGTACTGACCTTTCCACTTATGTACAGTACATAGTACCAACCAGACACACACACCTATGATCCCACTTTCCACATATATATGCAGGATGTGGCCCATGGAGTCACTGCACTGCACGACACAGTATGGGCACTAGCAAGCAAGAGTCGTCACATACATCGGTTTCTTGCTGCTCCATCCATGTCCTATGCATAATAGTAGTGTCATCGATCCACCGTTCAGATAAGCCTCGGACTCAGCTAACAGCTAAATCACGCACGCTTCCATCCAATAGGAGAGATCACGCTGATTACCTGGTGCATTGGAGTACTTTTGCTGCATAGGAGGGGTGAAAGGCTGATTCGAGAGAACTGCATGACCCAATCTATCCAGGCTCGTCCGAACCGGTTCGCAAGGCCAGGAGTACACTACGCGCACGTTTCGGCGGCTTGACCCAAACCGATCAACCTTTCGGTGCGATCCATTCGTTCACCAAATTTACGTCACGAATGCACCTGGCCAGACCACCGCGGACCGCCCACGTGTCCGAGCGTCGGCCGCTAGGTCCTGTGTGCAAGTCACATGAAGCCATCGTTTTTTCCTCCTCACGCTCTTCCTCCACGTTCATAGCCACGAAAGCTGCTTGAGCCAGGTGTTCCACCTCCGCTGCATTGTCTGCGGCGCGTTCACGCGCAGCTCGCGTCACGGCGTGTTGTAGCCTGTGCACCTCAGCTATGGTGGTATCACGAGCCACTGTCTCCACCGCCTTCTTGGCCGCGACGAGGTGTAGCTAACACATCGTTTGGGTTGGTGACTTTGGGCCGGTCAAAATGTCACGGCACCGCTAGACGGAACCCACGACCTAATCAGACCACGACCCTTGTCCTCTATGCGCGTGTGGACTATTTCGAATTTGGACCGCGCCGCTAGAGATGCCCTTGTATATGTATATACCGTACCTATGTATGCATACGCGCCGCTGCACCACCCAACTTGACAACGGTTTCGCAGCTGAGCTAGCGAAGCTCCACCAGCTGCAACCCACCCCCCGCGCTCGCTCGTGGTTTTGGTTCATGGATGGGCGCCAGCTAGCGGCTCGAGAAGGCTCGCGAACCTAGTGTTTCGCAACCCCTGTCGGTTGGTCAGTCCCGAGGCTACTCCACGACCGAGAAAGAAGACTAGAGTAGAAGGCACACAAGAATTTGACACAGAAAACAAGAAGGGGCTTTATTGAGATCGAACGTACAATGATTTCTCCTCTATTTATAGACTAAAGGGGATACCACATGGGCTAACCCTAGCCTGGAAGAGGCCACACCGAATGGCCCCTACCGGCCCAATTTTTCAACACTCCCCTGGGTATCTTATCTGTATAACCATGTCTCAAAACTCTAAAAAATCCAGTGGCAAAAATATGGAGAAAATTACATGGTATACCTCTCGCTATGTTGCACGAATTGCCTCATTAAAAACCTTATATGAGAAACTACATAAAAACTCACTAAGGGAAAAAGAGTACAATTCACTTAACTTAAGTTAAGTACTCAATCATCAGGATCGAGATTTCAGCGATGAGTTTGTGAAGATTCTCTCCTTGAACCTTGCGTCTCCCTTAGTCTTATCATGACAATTTAACGAACACATCTCTTAAAAGAAGATGCTGGCAATGATTTAGTGAATAAATCAGCGAGATTTTCACATGACTTAGTATGCAAGACTTTTACTTCGTTCAACTTTTGCAATTCATGTGCATAGAAGAACTTGGGGTTATATTCTTTGTGAGATTGCTCTTCACGTAGCCCGTCTGAACTTGTGCAACACAAGCAGCATTATCTTTATAGATAATTGTTGGAGTTTGTACGATGTTCATCCCACATGACATCTGGATATGGCTGACCACTCGTCGAAGCCATACATATTCTCGTGATACTTCATATAATGCTATGATTTCCGAGTGGTTCATCGAAGTTGACACAAAAGATGTCCTTAATGCCTTTCCAATGTCTCTTGGTAGGCTCGGAACTATACCTAGCAAGCATATTGACGGCGAATGCAATATCCGGCTGTGTACAATTTGAGAGGTACATAAGTGCGCCAACTGCACTTAAGTAGGAGAATTCCGGTCCCAGAATTTTCTCCCCCTCTTCTTTAGGCTTGAACGGATCCTTGTCATGCTGCAAAGATCTTCCGACCATCGGGGTCTTAGAATTCTTTGTCAAACTCAAATCGTTCCAACACCTTCTGGGTGTAGGCCGACTGGTGTACTAGAATCCTAGCAGGGGAATGCTCAAGTTGCAGACCCAAAAAGAATTTAGTTTTGCCTAAGTCTTTCATCTCAAATTAGGACATCAGGTAGGAACTCGCTTTCTCGATATCATCAGGTGTACCGATTATATTCAAATCGTCCATGTACAACGAGATAATACAGAAACTAGCCTGGGATCTCCGTATAAAAACACATGAGCAATCTTCATTGCTCGCGTAGCCCTTCTGATAAAGGAAACCGCTTAAACGATTATATCACATCCTACCTGACTGTTTTAGTCCATACAATGACTTCTTAAGCTAAACACTATATAAGCTCTTGTTTGCTCTATCGTGGTTCAGGACTGGGATAACTTCTGGTACTTTTATGTATATGTCCAAATCCAAGTTACCATATAGGTAAGCGGTGACAACATCTATTAGTTTCATCTTTAAGTCCATGTTTACTGCCATTGAGATCAAATATTTAAAGGTAATTTCATCCATGACCGGGGAGTAAGTTTCCTCAAAGTCGACACCTGGTCGCTGAGTGAAACCTTGAGAAACGAGCCTTTCTTTGTACCTTACTACTTTATTATTCTCGTTTCTCTTTCGAACAAAAACCCACTTATGGCCAACGGGGCGAATGTGGGGGAGGAGTTAGACAAATAGGCAGGTCCAAATACCTCTCTTTTGTTTAACGATAATAATTCAGAAGTGATTGCCTCCTGCCAATCTTCCCAATCCGACATTTTCTTACAATCAGCGAGCGTGTTAGGCTCAGGGTCAATATCTATGATTGAGGCAATTTTCTTGGCAAAATTAACGTCGACATTTATCATGGATCGGTTGTATGACTAGCCTGAATTAACATAGTTAATGGCCATTTCGTCATGGAGTGCATCATGCACATCCTCTTGCTCCACCGGATTTCCAACCCGGGGGCTAGGTCCTTTACCTTTCCCTCTCCGACGTGTGCGCACACAACTTCACTGGGTATTTACGATATAGGAAAATTCATGTCCGGAATTTTGTGCACTGAAATATCTGTACTTGTGCCGGTTTCAACTGGCTCCTCTCAACAGGGGCAGACTGTAATAAATCTCTCTTATTCTTTTTCCTCAGGCGTCCCCGGGTACTTGGGATTTGAGGAACCGGATTCCGTGTCCTCTTAGACCTTGGAATGGGAGCGGGTATACCATCATTTTTCTTTGGTATTTCAACTCTTTCCGGTGCATTGCGTGCAAGAACATGTAACTTTGTCACGGTCTTTAAATCACTAAAATGATCAGGTAGTTGATTTGCTAGGTAGAGTATCTTTTGGACTTCTCGATTAGACTCAACAGTGCGCGGGTCATGAGCGTGGATCCCCGTGGCTTTCCACGTGATTTCTCGACTTTTGTCATCCAGGGGTTGATTACCTCCCCCCAAAGTCGGAAAAAGATCCTCGTCAAAAATGTAGTCATCAAAATGGGTCATGTGACAGTCGCATGTAAAGGGGTCCAAGAACCTGATTATGGACATAGTCTCATAATCAATGTATATTTCCGACTTACGGAGCGGTCCCATTGTTGATTCTTGGGGTAATGGTATAGGTACATATACCTGGCAGCAGAACCTACGTAGGTGGGAAATTTTTGGTGCCGGCCCTTGCACAAGTTGGATAGGAGAGTGGATGTTGTAGGCGGATGGTCAAAAGTTGATGAGATTAGCAGCGTGTAACACCTCGTGTCCCCAACATGTAGTTGGTAAATTACAACCCTGAAGGAATGGTCGGGCAATGAATTTAATTCTTTTAATCAATGTCTTCGCAAGTCTATTTTGAGTGTGGATGTGCGGTACAGAATGCTCAAGTTTGATTCCTGTTGCCATGCAATAATCATCGAATGCCTTTTAAGTAAATTCTCCAGCATTGTCCATTCGAATAGACTTTAAACGATAATTAGGGAATTTATTCCGTATTTGTACTATCTAGGAGATCAACTTTGCAAAATCATGGTTCCTTATTGACAGCAGACAAACATTGGACCATTTAGAGGAAGCATCAATGAGCATCATGAAGTACCGAAACGGCCCCGAGAGGGTCTGAATTGGACCACATATGTCCCCTATACATTCGAAGAACGCGGGAATTTCATCCTTCACCTTTATGGGGGATGGTCTAATGATGAATTTCCCCGTAGCGCATGCAGAACACACGAAATAATCGGGATTCAAGAAATTTTTTACATTAACGTTATGACCATTCGAGTTGTTAATTATATTTTTCATCATCCTAAGACCGGGGTGGCCTAACCTATCATGCCAAAAACAGAATAGTTTAGAGCTTCTAAAGATATTCTTAAGGGTAGTGTAAATAGGTGGTGCTACTATCTTAGTATAGCACATCCCAGTAGCTAATGAAGGGAGTCTTTCGATAACATGTTTAGCATTTTCGTCGCGCTTAGTAATGAGTAGGAACTCATTTAAATTCTAATCATCATCGGTCTCTACATGGAAACCATTTGCACGGATGTCACTAAAATTCAAGAGAGTACAAGTCGACTCCGGGTACAACAATGCCTCTTCAATGATAGAGTTGTTTCATTCGGGAGTATGATAGTTGCTCTTTCGGAGCCAACTACATTCAGACCGCAGCCAACGATCGTCATTATGTTACCGGGGGTTTTGGTAATAGACTCAAAGTACTTTATTTCTCTCAAGATGGTATTTGTGGTGCCGCTATCAGCAAGGCACGTTTCCTCCATTTGGGCGTTACACTCGTTCTAAAATATAGTGTCTAATTAATATAATGGAGCGAGGAAGGTGCTATATCAAGTAAGTAAAACACATAATCATTTCAGAACATAACACAACCATCTCATATTAAATAATAGAATAAATGAATGAAATAAATGTCATCCAATCGCCGGAAACAAGTAAATGTTTTTATCTTATAGAGCTTACAACCATATCGATAGATTGTATCGGATTATTTGCCGAAAGAAATCATGAAGTAGATAACAACAAAAATAGCTCGGGTGGATTCTGCAAAGAAACCATCAATCTCAGCTGCTATCTCCGGCTCGCTGAGCTTCTCTTCATTGTCTATCATCACCGATGCAGCAGTAATGTCTAGCTGGGGCATGGGAGGGGGCGCGGCGTGCTCAACCTCCATAGGCATAGTGGCGTTCGTGGGAACCTCCAAAGGTGCTGCCACATGTTCTATGTCCTGCGCCACTACGAGCGCGATGTTGTGCACGTGAACCATTTCAGGCGCCAGTGGTGCCTCAACCTGGACGAGGTGCGCCTCGTGCGTCTTATTGTTGGCCTTGAACGCGTCTACGACATGCTTAGGGGCCAAACATTGCCTGGAGAAGTGAGTCTTGGAGCCACGGCGGAAGCAGTCCTGGGGCCTTACCTCCCCCTTGTCGGCCTTGTGTTGCTTGGCCGGGTTGGAGGAGTTGGGGCCCTTCTTGCCCTTCTTACCTTGACTCTTGTGGATGGGCTTGCGCACCTTGTAGGCGCCGGCATTAGCTTCATGACTTGGGTCCCTACGAAGGGTTGCGCAGAGAAGGTTTTTTCAGAACATTGTCCTGCGCCTCGGCCACTTGGAGAGCATCAATAAGCGTTGCATATTTCATAAATCCTTTCTGGCGGAAGTTCCGCGAGGACTGGATAGTGGAAGGGTGAAATATGGAGAGAGTCTTGTTTATCTTCTGCTGATTAGTGGTAGTAGTTTTACACATCTGAAGAATGGTACAAATCCGGTATAACGCGGAGTTGTACTCGCCCACAGTCTTGAAGTCCGCAAACCTCAGACGAATCCAATCCGCCTCCGCCTGTGGCTGAATGGTGTACTTAAGCCTAGAGAACCGCTTGTTGAGAACGGTCCAAAGGGCAGAAGCACTCCGTTCTGCCATGTACTCATTTTTAAGAGTCTCACCATGTGATGGCGGAGAAAATGCAGTGCTTTGGCGTTGTCCGCCGGGGTGGTGGTGCTAGGGTTCGTCTGGGTCTCCGCACTCAGCGCACCCTTGATGCATCGCCCCTCGAGCTCCACGTCCGAGGCCCAAGTCAGGTAGTTTAGCCCATCCTGGGTCAACTCCGGAAACTCACGGCTCACGATTCCGGTCATCTGCAATTTATGCAAATTATGTAAGATTATAGCAGGCAATCGGTTGCATAAATGCGATAATCAATACAATTCTTCAAATTTGACGACGTTTCAAAATTTAAATTGTAAACGGTACATGCTAACTATGTAATACAAAGAATTAAAAATATAAAAAAATAATTACTATAGTAAAACATAGTACAAAAACATGTATATCAAGATGTTATGCTAATCGCGTTCAAAATTAAAAAAAAAGCCCTAAAAATGAATTTTCAAGGCTATTTTTATTTCTACACGCGTTGTCCTCTTTTTTTTAAGATCGGCAGCAGGCCGAAAACTGGGGCAAAATGGGAGCTAAAAAGAGGCCAGCAGCGGCGCGGCCAGCGGCTCGCGGTGGCGTGCGGCCAGCGTGCGGCGGCAGCGTGGACGCGGCTAGCATAGCGGCGGCGGCCGGCAGCAGCGCGCGGCACGGGCGCGGCCGACAGTAGCGCGCGAGGCCATGGCTGCCAGCAGCGTGCGGCGCAGGCGCGCGGCCGGCGAGAACGCAAGCGACGGCCGGGGCTGCGAGGCACGGTCGGCCCGTCAACAAGCACCGGCGCGGCGGCGGCCGAGTCGGCAAGACGCAATCGGCGGCGGGCGCGGCCATGGCGCGCGGCGAGCGGGCGCTGCGGCGGCCGGGTGCGCGAGATGCGACGGCGGTGAGCGTGGCCATGGCGCGCGGCAAGCGGGCGCGACGGCGCAGTGGCCATGCGGGGCGCGCGGCCATGACCAGCATGGTGCAGCGTACTGACCAGCAGGGTCGTGCGCACGAGCCGATCGGAGTTACGCATTGGGGCCATGATGAACAAAAAAAAGGACGAAAAAAATACTCAGATTGTTTCCCATCTACTAAGAAAATCGGCGCGGCTGGTGCTCTCTGCGGTACTGATCAGCGAGTGTACTCAACAAGTACAGATTGATCGGCGACAGCATGTCCGTCCGCTCGACTCTCGGAGAGAAATCCACACACTGAGAGCTAAAATACGTGCTAAACAAAAATTGAAAGGAAATCGTACAAGAGTGGAGATGCTCTCGTTTGTTTCGTCAGAGTTTGATGTGCATGCAGCCGTACGCCCGTGTGGCCTCAGCAGCAGCTAGCGGCTGCATCTTGCCCTTGCAGGAAAACTGACCGCTTCGCCTCTATCGTACTGTAATTCTCTAGCCCGGCAGGTCGAGTCCCTCAGATGCGATATTTTCGGTTCGGATCCATGTCCTGAAGCGATATTTCTGAACCTGTGGGCGTGGGTGCAAGTAGTACGTAGATACTATTATCTTCACTTTCCAATGCATGTGCCCTCCCTCAGATGCTACCGTCCGTCTCGCAGGTCGAGTCACATCACATTACATGTGCATGTGCTTAATTACGGGCCGGGGGCGCGCGCTTCTAATCTGGCAGCAGCCGCCGCATGCATCTGCGCGCTAGCTAGCTGCCGGCGACAGAGACGGCAAGTGAAAAGGAGGAGTACGTTCTAGACCACACGATCCAATAATCTCTGTCACTCTTAAGTCTTGACCAATGCACGTACCATCTGATGGATCGCTTAGAGAGCACGCACAGTCGATCGAGATTCATCGTCTCCTGTCCTGTCCTGCACTTGCCGCTACTATTGACGACTCCACCGGATGTCTGGATGGATATAGGCGTGCTGAATAGTCAGTGCTGTGACGACAATTAAGATTGCTTTTCCAAGATTCTCAAACCTTTTCGGCCCTTGATTCTACGTACGACTAGCATACTGTCTTGATTTTTTATTTTAATTGTGGCCGGTTTTGGTACACGCATTAAGGATGACGGCTAGCTATATAGTGCAGGATACATAATTTTGTCAACTTGCTTATTGACATAAAGCAGAGCAAGTGCATCTCTCTTAGAATTTGTTAGTCGGCCACATACATAGGCAATAGCCGGTGATCGTTCATGCCCAAAAAAAATGTTTTTTTATTGAGATACACAGGCGCCAACAACACGCGCATACACTTAACCCTATGAACAAATTAAACGCACGCATACGGAAAATGGCTTTGGCACCCATGCTCCATGGAGGACTTTATTTAAAAAAAAAAAAAGAAAACTTGACTTTAAAGTTTCAAAAAACCAGAACAAAATACGTGGATGTAGTAAAATGTGTACACTACCGGAGTGAAAAAAAAAACAAATTGGACAATTTTTGGATGATTCAAAAGTTGCACGCTCACATAACTGCATTTTTGTCATATTTGCCTAGGATAGAATATTTGGTATTTCGTATTGATGTTTTTACATACTGGTAGAATAAATCATTGATTACAGTCTGGTATTTATTTTGTGAATATTTTGAAGCTCCAAATTTGATTTTATTCGAAGATTTGGAAGAAGTCCTCCATGGAGGACGGGTGCCAAAACGACTCACTCGCATACTCTACCCCTATGAGCACCTCCAAAATAGTGAGCCGGCGGACCGAGTCTTAAGATTAATGAACTCACCACATGCGTCTCACTATTAACAAGAACGTCGTCTCTCAGTGAAAGAATAATCCTTTATGAGACACAAAGTATCAAACCTGGAGTTTGAACTCTGCTGCCTCCTAACCATCAAAACAGTATGTTGGTTCTCGCCCAAAAAAATCTACTTACTAGTACATACTTAAACTTACACAAGTGCAATTATAGTTTATTGATAATTATAAATAAACTATAATTGCACTTGTGTAAGTTCCCTTCTGGCACGAAGATGGATTATAATTCCCATATTTTTGGGCAAACCATATTTTTACATGTTTTTATAATTTGGTCTTTCATTTAAATTTGTGTGTGGAGGATGGAACAAACACGGAGTATTTAACTCTCATGTCTACCCTTGTTGTAACCGTAGTGTTTTATTGAACAATTAAATAAACTACAATTTAACCCAACTTGTGCACAACATTTTATTGAACGAGTTCACCACATCGCCGTTAAGCAACTATAAACCGATCATAACTTAGGGGCATGCTACTAAAATATAAATGCTCGTAAAGTCAACATTTATTCTTTCTGTGTTCCTTTTCCCTGCTTATTTTATCACAGATTTTGTAATAGTTTGATTTTTTTCCTATGTGCTGCTTCAAAAATCCAATTGAGAATCCGCTAAATAAACTAGGTCCTGCTAGATTTTTTTCAGTTCACATGCATACTTAATGACAACAAACAATGTTAATACACAAGTGTCTTGTTTTCTAATTATGTTCTCAGTACAAGTCTACTCACATTTCGTCATCATTGAAAGGGGACCATGTAGGATCTCATGATTTTTTATCGCTCTTTGTTACCAATAAAGAATTTAATAAACTATTCACACAAGATCCTTTTGTATGATCTTATTGGATGTTTTCTTGCACAACCACTAAGATATTGACACATCAACACAACATGTGATGACTTGGATTCCTCAAAAATGGGCTAAATTTAAGTCAACCACTAAATCATTGACAAATCAGCAATACCACATGCCATGTCACATTACTTAAAGCAACCTAGCCTAATTTGTTGAACGAAGCTCAAGACATGTTACATTGTGTTAATTTAGAAAAGTCCAAACTTAAGCAACACATACAACTGTATTATTATTTTAGTAAAATTTTATATAAATGGAACTAGGTCAAAGTTTATAGAAGGAAACTGATCATATCTAGGTATTTCCTTTTGGGCGTAGACTAGAAGATGCAAGAACGTAGATTTCCCCACAAGGTTCATATATACTCTTTAGGTAACAGAAGTTTAAAATATTGTAATTATATATTTAATTCATATATGATTTTTTTATGAAATGGAATCATCTAACAAAAATTTGAACAATTCGCAACATGATCTTAGATCTTATACGAAAAAATAAATCGTTCATGTCTTGCATGTACTCCCCCCCCCCTCTCCCTCCGATCCCTCTTTCTTAGTCTCCCTCACCCTCTCCAATTTCTCGAAAAATCTAGTACTGTTTATTTTTATTTTTATTTTAAAAAGGTGGACTTATGTTCTCCATGACTATTTTCAATAGATAAGATTAAACAAGCCATGGAATGTCAATCATATGGTTATCGTAGTTGTGTATGTTTTAGTGTCCTATGTATTTTTAAAAGAGGCCCTAAAATATTTTCTTCTGATTGTGCAAGAAACAAATGCACGCTACTCTCATAAGTTTGTTTAACTCATTTAATTACATGAATCACATATCACTAGTTTAGATAAGGTCTACTAACCACATCTAAGAAAATAACAACTTCCACATGACCAATTCACAAACATGTCTTACATAAACAAAATGCACTTGTCATTCTACGTGCACACGAATGGAAAATCCAATTTCATGTTATGTGCGGTAAAAAAGAATCACCACATCCTTTTGAACTGAACGATTTAACATTCAGCTATAGAATTTGCATCATTGATGTTTTTAGATAATTATTAACTTTGCAAATGCTCCTCAATTTGAATGTCAAGTACCCATGGTTGACAACGCCACTTTGCGGAGCAGAGTATACTAGTCAAGTTTGTGATATAGTTTGCGTGTCACATAAAATTTAATCTTGTAACACATTATTCTCAAGGGATATTCTTGCACAAACAATACACCCTTGCTGAAGTGTCATCGATGTCTTAAGAATTTACGTAATACACATCATTTTCAACACAGCTTGTTGCTAAGGATGGCAATGGGCAGGGTATGAACAGGGTAGAGCAATACCATACTCATACCCATATAGTCAATGGATAGAAAACTTTATCCATACCCGTACCCGCGGGTATAAATATTTACTTATGCCCATACCCGATGGGTACCCGTACCCAACTGGTAGATCTAATAGTAAACAATTTATTCATAATTTTACATTAATCAATATCATATTTGACAAAGAAAAAGTATCTTTACTCAATAATAGGTAGACGAGTATATGATAATTACCAATGTTTAGAAATTGCAATCTCATACTTGCCCCTAGGCTACTCGGCTGCATAGTTAAAACTCTACAGGTAAGTTTTACAAGTTAGTCTAAATGGACAGGGTATGTGTTTACCCACGTGTACAACCCTATACCCGTGCCTGTATCCGTGACTTAACGGGCAGGATATGGGTATTACCTATTGATATAAAAGTATACACATACCCTATCCATGCGGGTACGGTGTCCACAGATACTTGTGGGTAAACTTTCCATCCTTACTTGTAGCTCTTCATTTTGAAATCAGTCGCTTAGTTAATATTTTATTAGGTGACGAACAACTACTTTCTAGCACCTTTTTATATAATTTTTTACCTTGTCGAGACAATAACGTTTTGAGCATGAAGTTGAATTATGCTTACTTTCTTCTGATAGTAGTCACATGTTATCTTCACAAAACTGTCTGAACACTTTCTTAGAAGATATGAAAAGAAATCCAAGTTTACCAAGAAAACACCATAATTGGTTTTCTTAAAAGGATTCTCATGGCCTACCGTAATGTTGAACACTATTTTTGCCATATGATGGGTAAATGACGTTTTATATGAAACGACAATAAGATGATAGTGAGCTCTTGTTGATTAGTCACTTCACCGACTTCAGCCCTAATTGGGGTAAACTCCCATAGAGAGATAACCCTACAGATCAACTTATATCGCCACGTCGAACAAGGAAGGAAGGGGTCTAGCCTCGTCAGTGACCATCCTTTCGGCGCACAAAAAACTACATATCAATTTTATTAAGAGAGTGTTGAGAAAAGAAACGAGTTTGCCTTGTCCGACCTACATATCCATGCACACTGGTGCTAGAGGCTAGCCAGTAGGCCCCTTAGGTGACTTGTTAGAGCATCTCTAGCCGAAGTACAAAAAGGCCATAGAGGAGTATTTTTCTCCTCTAACCGCTAAAACAGCCTCAAGCCGAAACCCCAAAACGGCTTAGAGGACTATATATAAGAAACCGGTGACAAAAACTTTCCCCTCCTCTCCTATATTTAAGAGGCCGCCGTCCGGTGACAAAACCTTTCCCAATCGCCCCGCTACCTACCGCATCAGCTCCACCCGATGCTAAATCCCCCACCGCCACTGTATCCATGCTGGAGATGGCCGGATCTTCCCGCTGCCGCTCCCCACCACCCATATGCAGCGCCAACCACAGTCGGGGCGGCCCGCGTCGTTGATCTGTCGCCACCACAAACCTCCCACCGCCACCGCATTGCCCTTACCGTGGCGTGCAGCAGTGCGAGTAGGGCACTTGGGTGTCCGAGATTATCGTCCAAAACACCGGCCTATGCATCTGGCTTGGCACCTTCCAATCGGCGGCGCAGGCGGCATGGAGGCATGACATCGGGAACGTCCGCCTCCACAACAAAGACTGCGGGGTGCTTAACTTTCCGCTCGGCTCCGAGGAGCCCGTGCCGGAGCTCATCTCGCTGCCCAGCTGCGTTCGCGCGACCTAGCTCGCGAGGGAGGACCGCGAGGCGTGGGAACACCTGGAGGCCTAGCGAGGAGTACATGGACAATCTCCCGGTGGCTCAACCCCGGACGCGGGACGGAGGAGGCGGCGGCGTATGCCATGTACCAGAGGAGCTACGGAGGAGGCGGCTTCGGCGACCCCGGTGACTCTTTCGGCTTTGATGACTAGACGACCGACTACAACGGCGACCTCGACGGAAATGGCGATGACGCTGGGGCTAGTTAGCTTAGTTTAAGTTTTATTTTAAGTTTGAAGTATGTTTAGGTTAAATTTCATTTAGGTTTTAGTTAAATTTTATGAACTATGTCAAAATCGTGTAAAATCCTATGAACTATGTCAAAATCGTGTTAAACCCTATGAAGTATGTCGAAATTGTGTGCTTATTTTTGGGGATCAGTTCTGCCGGCCACTGTTTAGAGGACTATTTTTTCCATTTATTTTAATCCGCCCGTGTTGTCCTCTAAATTTTTATACTTCGGCTACAGATGCTCTTAGACCTACAATAATAATCCAGGAGTTGTAAAAACTGATCTAGCTTACAACTATAAGCATACTCGAAATAGGCTTTCGTCCTGCTTTATAGATAAAGCGCAACGGCCAAATCGATACAAGGTGATGAGGGGATCCTCTTACAAGCAGATCAAAATATAAATACGAAAGCCTAAGAAGCATCTAGCTTGCCACCGAAGACGACGAAGCTAAGGGGACCGGAACTCCACGACAACGCCTCCAAGAAGGTTACGACGCCGCAAGCGCCGCCGCCGCCGAGACCACAGAGGTCAAAGGTTTTCACCCGGAGCCCTAAAGTGGTGAGAGTAGCCACAACAACGCCCCCAAGAGGGAAACGACACCCACGGGCGTCGCCGTTGTCGGCGCCGAAGCGCTAGGCTTTCGCCTGGAAAAACTCTCACCACAGACAATCCCTCAGACCACCACCAGTCTTCGAGCTGAGCTTCCAACCGCGATCTGGGTGCTGCCACCACCAGGAGCCCCCGAAGTTAGCTCCTTGCCACCCGCATGGACCAAAGAGAAAAACCATCACCACCGCAACGCCGCTCCGCCGTCAAGACGCCCGTGCAGTCCACCTTCCGGGGCCGCCGCCCCGGCATCCTCGAACTCGTGCCAAGGCTCCGACAGACAACACGTCGCAAAACCGCCGGGTCGGACAAGGTAAGGCGGCATCTGGGAAGCCGGAAGCAGGCCACATGACCACCTAGGAAAGGGGAACCGCCCTTCATCACCTACGACGATAGCCGTCCGGACGCCGCAACAGTGCCAACCAAGCCCGGATCAGGCCCGGCCTGCCGGCCAGGCCCGAATCAAGCCCAGATCTGGCCCATCGGTTCCGCCGCAGCGCTGCAGCAGCCCCGTCGCCGCCGTCCTGCTTCCCGAGCTGCCCTCCCCTCGCCGCCACTGCGCAGGCCACGCCGACATGCCCCGCCACCGGAGGGCCTCGGCCGCGCCGCCGCAACCGCGTCTGCCTCAGCAGGGCGCCGACCACCCGAGCGGCCCCGCCAGAAGCTTCCCCGCCGCCGTGCCGCGCTGGGGCCAAGCGCCTGGCGCGCCGCCACCAGACGAGCCCGTCGCCGCCGCCATGCCGCACCGCCACCAGCAGCACCACCCCGCGGTGGCACCCAGCAGCAGGGAGAAGAAGTCCCGCTGCCGCCGGACCGCTCGGTCTTTGCCGGGCGGCGCTCGCCGGCGGCGGCAGGGAAGGAGGGGATGGAGGGGGGCGGGGCGGGGGCGGCTAGGGTTTGCGCCTCCGTCGCCCTCGCGGGGGGCGACGCGAGACGCCTCCTGGTTAGTTTCCTCCGACTGTAAGCATACTAGACCACCCCAGTCAAACCATTGGATACTACTTAATTAAACTCATCACCATCGTATTGTTTGTACCTCCAAAACGCAAGAGCCGATGGTGCCTCCCGGTCCTCCCCCATCCTCCCTTTTATAACCCCCCCATGTGCTCTATTTTCCGTCACCACTTCCATCTTTCTTTCTCCATTCTTGTGTGCTACCCTTTCTTGTTCTTGGCGTGCATTTGTGTTTTCATATCCTCTTTCATGTTCTTATTTGTGAGACCGATACTTGACGTCTGATTTTGTAGAAAAGATTTAGTTTCCGTGGTTTATGCACACCATTGGCAACTGCCATCTGCTGTTTCTCTCGTCCAAAGGCAGATTCTTGCATCAGGCGTCGCCATGTCAACGGCCCAGAGCCCAGCAACCGCGGTGGCGGCGGCGGCGGCGGTGGAGAAGAGCAAGCACTGGGCTCCACACGGCCCGGCGCTGACGGTCTGCCTCGTGACCATCAACCTGCTCATGATCCTCCTCATCTTCTTCTACTTCTGGCGGTTCTTCTCCGGGAAGCAAGGGCCGTCCTCCCTCGGCGGCGCAGACGAGGAGGCATCGTCGTCATCGGCCGGCACTTCCCCGGCGACGTCGCCCAGAGCGTCGAGGCGCCAGACCGACCCCGACCAGCTGCCCATCTCCGTGTACGACTCGAGCAGCGACGACGCCGCCGGCGGGAAGGCCGAGTGCGCGGTGTGCATCGTGGAGTTCCGCGACGGCGACCTGGCCCGGATCCTCCCGCGCTGCGGGCACCGGTTCCACGCGGCGTGCGTGGACGCGTGGTTGCGGCTCCACTCCACGTGCCCGCTCTGCCGTGCCGACGTTGTCGCCCCGCCGCCCGCCACCGCGGAGCAAAAGAACGACGATCCCAAGGACGACGGCGGCGCGGAGTGCCCGGTGTGATCTCGGCAGATGAGGTCCGCGCCATTGCAGAGAGGAGAGGAGGAGCACGTAACGGCGGAAGGCGACAAGATTCCGTCTACGTCGCTGTCGCAAAAGTCGGCGAGGTACGGTTGCGGCTTCGTCGTCTACTGTTTTCTCGTGTTGATCCCGTTATAAATACTCCGTATTATTTTTCTTTTCAGTTTTGCCCTTCTGGGACCGTCGAGGTAGTACTACTACTACTTTGCGTCGAGGTAGTACTACGACAAGTACATATTTAGATCAGTCTTCTCTTATATTAATTCTGGCATATGATTGGAATCATAGGATTAGTAAGTACTCTTCCTCCCGTTGTATTTTTTTTCTAAATTTGGATGTTTCTGAACGCTATTCATCTATTGACATCTATTTTAAGACAGATGAAGTAACATTCATATTTGACGCAAGTATTTTCGTCTCTGCGCGTGATAAAATTAGCACTCCGAATAGTGCAATTAAGATTGAATGTAAATTAGTTGGACAATCCAGGCCGAAATCCGGACCTATTTTGGCCGGAGGAAATTTGTTTATGGCTTAGAAACGCCGAGTTTTTCACTCGTGTTCTTAAGCCGAGTTTCCGCGTTCGGCTAAAATTCAGTTGAATTGGCCGAATATAGACGAATTTATTAGATAAGGGCGAATACATGCAGATTACATCGAATTTAAACAATATTTAGGCTAGATAATAAACTAAAAAGCATAAAAAGACCGCCGACGTGGCCGATGCCGTCGCTGCTTTTACATGCCGAGGTTGTCGTAGAAGGAGGTGTAGCCGGGGTAGGCCTTGCCGTCACTGTCGTCGTCGCTCGACGGCTGCGGCGGGCGGGAGCTTGTCTGGCCGTCGTCGTCGCACCTCCATGGCTGGTAGGAGGGGTCGGCCTCGTCGTCGTCGAGGATGACAAGCGGCGCGCCCTGGTAGGCGAGCATGCGGCCAGAGCAGGCTTGGCGTTCGGCATGCTCCTGCCGGCGCTGGACGCGAAGCCGCTCCGTCTCCCAGTCCGCCCTGGACCAGGCGAGGATGTCCGGCGACGATGGCTCCAGCGGGGGACGCAACGGCTTCTATAGGCCAGGACGGGCGGCGAGGACGGGAGGGGTGTAGCGGCGAGGGCGGAAAAAGGGGAACCGACGCGAAGTTATTGCCCGTCGGTCCGTCGCGGGAGCCGAGGGGGCGGCGGTGGCGCGGCATTGCACGACGCGTGGCCGACGCGACAGGCAGTTAATGTTCGGCGGTCTCCGCTGGGTTCCGAGGACGACGACGACTCGGCTTCCGTCGCTGACTGGGCGGGTCCACACGCCGTTTCCTTTTTTTCGCCCAATTTTCTTGGTCTGGCGTTTTCCGGGCGCTCCCGAAATCTTAGGAATGATCTAGAAAGTCCGCACCAAAGTTTGTCTAAATCCGGATAAA
Organism: Avena atlantica; assembly: GCA_910589765.1. NCBI lineage: Eukaryota > Viridiplantae > Streptophyta > Magnoliopsida > Poales > Poaceae > Avena > Avena atlantica. Next base: position 419,254,148 of record OU342733.1, on the reverse strand, counting down.
AACAGGTTCTTGGGAATATAACTGGTCGAAATTTTGACATCGAAACCTAATTCTTACCCTGGAATCGGCGTTCTGAAACGTGTGTGAAGATGCTCTAAGGCCACATACCGGGCTTTATATATAAAGCCCCAAATGGCATCAAACAAACGACGGGTTCGTACAATCTTACAAATCGTTCCATATCCTAATGGTACCAGCAATGCTAGAAGGAGAAGTTAAACTTAGGTACAACGCAGATATCTTACCCACAAGTGGGCAAAATAAAAGTACGAGAAAGCCTAATATCTTCTTAGTTGCCTGAAGATATCTCGCCGCTTCCCGCGCCTTGTCCAGCAGCTCCCTATGCTTCGATCGCACAAGCACCCTTCAGCTATGCATGTGTAGCGACCACACACACAACCACTAACTATCACCGCTCTCACTCGCTCTCCCTCCCTCCTTATTTCCTGAGAGTGCTCCGCCGCCGATGATCGGGCCCTTCCTGGCTCCTCTCAGCCGGACTAGCCGGACGGAGTTGGACGGGATGTGGCGCCGGAGTAGCTAGGTTTAGGTGTAGGTGTAGCGGCTTCGTGCCGGGTGTGGGCTGCGTGCCCGTAGTTGGCGGCGGCGTTTGACATCTCTGTAGCAAGATCTTCGGCCATCTAGGGTTCCTCGCCTTTCTTCTCCTTGCCCTTGGTGGATGGGGAGCATCGGCGTCGAGCACCGCCACCTCTCATAAAGCTGCTTGGGACTTGCATGGGTTGGGTTTGCCTCCAGATCTGAAGCTTGCTCTGGCCAGCCGTGGCGGCGGGGGGATGAGCCAGGGTTTGCTGGGCGCCAACCCCGCACGTCGCTTCCGAGCTACCCCTGCACGCTGACGAGCGGCCCTGGGAGGTCGCTGTTTCTTCTCCCTCCTCGAGCTCCAGTGGTTGGAGATTGGGGTGTGTTGGGTCGATTCAGCGGCTCGGCCATAAAGTTCGCGGGCCTTTCAGATGCGTTGACGGAGATTGCTTCTTCGCCTTTCTCTTGGCATGCCATGGCGGCGAGGGATAGAAGGGCGAAAACTTCGATGACAAAGACGAAGCTGAGGTCGGATGAAGCAGCGCCCGCAAGAGCTTCTTCGCAGTGGTCTACTGGTAGCGGCGACTGGGATGCTGCCTCTTCTTGTCGAAAGGCGACTAGGGGATCAAACCTCCATCGAAGGCCCTTTTTCAAAGCCCAACGTCGGAGCTCGGTGATACGTCGGAAACATATCTATAATTTTGATGTTCCATGCTTGTTTAGTATCTACTTTGCTTTTCTTTGTCTTTCTATGAGATGTTTTTATATCTTTTCTGGAACTAACCTATTAACAAGTTGCCACAGTGCCAGTTGCCTGTTTTCTTCTATTTTGGTTCCAGAAAGGCAGAAAATCAATATTCTCGGAATTGGACGGGACAAAAGCCAAAGTCAATAACTTTCCGTGAGGGACACGAACCCAGAAGGAGGGACAGAGAGGCACCAGAGGGTGGCCAGACCCCCCTGGGCGCGGCCAAGCCTGGCCCACGCCTAGGGAGGGTGTGGTCCCCCTGGCCACCTCCTCGGCCTCCCCCTTCGCTTATAAGAAGCCCCTGATGGGAAACCCTAAAGGATCCAGAAGAAACCCACAAAAACCTCTGCTGCGCCGCCGCCACCGAAGGGGAGATTCGGGGGACAAAAAAAGTCTCTGTTTTGGCACCCTGCCGCCAGGGAAATGCCCCCGGAGCCATCTCCATCGATCTTCATGGCCATCTTCATCACCGTTGCTGATTCCCATGATGAGGAGGGAGTAGTTCTTTCTCAGGGCTAAGGGCTCTACCGATAGCTATGTGTTCATCTCTCTCTATGCATGATCTTGTGGTCATGAGCTTTGTAATCAAGTAGATCTACCTTGCTACTCAAGTGCTTCATTAGATCTCTGCTCTCCCCATGTGTGTGAAAGTGACAGCGTGCACGCCATGGTGGCACTTAGGCTTTAGTCTACATAAATACTCTTTGTGCTTTAATAGATCTATGCTTTTCCCCACGTGTGTGAAAGTGACAGCGGGCATACCGTGTGTGGCACTTTGGATAGATTGAATATTTGTTATGAGTTATATTTGGAGTTGGATGTCTTTATGAAATTGTTGTGTTTGTTGGAACTATCTAGTGCTCAAGGTGACAGTGTGGGGTTATCTAGATTGGGGAAGACGAACTTTGAGGTGTGCTATTATAGCCCTACCATGGATTAGAGTGTCCAACCGGAGAGTAGTTAAGAGTAGTATCATGAAGAGAGGATATTTATATGGGAGAGTGTTCACTAGTGAAAGTATGATCCCTAGGCCTTGTTTCTAAGCATTGAAACACCGTTTGCTACTAGATTTGTTGCATGTTTGCTTGCTTCCTTCTTGTTGCCTTTAGTCTTTGCCTCACCGTCTAGCTCTTTTCTGGCACCGTTACCACTTGTATTTCACTATCTCTTCGCCGAACTAGTGCACCTATACACCTGACAAGTGTATTGGGTGTGTTGGAGACACAAGAGACTTCTTGTATCTTGATTACAGGGTTGCTTGAGAGGGGATACCTTTGACCACTTCCTCCCTGAGTTTGATAAACCTTGGGTGATTCACTTAAGGGAAACTTGCTGCTGTTCTACAAACCTCTGCACTTGAAGGCCCAACAACTGTCTATAAGAATAGAAGTGCGTAGACATCACTCGGCATCTCGACATCAACAAGTGGTGCGTCCCCGTTGACTGCAAGATGGCCGGCGGCTTAGCTTCTTCTCTGTATAGTGGAGCGTCACGAGCAAGAGACTCCCTTGACCTCGCCGTCGGCTGGAGGTCGCCGAAGATCGGTGGTGGAGGCGCTCGAGGACTTATGATTTTTATTTTCTAGTCCTAGGGTGCTTTTTGTAAGAGGGAGGTCCTATTTTGTTTTATCTAGTTTTGCTAGGGGCCTCTCTGCAATTTGTATCTGCCACGTGTTTCAACATGCATCTTCTGGTGACACAGTTATTGTTTAAAAAAAGCTATGCATGTGTAAAGTCATTGGGTACATAACATCATTGGGGTCATTTGGTACATAACATCTTCATTGCTGTTTGTTGGGTGATTTTCTGGACCCTGTGTATTCTATGGAAAATCTAGACCATGTGTCTCCACGTCACGGAGGGGACACTACAATACACTAAGTTGTAAGTCACTCATCCAAGGATGGTCGCATCTTAAATGGTGCGTGAAGACATGGATGGTAACTATACATATATGGGCAACTAATTACATAGTTCTACAAGAATGTGAGCGGGTTTCTACTTTCTACCCACGTAGAAGGTGACAAATGAATTCAAACTTCTCAAGCGGAATCATTTGGAGTAGTGGACATGACTAGAAAACGAACGAATCGGTTTGATGTTCCATAGGAACGCTAAGCATCCATTACATAGAGTAAGGCAATGATGCCATGATGGTGGTTATGTGTTGTTTCATTCTTGAAGGTGTCGATGTTGCAAAAGCTCTTTCGCAGTTCTTGTGTCGCCAGAGGTGGTTGTTTTCTGCTGATGTATTTTCCTAACCGGTTTGGTGGCCGATGTCCTTTCTATTGTTTTCTATGTTATTCCTTTTTTTATCGTGTCCATCATAGATGTCTTGGTTAGCTCTTGGCATTATGCGTGTTGCAAAGGTCAGGCATAACTAATATCATCCTAATTTTAATACGTACATTTTTTGAGGGAGAAAAATGATGCAGTTGCGGTATATGTGGTGTTTGTTTGGAATACATAGAGTATGTTTGGTAGGTCGGGTGACCTCAGAATCACTATCCAACCCCATACATGATGACCATACCCAAGTTGATCTCAGATTTTGTCTATGTGTTTGGCAGCCTGTGTGTGTTAAGATAAGCTGAGATGAGATGGTGTTTGGCAGCATGGGTCTGTTGAGATATGTGTATGTTGAGATTTGCATGTGGTTACATCTTCCCTAACTTGGTGAGATTACCACACCAACAAACATAAACATCAGCGAGCATGTCATAACTTTAATACATCAGTGGCATATTTGCAGCAACATTTTTACATTATAAATAAGAGTCAACTCGTAAGAATATCCAAAATACACGCATGCTCCATAGTAAATCATATTACAAACTCCGTCCATAATAAATAATATACCAGCATACAGTCTACATATGTAAGTTCTAATTAGCATTACATAAAGAGAGTATTTCAAGTATGAGATAAGTCAGCACCAAAATGAGATATTCAGCACCAAAATGAAGTCACAATTTCATAGTGCAATTATTACATCATGTCACAACAAGATACATCAAATGTGTGCTGCCCCCTATTTGCCCACATCTCGTGTGCAAATTCGTTTCTCTTTTCTTTCCAAGATTGATTATCATAAGCAGGGTCAACGTGCTCTTCATCATCATCTTCGGGTTCCCATGTGTCCTCCGATGGGAAATATTCATCTTCCCTAAATTGAAGTATCCAATTGTGGAGAATGGCGCAAGCTATCACTACTTTTACTTGGGTCTTGTAAGGATGGAATGGCCTATTGTAAACAAACTTCCAACGATTCTTGTATGCAGCAAAAGCCCTTTCAATTGTTATCCTTAGAGAAGAGTGCCTTAAGTTGAACAATTCTTGAAAATTTTCAGGATGATTCGCACCGAACTCCTTCAAATGATATCTTGTCTTACGGTATGGTGGAAGGAATTGTTTTGTGCGTCTGGATAGAGTTGGGCAGCTGCAGATGCCTGGGGTTGGACTGATGCGTGAAGTTGGGCAGCTGCGTGCGTGCGTGCTGTTCGGGAGGGAGGCGGCCGGACGTGCTGCTGCTGCTGCTCGGGATCCTGCTGCTTCTTGTGATGTACGTGCGTGCGTGTTGATGCTGCTCGAGATCCTTTCTCTGCTCGGGATCCTGTTGCTGCTCATGCCGTACACGTACGTGCTGCTGCTGCTCAAGATCCTGCCTCTGCTCGTGATCTTGCGCCTGGTTTGCCTCTAGATCTTGCGCGTCAGCAAGGCTGCATGGGGGCGGAACGCAGGGCGCCGACGTCCACGGGAGGGTGCAAGTGGGAGGGAAGCCGGCGACATGGTCGCAGGTGGTTATTGGCGGCTGGGAGGGGCGATTTCTCGGGGGAGAGAGAGGGAGCGACGGGAGGAAGATTGGTGGGATTGGGGAGAGGTTACCCTAGCGGGCTGGGCAGTCACGCGGGATTTTTTTCGGTGTCGCGCGGGATGGTTTTTCGGGATGGACTCGCCCCGGCTGTGTCCTGATGCTCGAATCGAGCTTTTCTCCTCAGCCCGGCCGAGGAAGCTTTTCGGGACGGAGCGGGCACTGCCCAGATGTCTAAACCGATCTAAGAAACAGTCAAATCTCTGGTGAGATGACAATATCTAAGATGAACGGGGCTACCAAACACACTCATAGTTTTAGCGGTAACATCAGAAATTCTATGTGGTCTTATTCATTGCGATTCTATTTCTTATTCATTACAATACAAGATTATAACACCTGAAATCACAATAGTACGCGAGCACTAAGCATGTCGCAAATCACTGACCTTTCTACATATGTACAGTAGATGGCGTGAGATTGTTGGTATGTGTCCTGCTCATACTATGTACTCCCTCAAGATTCTTTTGGCAGGGGCTAGCGAGAAGAAGAAATATCGACTGGCCAAATGGAATATCGTTTGCCGACCCAAAGAATATGGTGGATTGGACATACATGATTTAAAATTCAAAAACACCGTATTACTGGGTAAATGGTTATTCAAACTTCTTACCGAAGAAGGGGTCTGGAAAACTATTCTATGGAGGAAATATGTTGGCAAGTGTCTAAACTGGTTTGGAAACCAGGTGATTCATACTTTTGGGCTGGGCTAATGGCTTCCAAAAAGTATTTCTTCCGATTTGGCAATTTTAATATTAAGGATGGTTGACAGATTAGGTTGTGGGAAGATAAATGGCTTGGCCAAAATTCTCTTCGTGAACAATATCCAGCTTTATATTCGATCGTTAGGCACAAAGGGGATACTCTCGCTGAGGTAATAGAAATCAATCCTCCTAATGTGTCTTTCAGAAGAAGCCTCTTAGGTCCTAGAATGGTGTCTTGGAATAATCTTTTAGGAAGATTATCCAGGATACATCTATCTGAGGGCATGGACGAATTCAAATGGAAATTAGTATATAGTGGTAAATTTTCCGTTGATTCATTTTATAGCGCTATGATCCAACCTAATATTTCAATCGATGACAATAGTAAAATTTGGAAGATGAGGATACCCCTTAAAACGAAGATATTCGCTTGGTATCTCCGTAAAGGGGTGATTCTCACAAAAGATAATCTTATTAGGAGGAATTGGCATGGTAGCACTGAATGCGTATTTTGTCACCAGAATAAGACAATACGCCATTTATTCTTTCATTGTAAATTTGCTCGTGCTATATGGTCAATTATCCAAATAGCCTCTGGTTTATCTCCTCCTCGATCGGTAGTCAATGTATTTGGAAAATGGATGAATGGGAATGAGGATAAATATGAGACTTTACTTAGGGTGGGAGCGCTTGCCATTATTTGGTCGCTTTGGCTATATAGAAATAACAAGATTTTTAATAACGTTGTATCTTCTCCCTTGCAGATTATCTATCGAGCCACGACTGTTCTCCAATGTATGGAGTTCCGCAACTTGTTTGCGGAGGGCTGTTGGCGGTTGGAGGATATGGCGCGGGATATCTTCTTCCGGCATGGATGGCAGCAAGCGCCGCGGATAGATCTTTCTTAGCTAGTTTGGAGAACTGTGTTTTGATTTACATTTTTTTGTAATTCCGTTTAAATTGCTTTCGTCTAAGACTCTGTGGTTGATCGGCTGTGTGCATCCTAGCTATGCAGAGGCCGGGTATAATCTTTACTGTTAAGTAATAAAAGCGCTCATTTACAATAAAAAAATGTACCCTCCGTTTTAAAATATAAGATGTTTTAGCTTTAAGAAACAAATGTTCTAGACTTCTTTTAGTGTACGGGTCCAACCCGTGATCAGCCCCGCATGCAACCCTACCTGGAGAGCCCAGGAGCTATCAGGCTTATTCACACTCGCAAGAGGCATCTTTGGTTTTTTGCTGCTCCATTTATGGCCATAGTTTAAAATAGCCGGCTATTCCATTTAGCCACGGATTTTTCAGAGGCTATGAAAGACGATAGAGCAACTATAGCGGACTATTCCATTTTAGCATATTATTCAAAAATTGAGGAAATTTCAGTCAAATCTTTTTAAAAGATGGGGATAACTATGAGTCAACGAGCTACAAGTCATGCAACTATTGAACACAAATAAATATTCAACTAATTAACTCACAAGTTCTATTGAATCATATTTAACATAAGTTTGAAAAATAAAAAAAATAAAAAAAAGTCAAAAAGCAGAAGTTTAGCGGCTAAATTGAAAACTAATTTTAGACTAAATCAGGCTATAGCTGGCTACAACCCGATATTTAACAGCTATTTTCTTTTTAGCGTACGAAGGGCATAGCCCTAACCAGAGACTTCTCGGAAGCGCTAACTTTGTCCATGGCCCATGCCGTGCAAAGTGCTGCCATCGGAGCCAGCTCACGGTCACAGATAAGCCTCGGGGCTCACAGCTAACACCTACCTGGCTTATCACATCACTGATAAACCACACGGTACCTAACGAACATCCTGTGCAAATCCATCACGCTTCCATCCAAAAATATCATTCCTATCGTGGCCTGGTCAGTTGTACCGTACTCAGATCGTACCGATTTCGCCTCGTCGCCTCAGGTATTTTTTTTTTCCTTTTTCTAATGAGGCACGGCGACAGGAGATCCGTGGCCTCCGCGGGAAACTATGGGCACGAAACCTACGGCCACATGCGCCCACCAGCAACTTGGCCGCTTCTGAGGTTGACGTGTATGTACGGCAGCCAGCGACTTTGTGCTTACTAATGTAGTATCTCCACAATATCTTGGAGCAGAAAGATGGTCGAGAGGAGATGCCAAATTAGTGGAAGGCATCTTATCGTTAACAATTTCATGTTGTTGTACGACCAAATACAGCAGCACTACCATCTGAGTCTGGAAAAAAAAGCGAGAACATATCACGCACAGGTTGGATGACATAAATAAACTATCTAAAAATACTACGTAACATACATGAGAAATTTATGTATGATTGTTTGCCAATAAAGAAACTACATTAAAATTTTCAGAACCGACTACCATAGAGAACAACTTCACTAGCGATAAATTCTCTTATCTGAGGCTACCTTTTTGCCTTTGCCGTATGTCTGGTCAAAAAGTACATGGCAAAGAGGCTACCTTTGCCGTGACCGTGTGTCTCGTAAAAAAATACACGATAAAGAGACTGCATTTTCCAAAAAAAATGAAAAAAAATCAATTGTTTTTCAAACTTTTTTGAATATTTTTTACTAGTTAATCACATATAGGATATTTTTAACCCTAAGTATGCTTAATATTAGGTCAAATTGAACTCATGATCAAACTTTCCCTTCGGTCACCCATCCTAACACTACTCTAGCCCTAGCATGCTTAACTTCTTCATTCCTTCCGAGTGAGCTTCCGAGAAAGAAATTATACCTTGTCACTAATACTTTCATATCAATCCTATTAACTCTTGGACCATGATGCCACACATCTCAGTTTTAGATTCCAAACAATTATTTAAGTAGACAATAATAAATAAGTAATAATAATCTTAAATCCAAATAAAAAATAAAATGATTTTATTTTTTTTGCCTTTTTTCTATTTAATATGGAATAATTCATATATTTAAATCTATAAATCAGAATTCGATAAATAAAATGTCTAAATGGATCAAGAAAATGAAAGGAATCCAAAAATATTACATCAATCTTGTGAAAATGGGATGGTAGCATTTTGAATTAGCCATTAGGTGGTTTGCTTTACAAAACCCCCTGTTTTTTGCGCTCAGAAAATGGAAAATGCCTTTTTGGTGCAATAAAAAGGAAAACTTTCTCCTGCAACATTGTTCTCCATCCCATGATACATATGCATGCACATATGGGCATATTATCACAAACTATGCCTTGATTCTAGCCATAATATTGGTCATTTAACTCAAAAGGCAAGAAACCTCGAATGAGATAGGTCATTTTGTGAAGGTTTACCAATTTTGATATTTTTTCTTCCAACTATGTCATATAATATGACACCACGTGAAGGTTTAACATTGTTTTGATCGTTTCCAAAAATTTTATGCCCATTTTAAACTATCGTCAAACTTTGTTGAACGGCGGGCAAGAAGATTCTTAGCTCAGGGATGAACCTCGCTAAACTTGCATTGAATCTATGATGAAATAGCATATTATAAACCTAAAAAATATTTTTAAAAAAATCATGAGCATCGGATCATGTACCTATAGTTCATATCTGACCCAGTTACTACCGATTTGGCAGGAATTTGTCTTTTTTACCTAGGATGGATGGAAAGGTTTGAGATATCCCTATTGGGACATTGTCCATTTAAGGTGGTCTAATATTATTGAAAAATGGGATGGTAGCATTTTGAATTAGCCATTTGGTGGTTGCTTCACAAAACCCCCTGTTTTTTTCGCTCGGAAAATGGAAAATGCCTTTTTGGTGCGACAAAAAAGAAAACTTCCCCCTGTGATGTTGTTTGTCATCCCATGATGCACATGCATGCACAATATGGGCATATTATCACAAACTAAGACTTGATTCTAACCATAACATTGGTCATTTGACTAGAAAGCCAGGAAACCTCGAATGAGATAGGTCATTTTGTGAAGGGTTTTTTAAGACATAATCAATATACCAAGTATGATATTTTTACTTCCAACTATGTCACACAATATGACACCATGTGAAGGTTTCGCCTTATTTGAACCATTTTTTAATTTATTATGCCTGTTTTAAACTATCGTCAAACTTTGTCGACCGGTGGGCAAGAAGATTCTTAGCTCGGGGTTGAGCCTCGCAAAACTTGAATTGGATATGTGATGAAATAGCTTATTGTGAACCTAAAAATGATTTTTATAATAAATCATGAGCATCAGATTATGTACATATAGTTCATATGTTACCCACTTCCTACCAACTGGATAGGAATTTATCTTTTTCACCCGGGATGGACGGAAAGGTTTGATATCCCCTTCTTTAGACATTGTCCATGTAAGGTGGTCTAGTATTATTGAAAAATGGGTGGCAGCATTTTGAATTAGCCATTTGGTGGTTGCTTCACAAAACTCATGTTTTTTGCGCTCGAAAAATGGCCTTTTGGTACGACGAAAGGAAAACTTCCTCTTGCAACATTGTTCACCATCTCATGATGCACGTGCATGCACAATATGGGCATATTATTACAAACTATGCCTTGATTCCATCCATAACATTGGTCATTTAACCCGAAAGTCGGGAAACTTCGAATAAGATAGGTCATTTTGTGAAGGTTTTTTTGAGACATAATCAATATATCAAGTTTGATATTTTTCCTTCCAACTATGTCATGTAATATGACACCACGCGGAGGTTTCACATTGTTTTGATCGTTTTTGAAAATTTTATGCCCGTTTTAAACTATCATCAAACTTTGTCAAACGACGGGCAAGAAGATTCTTTGCTCAGGGTTAAGCCTCGCTAAACTTGTATTGGATCTATGATGAAATAGAAATTGTGAATCTAAAAATGATTTTTGTAAAAAATCATGAGCATCAGATCATGTACATATAGTTCATATATGTCCCACTTTCTACCGATTTGGTACGAATTTGTCTTTTTCACCTAGTGTAACATCCTAGCATTAGAGTGTAGAAATAAGTAGAACCCAGATGTGTGCATTGCATTCATACATAGAAAATCTGAGTAATTTTCGCGCTTTTAAACAAAACTTGTCAAAGTGATTAAAGCTTCTCTTAGCTTGATGGAATTGAAGTAGATCATCATGTTGACTATGATAAGTTTCAATAAGACCTTTGTTAAAATCCCATTTTTGGGTAAGAGAGATTTGATATAAGGGTAGATCAAATGTACTATAAGTTAAACCTTAATATAATGTGAATTATATTTGATCATTAGGTGATCATGTTATAGTATTCATTATAATCACTCATAAGTACCAAGTTAAGGATATAAAACATATAATAAGAATGTAACCACTATATCTTAAATCCCATCTGCATACATTCTGAGTATCATAGTAACACCTAACCTTAAAAACTCTTTTGATGAGTTGGTGTTGGAAAGAGATTAAGTCAAGATCATCCACTATATATATATATATATATATATATATATATATCTTTCTTTCTATAGAATCTTTATGGAACTTACTTCAATATCTGTTGTTCATCAATGTTGGATAATTCCCCATTGATTCACAAATTCTTTAACTATTAGTCTTTGACCTCTTATTTGATCTTATCAGAACATCTACTTAAATCTTCTAATGAGGGCATAGTCCATTAATAACCTTAATCCAATATAAGATACTAAGAAGATAATTTCCAGACAATAAAAGGTAGGATTGATAAAGCCCTGCTTAGCCAACTAAGAACTTCAGTAATAAATGATTAAAGTATTATAATGGTAATGTTTTGGCCACCAATATTGAATTCTTATACTTAGTATAAGTAATACTGGTGGGTAGAACATGATTGGAACCCTAGTAGAGATAAAAGATCCTAGACAAGTCTTTGCAAACCACATAAATATAATTCAGGGATTAAAGGTAAGACATGAGAATTAAGTAAATATAAGATGGTGTTATTCAATTAAAGCTAGTATAGCATAGAGTTTAGAAGTAGTGTTATTCATCTTAAAAGATGATCAACCTTAGAGAAAGATTAGTGATGAAATATTAAGGAAGATTATGAATGAAGTTGAAGGAACTACTGGTTGGATGGAAGTTTATCAACAGTAGAATAGTAGGTGCAATCAAGCATGGATATGAAGAAGTTATGAACTATTTTAGTATCAAACTCATTGGATTCATTCATGAGTTTAGAAGAATGATATATGAATAAGAAGATTTAAATGAGTAAAGCTCATCATGTTAATCATGATGATGGATGGGAAGATGTACTATATCTAGGAAAGGAATTCCTTAATTAGAGATCCAAGATTGTGAAATATAATTATATGTTATAAATCATTTTCCTATTTAATCTTGGTAAGCAATCAACTCTATATCTCAAATCAAACATAATATCCATCTCATACTATTGATCCATCATCTGATGCCTATAACACTTTATAGAAATATTTCCCTATAACAAATTACATATGCACATCTCTGTTAATTCCAACCATCATAACTATATGTGCTTAAGTATATTTTTATTAATTCACTTCTATAAAACACTCTAATTACAACTTTCTATTAAAAAGGAAGATTTCATCAACTACTATATACATAAGGCAATATGCTTAGTTATTAAATCTTAACTCTTAAAAGGAATCTAAGCTTATACAAAACCCTAAATCCAAGGGTAGTACTCATAATTCAAAACCCCAAACTTCTTTGTTTATTACAATACAATATATATTTTGCCATGTTCCAACTCAATGGAGGTAGTAACGAATATACCAATGACTTCTATATTTCATGTATCAAATAATGGAATAGGACCATTACACATATAAAAGTTCTATTCAAAATATGAGCCAACTGAAATTAAGTTGATAATCAAATCAAAATATATCATTCAAGAAATCCAAAACTAAAGGAGGAAAAATAAAATAATAGGAAGAGCTTTTACAAATATTAAAAGGGGTTCATATATTAAGAAAATACAAGGAATATAATAAGATATATATAATAAAGAAATTCACAAATAATACTAACTATGTTTTAGTGTTATTGAAATAGTCCAGCAAAGAAAAGTTTAAAATATATAAATCAAATTCAAATCTGAATAAGAAAACAGAAAATAGAAAAAGGATAAAACAACTAAAAACCAAACCTGGCCGCAGCCCAACAACCCTAAACCTATCTGACGCCCTGTGCAGGCCACAACAGCCCAGTAACCAGCCCAGGTTCTTTTCTATCGGTGGGGTCAAGAGAGGACCGCGGGTTGAGTTGAAATATTAGCTAGGGGGTTATCCGCAAAACGACCATCGTCGTCATCGTCACGCACACAGGCAGCTCGCTGGCGGAGCTCGCCGCCGCCCGATGCCGTCATCGTCGTCGTTGCACCAAGATACTCGTCGCCGCTGCCAGGAGGGGATAAGAAGGTCACCGCGACGCATTGCCTCCATCCCTATCTCCAATCCCTCCTTATCCTCTCAGATATGAACGAGACCAAAACCCTAGCTCACCGGAGCCACCTCTCGCCGTCGAACCACGTCTCCCCACACCATTCTGAGCCATCATGGAGAAGCGCCTTCCTCCGTAGATCCTCTGGGTAGAAGCTTGCATCAAGGGGAGCACTCGAGCGGGTGAATTTGGTCGTTTCCCTTTTCAGCAGTTCGTCGGAATCCTCGTCAGGAAGCTAGATTCCGACCGCGCCTGTCCTCGCCGACCACTCAATCATCATCAGGGTGAGTTCCTGAACTTCCCAGTAACATTCAATCGCCGGATCTCGTTGTAAATCGCCGCTTCATCATATGCCACCGTCGGCCACCGTCGAAGCTGAGGCTCCGATGACCATTTCCGAGCGGCGCTGCCACTATTAAGTTCAGTAGGTTGCGCTGGTTCGAACTAGATCTATTTTGCTTGCTGAGATGCCATAGATCGTCGTCAGTGACCACTCACCGACGGCGGTGGTGGTGCTGACGTCATGCTTACCTCATGATCAAGCCGCGTCAGCTAGTTTGACTGGTCTTTGACTCGCGTGGTGGATGACATGGCCCAGGGCCCACATCTCATCGATAGTGAGTAGAGAGGAGGTCAGTAGCAAAAGCATTTCTAGACCTGAGAGCTGAGGTGGACAATGGCCCACTAGTCAGTGACAGGGGCTAGCTCTGGACGTGGTATAGAAAGTATTTTTCTATTAAGAAATAAATAAATGCTATAATTCAATTAATAATATTCCAGAAATCAAATAAATGATTAAATCTTGTTTAATTAATAATTTTTGATTTATAATTCAGAAAAATGTGTATAATATATGAAAATTTGTAGAAAAATAAAATCTACAACTTAAACTTATTATCACATATTATTATGATGATTATTTAAATAAATATTATTTAATAAAAGTTTTATAAGTAATAAAACTTTAATAATTCATATTCCTATAATGATAAATGTTTATAATATAAGTAAAATACCAAAAATCTTAGAAAAATAAGAATTCTAATTTAAAACTATAATCATGTATTATTATTTCACTTAATTAAATATTTATTATTTATTAAGTAATTATAAAGTAATAAGAATTATAAAAAACATATCTTATTATTTATAAATCACAAAAAATAAATATGATATACCAAAATGATCACAAAAATATTATTTACCTATTAAAAATCTATTAATCTCCTTTTGAGATAAATAAAAAAATTAAATATTTAATAACTTTATCACTTCATTAATAATTTATTAATATTCCTAAAATGAGTCAAATAAGTCTAATAAATAGTGTTAGTCTTAAATATTAATAATCCAATGCCATAATGGTTTAAAACATTATAAATGTTCTTATTTTAGAAGGATCTACAACCTTAAATGAAGATTATCTCTAAAAAGAATTCCACTAATAATAAAATCCTTAAAGAAGAACTTATGAACAATCAAATCTTTTCTAAACTATATTAACTACTAAATTGCAAAAACTACCACAACATTATATAAACCCATAAGTAGTTAAGTAATAGTATGTTTTAGATTATAAACTATACTCACTTATCTATAAAAGATAAATGATATTACTCCATCATCAAGTCCAGAAACTATTATCCAAATAAAAAGAATGACCATTCTTAAGTAACCTAAAGAAAACATTTTAGATACACTAGATACAAATGTTATAAGTATTATACTCTCAAAATCATCTTTGTTTTAAAGTTAACTTTAGTCTACATAATCTTAATGCAACACCATAAGCATTACTATATGTTTTATAGTTAACTTTGGTCTGAAGTAGTTAAACTATAAAGCAACACAAGCCAAACCATTTAAGCAAACAAATAACATCAACCACCACTAAATAACCACAAAGTTTGTTTAGACCTTAGAAGAGAAACCTTTTCTTCGAAGGTTATCCTTTTTGCCACTTTAAATAAGAAACCTTGTATAAGTAATCCTAACTAGTATGTCATAAGTATGTATACTTTACTCCTACATATATGTTGTTTACAACCACTCATAAACTCTAATAGAAGCACAAATATGAAACTTATTTAAAAGAACCACACATCCCAAGGTAACCATTTCCGGAATCCAAACCCTAGGACAACGTTATTCCCAGGATTGCGCTTAGAACGTGCATCACATTACTTATGTATAAAAGCATATTGCTCCTTTAAACATTAGTCCTTACCAGACCAATGATGCTGATTTCAGATTTTGGATCTTATACTGACTCGAAGACCGTGAGTGCATAATCTTGCAATCATAAAAGGCAAGTTCACACTTGATCATGTCCTTTGTTTATTTTTTGTAAAGTATTTTACAAATACAGTGTTGTCTTCACCTGCATTTGAAAAAGGTCAGAAAATACTATTTTCAATAATAATGAGAACTATTGATTACTAATCCAGGGTGATCAGTTAATCTATTAAATCTGACAGTTGAAACAACACTGTTCAGAACTATATCACCTAGAACTTAACAACCAATATCGCCAGTGATTCTTGCGCCGTATATTACGCGTTGACCATGAGATTTGGAATGGGACGGTGAAGTCAGCTATATCTTCTTCCTCTCCCATGAAGCCGGATGTGCAGGTCGTGGCTATTATCCTTGTAGCGTGCATATTAATTGGTAATTCGTAGAGGATATGCAGCATATGGGTGGGAACCCTCAACGTACAAACCATTGCCGTAATTCATTATGTGGGCATGGTGTACACCAATGAGGCATGTGAGGTCGCGAAAGGGGCAATGATTGGCTTGGATCATCTTCTGGGCCCCATATCATGGAATTGTGGACGGACGGGAATAAGCTGCCCGATTGTGTAACAAAGAGTTGATCTCTCATGGGTAAATTAACGTATCTCTGCAAAGTATAAGAACTGTAACTTGTTACTCCCTGTTCCGGGAAGGAGCTGCGAACGCGGCGGAAAAGGAACTCCATGAAAGTTCTGGTAAACCCGTGAAGGCTGACGGACATAGCTTTTCAGAATAAAAGCAACCTTTGAAGAAATGTTTATGAAAATTTGCATTGCCTACGACCTACGGTTTGTGGCTGTAGTTATAGTGCATCAAACACTCTTTTTCTAGTGAATTTACTGAGTACGTTCGTACTCAAAGTATCTTCTTAACCCTTGCTAGATTCTAAAGCCAGTACAGACGATGACTACACCAAATCATGCTCCAGGAATCATCATCAAAAGCTAAAGCTCTTCCATGAAATCAAGAAAGTCAACATATACAGCAACTCAAGTGAAGACGAAGTCGCTGACTAGATAAGAATAGAATCTTTAGCCCTAGAACCCATTTCTATAGTGTATTGCAATAGCAGCAATGCCAGACCATTAGTTGAGATATTAATCTTAATAGTATTACAATTTTGGAGATGTTTATTTCTGATTCTTCTTTGTAAGAAGTTTCTTTCTCTCTCTTTAACCTAGAGTGTTCTTTGGATCTTATGTAAAGAGTGAGTTGTAACCTTTAGCCATGTATTGGACCCGCTGTGTTTCTGTTGTGCCATTCTGAGGGATGTAATACTAGTGAATGGTGTTTCATTGGTGTTATGTCAACGACTATAGTATACTACATCATGCAGTGGTATGCTAGGTCACCGCACCTAGGGTAGACAGAAAGGTTTGAGATCTCTCCTTTGGTACATTGTCCATTTAAGGTGGTATAGTATTTTTTTTAAATAGGATGGTAGCATTTTGAATTATTCATTTGGTGGTTGCTTCACAAAACCCCCGTTTTTTGCGCTCAGAAAATAAAAAATAGCGTTTTGGTGCGACAAAAAAGAAAACTTCCTCCTACAGCATTGTTCGTCATCCCATGATGCACATGCATGCACAATATGGAAACATTATCACAAACTATGCTTAAATTTAGCCATAACATTGGTCATATTACCCGAAAGCCAGGAAAAAACGAACGAGATAGGTTATTTTATGAAGGTTTTTTGAGACATAATCAATATACCAAGTTTGATATTTTTCCTTCCAACTATGTCAGATAATATGACACCACACGAAGGTTTTACATTGTTTCGATCATTTTTGAATTTTAATGTCTGTTTTAAACTATGGTCAAAACAACGAATATGAAGATACTTATTCAACATAAATATTAGATATTTATGTGTAGATAGATAGATCTTATTTTTCTGGAAATTTTGATATATTATTAGTATTTTTTAAATTTGAATGATTTTTTCTATGATTTTTCAAAGATTAATATGATAATAGGAAATAGAAAGAAAAAACAGTGCTTTGCCGTGTATACTGCAGAATACACACGGCAAAGCCATCGTTGCCGTGTGATACATGGAAAAGGCACACGGCAAAGGCCACCGTCTGCAGCAGTTAGCTCCTCCTCGTCAAGTGGACTTGTGTGGTCGCAGGTCCCACCTCATTGTCGTGACTACACCTATGTCGTGTACCGTTGTCAACTTTGCCGAGTGTATTTTTTTTACAGTGTTCTTTTTTAAGTCTTTGTCATGTATATTTTTTTATCGTATTCTTTTTTAGAATTTGTGGTGTTAACGTAATTTGCCGTGTATTTACTGGAACCCAGCGACAGCGTTTGTCTTTGCCCTGTTCCGGACCGGTAGCCACACGGCAAAGAGATTTTTTTCCCGTAGTGAGTTACTCGATGCTAACAAGGCCGATAGTACCATTGTATTGTGCAAAAAAGGTGTTAAGATGACAGTAGTCACTTTTACTTTTGTTCTTCGAAATCTGCTTATCCATTGGCCGTGAACGAGAACAAACTGAGCAAAAAAAAAAAACCACAACAGTGCATTCACGGCAAAATGCACCAACTAAATGATTATTCACGGAAGAATGATGTGAAGATGCTCGCAATTCATATTGACAGCATGTACTGCGCCAGATTGTCAATGGCCAAACTAGTAGCAACACACTGATCCGCTTGCAATTTCAGTTGACGCGCCCTCTCCCTCACCCGATCCCCTTCTTTCCCAGTCATCATCATCCTCACCGTTTCCGCAACCGTCGCCCTCTCGATCACATCCCCCAGCTCAAGCCCAACACCCCATTGGTGCGTCAAGTACCTCGCGTTCACCGTCTGGTCCGCGAAGCACGGCTGCGCCAGCACCGGCACGCCTTCGCATACGCTCTCCAGCGTCGAGTTCCAGCCGCAGTGCGACCAGAACGCGCCGATGGCCTCATGCGCCAGGACCTCCCTCTGTGGCGCCCATGCCACGACCTTCCCTCTGCTCCTCACCTCCTCGTCGACCCCGTCCGGCATCCGCGGCGTCCCTTCCGTGCCATGGACGGAGCCTGGCCTGACGACCCACAGGAACGGCACGCCGCTGCTGGCCAGCCCCCACGCCGTCTCCTCGAACACGCCAGGGTCGACGCTGGCCACGCTCCCCAGGCTCACGTACAGCACGGAGCGGGGCGGGTGCGCGTCCAGCCATGCCAGGCAGCCGCGGTCCGGCTCGTGCAGGCTGTGCTCCGCCGGCGCGCGGCACATCCTGTGCAGCGGGCCCACGGCGAAGGCAGGACAGGACAGCTCGTCTTGGATCTTGGCCAGCTCCAGCCCTTCGATGGCATCGAACGTGTTGAGAACGACCCCCGATGCCGACACCCGCATGGCGTCGGCGACGCTTGCTATGAAGCCGCGCAGCGCGTCCTCGTCGCTGCCGTCGATGCGGATGAGATCTCGCGCGCGGAGCGGCTCGAGCTCCGCCACCAGCTCATCCAGTCGCTCTTCTGCCGAAGCAATTCACATGCGTTCGTCCGTCCATTAAACGATGATTCATTTGCTCCAAGACTCAAACATGTACAGTAGTACCTTTGATTGGGAGGTAGCCGGCGTCGCGCAGCCTAGGAAACGCGAGCATGCTGCGGAACGTGGCGGCGCTTTCGGTCCGAAGCGTGAGCACGGGCAAGCCAAGCCCGCTGGCCGCGCCCAGCGCCGTGTACCACTGCCCGTCGACCACCACGCAGGCGACGTCCGGGTCCGGTGGACGTTGACCGAGCAGCAGAGACGCGAGTGCCTCGCGGAACGGCGCCTCGCAAGCGCCGTTCAGGGCCAGGAGCTGCGCGACGATGTCGGTCTCGGGGGAGGCGGCCCCGTCGGGGAGCGTCTCGCGGATGGGGACGAAGGAGAACTCTGGGTGTCGCGCTGGGTCGGGGGCGTTGAGGTCGGTGTGGAGGACGGTGACGGCCAAGCCGCGAGCGTGGAGGAGCTCAGCTAGGTGGAGCATGGGGCTGATGTGGCCCTGGAACGGCAGCGGAAACAGGACGACGCGGCGGCGGACGGCGTCGTAAACCTGATCATCTCTAGCCATCGGCGCCGTCTGGTGGCTTATCACGCCGGCTGACATGGTCGAATTGGTAGCTTAATTACCAAGCAATGGACATGTTTAGCACTAATTCCCAAGGTATCATCTGAATTGCAGAGTACGATCCACGGTAAGCCATGTGAAAGGTTTGGTAGAAACACCTATCATGTGCAAGATAAAATAAAATTGCTTACCCATAGGATGACGATCGTGTTTGTTGCCGGTAGCTGTCGCACTCGTATCCGCGTGTCCTGCAGTACGCGGGTTAAATTAGAGCATCTCTAACGACCGAAACTGTAAAACTACATATCGATGCGCCAGTAGTACCTCAAACCCTCAAAATTTTAAAACGGTTTAAGGGTTGAGAATTGACATTTTTGGATACTTTTAAAGGTTGAAAAACAGAGGCAAAGACTAGAATCATCAAAACCAACACTTATAACCCTTATAACCTTCTCCGGAAGAGGCGAGGTGGTTATGTCGGAGACTTCTCCACGAAGTAGTCTTCCATCAATTGCTCGTATCCGAGCGCGGTTCCGGTAAATGGTGACTCGACCCTCTCCTCTGATCCAACAGCTCCGCGCGGTCTTCAAACTCTTGGACGTCGAGGAGGAGGCCCATCATCTCGGCGTCATCGTCTTGAAGCAACTCCTCAATGTCTGAATCATCCGATGATGACCAACCGGAATCATCGAACAACGACATGGAGTCGTCGGTGTTCACCTCCATCTACACAATACAACAAAAAATAAATTGTGAGTGCCAACAATGAATAAAAAGGGAAATGAAACAAAAATAAAGAAAAGGAGGCATACCTGCGGGTCGGCGAGGAGAGCTCAGGGCAGTGCGACTGCCTCTGGCACGCCTGGCCTCTGGAGCGCGGCGA
The DNA here is from genome assembly GCA_910589765.1 of Avena atlantica. NCBI lineage: Eukaryota > Viridiplantae > Streptophyta > Magnoliopsida > Poales > Poaceae > Avena > Avena atlantica. Next base: position 419,233,661 of record OU342733.1, on the reverse strand, counting down.
GGAGAGGTCGAGGAGGCCTGGGACGGCCTGCCTCTGGCTGCGGGAGGCGGCTGGGGGCGGGAGGGCAGGGGGCGGGGCACGGCGGGCGGCCTGGTGCGGGAGGCGGCGGTCGACCGAGGGCGGGGCGCGGCGGCTGGGTGAGGTCGAGGAGGTGGAGGAGAGGTTGAGGAGATCAGGGGACGGCGAGGAACGGCGAGGAGAGCTCGGGTGGCGGCTACGGTCACGCGACTCGGGAGGCCGCTACGCGGGGCGTGAGGCGGCTGAGATGGCGGATCCGGTGGCGGGGTAGGCGCGGGTGGGTGCGGCGGGCTCGCGCTTGTCGAGGGGAGGCGGGGAGCGGCCGGAATGGCAGCGGGCGGCGGCCAGCGGCGCGGGCGGGAGGTTGGGGACGGGAAATTTCCCTCTCGCGGGACGAAGGAAGAGGAGTGCGGGTTGGGGTCGTTTCCCCTCTCCAACCCTCACTTCTACAGGTTGGGAGCCGGTTTGAGGGTTTGACCCTCAATTTTTTTGAGGGTTAAGGGTTCTAGTCTACGCATTTTTTTGCTCGCAAACTGTAAAAAAGGTTATTTAAGGGTTTGAGAGTACTACTAGTGATGCTCTTATTGATGCAAGTATATACGTGGCCCAGCTGTAAACAGTTTACCGCGGCCCGTTAAGACAACGCTTCGACCGGTACATATAGAGGTGCAATGAGCGAGTGAGGGTTCAAACCAGCACTCCCCTGCCATCCCAAACCTAGCACCGCCGCCGCCAGACCACTTCTCCGACGAGGAATTGCTCTTGATGTCCGGCCACCGCGTGAGCTTCTGGCTTGGGGGAGCAGCTATGGAGGCGGGGGAGCTCGCCGCGACGCGATCGTCCGCTCGGAGGCGGCGAGGAAGCGGGCGGCTCGCCGTTGGATCAACCGCGATGAGTCGTCGCCAAGGAAGCTCTGCGCGTACGCGCACCCTGACTTCATCTTCGCGCGGGCTCGTGCGACCGGGGAGGGCTCTTCCCGTGGTCCCTCCTCGCACTCCTCCGCCGTCCCCGCCGCGGTGGTCGCTTTGCTCGACAACTCTGACAGTGAGTCCGACTACTGGAGCTCGCCTTCTCTGCCGCATTCGCGCGTCGTCGCGGCGGTCGACTATGCCCACGACTCCGACGAGGAGCGCCTTCCGCGAGTCCGAGCTGGAGCCCGCATGCGGAGAAGGAGATCGAGGCCGCCGACGCGCGTCGGGCTATGAAGCTCGTCGAGGCGCGGCTGGCTCATGAGCGGGAGGAGGAGCGCCTCGCGAGGGAGCGTCGCGCCGCGCCGGTCGTCAAGCTGGAGTTGGCGGACCTGACCGACCTCACTTAGTGAGGTCGACGCCACCCCAAACGGTGCCGCAACCTGCAGCTCTGGCCGTCGGCCGAGCTCAATTTTGGTTAGGTTGCGGCGACGACCCCATATATAGGTTTGTTGAAGTGTATAAGTGGATTGCACTAGCCCTTTCCATCAGTTCGGACTTTTGGTTGCGTTGGCTAGTGCATGAAGCTTGACATGGTATCAGAGCCTAAGGTCTCGAGTTCGAGTCCTGGCTTTCGCAATTTATCCTAAAATTGCTGTTGACCCCTCTGTATCCACGTATAGATATCTTGAGTCATACGTGAGTTTCTCGCGCCGTCGCTCTCTTCCGGTTGCACGTGTTGACTTCTCCTCGTCACACGTGAGAGAGAGTGTTGAAGTGTATAAGTGAATTGCACTAGTCCTTTCCATCAGTTCGGACTTTTGGTTGCGTTGGCTAGTGCATGAAGCTTAACATGGTATCAGAGCCTAAGGTCTCTAGTTCGAGTCCTGGCTTTCAAAATTTATCCTAAAATTGCTGTTGACCCCTCTGTGTCCACGTATAGGCCTCTTGAGTCATACGTGAGTTTCGCGCGTCGTCGCTTTCTTCCGGTTGCACGTGCTGACTTCTCCCCGTCACACGTGAGAGGGGGTGTTGAAGTGTATAAGTGGATTGCACTAGCCCTTTCCATCAGTTCGGACTTTTGGTTGCGTTGGCTAGTGCATGAAGCTTGACAAGTCCGAACTTTTGGTTGCGTTGGCTAGTGCATGAAGCTTGACATGGTATCAAAGCCAGGACTCGAACTCGAGACCTTAGACTCTGATACCATGTCAAGCTTCATGCACTAGCCAACGCAACCAAAAGTCCGAACTGATGGAAAGGGCTAGTGCAATCCACTTATACACTTCAACAAATTTTAGTTGCGCAGCTTTTGAATCGCTGCTAGTATATGTAATTAATCGAATCACAAACAATCCTCTACGTTGTTCTTCGATGAATTTTCTGAATATGTAGTTCGTATTTACCGTCTTCATTCTGCGCTGTGTCGATTTTGCCTTGTATTCGTGTTTTCGGGAGACTGCACTTCGGATTTACAGTTGGTGTTTTCGGGAGACTGTACTCCTTAAAGTCAGTGTGGAGGAAAATGACAGCCAAGATGCGAGCGTGGAGGAGCTAGCTAGCTGGAGCATGGGACTGATGTGGCCCTCAAACGGCAGCGGGAACATGACGACGCGGCTGTGGACGGCGTCGTAAGCCTGTTCATGTCTAGCCATCGGCGCCGTCTCGTGGCTTATCACGCCGACTGGCATGGTTGAAGTGGTAGCTTACCAAGCAGTGGATATCGTTAGTGTTAGATGTATATATTTGTATATTGTATTTTCTCCATATGTTAGAGGGTTTTCTGCATATTTTCCCTGTACCTGTATTATATATTGTGGCCTTTGGTCCCCAGAAGAATACAAGTTGCATATTCCTGACATGGTATCAGAGCTAGGTTAGCCTCCTCCTACTCGCAACTTCGTCGCTCCAGCCGCCACCGTCCCTGTCGCCGATGGCCTTGCCGTCGGCGCCGCCGCCGGTTGCCGCCTGTCTATGTCCAGTTTCTAGCCGTCTGTCATCGTCTTCTCAGGCCAGATCCGATCCAGATTCGTTCTCGGTCTACAAGATCGATCTTGATTGGCCGTCTACCTCAAAGTCTGCCGTGCTGCTCGATCTGGCCACGCAGGACCACACGGGATTGACCGCCTTCTATACGGGATTGCTCGATCTGGCCTCTGCACGGGATTGACGTCCCGCACCTGTTGCTTCCTGACGCCGGCCTGCACCTCTGCTGCCCCGTCCAGCCCGGCTCTACCTGCTCCTCGCCGACCGTCCGTCGCTGCCCCTCGCCGGCCGTCCGCCCCGCCAGCCCCGCCGGCGGCCACCTCCGGCCTCGTCCGCTGCTGCCCTGCTAGCCTCACCGGGGGACCACCTCTTCCGACGGACCCAGCTCTCCGATCGACCCTACCATTATCCTCGTTTCTTGATTGCATATGAGATTTCTTGATTGCATCTGAGAGTAAAAAAAATTGAGAAAGATGTCTTCTGCATCGGGCTATGTTGCGATTCCTCGCTGCCCGGTGGTCTTCGATGGCGCGAATTATCCTGATTTCACTGCCTTTATGCGCGTTCACATGCGCGGTCTCCGTCTTTGGGGTGTGCTCTCCGGCGAGGTCTCATGTCCGCCGTGCCCCCTGCTCCTATGGTTCCTCTTCCGCCGACGCCGATTTTTCTCGATGCTGATGCTTCTCAGGAGGCCAAGGATGCTGCTCAGAGTGCTGATGATAGTGCTGTTGCTGCTTATGAGCTCAAGTTCAAGCAGTACTCTTCTGATCTCGAGGCCTATCGACACGCTCTGACTGCATACACTCAGTGGGTCGATGAGGATGCTCGTGCTGCTGCTGTTCTCACCTCCAGTGTTCTGCCCTAGTATGCTGCTGAGTTCATGAGTCTCCCTACTGTTGCCGCTCAGTGGGCACATCTTCGTCAGCGCTATCAACCGTCTGGGATGCTCTTTACCTGTCTGTGGTTCGCCAGGAGCATGCTCTTCAGCAGGGTGATTCCACTATTGATGAGTTCTATATTCAGAGTGCTGCTATCTGGCGTCAGCTTGATTCTCTCCGTACTGTTGTTTGTGGCACATGCTCGTGCTGCCAGATTGTGCGCTCGGACTTGGAGTTTCACCGCATCTATGAGTTTCTGTCTCGGCTCCGCCAGGAGTTTGAGCCCCGGCGTGCTCAGCTGAATGCTCGTGGTCGTGTTCCGCTCTCTGAGGTGTTGTCCGAGCTTCGGGCTGAGGAGACCCGTCTCCATGGTGCTGGTCTTCTTGCGGTTCCATCTGTGTTTGCTACTCATGGTCCTCCTATGTCGTCTGCTCCCTCGACTCAGCCACGGTCCTCTGTGCCGCCGCCGATACTACCCACTCCTCCCGGCCAGGGTCCGAGTCAGCACCAGCCGTCTCAGGGTCAGAGTCAGCACCAGCAGGTTCGTGGTCAGGGTCGCCGTGGTTCTCTTCATCACTGCTCTTACTGTAACAAGGATGGTCACACTTGGGCCACTTGTTATACACGGGATCCCAATTTACGTCAGCAGCACCAGATGTCTCGTGGGTAGTCGGCTCCTTCCGGATCTTCAGCAGTTGCTCTCTCTAATCAGGACATTATCAGGAGTCTTCGCGGTCTGCTTGCCGCTACAGGCTCTTCTTCGACAGGCACTGCTGGTTCTGTGACTGATTCTTCCGGCACTACGCGACCACCCCCTTCTACACAGCCAGGTATGTCCCCGTGGTATTTGGATTCTGGAGCTTCTTTTCATATGAATTCTAAGTCTTCTTTTCTGTCCGCTCTTCGTTCTCTCCCTTCTCCTATCCGTGTCTTCACGGCTGATGGTACCTCTCTTCTTGTTTCTAGTCGAGGAACCCTTTCTACTTCTTCTTTTTCTGTTCCTGATATTTCTCATGTCCCTTTCCTTAAGATGAATCTATTCTCTGCTAGCCAGCTTACTGACTCTGGTTGTCGCATCATTCTTGATGCTGATTCTTGTGTTGTTCAGGACCGTCGCACACAGGCCCTGGTTGGAGCTGGCCCTCGCAGCCGTGACTCTTCCGGACTTTGGGAGTTAGACTGGCTTCGTGTTCCTTCCGCTGCCACTTCATCTGCCAGTTCTTCTCCGGTCGTCGCCTCTGCTACCAGCTCCTTTCAGCAGTGGCATCATCGTCTTGGTCACCTCTGTTACTCTCGCCTGTCGTCATTAGTTCATCATGATCTTCTGGGGTCTGTCTCAGGAGATGGTTCTTTGCATTGTCAGGGTTGTAGGTTGGGTAAACAGATTCAGCTTCCATATCCTACTAGCGCGTCTGTATCTCAGCGACCTTTTGATTTAGTTCATTCCGATGTTTGGGGTCCGACTCCTTTCGCTTCGAAAGGGGGCCATCGCTACTATATTTTATTCATCGATGATTTTTCTCGGTACACTTGGTTGTATTTTATGCGCTCTCGCAGTGAAGTGCTTTCCATATATCAGCGTTTTGCGGCCATGGTCCGTACTCAGTATTCTACCCCCATCCTTGTTTTTCGTGCTGATTCTGCTGGTGAGTATATCTCCCAGATGTTGCGAGGTGTTCTTGCTGAGCAGGGCACCCTTGCTCGGTTCTCCTGTCCTGGCGCGCATGCCCAGAATGGTGTTGCTGAGCGTAAGCATCGCCATCTTCTTGAGACCACTCGTGCTATGATGGTTGCTTCTTCTCTCCCGCCGCATTTCTGGGCTGAGGCTGTCGCTACGTCGGCTTACCTCATCAATATTCAGCCTTCTGCCTCCTTGCAGGGTGGTATCCCTCTTGAGCGCCTATCTGGACAGTCTCCAGACTACTCCATGCTTCGCTTGTTTGGTTGTGTTTGCTATGTTCTTCTTTCTCCTCGCGAACGGACCAAACTGACCACTCAGTCTGTTGAGTGTGTTTTTCTTGGATACAGTAATGAGCATAAGGGCTATCGCTGTTGGGACCCCGTTGGTCGTCGGATGCGTATCTCTCGTGATGTTACTTTTGATGAGACGCGCCCTTTCTATCCTTGTCCCACCGCTGGTACCTACCCGGTGGAAGATATCTCTTTTCTTCTCTTTCCTGACACACCTCTCTCTACTCCCATTGTGCCTTCGTCAGGATCTCCTACCCCTGATGTCTCTTCTTCTACATCGTCCTCCTCTGCTCCGTCTAGTTCTCCTAGTTCTCCTCGTTCTCCGGAGTCTTCCTCTGCTATTCCTTCTTCTTCATCATCATCTCCTGAGTCTTCTTCTTCTGATGAGCTTCCCTCTACTCGTCATATTCGTCAGCGTCGTGCCCCCAACCGTTACTCTCCTAGTCAGTATGGTATTTCTGTTGCCTCCGAGCCGACTTCTTATCGGGATGCTGAGCATCATCCTGAATGGCAGCTGGCCATGGCTGAGGAGATTGCGGCGCTTGAGCGCACTGGCACCTGGGATCTTGTTTCTCCTCCTCCCGGTATTCATACTATCACGTGTAAGTGGGTCTATAAGATTAAGACCCGCTCTGATGGATCTCTTGAGCGCTATAAAGCGCGTCTTGTGGCTCGTGGTTTTCAGCAGGAGCATGGTCGGGACTATGATGAGACCTTTGCTCCTGTGGCTCATATGACCATTGTGCGTACTCTTCTTGTTGTTGCTTCTGTTCGTCACTGGTCTGTGTTCCAGCTTGATGTTCAGAACGCCTTTCTCAATGGTGAGTTGAGTGAGGAGGTTTATATGCAGCCTCCTCCTGGGTATTCTGTTCCCGAGGGGATGGTTTGTCGTCTTCCTCGTTCTCTTTATGGCCTCAAACATGCCCCTCGTGCCTGGTTTGAGCGCTTTGCTTCTGTAGTGACTGCTGCTGGTTTTTCCCCTAGTGCTCATGATCCAGCGCTGTTTGTTCATACTTCCCCTCGTGGACGCACTCTTGTTCTTCTCTATGTTGATGATATGATCATTACTGGTGATGATCCTTTGTTAAGGCTCGTCTTCGTGATCAGTTTCTGATGACTGATCTTGGTCCTCTTCGATACTTTCTTGGGATTGAGGTTTCCTCCACTTCTGATGGCTTTTACATCTCTCAGGAAAAGTATATTCAGGATCTTCTTGCTCGTGCTGCTCTTGGGGATGAGCGCACTGTTGAGACCCCTATGGAGCTTAATGTTAAGCTTCAACCTACTGATGGTGAACCTCTTTCTGATCCGACGCGTTATCGTCATCTTGTTGGGAGTCTTATTTATCTTGCTGACACTCCTCCTGACATCTCTTATCCTGTTCATATTCTGAGTCAGTTTGTTTCTGCTCCTACCACTGTTCACTATAGTCATCTTCTCCATGTTTTGCGTTATCTTCGTGGTACGATCACTCGTCGCCTTTTCTCTCCTCGTTCCAGCTCCCTCCAGCTCCAGTGTTATTCGGACGCTACGTGGGCGAGTGATCCTTCGGATCGTCGTTCACTTTCTGCTTACTGTGTGTTTCTTGGTGGTTCGTTCATTGCTTGGAAGACGAAGAAACAGACAGCGGTTTCTTGTTCGAGTGTTGAGGCTGAGTTGCGTGCTATGACCTTATTGACTGCTGAGGTGACCTGGTTACGGTGGTTACTTGCAGATTTTGGAATTTCTATTACCACACCCACTCTGGTTTTGTCTGACAGTACATGTGCTATTAGTGTTGCACGTGATCCAGTTAAGCATGAGCTTACCAAGCATATTGGTGTTGATGCTTTCTATACACGTGCTCAGGTGCAGGCTCGGGTTGTTGCGCTTCAGTATGTGCCTTCAGATTTACAGTTGGCGGATTTCTTCACGAAGGCACAGACCAGAGCGCAGCATGATTTCTTACTCTCCAAACTCAGTGTTGTGGATCCACCATGAGTTTGATGGGGGGGGTGTTAGATGTATATGCTTGTATATTGTATTTCCCCCATATGTTAGGGGGCTTCCTGCATATTTGCCCTGTACCTGTATTATATATTGTGGCCTTTGGCCCCCAGAGGAATACAAGTTGCATATTTCTAACAGTTAGCACCAATTACCAAGGTTTCATCTGAATTGCAAAGTCCACGATAAACCATGTAAATGGTTTGGTACAAACACCTGTCACTTGCAAGATACTTCTCTAATATAAAATATTTTAATTTTGTAAATCGAATATATCTAGAGTATATAGTATAATTCTAAAACGTCTTATATTTATAAATGGAGAGAGTAGAAAATAAAATTGCTTACCCATAAAGGCGATCGTATTTGTTATCAGTAAGTGTCGCACTTGTCCCGCATTGACACGGTAAAATGGGCCATTATTTTGAGCTTGAGCTTATCCTAAGCCAGGGTAAAAAAAATCCTAAAATATAAGGAGCGAACGTGTTGAATCTTGGGCCGTGGCGCGACGACGTGATCGCTAGCGTTTGCAGAGTTTCATTGCTGGCCTGGTGTGCCCGCGCGTGCCATGTAGGATCCGACGTGGCGTGTAACTGCTCGGCGTCGCTCCGCGGAACTTGCACGCGCACATGTGGGCTCGTCAGACCGTGTTGTTCGCTCATAAATCCCATTGCGACAGTTTCTAGAAATTTTTCCCAAATCATTGTTGTACCTGGGCATGTTCCGGGCCGGGCCGGGCTCGGGCCAGGCCTGACAAATCACGACCGCATAAATCCTAGGCCCGAGCCCGGCCCGGCCTGGCTGTCGGGCCTGAAAACTCAGCCCAAGCCCAACCCGTCACTGTGTAAATTCTTCGGGCCGGTCCTTTCCTTATTTGCGCATTTCTCTTGGTCCAAGCCCGGCCCGTGCACCCACCGGGCTACAAATCTTAAGCCCAGGCCCGGCCCGTGGGCCTTAAAAGCCCGGCCCATCGGGCTTTTTCGGGCCGGGCCGACCGGGCCGGGCTGCCCAGGTATAATTGTTGTCGTTACTTCCTCCCGCTTACACTCTCCGATTTTGTCACCTCCCCTGTCCCCTCCTGTTTCGGCGATCGCCGACGTAGTTTCGACCGTGTTTTTCTTTCGCAGAGGCCCGTCCCTTGTCGCAGTTGAGGTACTTCCTCTTCTCCCCCTCTTTTCGCCCCGCATTTTCCTTGTGCGTGTTACTGTACCGTACGAAAACGGCAAAGAGAAATCCATCCATTCCTTCAAAATGTGAGACTAAATTGTGTTTCAAGCGATAGTCTACTCTTTTCGAACTCCGTTTTGTGTTTCTATGGCTAGATTTCGAATCGGGTGTGTTCGGATTTATGGGTGTGGATTTCGTCCTTGTTTCTTGCATCCATTCGCACGTGCCCTCGTATTTGTTGATCTATGGATTTGAGCGTCTCGTGGTAGCTATATGATTCGAACTGCCAGGCGGTTGTGTAATTGGATTTCTCACTAGGGTTTAGGTTCTATCAATTTTAGGAAATCATGCTCGTTGTCACAGAGGATTTCATATGGTACATGCTATGTTACTATCGAATTAATATCTTACTGCAGAGGATTTGTGTAGTCACTGTGTTGAATCACATATGTGTATACATGCGGTGCTATTTGCCGCATGATTTGTCATTCCACGTCTTATAGGCGTGATGGTGATGGTTGGTTATATTATCTGTTGGCATTTTTTTGGCCACACGTCATGAATTTCTTGTGTTTCAATTGGGGTTTTGTATAATTTTGGTTTTCTGATTACATGGTTACTTTAATGTATTAATGATGGCACTTTACATTACATGGTTGGTATAACATGTTATGGTTGGCATTTTTGCTGGCTTACTGCAATGTCAAAATGTGTTTTCCATATTTATTTCATAATACAATATATGGCACTTATATGGTAATGTGGTTGGCATTTTTGTTTAATGCATTTACCAGTTTTCATCTCGTATAGGTTTTCAAACGATGCCTCCAAAAAAGCGCAAAACATAAGATGGTTTCCTCGCTGCGGAAGAGGGGGTAATGCTCTTTTATTTTTCTTCTCTGATGTTTTCTACACACTGCATAGTATGTTAACTGGTCTTCCAATACATGCATTGTTCATTAAATTGTGCCATCATCTTCTAATTATTGCCATGTATTTTCTAGGATATGAAGCAGAATAGGGCATCTCATGTTTCCCTAGTCTTATTGTATGACAAATTCACTGATGAACAAAGAATGCAGTTGTCCAAATGGGTTTCAGATCGATGAATCACATTTCATGTGCCAATCTGGATAATAATCTTTGTCTCTGGCTTGGTCATCATTATGACCCCGGTAGCCGAACTTTGGTGATTCCAGACAGGGGCAGGATTAATCTTGATGAGGCATTGTTCTGCACCTTGGATGTCCCGAAAGGCCCCATTCCTGTACCGTCTGCCATTGATTAGACGCTTGAGAATAAGATCTTTGCATGGTTGTTTCCTGATATTGGCGGACTCCAACCCAGGGTTAATTATCTGTGGGAACAGCTGGCTGAAATGAAGACACATGGGCCTAGGTTCAAGATGATGTATCTTATGTACCTTATTTGCGTTGTGTTATCCTATAATGGTGTGTGCCTTTTTTGCAATGCCTTTTTGTTAACCTTTCCATATGTGCATTTCTGTTTGTTTTTTGCTTCGTATGTTATTTTATATATAGATGACATGGCATTTTTATTTTTTGTGTAGGCTAGGTACAAAGAAGCCAGTAAAATGAACTTCTGCAAGTTAGTGCCTGATAAACTTCATGATGCACTTGTATGTAGGAAGTATAATATAGGCAGCCACTCTGCACCTAATTGTGTGTACGCATTGTGGCTCACCCTTTCACAATGTTTTCTATAAGCTCATTATTTTTATTTCTTGTTTTATTCGCTAATTCATATGTACCCCCTAACATTTTTTTGTACTTCTCATGATATCATTTTAAAGTTAGGTTACCTTGACCATGTGTGTCTTGATAGTTTCTCATTTCAAATCCCAAGGGAAAAGTTTGCTTGCGAAGCTTGGTTGAATGAGAGGATTGAAAATGTTGTATCTACTGACTTGAAGGAAGATGGAAAAGTGTATGACATGCTTGAGGTAGCATCTGTTTCCATGTAATTTTAATTTTTGAATGATGTTTGCCTTTAATGATTTTTGAGCTTGGTTGTTTGTATTTAATGTAGTGGGCATTTTTAGTTTAAGTCAGTTGGCAACATTATTTTTATGTGTTCTAGTAGGCTTGCTATTTTTTATATGGTAATTTATGATTTATCTTCTTGGAAAATATAGTATATTCTTGGTGGCAACTTTACTGTTATGATGTCTGATGACATTTTATCGACCAATACGCATTGCAAAATATGTGTGTTATTTTTTATGTCTTATGTACCTGGCACATATAGTATAACTAGGTGGCAACTTTACTGTTGATATGCCTGATGTCATTTCCTTGTCAATATTCATGGTTACTCATATTTTCACTTTAATTTTTTCTTCCATACTTGTAGTTAGTCAGTGAGTGTGCAGTGAACTATAACTATTTTGATGGAATTGAAGGGTTCAATCTGTGGATGGATGTGAATGTACCCTCCACTTTTGATCCTGAGGTACGTCATGTTCTACTTTCTGACTTTTTAAATATTCCATCCTGTTTTTCATGTATTTTTTGTGCTAATGGCTAATTCCCTCTTTAATTGTGTCTTCGGACAAAGTTGAGATCTTCTATGTTTCCCTTGATAAGATATGTGTTGAGATGGATCGTCGCTTTTGTGAAGCTTCAGTAGAGGTATTAGAGAGTTTCTCATGCCTTAGTCCGAAGAACTCTTTCTTAATGTTTAATGTGGACAAGCTTGCTCTTATCTTCAATTTATCATGCGGATTTATCTAATGGTTACCGCGCAACCATAAGAGGCCAACTTGAGAATTACATTCACCATGTGATAATCCATGACTCTTTTTCTACTTGCATAAATCTTCAAAGTTTCTATATAAAGATGGTTGAAACAGGAAAACATTTGGTGTTTCCATTGGCCTACAAGCTTATTGAGTTGGCCTTAATACTACCGGTGTCAACGGCATCAGTTGAGAGGGATTTTTTGGCAATGAAAATCATCAAATCCAAATTGTGTAACAAGCTCAAGAATGAATGGTTCAACGACTTCATGATATGTTACACCAAGCAGGAGATATTTAGACAACTTGATAGTGGTGTTATTGCTCAATGATTTCAAGCCATGAAGAAGAGGAGGAAAATTTTACCTGGTATGCCTAGGGCTAATTAGAACATCCTTGGTAATATCTCAGTATGGTTCTTTGTTTCATGATCGAAGATGAATCTATTTGAAAGCATGTTCATATAATTTACTAATCCACCTTTCTAGTTTTGTCATATAGATTTTGATGTGTGTGCATTTGGACATTTCAACTGTTGTCAACTATTGTCGGAGTTTCATTAGGCTTTTGGGATTTCTTGCTAAGTTCTATCATATCTAATATTAGCACAAATGCACTTTTGAATGTGTTGTAAACTTGTGAACATTCGAATTTGTTGTGACCGTTGGAATATGTTGTGAACATCTAATGTATTTTATTTGTTTTTCCGCACTAAAAGTATTGTGAAAACAATATTTTGCTCCATATGATGCATATTTTGTCTGACTTTTTTGGAGATGGCCCAAGAAATTTTTTAGTTGGCTTTGCGGCACGCCCAGGCTCCGACAAATTCATGGGTATGCCTCTGCCCGGGACAAATTTGAGCATTAGTCCCGGTTCCAACGGCTAGGGACGCCGCATGAGCATGTCCAACTTTAGTCCCGGGTCAGACGGTACCTTTAGTCCCGGGTCAAACAGGACCTCTAGTCCTGGTTTTTTTTTCCGGGGGACCTTTAGTCCCGGTTAGAGATACCAACCGGGACTAAGGTATTGCGGCAAGCTGCGGCTGGTGCGAGCTTGTTTAGTCCCGGTCAGCGTCTTTAATAGGGACTACAGATAGATTTTTAGTCCCGATTGGAGACAGCAACCGGGACTAAATGTGAGCCTTGCGCGCAATTTTCACGGCCGGCCCGAGAATATCTATAGTCCCGACGGTACCACGAACCGGGTCTAAAGGACCTTTAGTCCCGGTTAGTGTTACTGCTCGGGACTAAAGGGGTCGCGCCTATATAACCCACGGCTTCTCCCCTTCCCTTTCTTTCCAGGACTTAGCACGCCACTTCGTCTTCCTCCTCTCCTCTCCTCGCTTGAGCCAAAACCCTAGTGTTGGTCGTCTCCTTTCCCCGTTGTTCCTCGCCACCCTAAGACCCAGTGAGCAGCTCTTCATCACCGCCCCGTCGCCCTCGTTCACCTGGTCGAAGGAATCGACACCGTTCGACCTCAGTCCATCGATCGTCCTTGGCATTCCAAATCTCGCCTCCATTATTGTTGTTATCTTTGACATCCCCAGGACTTTCCATCAAGCTCATCGTACCCTTGGTGACCCTCCGGTTCTCGTGTTCCTCTTTGATTTACCCCTTGCCTCCCGTAGCGTCCTGGCATCGCTCGCCTGCGAGTTTCGCTGCGCGACCATGTCGCCGAAGTTTCCTTGGTGACCAAAAATAGCTGTGTGAACCTATTTTGAAATGAGAAAGTATTGAATGGAAAACACAAAATGAAAAGGGAAACAAAAAATTAAAAATAATTAAATGGAAAACACAAAATGAAAAGAATTGAATGAAAAACAGCCACAGCACTCGACCGCGGCCACCTGAAGTCCTTTAGTCCCGATTGGTGTTACCAACTGGCACTAAAGGTCCTCCAGCCCCAACGCTCGACCATAGCTACGTGGAGAGCCTTTAATCCTGATTTATGACCAACCGGGGCTAAAGGATGAGATCTTTAGTCTTGATTTCAAAATTCTGGTTGGATAATTGGGACTAGTGTCCGTTCCTAACCGGGAATAGAAGGCCTTTTTCTACTAGAGTCCATGGCACTATGTATATAATAGTAGTGTCATCAATCCACCGTTATAGCTCAGTGTAAATAGGTAAGCCTTGATTGGATTCAGCTCACATCGTCTATTCTACATGACTATATCGAACCTAACGAGAAGCGCCTTAACCATTCTAGGTAAATATCTCTCACGCTTCCAAAGAGTACTTGTGTTGTGTAGTAGCAGCAGAATGGACAAAAATAACCAAAATTTGAATGTAATTTACAAAATGAACTCTCGGCGAAACTATTTCATGCTACTAACCCTTTTGGATAGCGCCTAACAGTAAGGCTCTATGCTCTACAACGTAGCGCCTTTTTGCAAGGCGCTATGCCCCTGCCAGCGTGGCACCCACCTGGCCCCACCCCGTGCGTCTAACGCCTAGACGCTATGCCACCCCGAGTAACGCCTAGGTGCTATGCCTCAATGTATAGCGCCTTTCAGTTAGGTGCTATGCTTCAAAGTGTAGTGCCTTTCTGTTAGACGCTACACTTTGACACATAGACCGATGCGCGCGGCCCTCCTTTCCACCTGGACCCATTCCCTCCTAGCTCGTCCCAGCACAGGAAGAATACCAAGGCGGCGCCCCCTTTTTTCCCCTCTCTCCTTCCTCTCTCAAATCCCTTAGATTGGAAGCTTCATTTGGTGGACTTTGACCCCTCCCCAACTGCTAGACGTACCATCCCTCATTTTCCTCCGTTTTGACCTATTGAAATCTTTCATTTTGGTTGGATTTGGGTACAAACCCTAAAAATTCGATTTGGTGAGCAATGTTTGGAAATTTGTTAGGGTCATTGGCCAATGTTGGGTAGAATGATGTCTATGAAGCATTTAGTTAGGTTTAGATTTGTTGGAATGTTAGTGTTTGGTGTAACATCCCAGGATTAGCACCTAAAAATAAAGAGGACACGGGTTTGTGCATTGCATTCATGCATAAGAAAATCCGGAAAATTTTCGTGCAAAACTAAAAGAGCTATAGAGGGATCGGGATCTCTCTTGTACTGATGGAAACTTCGGAGCAAGTGCGATAGATTTCGACATGACCTTTGTAGAACTCTTTATTTTGGGGGAAAGTTGTTCAAACATGTATTTGAATTTCAAACATGAATGCAAATGAATTTATAAATTCACAAATGGAAATTGGAAATATTTAATAACTTGAAATGAAATGATTACAAAAATGATATAAAAAGAATTCTTTATTAATATATATATACATATAGTATTACATTGATCTTTACAATAAATGAATAAAAGTAAAGTATCAGGAAACAAATAAGTAGAAAAAGGAATTACATTATTGAAATAAATAAAAGAATTCTTTATTGCAAGAAAAAAATATTACATTGTCCTTACAAATAAGTAAATAAATTACAAATGAATAAACATTACGAAAATAAAAATCTAAATTATATTTCTACAATGTTTTGGTATTACCCAAAAAGAAAAGAAATACAAGAAATTGCTAAAAGGAAAAATTACAACAAGAATAAAAAGAAAACCTAAGCTAAATCCTCTTGTCTTGAAAATTCTCTTCCTGGTCTTGATTCCAGCAAGAAGGAAAGACAAAAAGAACAAATCTAATAAAAAAAGATTGTTTAGTGTGTTGATTTTACTCTCAGATTAGGGCAAAGTAATGCTTTGCCTAAACTCATCACTGAGTATGTTTATGTAGGGACCAGATTGTAGTATATGTTCATATCAGTGTTTTTGCCTCAGGACACCATCATTGGCTATTTAAGAAATCCACTTGGCAACATCCAAAAATATAGCTCAACTTTAGATAATACTAAACCAGCCGAGCACATTCATAGCAAAAGATCTCACAAATGAAACCTGGATAGGGGAGGTTCCTGGACCAGCAGCACACTCACAAGCAACACTATCACCACATGCAGCTGTGTGCTGTCATCACCACAACAACTAACGAAAACGGATAAGAAGGAAGCAACCGTAGCTAACAAGTACCTGCCCACACTCCACACCACATCAGCACAACACTACCACCAGAGTTTCATACTACCACATCACCAGCAACTAGTTGCTCCCAGGAGCCATCCAAGAAGCTAGGACAAGGGGAAGATCAAGATCAAGCCAGTATCAGTTCCAGGAGGAGAAGGCTACCAAGATCAAGACCAGAGCACTAGGCCAAGCTGACCAAGATACAACACACCAAGCAACCACATGCATCAAGGTAGAAACTCACTAGATCACTAGCTAGATCTAGTAACATACATGTTCTTATCATTTCAAGAAATATAATCACTTAAGGAGACAAAGATCTCAGTACTGCATAAAACAGTTATGTCAGGGATACCATAGAACTTAATTGGGCCCCAGCTTATGCATCATTGGCAGCCACACATGAGTTTCTTTTTAGCTAATCAAGCAGTCAAAGCCAACAAATAAAACATGTCCAGAAATCAGATAACTAGCAACCACATTCTCCACAACTTTGGGTTGTGAGGAGAGATTTCTCTGAGATCCACATAGAAATGCTATGTTGAGTCATCATAGAGAGTTTGGTAGCCACACTTTAGCATTTGTTCTTATATAGTGTTTGGCCTCAAACTAGTGCATCATAGGCAGATTTATGAAGCAAGCAAAGTATCTAACTTCATTTAATATTGTCTCACAAGATAGTAGAACACACAAGGAAATGGTACAAGAGTGTACAAGCAACCTAATCCAACTAATCATCATCCAGATCTAGTCTAGGAGATCAGTAGGGGTCACTTTGCACATCTGCATAAATTCCTATGTATGTAGTACATTAGAAGGATCAGCTGTTTAGTGGATCATATGATTTAGCAACTAAATCATAGGAAGAGAGATTCCATTCAGTACAACCAGCCATATGGCAGCATATCATGTTGCTATAAATCACTACTATGCACACTTATTAGAGGCACCGCAGTAGGGTTCTACAGTTAGCAAAAAAGCCACCATAGAGGCATCGAATAACAATTCCCAATGTATTCTGTCACGTTTAAAGTATAAACAGGGCACACCAAATGAGTTGAAATCATTTTTCTAGCCAAGCAACTAGAAATCATCTAGCTACACATATCACTGTCATTTGACAGAGGAAATTCAGTGAGACAGATTCATACACCCAAGCCAAGGCCAACCCCAAATTCAAACAATACAAATAATCATCCTCCCTGAATATTATGAATCATTCTTAGTAAATAATTCTTCTTAAGATAACAACATCAGGATGATATATACATTCACAAGGATCATTACATCAAGAATTAAACTTTTATTTATATAACTAAGAAATCCTTCCTTAATCAAGGTATCCACTAGCCAAGATTAGTATTAAATTCTCATGTTAAGAGAGTAAGTTACAGCCACAGGGAATTGACTCAAATCAGTTTCCTAACCATATTTTATAGGAATCATTTTTAACTCAAATATCACCATATTCAATTGTTTATTCAAAATCATAAGTAATGAAGCAAGCCACTAGACTATAGTCAGTCAAACTTAACACAATTTGAAACCATCCACTAACATATGCTAGGGATGAATATTCATCCAAACTGAAGCCTGGCATTTAGGAGAATCTCACTCAAATCTCAAGAATATCAATAACAATCTCGTTGTATCTCACCATTACATGTCTACACCCAATACCATATAATGGCTCCACAGATCACCAAGCAGTTCATCGAATCGATGGCGGTCACAAATAGGAACTCACCGTGCCCATACGAAGGTGTAGTGAAGAGCCGATGCCGAGGTTGTGCTGCAGCGATCCATCTATGGATTGAAGCAAGCATCACGAAGTTGGAATCTCCGCTTTGATGAGGTGATCAAAGAGTTTGGATTTGTCCAAACTTATGGAGAAGCTTGTATTTACAAGAAATTGAGTGGGAGCAATGTGGCATTTCTGATATTATATGTGGATGACATATTATTGATCGGAAATGATATAGATCTTTTAAACAGTGTTAAAAGTTATCTAAACAGCAAATTTTCAATGAAGGACCTAGGTGAAGTGTCATACATATTAGGCATAAAGATCTATAGAGATAGATCTAGGCGCCTAATAGGGCTATCGCAAAGTACATACCTTGATAAGATTTTAAAGAATTTTAAAATGGACGGAAGTAAGAAGGGGTTCTTACCTATGTTGCAAGGCAATACATTGAGTAAGACTCAAAGTCCGGCTTCGGCGGAAGAAAGAGAGATAATGGACAAAGTCCCCTATGCTTCAGCCATAGGCTCTATAATGTACGCCATGCTATGTACAAGACCGGATGTGGCACATGCTATTAGTTTGACTAGTAGGTACCAATCGGATCCAGGTTCAGAACACTGGATAGCGGTCAAGAATATCCTTAAGTACTTACGAAGAACTAAGGATATGTTTCTTGTATACGGAGGTGAAGAAGAGCTCGTCGCTAAGTGTTATGTTGACGCTAGCTTTGACACCGATCCGAATGACTCTAAGTCTCAATCCGGATACGTATTTCTCAAGAATGGAGGAGCGGTTAGTTGGAGGAGCTCCAAACAACCTATGGTAGCGGGATCAACAATGGAGGCCGAATATGTTGCTGCTTCAGAAGCGGCTCAGGAAGCAGTTTGGATGAAGGAGTTCATATCCGAACTAGGAGTGGTTGCAAACGCGTTGGACCCAATGGTGATCTATTGTGACAACAATGGTGCCATTGCTAAGGCCAAAGATCCAAGGTCTCACAAGCATTCCAAGCATATTAAGCGCCGGTTTCACTCCATCCGCGAGCATGTCAAGGATGGAGATATAAAGATTTGTAAAGTACATACGGATCTCAATGTAGCAGATCCGTTGACTAAAACTCTCCCTAGAGCAAAACATGATCAACACCAGAACTCAATGGGTGTTATATTTATCACTATGTAACTAGATTATTGTCTCTATTGCAAGTGGGAGACTGAAGGGAATATGCCCTGAGAGGCAATAATAAAGTGTTTATTATGTGTATTCCAAGTATATGATAGATGTTTATTTTGCATGCTATAATTGTACTAATACGGAAACATTAATACATGTGTGTTTAATAAACAAACAGAAAGTTCCTAGTTATGCCTCTCTCATAAACTAGCTCGTTGATTAACAAGATGATCAAGGTTTCCTTATCATGGACATTGGATGTTGTTAATAACGGGATCACAACATTAGTGTAATGGTGTGATGAACATTCATCCGAAGTATAGCATTACGATCAAAGTCATTAAGTTTATATTGCAATAACAACTTACGAAGTGATCCTAATCCTTAGACCATGAGATCATGTCAATCACTAACACCGAAAGAGTTTCCTGATAACATCAAACGTCACACCATAACAGGGTGATTATAAATATGGATTCAGAACTAATAAAGTGTTATGTTGAGGCTCATGGATCGAGAGTGGAATTTGTTCATCCCGATGACGGATAGATATACTCTGGGCCCTCTCGGTGATATCACATTGATTAGCTTGCAAGCAAGTGATTTGATCACTAGAATGTTATATCACGGGAACAAGAAAAGAGTGCATGTCAGTAACGAGATAAAACTAGGTATGGAGATACCGATGATCGAATCTCGGACATGTAATATATCGTGAAACAAAGGGATTAATATACTAGCGTAAAAGGTTCCGACGATCACAAGAAAGTCATCGTTGAATGTGTGGGAGTCAGTATGGGTCTCCAGATCCCGCTTCTGATTATTTATCCGAGAGGGGTCTCGATCATGTCCGCATTATTCACGAACCGTAGGGTGACACACTTAAGAGACACCGACATCCAATTGGACCAAAAGTTTCATGCCGAAAGAATGAACAAGCGCAGGAATTTATTTCACTAGATACCGAAATAGGTTTTCGGGTGAAATTGCATAAAGTGGTTATGCATGTGAAATAGAATTCTAGCAAGGGGTTATTTGTGAATGTTTGTCATTAAAGTAATTGTCAAAATTCTGAATAAAATAAAAGAGTTTTATTTAATGAGAGTTTGCATTAAATTTGGTGGAAATTTAATGGGAATTTGAGTGGATTTTTTAGTGGAGAAAATTGAAGGGCCATTTTATGAGTGGAGTGTACACCCACATGAATGAGGGAGAGGTGGGGGCACCCTCCATGGCCGGCGGCCATGCCCCCTTGGGCTTCCCCCTCCCCTATAAAAGGAGCCCCTCCTCTCACTTGTCTCTCACACCTTCTCGTGAAGGATCTCTCTCCCCCTCTAGAATTTATCCCCCATGGTCTCGGACTAGCGAGATACATGTTCCCGGTGGCTATTCGGCAAGAAATAGTTGTGCTTCTGCTGCATCGCTGGAGCGAGGAGGCGGAGGTTGCTCGGTGCCTTGAACGTGTGTGCGAGCACGGATGCGCTGCTGATTTGCGGCGCTAGGACTTTCTCTCAATCTTGAGATCGGCAAGAGATCGTCTACATCAACCACGAGTTGAACTCGTTAAGCTTTGTCGGTCTTCAAGGGTATGTTCTCTACGGATATACATCCGCCCGTTGTTTGTATCTAATAAATAGATCTTGGTACATAGTTCACATCGTAGGAAATTTTTTGTTTTCTATGCTGCGAACCCTATAGGAGATTGGGCGAGGCAGCGCCAGCAAGCACCGGTGGTGGGCGCTGGCGGCGACGGCCGTAGAGGAGGTAGACGGCGGCGCACCATGCGCGGGAGGAGAACGAACCCGATGTTTCCCGTGTGTCTGTGAGTGATGCGTGAGGGAGAGAAGGGGGCAGGGGTGGGGATTGACCCCAATTCGATTTGGGCTTGTCTATTGGGCCAATTCCACTTGATCCGGTTAGAACAAATACGGATTTAATCAACTAGGCCACAACCCAACTACTTGCCACCATCAAATCATTTTTCCATTAAATAAACTCTAAAACATATTTCCAATGCATATGAAATTCATATCAAATCCTAAAAATACTTATAACATATAAAATTGTTATATATATTCATATATAAGACTATCCAATAAAAAATATTAATTTATATTTTAGCATAATAAAACTTAAATTAAATATTTTAATGTAAGAAATGCATTAAGGAATTTTCTAAAAATAGGGATAAGGCATAAAATAATTAAAAATCATTAAATATATATTTAATACTCTTTGAAAGAAAAATATTAGCTTGTATTTTAATCTAATAAATAAAATATATATTTAAAAACACTTATAACTTTATGGAATTCTAGGAAAATGAGAAAGACCCCTAAAAATGTGTAAAAATCAATCTTGTGTATAAAAATAACTCTACTATTTTATAAAATACTAACTTAGAGTTTTACAAATAAAACATAAGGCAAATATTTAAAGACACTTAATTCTTTGAAGATTTTAAAAAATAAAGATAATACTTAAAAATAAATAAAATTCATTTTTAAGATCTTAAATAAGTATATTTTACTAGAAAAATACTATCTATATTATTCAAAAACATTTTAATAACCTTAGCTAATAAAATTCATTTACCTTTTCTACTAAAATAAAATAACCACTTTGTTAATTCTTTAAATTTATTTACTAAGAAAGAAATAATCACATTTCTTAATAAAACACTAAATCCTTTAAGTGTAATTACTAAGTCTAAATCCATAATCATAATAAAACTTAAGTATAACTATTAACCTTTAAATATTTTAAAATCTTAAATTAAAATTAAACTCCTTTTAAATAAATATTATATATCACTCATGTGTAAGATGGTGAATAATCTTCATCTCTTAACCACTCTTGAAATAACTCTAAACCCTAACAAATTTATAAGATCATATAATTATACTCCCATTAATAAGTTGCATGTTATTAAACTCATCTTTGACTTAAATTAAAAGGGATCATCCATAATCATATTTGTCAAAACCCTAAAACTAGATGTTGTTTTAACACTCACTATATCTTATGATTCACTCCTATTTTTATAGTTAACTTTGGTCTAAACAATCATAAATATCTCATTTGAAGTTTATTCATGTTTTTATTAGTTAACTTTGGTCACTTGTACCATCAATTAAAATATGATAACTCAACATCATTTGTAACCATCTCAAACCCTAATGTGAAACCTAATAACCCTCAAGACTGATTAACCTTAACTAAACACTAGTTTCTTCAAATGTTATTTTTTTTTCCATTTCAAACAACAACCCTAAAGTAAGTCCTTTAACCCTTAACAACCTAATACATGGAATTTTAGCATAGTCATGAGTTGGTAATCAACCTCAATCTTAGATTATAATGATATCCTATTTTCATATCTTGTATGTCAAGATTTAAGTTCTTTATAAACATAAATTACTTATTAAATAAACTTAAAGATAAAACCAATCTTAAAGAAGATACCTAAGATCAACTCATTTATAATGCTGAGATTTTCACTTTGGGAATTATAAAATTGCATAGCATTATTTATGCATAATGGCATCTTGATTCTTTAAACATTAGTCCTTATCGGACCAATGATGTTGATTTCAGATATTGGATCTTCTATTGTCTCGAAGACCGTGAGTGCATAATCTTGCAATCACAAAAGGAAAGTTCACACTTGCTCATGTCCTTTGATTATTTTCTGTAAAGTATTTTGCAAATCCAGTGTTATCATCACCTGCATTTCAAAAATGTTAGAAAACACTATTTTTATAATAATATGAGTATAGGTTATTTACCATGAGGTAATAACCTTCTATGGAAGTTCTGGTGGTAAAGGAACATATTATCTAGGACTTAACAACCAATGTCGCCAGTGATTCTTGCGTCGTATATTACGCGTTAACCATGAGATTTGGAATGGGACGGAGAAGTCAGCTGGATCGGCTCCCTTTCACATGCCAATGGATGACCGGGCCGTTGTTGCAACTCCTCTTGTAGAGGGTTAGCAGGTTATGGGTGGGATCCCTCAACGTCCCACGGCTTCTGGTATCTATGAGGGTTGTACACCTTAGGTTGCTATTGGAAACAAGTTTTATCCTAGGCCTGATGTGCAATCCTTCGGGTATGCGGGGTCGTGGAGAAGGGTAGTGATTGGCTTGGATCTTAGTCTGGGCCTCATACCAAGGAAGTGTGAACGAGCCTATAACTCGTATGTGCAACAAAGCTAAGATCTCTCATGGGTGATGACCCACAAGTATATGGGATCGCAACAGTCTTCGCGGGTAGTATTACCCAATTTATTGATGCGACACAAGGGTAGCCAAAGAATACTTGCAAGCCTTAACAACTAAGTTGTCAATTCAGCTGCACCTGGAAATAGTTCTTGCTCACAAAAGTTTATCAGTAGCAACAGTTTGTAGTAGCAACATCAACAGTGAAACAGGAGCAATAGTAACAGTAATGGTAACAGTAGGATTCGAGTGCGGTAGGCATAGGAATTGATGGACGGGCATTGCATGGACGAGTCTAAACATGTAACTTCAATATCTAGGGCATTGCAGAATAATAATAAGCATCCAAGTACTAAAAAATTTTAGGCATGTGCTCCATAAATAGTCATACGTGCTCGCAATGAGAATTTTCACAACACCTTCTGTCCAGCCAGCCCGTGGCAGCGGGGCCTCTAGGGAACTACTGGAAATTAAGGTGCTCCTTTTAATAGAGCACCGGAGCAAAGCATTAACACTCCATGAACACACGTGATCCTCACACCACAACCACCCCCTCTGATTGTCCCAATTATTGTCACTTTGGGGCCTTTGGATCCGGACAATGATATGTATACACAACTTGAAGATAAGATCACAAACAATACTATCATAATGATTCAATAATAAGTTCAGATCTGAGATCATGGCACTCGGGCCCTAGTGACAAGTATTAAGCACAACAAGTTGCAACAAAGTCAAATAACACTAATAGAGATACTAGGCACTATGCCCTAATAGATCTTATTCGATTACATGATAGAACTCATCCAATCCCTACCATCCCCAAGCCTACAGCGGGGGATTACTCACTCATGGATGAGGGAAACATGGGTGGTTGATGGAGATGCATTGGTGATGACGATGGTGATGATCCTCTCCAAATTCCCTGTCCCGACAGGGTGCCAGAACGGAGTTTCTGGATCCGAATCTTGGTTTCTGGTGGTGGCGGCGGAGCGGAACTCTTTTTGGAAAACTATCGACCCCCCTCGGTTTTTAGGTCAAAAGGCAACTTATATGCGCAGAGGGAGGCCGAGGGGGTGTCTGGGGTGGCTGCACCCCCCTAGGCGCGTCCAGTGGTGGGCCCGCGCCTGGCATGGGTGTGGGCCCCCCATGATCCTTCTCCGTCTTGTCTTCTCCATGGATCTTCTGGTGAAATATAATTTTTGGCATATTTTTCGGGATTTTTCCTGATAGTTCATTTTCTGCACAAAAACAAGACACCAAGGTAATTCTGCTAAAAACAGCGTCAGTCCGTGTTAGTTGTATCCAAATCAGACAAGTTTAGAGAAGAAATAATAGCAAAGTGTTTGAGAAAGTAGATACGTTTTGGACGTATCAAATCCCCCCAAGCATAGCTTATTGCTTGTCCTCAAGCAATTCAGTTGAAAACTGAGTACGATAAAAGAACTTTCACGAACACTTTGCTTCATATGATGTATATATTCTCAGCACATGAGTAGATGCTTAGACAATTCATAATAAAGAGTATGCAACCAAGTCTACTCAATAGTCATTACAAGCTATGAAGAGAAACCAACTCAATAATAATAAGTAGCATGAAACATAAACATAAGCAACATTGCAATGCTCATAATAAGGTATGATAGAGTGGTATCTCGCTTGCCTTTGTTTGAAGATCACAATATAAATGCCAAGGCACCTCTGAAGTTCAAGTGAAGACTAGAGATAAAGATATCAGATATACAAGCATCAAAGTCATGACATAATTAACCAAGTTTTGGAACAAATACAAGAATGACAACTATGTCTCAAGAAGGTGCTCATAGGATAAGTGGTGACTCAACAAGGTTGTGAAAACGGTTTTGAAAGGTTTGAAAGGCTTCCCAATGCTGAAAGGAAGGTACTCATTAGCTTTGAGCTCTCATTGCCCCTATCATAGGCATATTCATGTGGTTAAGGTGAAATTGAGGTCCAGTCTGAATCATATGCCTGACAGACCATAGACTAGAAATCCCAAGTCCCTTGAGTAGGAGGGTCGCTCCACATGCTACTCAATTTTGGTTACCTGAAAGTTCTTGTCATTGTAAATACATGCATATCATAGAGAACCACCAATGAGGTACCCCTTGCACATGATACAGGAGCGATCCCGTGATCAAAATGACAAGGCAAATAGACAATGAGCATCTCAACGATATTTTTGTTTACTATATGCATAGCTTTTTATTGAGGATGCTTCACAGAATGCTCATTATGGTGATGCTGCAAGTTTCCACCATGATTAGGTATGGCTTAGACTAGCAGCCCAAGCATTTCTCTAACACAATGTATAAACTCCATGAACTCACAAGCTCCCCTTTTATTTCACATCATCGACATTTGCAAACAAAAGAGCAAGGAATCAACTAGATGAGGTATCCAAAAAGTGTTGAAAGCATTCCCCGTGACAGCACGGTCCTGTTGACTCCCAGCATATAATTTGCAAGCATATAACTTTCATGGACAGGTCACAATGGTTCAGAATTATTAAGTGCAAGGAATAAAGTGTGCCATCAAGTCAGTGAGAGATTTACTAACTAACTTTCTCAAAAAAGACAAACATTTTATCTTGGAAGAAACACTACATATAGAATATGCACTGAAGTAGCAAATGATGCTAATAGGTAGGTATGGTGGACACTGTTGGCAATAATGGTTTTGGGGAGTTGTAAGCACAGGTAGAGCACATACTCAATGCAATTGAAGGCTAGCAATAGAGAGGAAGCGACAAACAAGAGAGCAATAACTATCATAATCATGCTTGCAACAAAACAGGAGTAACTATGGCATGAAAGTGATACAAGAACTCTGAGGCAAAATAAATCATCGAGGCTTACTGACTATTGATTAGTCATATGCATGCGTGAGCATGTGCCAAGTCGATTCATATGAACAGTCAGAGGAGGATACCACAATATCATACCAAAGTATGAATAAAACAATGCAAGCAAACATTCATATAACATGCTACAAACTATTAGCAAGCAGGAGCTAATCATAGACAATCAAGAACTACTAAGCATCCATCAGTAACACACGCCTTACAATGAACAGACTAAGCATGCTCACAATGATGAGTATATGTACAAAAATGAAACAAATAGAGTTCGTTACCAGCCTCTTACCACACCTCGAGTTGTCTTTATCTTCATTATTTCCCTTCACTTGTGTGACTTGAATAATAACATGAAACCAAAATCCACTGAGGACGGATGAACCCTGCAAAGAACTCACAAAACCAAAGAAGAACAACAATTTTTTTTGGTGTTTTTGATTTTTTTTAAACAAGCCAACAAATAAAAAACAAGCAAAGCAAAAGATAACCAAAAACAAAAACTAAGACGGTCCAAGAACAACACAACTGTGCATGAAACAATAAAAACGAAGTGTCTAGAAAGACGTGAGATTTTTATTGATGAAGAAGGAGATGCCATGGGCACCCCCAAGATTTGACGCTTGTACCACTTGAATATTTCTTAGGGTGAAACAGGGTGCCCCCCAAGCTTGAGCTTTTGTCCATTCTTCATCTCATTACATCATTCTCTCTCTACACCTGAAATTTTTCCTTCATACAAAACTTCACACAATCTTCATTAGCAACATTAGTTTATTCAAAAGATATTAGACCTCTGCCAAAGCTTTGGAACAACAAGTATTTTTACTAAAAACACAATCTACTGTAGCAACTCCTTCAAAAAGCTTAATTCACCTAAAGAGAACTCAAAAAGGAATCAATAAGAAGCAAATGCAAATAATGGCAGAAATCTGTCAAAACAGACCAGCATGCACAAACCGATTTTTTCTAAAATCTTTTGTTGCTCAAATCAAAAAGTTTTTAACTAAAAAAAGTTATCTAACATACTGGGGGATATATTCGTAAATTTTGAGCTCAATCCGAGTTACAGAGACTCCTCACGAATTTTTATGGTGGAGGACAGAAATCGGTTTCGGGACAGCAACTCCCCTAATATTACTTCCCTCTTATTAGAGGTCATTCTTGGCACAAAAATTCAAACAAAAAGGATAAGGAGAGGTCATTACTGAAGTAATAACTTCTAAGACTCAAGGAAACTCTTGGGTTATCTCCCAACAAGTACTTTTCTTTAACGCCTTTAAGTTAGGCACGACGAAGAGCAAAGATTGGAAAGGAGAAAAATAAAAGTGAGAAAGTATAACCACTGTGAAATCATTGTTTTGTTTATTAAAATCATTTTGTTAACAAGGTTGATTAAGTCTTGTTACCAAAACAAACTTATATGAAACAAATCTTTGTATTCCACAAGATGATTATGTTACCTCATACTTGATAGCAATGGTCCCAATAATAACAGTTTCAAAATTTTCTTGTGGAATGGGACAATATATTTCTCCAACCTTGATGCTCTCAATATTTTCAATGGAATTCAGGCAATAACTCTTAGCAACCTTCTTGGGGAAATAGACAGTATGCTCTTTGTCATTAATATTGAATGTTACTTTTCCTTGATTACAATTGATGACAGCACCTGCAGTATTAAGAAAAGGTCTCCCAAAAATAATAGACATATTATCATCTATAGGCATTTCAAGCACAACGAAATCAATTAAAACCATGAAATTATGAGCAACTTGAACATGAACATCCTCACATATACTAACAGGAATAGTAGTTGACTTATCAGCCATTTTCAAAGATATATCACTTGGTATCAACTTTTCTAGCTGGAGTCTCTTGTAGAGAGAAAAAGACATAACACTAACTCTAGCTACCAAATCATATAAAGCAGTTCTAACATAATTATTATTAATAGAGCAAGGAATAGCTGGTATACCAGGATCACCAAGTTTCTTTGGAACCATACCATTGAAGGAATAATTAGCAAGTAGAGTAGAAATCTCCTCATTAGGAATCTTCCTTTTATTAGAGACAATATCCTTCATATACTTTGAATAAGGAGGCAACTTAATAGCATCAGTCAAAGGAATTTGCAAAAATAAAGGTTTCATCCACTCACAAAACTTGTTGTAGTGTTCTTCCTCCTTTGACTTGCGTTTCTTACCTGGAAAAGGCATAGGTTTTAGCACCCAATGTTCTCTCTCTTTACCATATTTATTAACAATAAAATCTTCCTTCGTGTACCTAGTGTTCTTACTGTGCTTCTCAGGTTCTTCCTCACCTTCCTCCTTATCAAGAGCATCATTTTTATCATTACCACTCTCAGTTCTAGCATCAGAGACAGATATACTATTAGGATCTACAGCAGGTTCAAATGGTTCCTCAATTATCTTATGTTTCTTTTTCTTTCTCTTACGAGGACTACCACTACTCTCACCTTGTTGGGAATCCTGCTCAATTCTTTTAGGGTGTCCTTCAGGATATAAGAGGTCGTTTGGCATCCAGGTATTCATTTCATTTAGTAGAAATGAAATGAATACATGGATTCATTTCATTTATATTGTGATTCCAAAAACACCCACATGTTTGGCTGCCACCGGAATTTAGAAATGACAGGTCTAAGATAGGAATCAGGTTTACACATGAGGATATTTCAATGGATTTTCCAAATGAAATGACGATCCAATTTCATGTCAACCAAACAACATAGGAATGGAATTGCAAAATGAATTCCAGGATTCCATGCCCAAATGATGGATACCAAACGACCTCTAAAGGATCTTGAGTAGCTATACCCCTCCTAGTTCTAATTCCATAAGCATGTTTATCTCCTAAAGCATTAACTAGCATATCCTTTTGTACCTTAGCAAGTTGATCAAGTTGGGTTTGAACCATTTGAAAGTGTTTACAAAGCATTTTAATATCATTAGTAGTTCTTTCCACAATATCTTTCAACTCATTGATAGCTCTAGAGTTTTCCAATAAATGATTCTGAACTTGTTTATTAAAATGACCTTGTTTGACAATAAAAATGTCAAGTTCCTCTAAACATTGATCAGGAGGCTTACCATAAGGAATATCACCTTCATCAAAGTGTTGGAGAGAGTGTACCTCAATAGTGGATGAGTGGGGAATTGGCTTACATAATTCTTCTATAGGAGGTAGATTCTTCACATCTTCATCTCTAATATCTTTATCCTTTAGACACTTCTTAGCTTTCTTCACCACTTCATCATTTAATGCAATAACTCCCCTCTTCTTTGGTGTTGGTGTTGGAACTGGTTCAGGCACAACTTGTTCAGGAGTAATAGGCTCAGGTGTATTTAGCTTAGTTGAAGTCCAATCATCATAATTCTTGCTTATTTTAGCCATTAATTCTTCAGCATTTGTAGGAGTTCTTTTCCTTAAAACACAATCAGCAAAGCTATCTAGGTATGTCCTAGAATCATCAGTTAGTCCATCATAATAATATCAAGAAGCTCATTCTTAGGTAATGGACATCTAGGATGTGCATGCATCAAGGCACCGAACCTTTTCCATGACTCATGCAATTTCTCTTCTTCTCCCTGTTTAAAATCAAAAAGTCTCTGTAAAGCAGCATGTCTAGCACTGGGAGGAAAATATTTCTGGAAGAAAGAAGCAATCAGGGCTATCAATGGAACCAGGAGGTAATCTATTAAACCAAGCCCTAGCTTCTCCTTTTAGTGAAAAAGGGAAGATCTTAGTAACAAAGTACTTGCGCATCTTAAAATCATCAGAGAATAAAGCACTCATAGTAGAAAGCTTATTAAAATGAGCCACATCACTCTCATTTTCAGTCCCACCATAAGGTTCTTTCTCAACAATATCTAAATAAGATAGATCAAGAGAGAAATCATAATCTTTATCTTTAATATCTATGGGAGAAGTGACAAACTTAGGATCAGAGGACAATTTAGGCATAATAGTACGTCTAGCAAGGAGACTCTTAGTAGCACTAGTACCATGTGTGTTTCGGCACTCTTCAACAAAATCATCAGTGAACTCAATGTAACCATCATTAATATCATAACTCTCACTAGACTCAGGTGAGCTAACAAGTGTAACAGTGTCTTCACTAGGAGTTTCGGTATTTCCTAGACTAGCCATAGTAGCATCTATAAAAGGACCTAATAAACCACTCGCATCAAGCACAGTAGAAGTAACATCATGAGTATCAAAAGCAGTTTTAGACTTAGCAGTGGTAGCAGTGTGTGTGTAGCATGAGTATGTGGTGGTGTAACAAGCTTACTTATAACACACAGTGAATCAAGAGCAACAGAGGTGTTTAGGACTGTACCTCTTCTTGTAGTGGATGGTAAAATAGGGAACTTTCCATCACGAGACTTCCCCATGATGAAAGGAGTAGCAGTGAACAATAATAGATCCAAGTGAACTTACAAATAAAGCTATGCTCCCCGGCAATGGCACCATAAAATAGTCTTGATGACCCACAAGTATAGGGGATCGCAACAGTCTTCGCGGGTAGTATTACCCAATTTATTGATTCGACACAAGGGGAGCCAAAAAATACTTGCAAGCCTTAACAACTGAGTTGTCAATTCAGCTGTACCTAGAAATAGTTCTTGCTCACAGAAGTTTATCAGTAGCAACAGTTTGTAGTAGCAACAACAACATTGAAATAGGAGCAATAGTAACAGTAATTGTAATACTAGGATTCAAGTGCGGTAGTCATAGGGATGGATGGACGGGCGTTGCATGGACGAGTCTAAACATATAACTTCAAGACCTAGGGCATTGTAGATAAATAATAATAATCATCCAAGTACTAAACAATCCTAGGCACGTGCTTCATAAATAGTCATGCGTGCTCACAATGAGAACTTGCACAACATCTTCTGTCCAGCCAGCCCGTGGCAGCGGGGCCTCTAGGGAACTACTGGCAATTAAGGTGATCTTTTTAATAGAGCACCGGAGCAAAGCATTAACACTCCATGAACACACGTGATCCTCACACCACAGCCACCCCCTCCGGTTGTCCCAATTATTGTCACTTTGGGGCCTTTGGATCCGGACAATGATATGTATACACAACTTGCAGATAAGATCACAAACAATACTATAATAATGATTCAATAATAAGTTCAGATCTGAGATCATGGCACTCGGGCTCTAGTGACAAGTATTAAGAACAACAAGTTGCAACAAAGTCAAATAGCACTAATAGAGATACTAGACACTATGCCCTAACAGATCTTATTTGATTACATGATAGAACTCATCCAATCTCTACCATCCCCAAGCCTACAGCGGGGGATTACTCACTCATGGATGAGGGAAACATCGGTGGTTGATGGAGATGCATTGGTGATGACGATGGCGATGATCCTGTCCAAAATCCTCGTTCCGACAGGGTGCAAGAACGGAGTTTCTGGATCCGAATCTTGGTTTCTGGTGGCGGCGGCGGAGCGAACTCTTTCTGGAAAACTATCGAACCCCCCTCGGTTTTTAGGTCGAAAGGCAACTTATAGGCGTAGAGAGAGGCCGAGGGGGTGCCTAGGGTGGCTGCACCCCCCATGTGCGGTCAGTGGTGGGCCCGCGCCTAGCATGGGTGTGGGCCCCCCAGGATCCTTCTCCGTCTCGTCTTCTGTCTCCGTGGATCTTCTGGTGAAATATAATTTTGGCATATTTTACAGGATTTTTCCTAATAGTTCATTTTCTACACAAAAACAAGACACCAAGGTAATTCTGCTAAAAACAACGTCAGTCCGTGTTAGTTGTATCCCAATCACACAAGTTTAGAGAAGAAACAATAGCAAAGTGTTCGAGAAAGTAGATACGTTTTAGACGTATCAATGGGTAAAGTAACGCACCTTTGCAGAGTGTAAGAACTGTAAGTTGTTACTCCCTGTTCCGGGAAGAAGCTATGAACGCGGCAGGAAAGAAACTTCATAAAAGTTCTGATAAACCTGTGAAGGCTGACAGACATAGTTTTTTAGAATAAAAGCAACCTTTAAAGAAATGTTTTCGAAAACTTGCATTGTCTACGACCTATGATCTATGGCTGTAGATAGTGCATCAAACACTTCTCTTTAGCGAACTTGCTGAGTACGCTCGTACTCAACCGTATCTTCTTAACCCTTGCTAGATCTCGAAGAAACCAATGACGTTCCCAGGAAATAAGTTACTTGAAAAGTTGAAGATATCTGATGGAGATTAACGGAGTCGAAGACCTTATCAGGATCAAGGTTCAAGCCACTTTGAGGCATAAAGCCTAGGCGTTACTCGTCGTCGTCCTGGTTAGTTGTACCGTCTCCAGATCGTACCCGTCGCGTACGTCGATCGACGGCAACGTGGTCACAGGAGTAAAAGATAAAGGAACGTAGATACGAGTTTCCCTCGTTCTTCAAAAGGCACGCACGGCGATAGGACAGGCAGATCTCCATCGGCTCCGCTGGAGTATACCCTATGTATGTATGCGCACCGATAGGTTCCGCGCGGCTGAGCCGACCTCCGCGTGCGGTCGTCCGTCGTACGTGGTTTTGGTTCATGGATGCGCGCCGTACGTGCCAGCTAATAACGGCTCGAGAAAGCTCGACGCGCCATCACCGATGATGTCCGATGGTGGACCCCAGTAGATACGGTCGTACGGAGCATCTGTATCTGATGCTTTTTCCAGTCGCTGCAGCCATTTAGCTTAGCTTGTACGTGCAGCAGCAGGCGCGCGCACACTGATTCACCGGATATACACGCTCACATGGCACACATGCATGCACGTAGTACGTCCCTAGCCAAGAGAACGAAGAGCCACTTTTGCGCAGCCAGCCTGCGAAAATTCGCTTGCACCCACCACGCATCCATATCTCACCACGACGTCCATCTTGCTTTCTTCTTGCATGGCGCCGTCTGCACTTGATTTGTTTCGTCACAGGTTCATCTGCATGCAGCCGCGGACGCCCGTACAGCCTCAGCAGCTACGGCTGCATCTTGCATCTTGCGCTTGGAAGTTGGAAAACTGACCAGCCTCGTCTCGGCTCTGTGTGCCGCCCCATGTCCTGAATCCTGATGCGATATTTTGGGACCTGTGGGCGTGGGCGCAAGTGGATATTATCTTCACTTCCCCATGTGCCTGGCCTCCCTCGGATACTACCGTTTCTCAGTCGCAGACTCGCATGTCGATTGTCGAGTCACATCACATCACATGTGCTTAATTACGGGAGTGCGCGCTTCTAATCCGGCAGCGGCGCCGTCACCGTCTGACACCCTGACAGGCCGGAAAGCTCTCACCGTTCGTACCCTCTAGCCTCCAGGACAGCAACGGCTCGCTCTGGCCTGTGTCGGCTGCCGCCGCATGCATCTGCGCGCTACCTGCCGGTGACAGAGACGGCAACGGCCGAAAAGGAGCAAGAACTCCCGACGTAGGCCGCGTTCGGTAGCATGCATGAGTATTTCGGCCAGCCCGGCGGTGTTGGCCGCCCGTTGCAAACGATCACTGGATTAATTTTTGTAGCCTGTTTGGTAGGCTGGATCACATCTTTTGTACCGAAATTGCGGTTCGTTTGGTTGCATGTGTTTGGTGTCCATACTTGTTGTTTCTTTTTGCACACACATGGTGATACATTCACCATATTCAAATGTGGTGATCTTACCATGGTACATAAACACAACACACTAGGATGGATCACATCACACATTCGTAGAAACTAGAAACTAGAAACTAAAGTAGGCACATTCATAGAAACTAGACTAGAAATTGGACTAGGCAGGTTAGTTCATAGGTAGGCCCATCCCATGGCACCTGAAAGGTTATTCATGTCAAGGGTACATACCCCTCACAAAAAAAAAACCCAGAAGATAGTGGTTCAACATTAACATCCACTAGAGAAATGAAAAGTCTATATATGCAATCAACAATAGATATGAGGATCAGATGAGCTTATCGCATGTCATCAACTCCTCCATGCTACTGAAAGCCCTAAAGAGAGTCACCTTGAAGCCCTTATGCTTGTTGATGTACTTGAAGGCCAGGACGTCCCCAACTCAGAGATTGACCCTGGACACAAACTCACTCCATCCCTTCACGAAGTACATCTGCCCCTCGAACATCTACAGTTGCACACCATACTCACAGAAGGGGGTCTTCAGGGAAAGAGTGCAGACCTGATGTCTTATCTGCAGCTGCTTCAGCACAACCGCCTTTGCGCTTTCCAGGAGCTGAAGTGCAGTCAAGTCCGTGGCCTTGATCTGGACGTAGAAGCGATGAGGGAGGTCATCATTGATTACGTGCCCAAAGCGTGGCTTGCGGCCTTGACGTTCCTTCTTCCTCGTCTGCACTTCTGCCAGCAAGCGGTTGAGGGTAGGTCTAGCCGTTGAGGGATGGAGGTATCTCAGATGAAGTCCTAGTAACCACGCATAGGAGGAAGTGTGTCCCTGCACAAGGTGTCTCAGTCCTTCTTGGGTATCTTGCCCATCAGAACTGGTCAGAAAACAGTAGCAAATGCATTGTGCAAATCAAACAAATCAATGGCAGTTGTGCAAATCTAAACATGCAAAATGTTGGTGACCAAGAGTCTGCACAAGCACATTGACATTGATATTGATCTATACATGAAAAATGGTGGTGCCAAGCATGTACACAAGCACATTGACAATGCCATTGATTTATACATTCAAAATGGTGCTGCCAAGCATCTACACAAGCACATTGGCAATGCCATTGAACTAGACATTCAAAATAGCGCTGCTAAGCATCTACACAAGCAAATTGACAATGCCATTGATCTAGACATTCAAAATGGTGCTGCCAAGCATCTACACAAAGCACATTGACTATTCCATTGATCTAGACATTTAAAATGGAGCTGCAAAGCATCTATACAAGAACATTGACAATGATCTAGACATGCAAAATTGTGCTGCCAACAATCTACACAAGCACATTGCCATTGACATCCATCTATGATGTCTATGCACTTCTATTCTTGTAGACAGTTGTTGGGCCTCCAAGTGCAAAGGTTTGTAGAACAGCAGCAAGTTTCCCTTAAGTGGATTACCCAAGGTTTATCGAACTCGGGGAGAAAGTGGTCAAAGGTATTCCCTCTCAAGCAATCCTGCAATCAAGATACAAGAAGTGTCTTGTGTCCCCAACACACCCAATGCACTTGTTAGGTGTATAGGTGCACTAGTTCGGCGAAGAGATAGTGAAATACAAGTGGTAACAGTGCCAGAAAAGAGCTTCTGACTTGTTGTTGACGTGGGGTAACGGTTCCAGAAAATAGCTGATGGCGTGGAGGAACAGACTAAAGGCAAAATGAAGGAAGCAAGCAAACATGCAACAGATCAAGTAGCAAATGGTGTTTCAATGCTTAGAAACAAGGCCTAGGGATCATACTTTCACTAGTGAACACTCTCTCATATAAATATCCTCTCTTCATGATACTACTCTTAACTACTCTCCGGTTGGACACTCTAATCCATGGTAGGGCTATAACAGCACACCTCAAATTCCGCCTTCCCCAATCTAGATAACCCCACACTGTCACCTTGAGCACTAGATGGTTCCAACAAACACCACAATTTTATAGAGACATCCAACTCCAAATATAACTTATAAAAAATATTCAATCTAGCCAAAGTGCCACACACGGTATGCACGCTGTCACTTTCACACATGTGGGGAAAAGCATAGATCTATTAAAGCACAAAGAGTATTTATGTAGACTCAAGCCTAAGTGCCACCATGGCGTGCATGATGTCACTTTCACACACATGGGGAGAGCAGAGATCTAATGAAGCACTTGAGTAGCAAGGTAGATCTACTTGATTACAAAGCTCATGACCATAAGATCATGCATAGAGAGAGATGAACACATAGCTAACGGTAGAGCCCTTAGCCCCGAGAAAGAACTACTCCCTCCTAATCATGGGAATCAGCAATGGTGATGAAGATGGCGGTGGAGATCGATGGAGATGGCTCCGGGGGCACTTCCCTGTCCCGGCAGGGTGCCGGAACAGAGACTTTCTGTCCCTTGAATCTCCCCTTCGTAGGCGGCGGCGCTACAAAGGTTTTCGTGGATTTCTTCTGCATTGTTTAGGGTTTTCCCATCGGAGGCTTCTTATAGGCGCAGGAATCAAGGTCGGTGGGCGTCCAGGGGGCCCACACCCCCTCTAGGCGCCTCCAGGGCTTGCCCGCGCCTAGGGGTGGTTTGGCCACCCTGTGGCCCCCCTCCGGCTCTGCTTCGTGGTTTCGTGTTGCTCCGGGAAAATAATGACTTTGGCTTTTGTCCCGTCCAATTCCGAGAATATTGATTTTCTGCCTTTCTGGAACAAAAAACAGAAGAAAACAGGCAACTAGCACTATGGCATCTTGTCAATAGGTTAGTTTTAGAAAAGATATAAAAACACCTCAAAGTATAGACAAAGCAAAGCAAAATAGATACAAAACAAGCATGGAGCATCAAAAATTATAGATACGTTTCCAACGTATCAACATCCCCAAGCTTAACTCCTGCTCGCCCTCGAGTAGGTAAGTGTTAAACAAAATAATTTTTGAGGTGACATGCACCCTCACAATAAAGATCCAACCATTTGCAAGCATTGAAAGCTGGGATCAAAGAACTCTAAACATGTGCATGAAAGATGGAGTTCTAACAATAGGACATAGTAACTATGCATGCAACATAAAAGGCTACAAACAAAGATCATGAATAACATGCATTGAAAAATGTTTGTTTGTTTCACATACAGAAAACATAGCATAGTGGCATTCAGCTTGTCCCTCATAGAGTAGCAAATAGATGCATAGGACACCTTCAAAGTTCACAAGGGTGACTAGAAACAAATAGCACAAGAACAAGTAATATCAAAATATGCATCAATCAATAAGCTTTGCAACAGTGCACAAAGAATGACAACTATGCTCTCTTAATGGTGCCTAAAGGTAGAAGGTGGAGACTCAAATAATAGTGGAAGAAAGGCCTTTTATAAAGGAAGCATGGATTTCAAGTTTCAAAAGTAGCTTCCAAAAATTATGGTACTTGTTAGCTTTCATCCCTCATTGCCCCTATCATAAACATCTTGAAGTGATTAAGGTTAAAGTGAACAAAGATGGAGTATATGCTTGACAAAGTATAAGTTGGCAATCTCAAGTTCCTTGAATACGAGGGCCACACCTCATGCTACTCAACTTCAGTCACCTGTAAGTTCTTGTCATTGTAAGTATTGCATATCATAGAGAACCGCTAACGGGGTAACCCTTGCACATGGTACATGAGCTATCCTATAACCAAAATGACAAGGCAAGCAGACAATGAGCATCTCAGCAATCTTCTTATTTACCATGGGAATATGGTGCTTTTTTCTCTCTTTCCTCTTTTCTCAACGTGTCTCTTTTTTTATAAGAAGAATGCTTCATAGATGTCACTATGGTGATGCTGCAAGTTTCCACCATGATTAGGCATGGCTTAGGCTAGCGGCCCAGACGTTTCTCTAACACAGGATACAAACTCCATGGACTTACAAGTTCCCTCTTTATTTCATACCGGTGACATCCATAGACAAAATATCATGATATCAACTGAGTACAAAGTACAAGTGCAATATTGAAAATGTTCCCCATGACAGCATGGTTCTGCTAATTCCAATGTATAAGTGCAAGCATATACAACATAGAAGACACAATGGTTCAAGTTTATTAGGGGCAAATAATATAAAGTGTGCCATCAAGTTTGTGAGGGCTTTAATCACTAAGTTTTCACATAACAAAATAGTTTTTAATTGAAAGATAGCTGAAAACAAGAATATACTTGGAATGGTGTAACACACCATGCATGAGAATTTATAGTGTACACTTTGGAATAATTTGGTTTCTTGGGAGTTGGAAGCATGAGTAGAACGTACTCATACAAGTGGAGGCTAGCAAAAGACGACTGGGAGCAACCAACTAAGAGAGTAATAATGGTCATAATCATGAAGTGCAACAAAGCATTACTAATCAAAGCAAAGAGTGGTACTACAAGTCAAGGACTAAATGATCATAGAGGCTAATGGTGAATTGTTCATAGTCATAACATGGTGTGAGCATGTGCCAAGTCAACCCAAGCAAAGCATCAAAGGAGAATACCACAATAATATGCTTTTGCATGATAAAACAACGCATAATTTCTTCAAGGCACACTATGAAATCCCAATTGTTTGTAACAAGACATGCTACAACAATAATCACTAAGCATAAGGTCAAAACAACACCTAGCATGTCATGATAAAGTCTAAGTCACAGTCAAAACAAGCTCCCTTTGTACCACTTAAGCATGAAGCTTTCTACTCTTTCCAACACCAAACAATTTATTTGAAACAACTCACAAAGATAATAATCAACAAAGACCAGTGAGCTCGTTTCACAAATCCACAAAGAAGAACTAAAAATTTCTAAGCTGAAAGCACAAGAAAAATAAGGCTAAACACAGTGCTAGCAAAAGAGAACACTCACAAAACAATAAGAGTGAAAACTAGAGTGTTCTAGGCAATGGAAACAGAGTGTGTCTCACTCCAAAAGAAGTGTGGTGTAACCAACCAACTTACTCAAGCAAACTAAGCAAACGAAAACCAAAAACAAAAACTAAGACGCTCCAAAAACAACACAACAATGCATGAAACAAAAAAAAACGAAGTGTCTAAAAAGACCTGAGATTTTTATTGATGAAGAAGGGGATGTCTTGGGCATCCCCAAGCTTTGACGCTTGTACCTCTTGGATATTTCTTGGGGTGACACCATGGTGGCATTCCCAAGCTTGAGCCTTTGTCCATTCTTCATCTCATTACATAATTCTCTCTCTACACCTGAATTTTTTTCCTTCATACAAAACTTCACACAATCTTCATTTTAGTTTATTCAAAAGATATTAGACCTCTGGCAAAGATTTGTAACAGCAAGGCTTTTCACTAAAAACACAAGCTACTGTAGTAACTCCTTCAAAAAGCTCAATTTCCCAAAAAGAACCCAAAAAGGAATCAACAAGAAGAAATGCAAATAATGGCAGGAATCTGTTAAAACAGACCAGCAGGTAGAAACCGATTTTTTCGAACATCTTCTGTTGCTCAAATAAAAAAGTGTTGAACTAACGAATGTTAGCTAACATACTGGGGGATTTATTCGTAAAGTTTGAGCTCAATCCTAATTACAAAGACTCCTCACGATTGTTTTTGGTGGAGGAAAGAAATCTGTTTCGGAACAGCAATTCCCCAAATCTTACTTCCCTCTCATTAGAGATCATTCTTGGCACAAAAAAAGTAAACAAAAAGGATAAGAAGAGGTCAATACAGAAGTAATAACTTCCAAGACTCAAGAAAACTCTTGGGTTATCTCCCAACAAGTACTTTTCTTTAATGCCTTTAAGTTAGGCAAGATAGTTTCAAAGATGCTCACATAGGAAATATGAATTGATTTAAAATAGAGCATCAAGAAGCAAATTCAAAGAACATTTAAGTCTAACCCACTTCCTA
Organism: Avena atlantica; assembly: GCA_910589765.1. Lineage (NCBI taxonomy): Eukaryota > Viridiplantae > Streptophyta > Magnoliopsida > Poales > Poaceae > Avena > Avena atlantica. Next base: position 419,194,420 of record OU342733.1, on the reverse strand, counting down.
TGCATAGGAATATTATAAAGAAACAAGTCATGAAAGCACAAAGCAACACGCATAGGAAAGCAAAACAAATGCAACTTCAAAATTTTCAACATAAAGAGGGGAAACTTAATATTCTTAAGATGCATAAAATCACGTTTCCCTCTCTCATAATAACTTTCAGTAGCAACATGAACAAAATTAACAATATAACTATCACATAAAACATTATTATCATGAGCCACATGCATAAAATGATTATTACTCTCCACATAAGCATAGTCATGCTTATTAATCATAGTGGGAGCAAATTCAACAAAATAGCTATCATTGATATTCTCATCACCATAATCATCAAATATAGGAGGCATATTGTAATCACAATTGATTTCCTCCTCAATAGTAGGTGGACTAAAAATATCATAATCATCATTGTAATCATCATAAGCAATAGAATAGCTATCCTCCCAAGTGTGTTCATTTGTAAACATATCATGATTGGAAGGAACATGGATAGCACTAATAGCACAACAATTATTAATATTATCATTTTCAGAATTGGTGCCAACGAGATTTTTAATATCAAAATTAGTGTGCTTTTCCCAATCATGATCACTAATATAGGTAACAGGCATAGGAACATCATCTAGTTCAGACTCATCAGCAAAAACTATGATAGGAGCAACATGATTAGAGGAAGATATTGTTTCCTCTCTCCTTTTACTCCTCCTCTTCTTCTTCTTCTTCTTCTTCTTCTTCTTCTCCTCTTTAGCAGGGAGTGGCTTGAAAGGAAGCTTCTCCACATACCCTGGCTTATTGTTAGAGATAATAGAAGAAACTTTGGAGGATTCCTCCTTTTCATTAATAAGAACAAAACTCATATTAGTCCTGTCATATTTTGGTAAAATACCATCTTTTATAAGATTTTGTATGTAAGTATTCGCGTGGAAATTATCAACACAATAAAGATGACACCCATGCAGGACGCAATTCATACCAAAAGCACTCATGTCTACCAAAGAAGTTTTTCTTGATAACTCTTCACACCCCAAAAACAATGTAAGTTCATCATGTTGATTATCAGTGATTGCGTTATAACAATACAAGCTTGCAGTACTCATATGGCCTGAGCATTGAAAATTGAAATAACCCATTTCACAGCAGAGTTCACAAAAAAAAGGGTAGTGGGCACAATTTTTTTACCAAGATCATTTAGGGCCTTATACCACGTTATGGTTTTTTCATTCCAGTGGGTGATACAGTATTCTTATTCTATTTGATTCTTCTCACAAGGTCTATGCATACCACAAAAATTAACATGCTTATAAGAAATAGCACTTTCAGAAGTTTGAGCATGTTTATTGCAATCATTAATAACATTTTCATTTTCCATGCAAGTGTCTTTAAAAGGTTCATGATACATGTCCCATTTTTCTTTAGGAGCATTAATATGGGAAGCAAAGGCTCTATAATATCTAACAAGAATTTGAGGATCATGACCATATTTAGCACTAAGCTCTTGAAAATCAGCAGTTTCAGCGAAAGACTTAATGCAATCATACTCATAGTTTATACCTAGGTCTTTACCTTTGTCGTTATCCCAACCTTCGGTATTGCTTTGAATTGTTTCAAGAAGATCCCACTTAGCCTTGATCTCCTTACTTGTGAAGGATCCCTCTAAACAGGTATCTAGATAGTCCTAGTAATGTCCTGAAAGCCTTGCATAAAAATTATTGATAACAACATTACTAGGGAGCTCATGAATGGGATATTTCAGCATTAGTGACCTCAATCTCCCCTAAGCTTGGGCAATACTTTCTCCCTCATGAGGATGAAAATTATAAATATAATGCCTATCTTTATGAATTTCATGAGGAGGATAAAATTTAGAATAAAAGAGAGATTCAAGTTCCTTCCTCCAAATGATGTGGATAATGTAGTAGCTCATACCACTCCATTGCTTTGTCCCTAAGGGAGAAAGGGAATAGCTTCCTCTTAACTAGGTCCATTGAAATACCTGCACACTTGAACAACTCGCATAATTCATGTATAAAGAGTAAATGATCACTAGGATGGACAGTTCCATCTCCAAAATAGCATTTATTCATAAGACGTTCAACAATTTCAATAGGTATTTTAAAAGGGACACTTTCAGTATGTGGATTTAAAATATCACAAGTATCATTAGAATTACCACATATGGGACATCAAGTATCATCAGAGCAAATTTTCTTCCCTAAAGCTGCGGAGCTAAAAAGATATTTCTCATAAAAACTAGCTTCCCCAAGCTTAGACGTTTCCATACCATTAGTAACAATGGTGTTCAAGAAATTCATACTAATAACATTTCTATTAGCATGCAAATAAAGCTCCATAGGTTTTTTAATTTTCTCTTCAAACACTTCATGTCCTAACTCAAGATAAACACTATAAAGCTCTCTAATTTTGTTGTTGTTTTCCTTTAAGCCTAACTAGTGAAAATAAGAAACAAAAAGACAAAATTGCAGAATATAAAGGAAATAACTTAGAGCACTCACACCGGAGGATGTGAGTACCTTTTACCTTACCTCCCCGGCAACGGCGCCGGAAAAAAGCTTGATGTCTACGCACTTCTTTTCTTGTAGACAGTTGTTGGGCCTCCAAGTGCATAGGTTTGTAGAACAGAAACACGTTTCCCTTAAGTGGATTACCCAAGGTTTATCGAACTCAGGAAGGAAGTGGTCAAAGGTATTCCCTCTCAAGCAATCCTGCAATAAGATATAAGAAGTCTCTTGTGTCCCCAACACACCCAATACACTTGTCAGGTGTATAGGTGCACTAGTTCGGCAAAGAGATAGTGAAATACAAGTGGTAACAGTGCTAGGAAAGAGCTTCTAACTTGTTGTTGACGTGGGGTAACGGTGCCAGAAAATAGCTGATGGCGTGGAGGAACAGACTAAAGGCAAAATGAAGGAAGCAAGCAAACATGCAACATATCTAGTAGCAAGCGGTGTTTCAATGGTTAGAAACAAGGCCTAGGGATCATACTTTCACTAGTGAACACTCTCTAATATAAATATCCTCTCTTCATGATACTACTCTTAACTACTCTCCGGTTGGACACTCTAATCCATGGTAGGCCTATAACAGCACACCTCAAAGTCCGCCTTCCCCACTCTAGATAACCCCACACTGTCACCTTGAGCACTAGATGGTTCCAACAAACAGCACAACGTCATAAAAATATAACTCATAACAAATATTCAATCTAGCCAAAGTGCCACACACACGGTATGCACACTGTCACTTTCACACACGTGGGGAAAAGCATAGATCTATTAAAGCACAAAGAGTATTTATGTAGACTCAAGCCTAAGTGCCACCATGGCATGGACGATGTCACTTTCACACACATGGGGAGAGCAGAGATCTAATGAAACACTTGAGTAGCAGGGTAGATCTACTTGATTACAAAGCTCATGTCCACAAGATCATGCATAGAGAGAGATGAACAAAAATCCTTCACAGAGAGGCCATTTGGGTCCAATTCCATAGATAAATTAACCACACTCGAGAAGGAGACAAGGCTTAGGGAGTAGGAGTTGTGGACAGGGGCCACATGTATGGCAGGGGCAGTAGCGCCGCCGGCAGTGTGAGAGGAGAGGGCGGAGGAAGTGGCCGCACTAGTGGCGGCTTTGGTGGCCATCGGAAGAGGAGATGATCGTCTAGAAATTTGATACCATGAAAGAGAATGAACTCACATTTGTATTGATCTCAACAGATTATAGAGTATATATCCAAAGATAGAGAATGAGGTTGAGATCCTATCTAGACGTTCGTGCATGGATAAAGATAAAAGAGAAAGACTAGTTCTACTAGGTTACACAGTTTACATAGTCTAACACATGTGAGATTTAGGGATTTACCACTTGGCCCATTGACTCTTTTTAGGTTAGGTTAACCTACACTAGTGGAAACAGTACCTCTAGTATCGGGCCGTAAGGGCCTTTAGTCCCGGTTTTTGAACCGGGACTAATCAAGCGGTACTACAGGCCCAACACTAGTCTTGGCCCAGTTACCAGCCGGGACTAGTGGGTGTCCACGTGGCTTCCCCTGTGCACTCAGGGTGCACCCCCACTAGTCCCGGTTGGTGTTATGGACCGGGACTAGTGGGTCTCTGCCGCGGCAGAGCATTACCTTGGACTAGTGATTTCTCTGTCGCGGCAGCATTTTGTGCCTTTTCTCTGCCGCGGGAGAGAATTAATTTTGTATTGTTTTATTTATTTATTTCCATTTCAAAATGGTTTTTGAATATTTGTACGCCACCACATATCATACACGTTCGTTCATATATATAAGATAACTTGTATTACGAAATCGAGCATACAAATATATACAATTTACATAGTTACATGGAGATCACAATTATCGGGACTAGAGCCCGTCTAGTCAATTACATGGAGATCATTAGCGCCTATTTACACTAAATTCTCCGCTATCGTGTACCATCTCTTTGAAAATAAAACCCGCCAGCTCCTCCGCAATTGCTAGTACACGTTGATGTGGTAGGAGTTGATCCCGCTTTCTCTCGAACTATATAAGAAAAGGAGATCAATATGAATATCAATCATGATAAGGAAAAGTGACGGTAATAAAATGATGGTGTGAATGTATTGCTTACGATGACTCTATAATCTTTGTGCTTGATGGTAAACGTGCGAATGAACTCGCAAACTTATAATCCACATAAATTCGACCCCTGTGGCTGCCTCGCGCACTTTACGAGAATAGACTTCAATCAAAATAATAATCTAGCATCATTATTGTATTGAAACTAGAAGTAAAAAAGATGCGCGAACATATCACATGCTACTTACCGAGACCGCCTTAAACGTCAGCTGCCGACTAAAGGAACCCTTAACCTCGCGCTTGAACTGGATCCAAACCCTGCCCGGTGAAGAAAATGAATGAATGAGTTATTCTTTACCTGATATCTCAGGAAATCAACGAAAGAGAGCGATATAGCGAGAAAATTACTTCTGGAGCATGTCATGCATGATGTGGAACGCTTCCAGGTTTCTCTTTGATGGGTCCATGACTTCAACTCTTTCCTTATCAAGTTGAATGTCTAGGAGAATCCATTGGAAGCTGCAAACGTTTATATATATACATCAGTAACTCATTAGTTACACTTAGCAACGAGTAATCAAAAGTGAATGTGTGTATAACAGAGTAAGACGCTTACTCGAAATTGTAAGGAAATAGTATGTGGTCACAGAAATTTTGCTCCTTTAAAAATCTCAAAATGTTTTCCTCCGTCTCCTCAGGGTTTGTTGTTAGCGTCTTTATATGTACTTTATCTGGGTCAATGAACCCAACACTATAGATTCTTCTTATTTTACATTCCTGAATCTTCATTCTGCATAATAATAGAGTAAAAAGGGATATAATGAGGATAATTACATGCAATGAACTGAACATGTAGACAATGAATTCAACAACTTACAGACAATAGCAGCTGAGGATAGATTTATCGAGGGCGTCGAGATTGTATAACTGGAACAGTTCTGGAAACTCAACATGGACCTCTTCGCCTTTTCTGAAGTAGTACTCACGTGGGACTTTCACTGTGATAAATATTCTCCCTTCCTTTGCAGCTGTCAAGTACCACTCATGGAGATTCCGTAGTTGTGTTGGCAGTTCTTTCACCTTTTCTTTGCTGACCAAATCCTCACTTGCGACATATCTACGGGCTATAGGCATCTTGGGTAGATGGTCGAGTTGGGGGCCTAACAGTTCATCAAGACTAATTTCCATGCTGGCCGCCAACTCCGCAGCTACTGACATATCTAGTGGTTATTGTGCGAGAAGGGGAACATTATCTGAAAACACCTTGAGGGGTGCGATCGTTTGTTTGGCCTGCTGTCCGAGAAGGGGAACATATGATTTTTTATTGATTACAGTTTTGGTCCCGCTTGCACCTATGCCTGCTGATTTTTTTCCGCTTGCACTTGATTTGCTCTTCGCCACTTCTTTCTGAAGTGTGCGTAGATAGTCATCTGGCTTATGGTGCAACTCATATTGCGATTTTGTGTTCAGAAAATCAATTGCACATGCCTTTGCTATACCGGAGCGGGCTCGGGTTTCTTCTTCTCAAAATGCGCCGCCACTTTGGCCTTTGCGATCGCTGCAGTATCCGCATCAGTACGATCGTAAGGTCTGGTGGCAAGATTCTGATGAGGCACTGTTGGGAGGGGCGACATTTTCCATTTTTGGGCTGCCGCGTCCTTTAGTACTCACTGACGGAGCATGCTTCCGCTTATTGTCCTTAGCAGGCAGCGAAGACTGCTGAGCCTACGACGGAGATCGAGAAGGACTCGGGATGTGGTGGTCGTAGTCATCATGGGGTGGGCTTCTTGGAGGTGATGGAGGTGGAGGTGGAGGTGAAGGAGACCTGCGATGACTCGGAGGCGGTAGTGTTATCCTTGGGGTCGAGCCTGGAAACCGTATGTTATTCTTGTCCCAGAGAATGATCACACCAAGTACTTCTCCGAGTGTGATCTCACCTTCAGGTCCAGGGAAGTCAAGCTCCATTGACTCCCACTGCTTTAGGATTTGATCCACCCCGACTTTAGCATAGACAGGTGGAATCTCACGGCCATGCCAACGTGCGTCAGGCGGACAAGGCAAAGCCGATCCGACCGCCACCTTCATAGATACGTTCTTCAAATTATTATGGAGCTCACAAGGTATATGCTCCTTAATTCCATCCACGGGGTAGCCGAGACCGCCATCTGTATATGATGCATCGTTAGACGGGAACTCTGATTCAGCGACGCTGCTTCTCCGCTGAGATGGGTTGGCGGTAATATCAAGTGGAGGATCTTGCAAGCGCGCTATTCCTCTAAGTTCGTCGATCTGCTGCTGCTGCTTTTCAAGTCTTGCTAGCAGCTAGTTGAACTTGTCTGCCTCCTCCTCCTCCCGCCGTTGCTTTGCTCTTGCTCGGCTTCTATAGGTACCTTGGTCCTTAGAAAACCCAGTATCCCACGTGAAACTCCTGTCAAGGCCTCGAACTCGTCCTGTATGTTCGCGATTCCTGAGGACCAAGGTCAGTAAGTCTTTCTCTCTATCGTGATGAAACTGTTTTTTTCCATCTTTAATATCTTTCACCACTTTTATCAGTGTACTCCTGGGTACCTTTATCCTATCACTGCAAACAAGGTCCCGTGTAAGTTCGTCATATGTACTCACATGCCCAAGGAACCAATTTCTTGCCCTCAAATCCCATTCTTCACGAATTGGTTCTGGAATGATCCCTTTATCATGAAGCTCTTTCTCTTTTGCATCCCACTTAGGCATGGCAGCCGCGTATCCCCCTGGCTCCATGTTATGGTGATATTTCTTCTTCGCGGCATTTATCTTGTTTTTTCAGACTTTTCCTCTGCAACTCCTGACCCCCTATACTGCATAAATGCATCCCAGTAAGGCTGCTGCTTCGCTAGATAGCCTTCGAATAATGGGTTTTTCTTGTCCTTCTGATACTGTTGCCATAATGACTTCTTCCAGTTCTTGAATAGTTCGACCATCTTCTTCAGTGCAAACTGCTTGACTTTCTTTCTCATTTCAGCCGTCTCGTCCTTAGTGTCACATTCTGGCATCTTGAAATGGGCCATTAGGTCAATAAATAGTTGCTCTTTGAATCTATCATCAATATACACATCACTCCATTCCGCCTATTTGGGCTTATTCCACTCTCGAACTGTGATCGGGGTGCAATCTCTAGCAGCAACTCCGCATTGTTGTACAAATATTTGTTTTGTTTTCTTTGGTTCCAATGGTTCGCCGTCTCCTGAAACCTCTGTAATTTCATAAACAGTACCTTGGGGCAACTTTTTGGCTGGGCCGCGCTTGGTTTTCTTGCTCGATGTAGAGGCCTAAGAAAAGAAACATTCGTCAACATAATATATATACAACTAGGTACATCTAGCCACGATCATCGGACACCATATATATAATATATACCTCGTCGGTCTGCGTTACGCGTCCACGGGCTTCTTCCTCTTGTTTGTTGGTCTCCTCTCCCTCACCGGATGAGTTCAGATACCTCGAGGGAGACCTAAATATAACAAAATTAATATAAAAAAGCCCGAATCGACATCGTGAATCATATCCTTGAGCAAGTGTTCTGCGGATTGGACTAGGTGGATCCATAGTTCCTGCAAAATGCACACAGTATTTATTTGAACTTAACAAATAAACCCTAAACCCTAAACCCGGAGGTGTGGTGGCGGTGGGCGGATTCCCGCGAGAACCACCACCCTAACCCTAACTTACGACACACATGAGTTCTTCCTAAGGTATTACCGCATGTCAAAAACCATGATGAGGTGACGATGGTTTCTAAGACATTTCCTTCGACCTATTCTTGACAGAACTTGATGGATGGCAAGAGGACGCAGTTAGCGGAATAATGCCATCAATCGATGATACGGATATGAGTTGATATAACAAAAAATTCTAAACTAAAAAAATCCTAAACTAACAAATTCCATGAGTCGATATAACAAAATCCTAAACTAAATATATACACTAATATAACAAAATTCTAAACTAATAATTAATCCTAAATATATACACTAATATAACAAAATCCTAAACTAAAAAAATCCTAAACTAAATATATACACTAATATAAAAAATCCTAAACTAAATATATACACTAATATAATTAACAAAATCCTAATTAAAATCCTAACCCTAACCCTCACCGGAGTTGGCGGTGGCCGGCGGTGGTGGTGGCACGCGCGGGCGCGGGCTTGATCGGCAGGGGCGCTGGCGGCTAGCGGCTGGCGGTACGCGGCCGGGCGGGCGCGGCGGGCTCGACGGTGGCGACTGCCAGTGCTAGAGAGGGAGGCACAGCGGGCGTGGAGAGGGAGGCACGGGCTTCGTCGAAGAATTTGGCGGGCAGCCTGGCGACGCTGTTCGTCATTCTGGCCTTCGACTTCTCTCGGTGTGTGGAACACACCAGGGGAGAAGCCCCCATTTAACCCCCCTCTAGTCCCGGTGTGTGGCACCAGCCGGAACTAAAGGGGGGTCTCTAGTGATGGCTGGTGCCACGCACCGGGACTAGAGGGGGGTTTCATTTTCACGCGCTGGGGCCAGACCTTTAGTCCCGGCTGGTAACCTGGGCCGGGACTAAAGGCCCTAATTTGCGCGCGTTGGGCCAAAAAAACCCAGTGCGCACTGTGCTTTTTTTCAAATTTTCGAATATATCATTTAAAACATTTAAATTATACTTTTTTGCATACTTATGAATTTGATAAAACTTTCAACATGAAAAGTTCTTGAATTTGAATAATTAATCCAAATCCATTTTTTGTTTTATAAAATAAATAGTCAAATTATTAACCATTTTGCCATTATCAATTTAAAAGTGCATTAACTATTATTTTTTGCATATTTTTGAATCACACTAAACTTTCAACAAGAAAAGTTCTTGAATTTGAATAATTAATCCAAATCCATTTTCTGTTTTATAAAATAATTATTTAAATAGTCAAATTATTAACCATTTTTCCATTATCAATTTAAAAGCTTTAGTCCCGATTGTATCCACTAACAGGGACTAAAGATATTTCTCGCCATTTCTCACCGCTTCCCGCCAAGTTTTTCTGCCCTTTCCTCTAAACCAAGCTTTTAGTCCCGGTTGTAGCCACTAGCAGGGACTAAATATATTTCCCTCCATTTCCCACCGCTTCCCGCCATGTTTTCCCGCCCTTTCCATCTATATATAGGCCGACCGCTTCATGGTTATGCACACATACACACCTTCCTCTCTCACAGAAATGGACAGCGCCTAGTGGGCCATTTTGACCCTCGAGGAGACCGAGGCGCTGTGCGCCTCAAGCTACCCTTGCCCACCAGGCTACCGGCCGCCCGTCGGCAGGATGCTGAGTGCTGGAGAGTTCCTGTCCCTCATGTGCCTCAAGGCTCCACCCGACAGGCGGCTATCACGAACCACTTCTACCATGAGCTCACGCCAGAGCAGCGGATGGATCCCCAGTGGGATCCCGACAAATACGACACTTGGAATGCCTTCTTCGCTAACCGGAGGGAAATGGAGCTCGCCAGGTACGATGGTGATGGCCCGCCCCCGGTGAACCACAACAAAGCCGGACGCCGTCTGTGGTGGACGAACTTTACTATCATCAGTGTGATGCGCTACATCACCGGGGGAGACCATCCTCGCCTGCGGTGCCCACAAGTCCACCCACCACAGAGCCACAAGAAGGCCCCACCCCCGCTAGGCTGGGCGGGCTAGGCTAGGCTGAGGATCCCCGGAGTGGCAGGTGACGATGACGATGATGATGACGATGACGAAGAAGAACCTGAAGCTGCGTACTATAGGACTAGGCATGATTATGACTAAAGGGGACGGCTAGTCCCAGTTTTTAATATTAATAAATGTATTGAGTGTTAGTCCCAGTTTGTGGCTGGGCCGGGACTAAAGGGGGCCTTTAGTCCCGATTCCGTAGTCTCAGTTTTTAAATATTAAAAAATTTCTTGATTGTTAGTCCCGTTTTGTGGTTGGACCGGGACTAAAGGGGGCCTTTAGTTCCGATTCGTACTACGACTTTCCCAAACTATGAAGATGTTGTCATGATTCGTACTTACCATGAAGATCTGATCTCCAAACACGTGCGGTCACATATTAGGGAGTGCCTCTATGACCAGTTTCTTGGAGATGCCGGAGGACTGGGCTCCGACGGCATCTTCCTGAAACTGGCCGTAGTGGTGTCCCTGCTCTCGAAGACCATCTTGCATCTTGTAACTTATCTAACTAGATCAATATGCCTGGGATCTAACCTAATTTCACATATTAGGGAGTGCCTCTATGACCAGTTTCTTGGAGATGCCGAAGGACTGGGCTCCGGCGGCATCTCCCTGAAACTGGCCGTAGTGGTGTCCCTGATCTTGAAGACTATCTTGGAGATGCCTCAAACTGGTTGGAGGACTGGACTCACAAGGATGCCTATTTATAGTGTCGACACTCAAGACATAATGTCGACACTCACCCCTATTATTAGTGCTCACTCGTGTTTTGTCCCGGTTGGTGTCTCCAACCGGGACTAAAGGTTCATCCAACTGGGACTAAAGGTTCAACCCCTATTATTAGTGCTGCCTGACCTAGCCTGCCGCAATCCCTTTAGTCGTGGTTGGTTTCTCCAACTGGTACTAAAAGTTCAACCCCTATTATTAGTGCTGCCTGGCCCATCCTGCCGCAATCCCTTCAGTCGCGGTTGGTTTCTCCAACCAGGACTAAAGGTTCAACCCATATTATTAGTACTGTCTGGCCCAGCCTACCGCAATCCCTTCAGTTGTGGTTGGTTTCTCCAACCGGTACTAAAGGTTCAACCATTATTATTAGTGCTGTCTGGCCCAGCCTGCCGCAATCCCTTCAGTCGCGGTTGGTTTCTCCAACCAGGACTAAAGGTTCAACCCCTATTATTAGTGCTTCCTGGACCAGCTTGGCCCGCCCTTTCCCTTAATTTATAGTGCGACTGTCATGGCCACCCACACATACACACATTCCTCGCCGCCTACTTTAGGATGCCCATGCCGCATCCTCGTAGTCGACTCGGCGACAACGATGGAGTACTGGGCTCCGCCGGGCATGTCCGAGACTGGGATCCGCCAGGCTGGCACTGGATGGTGCTACCTTTCGGGACGCGTATCTTGGTGAGGAATCCGGGTGTCTTCGTCGACCCGGAACTTCTTTGGTGGAGGTCGCCTGTTCTAGGAAGGGTGCAGAGGGAGCCGGCCACCGAGGAGGTGGTACGTGGTCGTGTCCGGGAGGAGGACGAGCACGTCCGTCGCTATATGGCTGCGTTGGACACCAGGGTCAACGATACTTGGCAGATTCTTCAGGGATCTCACCCGATCTATGCTCGTGTGATGGTTCCGTCTCTTTGGGTTTTCACCTCCCGCGGCTTAGGAATTAGGAGTCGTCGTCCAGTTTGATTGAGCAAGATGACCAATGTTGCATGCATGTGGATCTGGGTAAATTTTTTGACTCATAATATGATTCAGAATATGATTACATAAAAGGTTTAATATATTACATAGATCACCAACATCCCTATCTAGTGTTGTTGTTTTCTTCTGCGCCGTAGCCATGGAGAATCTTCATCATTTAACAGGAGGCTTGGGTCAGTTTTCACTTTGAAGGGTGGGATTTCATGAAACTTATTATAATCTTCTAACATATCTGCCTTCTCATCCACTCCCATGATGTTTCTTTTCCCTGAAAGAACTATGTGGCGCTTTGGCTCATCGGACGATGTATTCTTTTGTTGATTTCTTTTTCTCGGTTTCGTAGACATGTCCTTCACATAGAAAACCTGAGCCACATCGTTGGCTAGGACGAATGGTTCATCCATGTACGCAAGATTGTTGAGATCCACTGTTGTTATGCCATACTTTTCGTCTACATGTACCCCGCCTCCTGTCATCTTGACCCATTTGCACTGAAACAAAGGGACCTTAAATGTATTTCCATACTCAAGTTCCCATATATCCTCTATGTACCCATAATATGTGTCCTTCTTCCCATTGTCATCTGTTGCATCAAAGCGGACACCACTGTTTTGGTTGGTGCTCTTTTTATCTTGGGCGATCGTGTAAAATGTATTACGATTTATCTCGTACCCTTGGAAAGTACATATAGTCAAAGATGGTAACCGTGCCAACAAGTACAGCTGATCTTCAACAGTGTTGTTATTCATGAGATGTTTCTGCAACCAACTGCCGAAAGTGTCCTCGTGTTCCACTTTAATCGAGGAGTCAGGCTTCCCCGGGTTTTCCGAGCGTACAATAATCTTGTGTTTCTCGATATATGGAGACACCAAGGTGGAATTGTGTAGAACTGTGTAGTGTGCTTTATTGAAAGAATCCCTCTCCATGCATACCATTGTTTTCCTTCCTAGTTTGCCTTTTCCAGTCAGCCTCCCCTCATACCGAGATTCAGGAACACCAATCAGCTTAAGGTTAGGAAGAAAGTCAACACAAAACTCAATGACCTCCTCTGTTCCATAGCCCTTGGAGATGCTTCCTTATGGCCTAGCACGGTAATGAACATATTTCTTTAAGACTCCCATGAACCTTTCGAAGGGGAACATATTGTGTAGAAACACAGGACCGAGAATTCTAATCTCTTTGACTAGGTGAACTAGGAGGTGTGTCATAACATTGAAGAAAGATGGAGGGTACAACAACTCGAAGCTGACCAGACATTGGATCACATCAATCTGTAACCCTGATAGACTTTTTGGATCGATTACCTTCTGAGAAATTGCACTGAGGAATGCACATACCTTCACAATGGCCATCCGAACATTTCCAGTAGAATCCCCCTTAATGCAACCGGAAGCAATTGCGTCATAAGCACGTGGCAGTCATGGGACTTTAGGTTTTGGAATTTTTTCTCTTTCATATTTACTATTCCCTTTATGTTAGACGAGAAGCCAGACGGGACCTTGATACTGAAAAGGACTTCAAAAAAGATTTCCTTCTCTTCCTTGGTAAGAGTGTAGCTGGCAGACCCTTGAAACTGCCCTGGATGCTTCCTGTCTCGTACTTTATGACGTTGCTGGTCCTCTCGTGCTTCCGATGTATCTTTTGACTTCCCATACAAGCCCAAGAAGCCTATAATATTCAGCAAAGATTCTTCATCAGGTGCATCACGTCGATTGCAGAGCGGACCTCATGGACTTCCCAATAGGGTAGCTCCCAAAATATAGATTTCTTCTTCCACATGGGTGTGCGTACGTCGGCGTCTTTCAGAATAGGTTGTCCTCCGGGACCCTTTCCAAATATTACATTTAAATCCTTGATCATACCAAATACATCAGCACCAGTACGGGGGGCAGGCTTCTTCCGGTGATCTACCTCGCCATCGAAATACTTGCCTTTTTTCCTTAAGGGATGTTTGGGTGGAAGAAAACGATGATTGTACGGGTACACATTCTTCCTAGATTTATCCAGATATATACTTTCAGTTTCATCTAAACAGTGTGTGCATGCATTATATCCCTTGTTCGTCTGTCCTGAGATGTTACTAAGAGCAGGCCAATCATTGATGGTTACGAACATCAATGCTCGTAGGTCGAATGGCTCCTATTTGTGCTCATCCCACACACGTAAACCTGGTTCGGCCCACAACTGTAAAAGTTCATCAACTAATGGCCTTAGGTACACATCAATGTCGTTTTCGGGTTGCTTCGGGACTTGGATGAGCACTGGCATCATAATGAACTTCTACTTCATGCACAACCAAGGAGGAAGGTTGTAGATACATAGAGTGACGGGCCAGGTGCTGTGACTGCAGCTCTGCTCCCCAAAAGGATTCATGCCATCTGTACTTAGACCAAACCATAAGTTTCTTGCGTCACCAGCAAAATCCGGGAAGTCTCTCTCGATTTTTCTCCACTGTCAACCATTAGCAGGGTGCCTCAACATCCCGTCTTTCTTACGTTCTTCCATGTGCCATCGCAACAACTTGGCATGCTCTTTGTTTCTGAACAAACATTTCAATCGTGGTATTATAGGAGAATACCACATCACCTTGGCAGGAGCCCTCTTCCTGGGTGGCTCGCCACCAACATCACCAGGGTCATCTTTTCTAATCTTATACCGCAATGCAGTGCATACCGGGCATTTATCCAAATTCTCGTACTTATCACCGCGGTAGAGGATGCAGTCATTAGGGCACGCATGTATCTTCTGCACATCTAATCCTAGAGGGCGGACGAGCTTTTTTGCTTCGTATGTACTGGCGGGCAATTCGTTATTTCTTGGAAGCAACCTCTTCATGAGTACCAGCAACTTCTCAAATCCCGAGTCAGTCACACCGGTCTCTGCCTTCCACTTCAGCAATTCCAGTGTGCTACCCAGCTTCTTCTGGCCATCTTCACAAGTTGGGTACAAAAATTTATTGTGGTCCTATAACATCTGCTCAAACTGCACCCTCTCCTTTTCTGTGTCGCAGTCTCGCTTTGCATCAGAAATGGCCCAACCAAGATCATCAGCGGGCCGGTCTGGTTCCCGTTCTTCACCTCCTTCTTCTTCATTGTCTTCCATTGCGGTATCAGCGTATTCAGGGAACATAGATCGGTAGTTGTCATCATCGTTCTCTTCTTCATCGCCGTCTTCCATCACAACCCCTCTTTCTCCGTGTTTGGTCCAGACATTATAGCCAAACATAAAACCAGACCGAAGCAGGTGGCTCTGAATGACTCTTGCGGAACTGTGAGCCTTCTCATTCCTACAGTCAACACATGGACAACACATAAAACCATCTCGCCGCTTTTTCTCCTCGGCCACAACTTGAAAAGAACGCACGCCTTCTCTGAAAGCGGCAGAGCATTGGTCACCGTACATCCATGGATGGCTCATCTGTATCAAACAAATATATGTCAAACGCATTCACTATGCTAAAATTAGTACCGCAAGGTCTAAACAAGAAAATAGTTGCTAACCTTTTATTACACTTGGAAACAAAGATGAGAAAACTTAAGTGTGGCTCGGGAGCCTCATATCATGTCTGTCTTGTGTGACCTAAACTCGCATCGCTCTAATGGACATTTCACCGAACACCTCTAGTGCATATGTATAAACAAGAAAAAATAGCACAGCAACACTCTCTCCCACCAAGAAAAAACAGTTGAGAGGAGGAGGGGGCTATGCATATATATAGGGCCAGACCACTAGTCCCAGTTGGAGATACAAATCGGGACTAAAGGGGGTGCCCCCACGAGCGGCAGGGCCAGGGCCCTTTAATCCCGGTTTGTGTCTCAGATCGGGACTAATGGGGTCTAACGGACCGGGACCTATGGTTCTAGGTGGCTCGGGCTGTCCGACGTGGACCATTAGTCTCGGCCCTAGCCACAGCCGAGACTAATGGCCTGGACAAAAGGCATGTTTTCTACTAATGCTAACCAATGGTAACCAAGTCCCAATCTCAGCCATGGATGGAGCAGGAAGAAACCAGAGAAGATGCGCTTGACCTGCAGACTTCAAATAGATGGTCTATGTGATGACTCTTGCATTGTGCACATACTGTTGCGTGCAGTGCAGCTACTACATGGGCCACGCCATGCATCTATAGTAAGTGAGATTGTAGGTATGCGTCCGCTTGGTCCCATGTACTGTACAGATGTGGAAAGGTCAGTACATATTACGGACATGGCTCCCCTAACATAGCCAATTCTGCCTTTGTGTCCCTGACATGTGGGTCCCGCGGAGAGTGGGTCTGATTTGTCAGCGACCCAAAGTCACGGACTGCAGGGTTCCCCACGTCAGAGGATCTCAGTCCTATAGATTACAACATGTTTTTATTGACCTAGACCGACACAGACTCTTCCCTGTGGTCGCGGGAATGTTCTTAAATTATCTCAAAAAAGTGTCATTGTGTATTCTATAATCAATAAGGAAAAGGACAGAAAACAGGGCTTTCGTCCAGAGCCCTCCGGAGCATTAGTCCGTATGTGTTATGAACCGGGACTAATGCTCAAATTAGTCCCGGTTCCAACAGCTAGGACGCCGACAACCTTTCGTCCCGGGTTGTTTCGGACCTTTATTCCCGGTTCATGATATGAACAACCCTTTAGTTTCGGGTTGGTGTCTCCAACCGGGACTAAAGATAGACACTTTTAGTCCCGGTCTGAGACATCAACGGGGACTAAAAAAACAATTTGGCGGGTTGTGCCATGGCAGGAAAATAGGCAAAAATCTTGCCGTGGCAGGATATTTTTGTCCACCCCCTGATCACCTTTTCTAGTTTCGAAAGCATGCCACAAAATTATAAAAAGTTTTAAAAATGAAATCTTTAAAACTGTAGTTAAATTAAGTGATTTAGTTGTTACGAAAAATAACAATCAACCGAGACTAAAAAAAATCGTAAAAACAATTTGGCGGGTTCTGCCACGGCAGGAAAACGGGCAAAATCCTGCCGTGGTAGGATATTTTTCTCCACCCCTGATTGCCTTTTCTAGTTTCAACAGCATGCCAAAAAATTATAAAAAATTATAAAAATGAAATCTTTAAAACTGTAGTTAAATTAAGTGATTTAGTTGTTACAAAAAATAACAAATATGAATTTCGACATATTTTTCCAAAAATTGTCATGAAAACTTCAAATGGCTATAACTTTTGCATACGATGTTGGAAAAAAACTTATGAGCTATAAAAATATGCAGAATTTTTT
Source organism: Avena atlantica (assembly GCA_910589765.1). NCBI lineage: Eukaryota > Viridiplantae > Streptophyta > Magnoliopsida > Poales > Poaceae > Avena > Avena atlantica. The sequence goes on along the minus strand of OU342733.1, from coordinate 419,177,202 downwards.
TTTGAGTTTGATTTCTACTACCTTAGGCCATTCAGAATGTTTTAGATTTTTAAAATTCGAAAAGGGAAAAAATTATTTTTTAAGCGGTATTTGGATTCCTCACATTTTTCTGATAATAATGGATATATTATTTGTCGAATTTCGATATAAAGATTGAAAGATATTATTTATGCCATATTAAATGAATAAATGGCAAAAATGAATAAAATATTATTTTAATTAGTTTTTTGCTTTCATTGGATTAAAATATTATTATTAGCTATTTATTGTTCTTTACTTAAATATTTGTTTATAGTTTCGAAACATAAAGACGTGTGACATATTGATATGAGCTAATAGGATTGATATGGTAGTGTTGATAACAAGGTACTAATGGGCTTCACGCAAGGACATCCTCATGGAACAGAGAAGTTAAGCGTGTTAGGGGTGGAGTAGTGCTAGGATGGGTGACCGAACAGAAAGTCCGCGATTTGACCTAAGATTAAGTATAGTTAGTGTTAAAAATGTTCCAAGTGAGATATATATATATATATATTAACGAGTCAAATAATTCAAAAGTTTAAATTTTTTTGAAAAAAATTCAAAAAAAAATCTATAGTCTCGCGCTCGACCGCACCCCCGGGAGGGCCTTTAGTCCCGGTTTGTACCCCAACCGGGACTAAAGGGGTGGACCTTTAGTCCTGGTTGGAAAATCGAGACTAAAGGCCCTTACAGACCGGGATTATAGGCCCATTTTCTACTAGTGGATAGGTGCCCGGACGGATCGCGCGTGATCTAGCCGCCCCGCGTGCCTCGTCACCATTGCCAAACGGGTTAAACCCTATTGTCTTGGTTGCTACAACAAGTCCACCCGCATCCTCGCTCTCTGCAATTACTGGAAGGAAGGAGCAGGGCAACATGGGCAGTTGTGTCCCAGTACCCCACTGCATGCTGTAGTGTATAAATCATTCGCATAACACTCACAAAAGTCCTACTTCACAAGTATTACATATACAACACTAAGAGTGATAAAAAAGTAACATTTGCGTCTCATATACCAAGAGCCAAAAGAATACAAAAGCTTCAAGATCCTAATCGGTCCAATGAGGACACCTGTTTATTAACATATCTTGCTAAATTTCTTAATGATCCCTTGCCCAATATCACTAGGGAAATGATGTTTTAATTGTGGTGCCATAGGACTTTTTACTGTCTAGAACTTGTTGTTGTGGTGCCTCTTTCTAGAGTATGCATAGCAACCCTTCTTGTGAATGACATGTTGTTATCTAGTGATGCCCCTTTGATCTGTTGGCTATTGTATGTATGCAATACTTGTGGCTTTAGGCAAATATTCTGGTTCTTGTGGTACCTCCTTAGAGGATTGATGGTGCTGGTTAGCACTTCGTTGGGAACCCCAAGAGGAAGGTGTGAATCAGCACAACAACAGTTTTACCTCAGTAAGAAACCAAGGTTATCGAACCAGTAGGAGGAAGGAAACGTCACACAGGTGTTGCAAGCAACGCGGAGACCTGCACAATACAAACTCAAGACTTTGCCCCAACTAGACAGTGAGGTTGTCAAGCTCACCGGTTTGCTGTAACAAAGGATTAAACGTACAGTGTGGAAGGTAATGGTGGTTTGCAGCAAGTAAACAAGTAACAGTGGAAGATGTATCAATGGTCAAGATTGGACCGGGGTCCATAGTTCACTAGAGGTGCTCTCCTTAGATAAACAACATGGCATTAAGGGTAAACAAATTATAGCAGGGCAATTGATAGGAACTGAGCAAGGCATAACAATGCAATACTAGTCAGAAATATCCTATGAGATTCGATTGGGCAATACAACAAGATACATAGACCGTCATCCAACTGCATCTATGACTACAAGTCCACCTTCAGGTTATCATCCGAACCCCCTCCAGTAAGGTAAACAGTCCACATGTTCCATGAACAAGAGACCGTTGTTTTCTCCCTAGTGGCAACAACACATCTACAACCGAACAGATTTCTGTCACTTCCCTTGGAAACTAGAGGCATGAACCCCCTATCGAGCATAAATACCCCCACTTGGAGTCACTAGCAACTACTTGGCCAAGATAGATACTAACAACGGAGAGCATGCAAGATCACAAACAACACAGACATGATAGAATCATAAAGACAAAACCATTAATCAAACCAACATAATAATCTCAATATCCATCGGATCCCCGCAAACACAACATGCATGATTACAAATAGATTAGATCTTGATCATGAACGGAGCTCACAAGATCTATACATGAAAGCACAAAGGAGGAGATACAACCATCTAGCTACTACATGTACCCATAGTCCAAGGTGGAACTACTCATGCATCATACCGGAGAGAAGGCCTGCAGGATGATCTCCCCTCCGGCAGGGTGCCGGGAATAACTTCAGATCCCCCCGATCTAGGGATGACTGTGGCGGCGGCTAGAGAAGGTTTCGTGGAATATTGATCGGGTACTTAGGGTTTAGGCATCGGGGGCTTCTTATAGGCGAAGGGGGAGGCCGAGGAGTCGACCAGGAGGCCCACACCCTGCCTAGGCGTGGGCCCAACCCTAGTCGCGCCTAGGGGGCTGTGGCTGCCCTGGCCCGCTTCTCCATCTCCCCTCTGGACTTCTTGTTCCCCACGGAAAGTTATTGACTTTGGCTTTTGTCCCGTCCAATTCCGAGAACATTGATTTTCTGCCTTTCTGGAAGCAAAAAACAGAAGAAAACAGGCAACTGGCACTATGGCAACTTGTTAATAGGTTAGTTCTAGAAAAGATATAAAAACACCTCAAAGTAAGACAAAGCAAAGCACAGTAGATACTAAACAAGCATGGAACATCAAAAATTATAGTTACGCTTCCGACGTATCAAGCATCCCCAGCTTAACTCCTGCTCGTCCCCGAGTAAGTAAGTGATAAAAAGAATAATTTTTGAGGTGACATGCACCACCAAAACCAAGATCAAACCATTTGCAAGCATTGAAAGCTGGGATCAAAGAACTCTAAACATGTGCATGAAAGATGGAGTTCTAACAATAGACAAAGCAACTATGCATGCAACATGAAAGGCTACAAACAAAAAATATGAATAACATGCATTGAAAAATGTTTGTTTGTTTCACATACAAAAAACATAGCATAGTGGCATTCAGCTTGTCCCTCATAGAGTAGCAAATAGATGCATCGGACACCTTCAAAGTTCACAAGGGTGACTAGAAACAAATAGCACAAGAACATGTAATATCACAATATGCATCAATCAATAAGGTTTGGGACACTGCACACAGAATCACAACTATGCACTCTTAATGGTGCCTAAAATGTAGAAGGTGGAGACTCAAATAATGGTGGAAGAAAGGCCTTTCATAAAGGAAGCAGGGATTTCAAGTTTCAAAAAGAGCTTCCAAAAAATATGGTACTTGTTAGCTTTCAGCCCTCATTTCCCCTATCATAAGCATCTTGAAGTGATTAAGATTAAAGTGAACAAAGATGGAGTATATGCTTGACAAAGTATAAGTTGGCAATCTCAAGTCCCTTGAATACGAGGGCCACACCTCATGCTACTCAACTTCAGTCACCTGAAAGTTCTTGTCATTGTAAGTATTTGCATATCATAGAGAACCTCTAACGGGGTACCCCTTGCACATGGTACAAGAGCTATCCCATAATCAAAATGACAAGGCAAGCAGACAATGAGCATCTCAACGATCTTTTTATTTACTATGTGCATAGCTTTTTATTGAGGATGCTTCATAGATAGCTCACTATGGTGATGCTGCAAGTTTCCACCATGATTAGGCATGGCTTAGGCTAGCGGCCCAGGCATTTCTCTAACACAGAATACAAACTCCACGGACTTACAAGTTCCCTCTTTATTTCACACCGGTGACATCCATAAACAAAAGAGCATGATATCAACTGTGTACAAAGTACAAGTGCAATGTTGAAAATGTTCCTCGTGACAGCACGGTTCTGCTAATTCCAACGTATAAGTGCAAGCATATACAACATAGATGACACAATGGTTCAAGTTTAATAGGGTCAAAGAATATAAAGTGTGCCATCAAGTTTGTGAGGGCTTTAATCACTAAGGTTTCACATAACAAAATAGTTTTTAATTGGAAGATAGCTGAAAACAAAAATATACTTGGAATGGTGTAACACACCATGCATGGGAATTTATAGTGGACACTTTGGAAAAACTTGGTTTCTTGGGAGTTGGAAGCACGATTAGAACTTAATCATACAAGTGGAGGCTAGCAAAAGACTGGGAGCAACCAACTAAAAGAGCATAATGGCCAAAATCATGCAGAGCAACAAAGCATTACTAATCAAAGCATGGAGTGGTATTACAAGTCAAGGACTAAATGATCTTACAGGCTATGGTGACTTGTCATAGTCATAACATGGTGTGAGCATGTGCCAAGTCAACCCAAACAAAGCATCAAAGGAGAATACCACAATACTATGCTTTTGCATGCTAAAACAACGCATAATTTCTTCAAGGCACACTAAGAAAACCCAATTATTTGGAACAAGACATGCTATGGCAATAATCACTAAGCATAAGGTCAAAACAACACCTAGCATGTCATGCTAAAGTCCAAGTCACAGTCAATGCAAGCTTCTCTTGCACTTCCAAGCAAGAACTTACTACTCCATTCCAACACCAAGGAACTTACTTGCAACACAACACAACGAGAACGGGGGGGGGGGGGTCCAAACTACTTTATTCAAGCAAACTAAACAACCTAAGCAAATCAAACAAAAACTAAGACGCTCCAAGAACAACACAACTGTGCATGAAACAATAAAAACGAAGTGTCTAGACAGACCCGAGCTTTTTATTGATGAAGAAGGGGATGCCTTGGACATCCCCAAGCTTTGACGCTTGTACCTCTTGGATATTTGTTGGGTTGACACCATGGTGTCATACCCAAGCTTGAGCTTTTGTCTATTCTTCATCACATTGCATCTTTCTCTATCTACACTTGAAATTTTTCCTTCATACAAAACTTCACACAATCTTCATTAGCAACATTAGTGTATTCAAAAGATATTAGACCTCTGGAAAAGCTTTGAAACAGCAAGGCTTTTCACTAAAAACACAAGCTACTGTAGCAACTTATTCAAAAATCTCAATTCCCCAAAAGAAAACTCAAAAAGGAATCAATAAGAAGCAAATGCAAATAATGGCAGAAATCTGTCAAAACAGACCAGTAGGTAGAAACCAATTTTTTCTAACATCTTCTGTTGCTCAAATCAAAAAGTGTTGACCTAACGAAAGTAAGCTAACATAATGGGGGATTTATTCGTATATTTTGAGCTCAATCCGAGTTACAGAGACTCGTCACGATTTTTTATGGTGGAGGACATAAATCTGTTTCGGGACATCAACTCCCTAAATCTTACTTCCCTCTCATTAGAGGTCATTCTTGGCACAAAAAGCAAACAAAAATGATAAGGAGAGGTCATTACTGAAGTAATAACTTCCAAGACTCAAGGAAACTCTTGGGTTATGTCCCAACAAGTACTTTTCTTTAACGCGTTTAAGTTAGGCACAAGAAGCAAGAAGAATCGAGTATTTTCAAATGAAGAAGCATTCACATCAAACCTTGATTTCAAAGGAGGAGCAAAAGGCAACTTATCTCTCCTCATAGGGAAGTGTTCAATACCTTTCTTGAATGGAAAATGATATTTAATGGTGCCTTCTTTCATATCAATGATGGAATCAACTGTTCTAAGAAAAGGTCTTCCCAAAGGAATAGGACTAGAAGCATTGTATTCAACATCCAAAACATAGAAATCAATAGGGACATAAGCATTGTTAACCATAATGAGAACATCATTAACACTCCCCATGAGTTTCTTGTTAGCATTATCATTAAGTGGGACATCCAAATAACAAACTTCCAACGGTGGCAAATCAAGCATTTCATAAATCTTCCTAGGCATAATAGAGACGCTAGAACCAAGATCACATGAAGCTTTGAGATCAAAGTCATTCACTTGCATATTAATAATGGGTTCCCAACTATCTTCTACTTTCCTAGGAATAGAAGCTTTCTGTTTTAACTTCACTTCCTTAATCTTAACAAGAGCATCTGTAATGTGTTTGGTGAAAGCAACATGCATATCACTATCATCAAGACTTCTAGCAAGCTTTTGTAGTAACATAATCACTTCAAAAATGTTGCAACCATCAATATCAAAATCAAACTTAGCATCACTAGTAGTAGTCTCAATAGGCTTAGGCATAGTAGGAGGAGGAACATGGACTACTTGTGGTTTAGTGGTGATAGTGCACACACTATTGTTTCTATCAATTTCAGCTTCCCTTTACCACCTAGAATGAAGTTGAGCTAACAGCCTAACATTTTCATCAATAGTAACTTGTATGGCATGAGTGGCAGCAAAGGTACTTTCCACGGTTTTAGGTTTAGCAGCCATTTTACTAGTCAAGGAAGATTGAGCTTCAGACAAAGAGGATATATTTTTCTCAATATTTAGAAGATTTTCCTCTATAGCCTTATTGAAAATGGTTTGTTTACTAATAAAGTCTTTGAGCATGGTTTCAAGTTCAGAGGGGGCACTTCTAGCACTGTTGTAAGAGCTTCCATAGGAATTGCCATTATTAGGAGGATAAAGCCTATAATTGTTGTTACCACCAAAATTATTCTTATAGGCATTGCTGTTGAAATTGTTGTTTCTAATGAAGTTCACATCAACTTGCTCTTCTTGAGCAACCAAGGAGGCTAAGGGAACACTATTAGGATCTAGAGGAGCTTTCCCATTAACAAGCATAGCCATAATAACATCAATCTTATCACTCAAAGAGGAAGTTTCCTCAACAGAATTTACCTTCTTACCATGTGGAGCTCTCTCAATGTGCCATTCAGAGTAGTTAATCATCATATTATCAAGGAGTCTAGTTGCAGCACCCAAAGTGATGCTCATAAAGGTACCTCCAGCAGCTGAATCCAACAGGTTTCTTGAGGAGAAGTTCAAACCTGCATAGAAAGTCTGGATAATCATCCAAGCAGTGAGTCCATGAGTGGGACAATTCTTAACCAAAGATTTCATTCTTACACAATCTTGAGCAACATGTTCATTATCAAGTTATTTAAATTTCATAATGTCACTTCTCATAGATATAATCTTAGTAGGAGGATAGTATTTTCCAATAAAAGCATCTTTGCACTTAGTCCAAGAATCAATGCTATTTTTATGCAAAGATCGCAACCATTCTTTAGATTTTCCTCTCAAGTAAAAAGGAAAAAGCTTGAGCTTAATAATATCTCCATCTACATCCTTATACTTTTGCATCTCACAAAGTTCAACAAAGTTATTGAGATGGGCAGCAGGATAATCAGAACTAGCACCAGACAATTGGTCTCTCATTACAAGATTCAACAAAGTAGGCTTAATTTCATAAAAGGTAGCATCAGGAGCAGGTGTAGCAATAGGTATGCTAAGGAAATCATTGTTGTTGGTGCTAGTGAAGTCACACAACTTGGTGTTCTCAGCAGAATTCATTTTGGCAAAGGTGGGCAAGCTAAAAACAGCAGCAACAGCTAGAGCAGGAACTAATTTTTTGTGTTTATTGAAAAGAGGCAAACAAAACCAAGCAAAAGAAACAAAGCAAACTAAAAACAAAGTAAAGAGAAAGGAAGTGGAGGACTCCCCTAGTGAAGACGTCCTTATCCTCCCCGGCGACGGCGCCAGAAAATAGCTTGATGGTGCTGGTGAGCAATTCGTTGGGAACCCCAAAAGGAAGGTATGAAGCAGCACATCAGCAGTTTTCCCTCAATAAGAAACCAAGGTTATCGAACCAGTAGGAGGAAGGAAACGTCACACAGGTGTTGCAAGCAACGCGGAGACCTGCACAACACAAACTCAAGACTTTGCCCCAACTAGAGAGTGAGGTTGTCAAGCTCACCGGTTTGCTGTAACAAAGGATTAAACGTACGGTGGGGAAGGTAATGGTGGTTTGCAGCACGTAAATAAGTAATAGTGGAAGATGTATCAATGGTAAAGATTGGACCGGGGTCCATAGTTCACTAGAGGTGCTCTCCTTAGATAAACAACATGGCATGAACGGTAAACAAATTATAGCAGGGCAATTGACAGGAACTAAGCAAGGCATCACAATGCAATACTAGTCAGAAAGATCCTATGAGATTTGATTGGCAAATACAACTAGATACATAGACCGCCATCCAAAGGTATCTATGACTAGAAGTCCACCTTCAGGTTATCATCCGAACCCCCTCCAGTATTAAGTTGCAAGCAACAAACAACTGCTTTAAGCAAAGTGTGTAAGGTAAACAGTCCACATGTTCCATGAATAAGAAACCGTTGTTTTCTCCCTAGTGGCAACAACACATCTACAACCAAAGAGATTTCTATCACTTCCCTTGGAAACTAGAGGCATTAACCCACTATCGAGCATAAATACCTCCTCTTGGAGTCACTAGCAACTACTTGTCCAAGATAGCTACTAACAACGGAGAGCATGCAAGATCACAAACAACACAGACATGATAGAATCATAAAGACAAAACCATTAATCAAACCAACATAATAATCTCAATATCCATCGGATCCCCGCAAACACAACATGCATGATTACAAATAGATTAGAGCTTGATCATGAACGGAGCTCACAAGATCTATAAATGAAAGCACAAAGGAGGAGATACAACCATCTAGCTACTACATGGACCCATAGTCCAAGGTGGAACTACTCACGCATCATATCGGAGAGAAGGCCTCCGGGATGATCTCCCCTCCGGCAGGATGCCGGGAAGAACTTCAGGTCCCTCGATCTAGAGACGACGGTGGTGGCGGCTATAGAAGGTTTCGTGGAATATTGATCGGGTACTTAGGGTTTAGGCATCGGGGGCTTCTTATAGGCGAAGGGGGAGGCCGAGGAGGCGACCAGGGGGCCCACACCCTGCCTAGGCGCGAGCCCACCCTGGCCGCGCCTAGGGGTGTGTGGCCTCCCTGGCCCGCTTCTCAGTCTCCTCTCTGGACTTCTTGTTCCCCATGGAAAGTTATTGATTTTGGCTTTTGTCCCGTCCAATTCCGAGAATATTGATTTTCTGCCTTTTTGGAACCAAAAACAGAAGAAAACGGGCAACTGGCACTATGTCAACTTTTTAATATGTTAGTTCCTGAAAAGATATAAAAACACCTCAAAGTAAGACAAAGAAAAGCAAAGTAGATACTAAACAAGCATAGAACATCAAAAATTATGGATACGTTTCCGACGTATCAAGCATGCACACGACTAGTTCACATGTATAATCTTGCTATATCATTGCTTGTTAAAAGCTTGGAATTTCCCTAGCCAATGATATCTTAACTTGAGTCTTGAGCTTTGTAAAGCAGTTATGAATGGATTCTTACCTGAGATCTTAAGAAAGGATCTGTTTTATTGTATTTTCCTACAATGAAACAACCTACACACTTGATTCCTAGAACATCTGTTAGGAAAAATATAGAAACTCCGTAAGTTAAATTGGATTGGTATTTAAATGGTGTGACCATTTCTGGAGTGGTTCCTCCCTTGTGGAGTGTGCACAGTGGTAGTTTGAATATGCACTGCTAACTCTACTTGGTTATTTGAATTGCCACCATCCTATGATGCAAAACATGAGGCTTTAATCTTTGATGAGAATACCTTATGGTGAGATAAATAAATAAGTGACATGGCTGCTTTATTTTAGCTCTGGGATGAAACTAATATAGCACTTCTATGCTTAGCCGAGAGCTTTATGTCCCTCTAAATCCCCTTTTGTATTTAAATAGGAATAAAAATGGATACTAGTTAGGCTCTTGGTTGTTACCCTATTATGCTGAGTTGCCTGATGTAGAGGATGATTTCTTAGTGTTTGTGTGGTTGGTCTTGATCCTAGACTTATACAGATCTTCTCCTTGGCTTTGCTCCAAACCATAACCTCCATCTCCTCATGTATCCGAGGTTGCTTTAGTATCAGATGGATTGATCTATGGATTGGTGAGTACCAGACTGAACTGGTATGGTTGGATATGTGTATTGTCTGTTGTTGAACTGGTACAAACCAGGATTAATTTTGGTGCTCTTGCGGTAGAGAAGTGTGACCGGGGAAAGAAGATGAGACTATGGCGTGTCTAACCAGTGATGGTGATTGTGCTTTCCTTTTTATATCTTTGGTGTTTTCATGTTGTGTCGACACCACATAACCTGCATGCAGTGACTATGCTGCTTACATTTGGGCCCTTCCTGGTTCAAGTTCCCTTAGATAGAGATATTTCCCTTTGTAGATGTGATCAAGTAAAAGTGAGCTTTACTGTTTGGCTGACTACTCTATTTTATCCATGATGAAACTTGTCTATGTCCTTACTTTGGTGAAACCTGTCCCTCTCAAAGCCTGTGATGGTGATCTGAGTCATATTACATTAAAAGAACATATACTACTCGTCAAACTTGCCCCCTTTCTAGATTTAGCTCAACAATGTAATTAGGCAAAGCATTTCTATGCTAGGGCCTGAGAGCAATCTAATACCACTAGTCCATCTTTCCATTATATATCTTTGGTTTGCCTTTTTTTTGTTTTGCAGATATCAAGATCAGAAAGGAAAACTTTAGGACATGAAGATTTAGTTTAGGATTTCTTCATTTATTCTTGTACTTCATAATTATTTTTTTACTTTGGATATTGTAAAAACAATGTAATATTGTATATCCCCTTTTGCAAAGTTAAATTCTTTATCATTTTGTAAAGTCAATTACTCTTGTATTTGATTTGTACTGGTGGTTGTAAAGAAAATAAACGTAACTTCTTATTTTGTATTCTTGAATTTGTAACCATTATCTTTACTATTAAGAATTCAATTCTTGTTTGTTTGTACAAACATTAGTTTTCTTTAATTATTAATTGTATTTCATTTCTTCTAAGTATTTATATATAATCTTTAATTCAATTTGAATTAAAATTTGAAATTCAAATACATGCTTGAATTAACCTTTCCCAGAAAACAAAGAGTTCTACAAAAGTCATGTCAAAATCTATCGCCACCTGCCCTGATGTTTCCATCAGACCAAGAGAGATCTCGATCCCTCTATAGCTTTTTTAGTTTTGCACAAAAATTCCCTGGATTTTCTTATGCATGAATGCAATGCACAAACATGTGTCCTATCAATTTTTAGGTGCTATAATCATGGGATATTATAGCAGGAGCTCGCAAAACCCGACGGGAGAAATTGGGATTACCACCCGCCGATTCGCGACGGCTATTTAAACCGCCCCTCGATCGACTCCAAAATCTCCGCCACCATTTCCCCTAGTTTCTAGCTCTCCCTCCAAATCATCTTCCTCACCGACGAGCAGGTAAGGGGTGCCTCCTACTCCGGTAGGTCTAGCTCATATCCGGCAAGTCTTCCTCCTTGGATATGTCCGACATGTCGTACTCGTTAGGCGAGATTGAGATCATGGTAATAAACACCTAACCCTACCTCTCGCAGCTTAGATCTGTTACCATGCTCTAGCTCACACTTCTAAGTTGTGAGCTAGTGTTCTAGATCTGGAACTAAGCATTTTGGCAGTCCGTATTCAGCTTCTCCTATGGGATTACCATGTGATGTAGGTAGGATTAGTGTTATAAGTTTAGTTCTTCCCTAGAACTGAAAACATTATCTCTGGTGTCATAAGAGAAGGCTGTATCCCTTGATCTATCTGCAACCACTGTGCTGCCTCTATGTTATGTGTCGATGCCTGATGCGATGGCCAGGAGGAAGTTGGCCATGACATGGCCAACATCTCTGTCCACCTTCGTCCTGAATCGATCCGTCCAGTTGATCGAGAAAGGGGGTTCAGCAGTTCGGGGATTCAGACAGGCGGACATGCGCTTGATTGCAGAGGATGTCTTCAAGTTCTGTAGCCGGATAGTCACTCTGAACCAGGTGTACAATCACATGAGGCACTGGAGAGTTAGGTGGATCCAGGTGCTGAAGATCAAGAGGCTTGATAACGTGCGCTGGGTTGAGGAAACCTCTGCTATCATGATGGACGGTAATGATTACTATGTGCACATCAAGGTATGATATATTTCCACTTGCATCAATAGTTGTAATGCTCACATATGAACTACATGTCTTGAATTAACCATGATCCTCATGTAGGTCAGGCATCGGACACTGAGTTGATCAACCAGCCCATTGACAACTATGCTCAGATGAAGATCACCTACAGTCCTTACATTCCCGTTGAGCACGTCCCTATGAACGCCATACACCGTGCTCTGAGCCATCTGATGGAGCACAATGGACAAGTGACCAGGTATATTGCCATGATCCCTGAGAGCAGGTTGAGCTGGTTCACGGCCTTTCTGAACAAGAACTACCTCTGAGAAGCGGACTGAGCTGTTCGAGGAGGTGCTAGCGGCGGTGTTGATAATGATAGATGTGATGTGTATTTTGGAGTAGCTAGGCTGATGAACTATGGTTGCGGTGATCCCTGAACTTTGGTCTGTATATTTTTGGAGGTGGTATTCAGTTATAACCCCTCCGTATGTGATGAACTAGTGTGCTGCATCACGGGCAGTTGCTCGTGAACTCGTGCTGCAGCACACACGCCCTTGGACCTTGACTGATTATATTGAATCAGTGTTAATATAAGTTAGTAATTGTCTGAATTGCAATTTTCTGAACTTTGTTTTGTGCCTTGCTAATGTTGGATAAGCTCACCTTACCAGCCAGGAGGTAAGGCTACTAGGGACAATACAGCTAGACAAACAAGTACCAATTTGCAGAAAACCTAGAATGCATGAAACCAAACAACCGGGACTTTGCTCTCAATCCCTATAAAAATGAGAATAAATAGAAACAAATGAATGGCCATTTTAACACGTGAGGTTGTATTGCCACGTGCAGCTTCTATGGAGTCACGTTCTTGCGGTGTGACTAAAAAGGACGAGCAACCGAACACACCCTTGGACCTTGCAGGAATGGCGCGGTGCACTGACGGCCAGCCGCTACGCCGACAGCCAGATGTCGAGGCCGTCGGCATAGGACCGGACCAGGCCAGCCCCCTTCGCCAGCCCTCGGCGTAGCCGCGCCTCGTCGTAGGAGACCCTACGCCGACGGCTACCCTTGGCGCATGCTAGCCCTCGGTAGGAGACACCACGCCGTCGTGCTGCCACAATCGCGAGGGGAGAACTACAACCTCCGCTGCCTGCTGGAACAAGGGAGAGGAAGGTCTTCATCGAGTACCGAACATGTGACCGACTACGAAAGAGCTGCCGGAACGCAGCGCCGGAAGGATCGTCTATGCGATCTTGAGATCGGCAAGTGTACGACTACATCACCCACGAGAATCTGCTCTTGTTAACCGCTTTGGAATCTTTGAGGGTGAGTGCTTCTATCGACTCGTTGCTACAATCTAGTAGATAAATCTTGGCTTGTTTGTGTGCATGCGGTAGAAAATTTTGTTTTCCATGCTACAAACCCCTACAGGTTGGTATAGGTGCTTGCATATGTCACCCCTCGCATGCATGCGCTCTAACCTAGAAGCAAAGGTTCTGGACCCGTATAAGGGGGAATCTTCCCGTTTTCGTGAAACCGGGTAGGATAGTGCCCGAACTTGTGAACCAACATGGTTTTGCATCATCCTATGACCTAAACAAACACAAAACAAGAGAGAGATACGCCGGGCTACCCCTGTTAGAGGAACGTCTAGGGGGTAGACGATCTGAGTGTGCACATATCAGGGTTTCGCCGGAGGAAGACCACGAGAACGAAGGAATCAGATAAAAACTTGCATGTGTCCCTAGAATATGTATGTGAGTGTGGTGCAAGGTTGGTATAGGTGCTTGCATGTGTCCCCCCTCGCATGCATGCGCTCTAACCTAGAAGCGAAGGTTCTGGACCTGTATAAGGGGGAATCTCCCCGTTTAGGTGAAACCGGGTAGGATAGTGCCCCAACTTGTGAACCAACATGGTTTTACATCATCATATGACCTAAAAAACACAAAACAAGAGAGAGCTACACTGAGCTACCCCTGTTAGAGGAACGTCTAGGGGGTAGACGATCCGAGTGTGCACAGATCAGGGTTTCGCCGGAGGAAGACCATGAGAACGTCGGAATCAGATGAAAACTTGCATGTGTCCCTAGCATATGTGTGTGAGTGTGGTCCAAGGTTGGTATAGGTGCTTGCATGTGTCCCCCCTCTCTTGCATGCGCTCTAACCTAGAAGCGAAGGTTCTGGACGTGTATAAAGGGGAATCTCCCTGTTTAGGTGAAACCGGGTAGGATAGTGCCCCAACTTGTGAACCAACATGGTTTTACATCATCCTATGACCTAAACAAACACAAAAACAAGAGAGAGCTACACTGGGCTACCCCTGTTAAAGGAACGTATAGGGGGTAGACGATCTGAGTGTGCACTGATCGGGGTTTTGTCGGAGGAAGACCACGAGAACGACAGAATCAGATGAAAACTTCCATGTGTCCCTAGCATATGTGTGTGAGTGTGGCTCAAGGTTGTGTTTGAGATATGCCCTAGAGGCAATAATAAAAGTGGCTATTATTATATCTTTGTGTTTATGATAAATGTTTACATTCATGCTATAACAGTATTAAACTGGAAACATTAATACTTGTGTGATTTGTAAACTAAATTAGAGTCCATAGTAAAGCCTCTTTGTAATACTAGCTTGTTGGTTAATAGATGATCGTGGTTTCCCGATCATGAGCGTTGATATGTTGTTAACAACAGGATCATATTATTAGGAGAATGATATGATGGACATACTCCTATAGATAAGCGTAGCATTAAGATCATGTCATTTCAATAGTTCAGTTGCTATAAGCTTTCTGATACATAGTAACCTAATTCCTTTGGCCATGAGATCATGCTAATCACCATCACCGGAAGGATACTTTGATGACATCAAACACCACACCGTAACTGGGTGGCTATAAAGGTGGCATTGAGTGTTCGGAAAGTATGGGTTGAGGCACATTGATCAAGAGTGGAATTTGTCCATCCATATGACGGATAGATATACTCTGGGCCCTCTCAGTGGAATGTCATCCAATTAGCTTGCAAGCATGTGACTGGTTCACAAGGGATCACATATCACGGAAACAAGAAAAGAGTACTTATCAGTAACGAGGTTGAACTAGGTATGCAGAGATACCGACGATCAAAACCTCGGATAAGTAAACTCTCGTGAGACAAAGGGAAATTGGTATCGTATGTAAGTGGTTCGATCGCAAAGTAATCATAGAAATATGTGGGAGCCATATGAATTTCCAAATTCCTCTATTGGTTATTGATCGGAGAAGTGTCTCGGTCATGTCCGCATAATTCACGAACCGTAGGGAGACACACTTTAGGATTCGATGTTGTTTAGTAGATATGGAAAGTTAGTAGGGATACCGAATGTTGTTCGGAGTCTCAGATTGCATCAGGGATATCACGAGGAGATCCGGAATGGTCCGGAGAATAAGATTCATATAAGGAAAGTCCAATTTCGGAGTTCGGGAAAGTTTCCGATGGTTTCATCGGAGAGGTTCTAGAAGGGTCTAGCAGGTTCACCGGTCCGGAAGGGGAATGGTCCATGAATGTGTCATGGATATGTGGAATGATTGGATCATATCCTAGGTCACTTGGTGTTGATATTTGCAAGAGAGAATTAAAGCTCTAAATTGAAAGTCAAACGGGAAGTTTGAAAAGTCAAACTGGAACAATGGTTTCCTAGTAGGAGAAGAAACAAGTCCTTCTCTCAATCGAATTTGGGTTTAGGTTTGGATTCAAACCCACCCCTCCCAAGGCTGCCCCCCTCTTATAAATAGAGGGGGAGGACTGCCACAACACCACAATCCCTAGCCCCTCTCCACCCAAGCCGTCGCCGCCGCCGACCCGCCGCCGCGTCGCCGCCGCCTCGCACCGCCGCCGGTCCGTCGCCGCTACCCTAGCCATCGCCGACACATCCTCCACCTCCCGGACTTATAAACCCTAGATCTCCGAGAAACCCTAATCCACCATAACTCGCACCGGCTTAGGCGAAGCCCTGCGGGATCTTCCCTCTACTTCCGACACCACGCCGTCGTGCTGCTGGAATCGTGAGGGGAGAAATACAACCTCCGCTGCCTGCTGGAACAAGGGAGAGGAAGGTCTTCATCGAGTACCGAACGTGTGACCGACTGTGGAAGCACTGTCGGAACGCAGCGCCGGAAGGATCGTCTACGCGATCTTGAGATCGGCAAGTGTACGACTACATCACCCACGAGAATCTACTCTCGTTAACCGCTTTGGAATCTTCGAGGGTGAGTGCTTCTATCGACTCGTTGCTACAATCTAGTAGATAGATCTTGGCTTGTTTCTGTGCATGCGGTAGAAAATTTTGTTATCCATGCTACGAACCCTACAGTGGTATCAGAGCCAGGTCTATATGTAGATCTGAACACAATGGTCAATATGGGAGGTGGTGCTTTTATTATCAATTCCTTTCTGTGTAATTTGCATCTTGTGGTATGAGGGATGAAGCGGCCCGGACTAACCTTACATGACATCGTTCATGAGACTTGCTCCACGCTCAACATGCAACTAGTATTGCATAAGTGGCTTTGCGGGTGTCTGTCTCTCCCATCATAGTATAGATTCAATTTACAACGGGCACTTGATAGTTCAAACATCAACGTTGTGGTTCTTTTTCGTAAGTTAGAACGACACTTATTGAAAGCCCCAAACCACGTAAAATATGCAAAGAAAATTAGAGGCGTCTAACTTTGTTTTGCAGGGGTGTGCTGTGATGTGATATGGCCATGATTGTGATTATATATGATGTATGCAATGTTCCTTATTGTAAGTTAGCAACCGGCAGGAGCCATATGGTTGTCTTTTCAATTCCATTAAGACATGTGTGTCTATTTAAAGTAGTTGTAATAGTTGAAGCTGGTGGACGACAACCATGAAACGACGCCATTGACCTTGACGCCATACCGATGATGATGGAGATCATGTTTGTGCTTGAAGATGGAGATCGGAAGCACAAGAAGAAATTCCATATCATATCACATATTATGAATTGCATGTGATGTTAATCCTTTGTGCATCTTGTATTGCTTAGTTTGTGACGGTAGCATTATAAGATGATCCCTCAAGCACAAAATTTCAAGTTTTAAAGTGTTCATCCTTAGTAAGCACCGTTGCTAAAGCTCGTTGTTTCGAAGCACCACGTGATGATCGGGTGTGTTAGATTCTGCGAGTGTATACAACGTGAGCAAGCCAGATTTGCTCAGGCGGAAGCTAAGGTTTGATCTTGACGAGCCTAGCATGTAAAGACATGGTCTCGGAACACGGATCACCGAAAGGTAAAGCATGAGTCATATAGTAGATATGATGAACATGTTGATTGTTCGCCATTGAAGCTGCACCAACTCTCGTGATGATCGGTTTTGATGTGGTGGATTTGGTTAGTGTGATCACTAAAACAATTTGAGGGATGTTGTTTTGAGTGGGAGTTCACCTAGATTAATTTAACTATTAATTAGAACTCATTTTGTCATAAACTTAGTCTAAACTATTGCAAATATGTTGTAGATCAATGGCGGCCCCTACCATTAATTTTAATGCGTTCCTAGAGAAAGAAAAGTTGAAAAACAATGGAAGCAACTTCGCGGATTGGTTCCACAATTTGAGGATTGTCCTCAATGCTGGTAATTTGACCTATGTGTTGGACGCACCGCTAGGTGAACCGCCTGCAGCTAATGCTACCGATGAGGTAAAGAATGTTTTCCTCGCTCGGAAGAATCAGTACTCCACAGTTCAGTTTGCTATCTTGTATGGTTTAGAATCGGAGCTTCAGAAAAGGTTTGAGAATCATGACCCACATGATATTGTCCGTGAACTCAAAATGATATTTGAGGCTCACGCGGTAGTTGAGAGTTATGAGGCTTCTGAAAAGTTCTTTAACTGCAAGATGGAAGAGGGTAGCTCCGTCAGTGAGCACGTGCTTAAGATGTCTAGGCACGCAAGCAAGCTTCAAAGCTTGGGAATAGTGATTCCTAATGCTTTGGGGATTCACCGTGTCCTCCAATCACTACCACCAAGTTATAAGAACTTTGTGATGAACTACAATATGCAAAACATGGACAAGTCATTGCTAGAACTCTTCTCCATGTTGAAATCTGCAGAAGTGGAGATCAAGAAAGAGCACCAAGTGTTGTTGGTCAATAAGACCACCAAATTCAAGAAGAAAGGCAAGTCTAAGAAAAAGGGAAACTTCAAGAAGGGTGGTAATAAAGTTACCGCGCCAGTGAAGAAGACCAAGGCTGGGCCTAAGCCTAATACTGAGTGCTTTTACTGCAAGGGAGAAGTTCACTGGAAGCGGAATTGCCCAAAGTACTTGGCGGATTTGAAGAACGGCAACATCAATAAGAAAGGTATATCTGATATACATGTTATTGATGTGTATCTCACTAGTACTCGTAGTAGTGCCTGGGTATTTGATACTGGCTCGGTTGCTCATATTTGTAACTCGAAACAGGTACTGCAGAATAAACGGAAGCTAGCGAAGAACAAGGTGACGATACGCGTTGGAAATGGATCAAAGGTTGATGTGATCGCGGCCGGCACGCTACCTCTTCATCTACCATCGGGATTAGTTTTATACTTAAATAATTGTTATTTGGTGCATGCGTTGAGCATGAACATTATATCTGGATCATGTTTATTGCGAGACGGTTACTTGAAGTCTGATAATAATGGTTGTTTGATTTATATGAGTAATATGTTTTATGCACATGCACCTTTCATAGATGGTCTATTTTTATTGAATCTCGATTATGGACACATTAATAACATTGAAGCTAAACGTTTTGAAATTGAGCGATAACTCGACCTATATGTGGCACTGTCGTCTTGGTCATATTGGAGTAAAGCGTATGAAGAAACTCCATTCCGATGGACTTCTTGAATCACTTGATTTCGAATCACTTGAAAGATGCGAAGCATGTCTGATGGGTAAAATGACTAAGACTCCATTTTCTGGTATGATGGAGCGAGCTACGGACTTATTGGAAATCATACATACCGATGTGTGTGGCCCAATGAGTGTAGCATCGCGTGGTGGTTATCGTTATATTCTTACCTTCACGGATGACTTGAGTAGATATGGATATATCTATTTCATGAAACATAAGTCCGAAACTTTCGAGAAGTTTAAGGAACTTTAGAGTGAGGTAGAGAATCAATGTAACAAGAAGATTAAATTTCTACGATTTGATCGTGGAGGTGAATATCTAAGTTACGAGTTTGGCGAGCATTTCAGAAATGCGGAATACTTTCACAGTTGACACCACCGGAACACCACAGCGTACTGGTGTGTCCGAACGTCGTAATCGAACTCTCTTAGATATGGTTCGTTCTATGATGTCACTTACAGATTTACCACTATCGTTTTGGGGTTATGCATTAGAAACAGCCGCATTCACTTTAAATAGGGCACCATCTAAATCCGTTGAAACGACATCATATGAATGTTGGTTTGGGAAGAAACCTAAATTGTCGTTCCTTAAAGTTTGGGGTTGCGAAGCTTATGTAAATAAGTTACAGCCAGGAAAGCTTGAATCCAAAGCGGAAAAATATGTCTTCATAGGATACCCGAAGGAAACTATTGGTTATACCTTCTATCATAGATCTGAGGGCAAGATCTTTGTTGCCAAGAATGGATCCTTTCTAGAGAAGGAGTTTCCCTCGAAAGAAGTGACTAGAAGGAAAGTAGAACTCGACGAGGTTGTTGAACCTTCTCTCGAACTTGCGAGTAGCGCAGCACCGGAAGTAGTTCCTGTGGCGCCTGCACCAATAAGAGAGGAAGCTAATGATGTTGATCATGAAACTTCGGTTGAAGTTACTACGAAACCTCGTAGGTCAACGAGAACTCGTACCACTCCTGATTGGTATGATCCCGTTATGAGTGTCATGGACAACACCGATGACCCTGCGACATATGTGGAAGCGATGATGAGCCCAGATTCCAATAAATGGAAAGAAGCCATGAAATCCGAGATTGGATACATGTACGAAAACCAAGTATGGACTTTGGTGGACTTACCGAATGGCCGGAAGGCTGTCGAGAACAAATGGATTTTCAAGAAGAAAACATATGTTGATGGTAATGTTACTCTCTAAAAATCTCGACTTGTCGCAAAAGGGTTTCGACAAATTCAATGAGTTGACTACGATGAGACTTTCTCACCAGTAGCGAAGCTAAAGTCTGTGAGGATTATGTTAGCAATCGCTGCATATTATGATTATGAGATATGGCAGATGGATGTCAAAACGACGTTCCTCAATGGAGACATTGATGAAGAGTTGTATATGATGCAACCCAAAGGTTTTGTCGATCCTAAAGATGCTAACAAGGTATGCAAACTTCAACGGTCCATATATGGATTGAAGCAAGCATCCCGAAGTTGGAATCAACGTTTTGATAAGGTAATCAAAAGTTTTGGTTTTATACAAACTTATGGAGAAGCTGGTATTTACAAGAAAGTGAGTGGGATCTCTGTAGCATTCTTAATACTATATGTAGATGACATATTGTTGATTGGGAATGATGTAGACCTTCTTAATAGTGTCAAGGATTATTTGAATAATAGTTTTTCGATGAAAGTCCTTGACGAAGCAGCTTACATATTAGGCATAAAGATTTATAGAGATAGGTAGAGACGCCTAATATCATTGTCACAAAGTACATATTTGGACAAAGTTCTAAAGAGGTTTGGAATGGAAGATAGCAAGAAAGGGTTCTTGCCCATGCTGCCCAATACGACCTTGAGTAAAACTCAAAGTCCTGCAACGACAGAAGATAGAGAAAGGATGAGTAAGACTCCCTATGCCTCAGCCATAGGATCTCTTATGTATGCCATGCTATGTACTAGACCCGACATTGCATATGTTGTTAGTTTAACTAGCAAATATCAAAGTGATCCAGGAGTGGATCATTGGACAGCGGTCAAAAACATCCTTAAGTACTTGACAAGAACTAAGGATATGGTTCTTTCTTATGGAGGTGATAAACAACTTGTTGTAAATGGTTACACCGATGCTAGTTGGAACACCGATCCGGATGATTCTAAATCTCAATCTAGATACATATTTACTTTGAATGGTGCAGCAGTTAGCTGGAGGAGTGCAAAGCAAAGCGTTGTAGCGAGATCTTCAACTGAATCGGAATACATAGCTGCTTCGGAGGCTTCAAAAGAGGCGATATGGATGAAGGAGTTCATTACAGAGCTCGGTGTGGTTCCAAGTGCGCTGGACCCAATGTCTATCTATTGTGATAACATGGGCGCCATAGCCAATGCGCAAGAACCAAGGTCACACAACAAGCTGAAGCACATCAAGCTACGTTTTCACGCTATTCGAGAGCATGACCAAGATGGTGACATAAAGAGTTGCAAAGTACACACAGATCTGAATGTGGCGGATCCGTTGACTAAACCTCTCCCGAGGGCAAAACATGACCAGCACCAAACCGCCATGGGTGTTCGGTATATTACCATGTAATCTAAATTACTTGACTCTAGTGCAAGTGGGAGACTGTTGGAGATATACCCTAGAGGCAATAATAAAACTGGTTATTATTATATCTTTGTGTTTATGATAAATGTTTACATTCATGCTATAACAGTATTAAACTGGAAACATTAATACTTGTGTGATTTGTAAACTAAATTAGAGTCCATAGTAAAGCCTCTTTGTAATACTAGCTTGTTGGTTAATAGATGATCGTAGTTTCCCGATCATGAGCATTGAGATGTTGTTAACAACAGGATCATATCATTAGGAGAATGATATGATGGACATACTCCTATAGATAAGCGTAGCATTAAGATCAAGTCATTTCAATAGTTTGTTTGCTATAAGCTTTCTGATACATAGTACCTAATTCCTTCGACCATGAGATCATGCTAATCACCATCACCGGAAGAATACTTTGATGACATTAAATGCCACACCGTAACTGGGTGGCTATAAAGGTGGCATTGAGTGTTCGGAAAGTATGGGTTGAGGCACATGGATCAAGAGTGGGATTTGTCCATCCATATGACGGATAGATATACTCTAGGCCCTCTCGGTGGAATTACATCCAATTAGCTTGCAAGCATGTGACTGGTTCACAAGGGATCACATATCACGGGAACGAGAAAAGAGTACTTATCAGTAACGAGGTTGAACTAGGTATGCAGAGATACCGATGATCAAAACCTCGGATAAGTAAACTATCGTGAGACAAAGGGAAATTGGTATCGTATGTAAGTGGTTCATTCGATCGCAAAGTAATCATAGAAATATGTGGGAGCCATATGAATTTCTAGATTCCTCTATTGGTTATTGATCAGAGAAGTGTCTCGATCATGTCCGCATAATTCACGAACCGTAGGGAGACACACTTAAGGATTCGATGTTGTTTAGTAGATATGGAAAGTTAGTAGGGATACCGAATGTTGTTCGGAGTCTCGGATTGGATCCGGGATATCACGAGGAGATCCAGAATGGTTCGGAGAATAAGATTCATATTAGGAAAGTCCAATTTCAGAGTTCGGGAAAGTTTCCGATGGTTTCATCGGAGAGGTTCTAGAAGGGTCTAGAAGGTTCACCGGACCGTAAGGGGAATGGTCCATGAATGTGTCATGGATATGTGGAATGATTGGACATATCCTAGGTCACTTGGTGTTGGCATTTGCAAGAGAGAATTAAAGCTCTAAATTGAAAGTCAAACGGGAAGTTTGAAAAGTCAAACTGGAACAATGGTTTCCTAGTGGGAGAAGAAACAAGTCCTTCTCTCAATCCAACTTGGGTTTAGGTTTGGATTCAAACCCACCCCTCCCAAGGCTGCCCCCCCTCTCATAAATAGAGGGGGAGGGCTGCAACACCACCACAAGCCCTAGCCCCTCTCCACCCGAGCCGCCGCCGCCGCTGATCCGCCGCCGCCCTAGCCGCCGTTGACACCTCCTCCTTCTCCCAGACTTCTAAACCATAGATCTCCGAGAAACCCTAATCCACCATAACTCGCACCGGCTTAGGCGAACTTCAGACACCACGCCGTCGTGCTGCCGGAATCGCGAGGGAGAACTACAACCTTCGCTGCCTGCTGGAACAAGGGAGAGGAAGGTCTTCATCGAGTACCGAACGTGTGACCGACTGTGGAAGCGCTGCCGGAACACAGCGCCGGAAGGAGCGTCTATGCGATCTTGAGGTCGGCAAGTGTACGACTACATCACCCACGATAATCTGCTCTCGTTAACTGCTTTGGAATCTTCGAGGGTGAGTGCTTCTATCGACTCATTGCTACAATCTAGTAGATAGATCTTGGCTTGTTTGTGTGCATGCGGTAGAAAATTTTGTTTTCCATGCTACGAACCCCTACAGGTTGGTATAGGTGCTTGCATGTGTCCCCCCTCGCATGCATGCACTCTAACCTAGAAGCGAAGGTTCTGGACCCGTATAAGGGGGAATCTCCCCGTTTTGGTGAAACCGGGTAGGATAGTGCCCCAACATGTGCCCCAACATGGTTTTACAACATCCTATGACCTAAACAAACACAAAACAAGAGAGAGCTACGCCGGGCTACCCCTGTCAGAGGAACGTCTAGGGGGTAGACGATCCCACTGTGCATAGATCAGGGTTTCGCCAGAGGAAGACCACGAGAACGTCGGAATCAGATGAAAACTTGCATGTGTCCTTAGCATATGCGTGTGATTGTGGTGCAAGGTTGGTATAGGTGCTTGCATGTGTCCCCCCTCGCATGCATGCGCTCTAACCTAGAAGCGAAGGTTCTGGACCCGTATAAGGGGGAATCTCCCCGTTTAGGTGAAACCGGGTAGGATAGTGCCCCAACTTGTGAACCAACATGGTTTTACATCATCATATGACATAAACAAACACAAAACAAGAGAGAGCTACACCGGGCTACCCCTGTCAGAGGAACGTCTAGGGGGTGGACGATCCGAGTGTGCACAGATCAGGGTTTCGCCGGAGGAAGACCACGAGAACGTCAAAATCAGATGAAAACTTGCATGTGTCCCTAGCATATGTGTGTGAATGTGGTGGAAGGTTGGTATAGGTGCTTGCATGTGTCCCTCTCGCATGCATGCGCTCTAACCTAGAAGCGAAGGGTCTAGACCCGTATAATGGGGAATCTCCCCGTTTAGGTGAAACCGGGTAGGATAGTGCCCCAACTTGTGAACCAACATGGTTTTACATCATCTATGACCTAAACAAACACAAAAACAAGAGAGAGATACACCGGGCTACCCCTGTTAGAGGAACGTCTAGGGGAGTACATGATCCGAGTGTGCATAGATCAGGGTTTCGCCGGAGGAAGACCACGTGAACGACGGAATCAGATGAAAACTTGCATGTGTGCCTAGCATATGTGTGTGAGTGTGGTGCAAGGTTGGTATAGGTGCTTGCATGTCTCCCCCCTCGCATGCATGCGCTCTAACCTTGAAGCGAAGGTCCTGGACGCGTATAAGGGGGAATCTCCCTGTTTAGGTGAAACCGGGTACGATAGTGCCCCAACTTGTGAACCAACATGGTTTTACATCATCCTATGACCTAAACAAACACAAAACAAGAGAGAGCTACACCGGGCTACCCCTGTTAGAGGAACGTCTAGGGGGTAGACGATCCGAGTGTGCACAGATCAGGGTTTCGCCGGAGGAAGACCACGAGAACGTCGGAATCAGATGAAAACTTGCATGTGTCACTAGCATATGTGTGTGATTGTGGTGCAAGGTTGGTATAGGTGCTTGCATGTGTCCCTCCTCGCATGCATACGCTCTAACCTAGAAGCGAAGGTTCTGGACCCGTATAAGGGGGGATCTCCCCGTTTTGGTGAAATCGGGTAGGATAGTGCCCCAACTTGTGAACCAACATGGTTTTACATCATACTATGACCTAAACAAACACAAAAAAAAGAGAGCTACGCTGGGCTACCCCTGTTAGAGGAACGTCTAGGGTGGTAGACGATCCGAGTGTGCACAGATCAGGGTTTCGTCGGAGGAAGACCACGAGAAAGTCGGAATCAGATGAAAACTTGCATGTGTCCCTAGCATATGTGTGTGAGTGTGGTGCAAGGATGGTATAGGTGATTTCATGTGCCCCCCTCGCATGCATGCGCTCTAACCTAGAAGCGAAGGTTCTGGACCCGTATAAGGGGGAATCTCCCAGTTTAGGTGAAACCGGGTAGAATAGTGCTCTAACTTGTGAACCAACATGGTTTTACATCATCCTATGACCTAAACAAACACAAAAAAGAGAGAGCTACGCCAGGCTACCCCTGTCAGAGGAACGTGTAGGGGGGTAGACGATCCGAGTGTGCACAGATCTGGGTTTCGCCGGAGGAAGACCACGAGAACGTCGGAATCAGATGAAAAATTGCATGTGTGCCTAGCATATGTGTGTGAGTGTGGTGCAAGGTTGGTATAGGTGCTTGCATGTGTCCCCCCTCGCATGCATGTGACCTAAACAAACACAAAACAAGAGAGAGCTACCCCGGGCTACCCCTGTCAGAGGAACGTCTAGGGGGTAGACGATCCGAGTGTGCACAGATCAGGGTTTCGCCGGAGGAAGACGACGAGAACATCGGAACATATGTCCTAAACAAAACCAAAACGAAAAGAAAAATCAACTGGTCTAGCCTCGTACAGAGGAGCTATAGGGGTAGCCCACGTCTATGGTTTGCTTGGAAAACGAGCACAAGATGAAATAAAAAAGTATATAGTAATAATATATTATAGTTTCTTCTATAATAGTAGAGACCAAATAATATATTATAATTTGTTATATTAGTAGGCACCAAATAAAGTATCCTATATAATTTGATATTAATAAAAAAACCTTCCTTAAAAAATACCTGGCTACGTCGACGGCAGCCGTCGGCGTAGCGGTACCCAGGAAAAAATGACCTAGCTACGCCGACGGCTGCCCTCGGCGTACGCCTGGCCGTCGGCGTAGCCTTATCCCATTAGACTGCCGCAGCCCACCCCGGGCCACTCACACGCCACCCCTTCCCCTAGCTACCCCGCGCCCCGACCCCGTTCTGCACCCGCCGCCAGCCACCGCCGCCTCCCTCCCCGAGCCTCCCACCCTCCTTCCTGCCTCCTCCCCGAGCCTCCCTTCTCCCTCCTCCAGCGCTACCGCCTCCCTCCTCCTCCCCGAGCCTCTACCCCGAGCGTCGGATCCTCCCCTTCCCCTCCCTGAGCGCCGCCACCAGCCTCCTCCCCGCCGCCACGAGCTCGCCACGAGATCGCCACGACCTACTCCTCCCCGCCGCCACGAGCTCGCCCCTCCTCCCCGAGCTCAGCCCCCGCCGCCACGAGCTAGCCCCTACTCCCCGAGCTCGGCCCCCGCCTCCCCGAGTTCGCCCCCTCCTCCCCGAGCTCGGCCCCCTCCTCCCCGAGCTCGCCAGTCTCCGCAGGTACCTCATCCACTCCCCTCTAGAAGCAAAAATTGTTAGAGCTAATCTTTTTGTTAGTTGTTCATCATGTTTTATTTTCGTTGCATTTATCAGTTGCATCTGGTAGTCGACTAAGTTGTAGCAGTAGCTAAGTGATATGCATGCATGGCCTTATAATCTGCAGAGAGCGTTGCACACAAAGAGAGAGCGTGTGTGCAGAGCAAGCAGACAAATTGGTAGCCATCAGTTGAGTATGTGCATACACATGGAGCTAGAATTAGTCAGGTGAATTAGTGAAGTAGTACATGCACGAGTTGCTAGGATTAGGCCGTTGGTTAGTGGCAAGCTACATGCATGGATAAGGCTAGCATGGTCATGTGGCTGTTGAAGAGAGACGGCAAGCTAAATTGTTTATAAATAGGACTAGAAACAGTATGTGAGAAGTAGAATATTTTTTAAATGAGCATAATTATACATGTTGTGACTAAGGTGTTCTCTTTATGTCAATGTACATACTTTGTAGTGTTTCGGGAGTGACCATCCTTGTAGGACTGACGGTTGTTGCGGGAGATGGTGTAGGTGACACCTCGATCCCGTCTTCGAGTTCTGTCGCCAACCTCGACACTCGGTTGATCGACTACTTCCTCTACCGCCGAGGGTGAGAATCTGTTCGCCTCTCTTGTACCTAGGTTTATTTTTGTGTCTAGATCACCAAGTCTTTCGCGTCACCTAGGCGTCACCCCGACCGCGCGACTTAATATGCATTAGTGGTCTCGCATATTTTGAACCGTAACGCTTACGACTTTTATCGGGCAGTCGGCGGATTCGTAGTTGGGTATGGTTCTCCCTGGCTCTACCTCGATTCGAGACAGGATTTCGGTGTCGCCTCCTTGTTGTTCTCCGCATGCACATGCTCTTGGCTTTTGTCGAGACGTGTATCGGGAGAGTAGCGGGGAGGTGTTGCCAAAATTCTGCTCGGATCGGGGTAGAACCAGGGAGAACTTACCCAATCTACGGATCCGGCGGCTGGTTAGGACCCTCTTTTCGTATTAGACATGTAGGTTGATGAATGCGTAAAAATATGAAGCATTTAATCTCATGTTTGATATAAAATGTTATATTTGTTGTTTGTCTCCCAACAAAGCAGAAGAGGATGGCTGATAATGGGTGGATGTACAGTGGCCGTATTAGTGCGACTAATAAAACAGATGATTGGGTACGGAACACTCATTTTTAGTGAATGAGTTAGCGCGTGGTTCGAAGGCAATGGTTCGGGCACTTTGTCCCTGCGCTCATTGCACTAAGCGTCATCGTCAGGGAAAGGATGACATGTATAAACATCTTATGCAATATGGGTACATGTCTAACTATGTCAGGCAAGTCGACTTTGCTCGGTACGAACGTGACAGAGGTGAGGTGATGCGTCAGCAGCTCAATGGCAATGAGCACGATGGGATTAGAAACATGCTAGATGATCTCATCGATGCCGACCAGCCGAATTCGCCACCTCCACGGGAGGAATCAACAAAACCGGAGGAACCGCTAGAACTGGAGGAACCGGAGCCAACCGCGAAGGCCTTCCTTGATATAATGGCCGCGACTAAGAGGCCTCTATACGAGGGTGCAAAGATTTCTCAGCTTGATGCCATCTCTCAGTGTCTAGCCGACAAGTGCCAGTACTCCGCCAACCGTTCTCAATTTGAAGCTAATCTCAGAACATGTGGTAACATGTTGCCCAAAGGGCATTGTCTGACTAAAACCTTTCACGAAACGAAGAAACTCATGAAGGAGCTCAGCATGGATTATGAAAAGATAGATTGCTGTCCAAAAGGTTGCCATTTGTTTTGGAAACAGTTTAAGGGTGACAAGTACTGCTCCATTTGTAAGGCCTCTAGGTATGAAGAGATAAAGGGTAAGGATGGTCAGGTGAGGCAGTTGAAGGTCGCTAAGAAGATACTTCGGTATCTCCCATTCATAAAAATAATCCAGCGGCTTTACTTGAGCGAGGAGACTGCCAAACAGATGACGTGGAACAAGAAGGGGAAAAGATACGAGGACGAGCACGGACGGAAGAAGATGGGACATCCATATGATGGTAAGGCATGGAAGAACTTCGATGACAAATACCCCTGGTGGGCAGAAGAGGCTCGGAATGTTAGAATTGCGATAGCAACAGATGGCTTCAACCCATATGGTATGTCGACGGCCTCGTACAGCTGCTGGCCGGTGTATGTTATTCCTCTCAATCTCCCTCCCGGAGTATTAATGCAACGGAAGACCATGTTTTTGTCGCTAATAATTCCAGGACCTAAGTACCCGGGGAAGAACTTGAGTGTCTACATGCAGCCGATTGTGGATGATTTGAACCCTTTTGGATACATGGGACGTTGACATACGACCGAGCATCAAAGAGAAACTTTTTGATAAAAGTTTGGTTGCAGTATACTATGCATGACATGCCCGGATACGCCCTAATGTGCGGATGGTGTACAGCTGGTAAGTGGCCATGCCCAGTGTGAAGTCACCGACTTGAGTTCCTTTGGCTAAAGTCAGGTCGCAAGTATGTTGCGTTTGACACGAATCGACAGTACCTCAAAAGAAATCATTCGTTTAGAGAAGATAGAAAGAACTTCAAGAAGGGAAAAGTTGTGCATGAAGTAAAAGAGGTACCAAAGTTCGAGGGTGCAACTGTTGATGCCGAGCTACGTGCTCCCGTGCCCGCGGCGCTGGGAACTGGCCATCAATTTGCGGGATATGGTGTAATGCATAATTGGACTCACGTGGCAGCCTTAACGAATCTCGTGTATTACAAGGACCTCGAACTTCCCCATAACATATATGTGATGCACACCGAAAAGAATGTCGGGGACTCCCTTTTTCACATAGTCATGAACATTCCTGGGAAGTCAAAGGATAATGTCAATGATAGAGTCGATGTTGAGAAGCTTTGTGATAGGAAGATATTACACATGCAGCCTCCTACTGTCCGTCGAAATAATTGGTTCAAGACGCATGCCTACTACTGCCTTGATAATGTCCAAAATAAGGAGTCATTCAGGTGGCTCAAATACGTCGTGATGTTCCCTGACGGTTATTGTTTGAATATAAGTAAGGGAGTCAATCTTTCGACGGTACAAGTCACCGGGCTCAAGAGTCACGACTATCATATATGGATTGAGCGGCTGATGCCGGTGATGGTTCGAGGGTATCTCCCCGAGAAAGTATGGAGAGTGCTTGCGGAGTTGAGCCATTTCTTCCGCACCCTCTGTGCTAAGCAGATATGTCCTCTGGTTATTGAGAAGCTGCAAGTTCAGGTGCCGGAGTTGCTATACAATTTGGAGATGATCTTTCTTCTAGGCTTCTTTACTCCGATGGCACATCTCATTTTGCACCTCGTGAACGAGGCACTCTTGGGGGGTGCAATTTCATTGGCAATTTTGTATTGAGAGAGAGATTAAGTATATTCGAAAGATAACTGGAAACAAAGCCAAGATTGAATCATGCATAGCTGAAGCAACATGCCTTCGGGAGAGGGCAGACACCGCGATAACCTACTGGCCCGATGATGTTCCCATTATGCATAACCCGGTCTCTCGTTACAATGTCGACCTTCCCAAGAATGAACCCAAGCTCGAACTATTCCAATTTCCTGGTGGCAAGGCCGGTAAAGGACTAAAATATAGGTTGTCGAAGGAAGAGAAGGATTGCATAATGCTCTATGTGCTTATGAACATGAAGGAAGTGGTCGATTTCATTAGGTAAAATGGTGAACAACCTATTTCTCTATGCAGCTAGTAACTCGGTCTCCGTCTAATGCTTATTTTCTCCTTAGCGATTTCGCGGATGAACAGTGGTCGGGACCGACGGATCCCTATCCCATGGAGTTGGACACTCTATTGAAAGAGGGTGCTCCCGGAAATAAAAAAAAACTTTGTGTTCTGGTTCATGGAAAAAGTAATTTCTAACATGTCCCTCTTACCTTGCAATATGTGACTTGTCCCTCTTATTCCACATAACTACTGAGCGCAAAAAATTTGAACTGTACCTATAGGGAGCTGATCCCAACGTTGAGATGTCAGATGAGATGAAATGTGTTTCCCAAGGTTGTAACCGTGTCGTCATGAAGTATGAGAAGTATGATGTGAATGGGTTTCGCTTCCATACAGAGACGCACCAGAAGGGGCGACTGAATGCAAAAACGGTAAATACTGGGGTGTTCACCAGAGGAGCCGATTCCCTTGATTACTACAGAAGGTTAGAGAATGTATACGAGCTGACCTTTAATCGTACGAATGTCGAACTCAATCTTGTTGTGTTTAAGTGCCACTGGTTTGACCCAAGGGGTGGACTGAGAAGTACCCCTTCCATTGGGTTAGTTGAAGTTAGGCCTTCAACCACCTATAGCGGAGCCGGCGTCTTTGTTGTTGCTCACCAAGCCAACCAAGTTTATTATTTGCCCTACCCATGCTAGAAAGCGGAACTCTAGGGCTGGGAAGTCGTGTTCCAGGTATCCCCACATGGTAACCTACCGATTCCCTCTGAGGACAATTACAACAACATTAACCCTGTAACGTACGAGGGAATTTTCTATCAAGAGCAAGAGGACTTCGGGCACTTTGATTTAGAACCGATTGATCTTGAGGACCTTTGGAACGATGTAGAAACTCGGGGTGAGTCAGTGGTGAATCTACATGACATAAGTATGCTCGAGAAGCTCCATACCAAGAATGACAACGATGATGAGCCTCCACCCTGCGATGAGAATCCATATTTCTATTCAAAAGATAGTGATACTGAGAATGAGAATGGGAATGAGAATGAAAATGATAGTGAGTATTTATTTTTTCAATGCATTTTATTTTGTCTTTGTGCTTAATTGTTTTCTTAATTGCATTATGCCTTTATTCTTTGTGTATACATTTTATTATGTCTTTGTGCTTAACTGTTTTTCTTACTTAATGCAGGTGATTGAACAATATGAGCAGCACCAAGGCAACCAGTTCGTCCTTGCTTAATGCGCTGAAGTAGCGCAAGAAAAGAGCTACACGGAGTGGGAGACAGCCAAATCCCAATCCGCGTTACCCCAATCTTGCTCCTGCTGATGGAGGACGGGGTCGAGGACGAGGTCGAGGAGGACGAGGACGAGGTGCCACGGGAGGAGGCGTGGACTTTGACCCACCACCCTCTGCTTCTGGCGACGTGGCTCCTGAGTTGTTCCTGATAGAGCAGCCTTTTAGGGACGAGAGGGAGGCAGAGTCCGAGAGGGAGGCAGAGTCTAAGAGGGATGCGAGGACCGAGAGGGAGGCGGGGACCGAGACGGAGGCGGACACTAGCTGCGGGTTGGTGGGGCCAAAGAAATTGCGGAATCATGGGGAATCGGGAGTCCCTGAGGAGAAGTTTGAGCCCAGGACCCAGGAGGCGAAAGCCCTTATTATTCCAGATGGCCTTGAGTAAGTGTACTGATATGGCAATTTAAAACATTTTATTTCATGTTGGTCATAAATAATTTGACATGTGTACTAATGTTTATTATTGTGCAGCAATTGGAAATTTCCTCTGGGGATCAAGCCCCGCCTTCCTAACATCCTCGTTGGAGCTCTGATTAGGAAGTTCTGGCCGGGCTATCACATTACCCCCGAGGGTGACAGGAAGCTAGCTACTACTTGGACGGACTACCAGACTACCCGTGTCCCGGGCTTTCCGATAGCCGCTGATGCTGTCATCACCAAGTTTTGGGTAAGGCATATTTCTCGAGTTATGATCATACTTGATGACCCCACCGTGCTAACTCATGACTCTTACAATTGTTTTTTTATGCATGATTTAAGTGCTTTTACCGTGTGGCTAAGGAGGACCAGGAGAAGGCGGACAGGACTTTGCTTGGGGCTTGTGTGAAGTTGACACCCCAGGTGTGGTACAACCAGAAGGTCACGACCGCTAGCCACTTCTGGGATGACAGGGGCGTGAGGGTCAGGAAGGAAGACATTGTCGGTAGGAATCCTAATCCTGAGTACTCGATGACGCCAGAAGAGTACATGTCAGTGAGTAAAATGTCAATGAGATTCTACATTGCTGCTAAGTTGCCATTGCATTGTCTGGAGTTGAGTATTGCATTTTTAGGTTATCCCCGATTGGGCCGAGCCGCATCGACTCGCATGGGAGGAGCTGGTTAGGACGAGGTGGCTCAGAGAAGACGAGGAGTTTGCAGCCTTGTCGAGGCGGAGCGCGGAGAACCGAGGCGATGGTGGAACACACTGCGCGGTAAACCGCAACTTTGACCGCTTCAAGGGGAAGATGGTATGTATATACATGGAACGACTTGCGTGTATTTATCGTCATGTTCGTACTTCATATGCATAATATTTCTTTTCACGATGCAGGTGGCCGAGGCACAACCCGGGGAGGTGATTCATGATGTCGTCGTCTATGATATGTTGTGGCGAAAGAAGCCCGATTACTCGGAGCCTCAGCCCTCGTTGCCCATGTACTTCGGCACTGCCCAGAACGACTTGGGGAACTACATCACGATGGTGAAGGCTCGTCACCCCCATGTGGATGACCCCATTCATGCGGAGATCGACGAGGAGTTGTTGGTCCTGTCAGGTCACGAATTGCAGCATGGACGCCTCAAGATTCTGAATAAGAAGGTCAAGCCTACCCTCAGCACGAGCTTCAGCCGTCTCAAGGCTACCCACCCCGCCGACGGCCCCCCTATCCCGCCCCGTGACTAGCCTCGTCGATCCAGAGATGATGTAAGTTTTTCTCGTTTTCATCATCTTTATGACTTTTGTTCTTGCATGGCTAACTGCTGACGAGATTCCTTGTATTTGAAATTGTAGCTTGAGTTAGACGCGGCCTACGATGCCGCTCCTGAGGAATATCAGGTGGCCTTTCGGCAGCATCAAGAGGCGAATGCGATCTACATGCAATACATAAATGTAAGTCCAAACCTTTATTTTTGCAAAATATACAAGTTCCACTTCCCCTGTTTGATGTATTACGACCTGACATCTAAACTATCTTCCAGGCCATGTTGGTGAATATTCAAACTGGACAGAATAGAGATTTAGGGCCCGTGCCTCCCATGCCAGGGTCGGCGCCATTTTTGCCATCGAAGGATAGCTTCGCTAGGACATACTACGCAGCGACACCGGTAAGTTCTTTGCTAATCCACTGGTTATCACTTTACTTTGCCTCGCAAGTTGCTAACATGTAGGCAACATGTAGGGAACGGGAGCTTCTGGGAACCGGCACTTTGGCCACGCCTCGCCAGATGGGCGTCAGATCACACCGCTTCATGACAATGGTCCTTCTCTTGGCCATTCTGTCGGTGGTTCTCCCGGGCTTCACACTTCTCCTACCCCCTCGCCAGGTGGCTCTTCTGCTGCTTCTACTGGACGCAACCCTCTCCAGAGGTCGCCACTTTTCACTAGGGGAGATCTGGGGTACACCCCGTCTCCTCCAGAGTTGTAGGCATGTGTGATGATGTATGAACGATGTATGGATGATGTATGAACGATGTATGATATGACCATGTTTGAATAATGTATGACATGACCATGCATGTTTGAATGATTACTACTGTGAAATATATATGCATTGTTGTGAGGTAACATGGCTGCCAAATGTAGATGCATTGCTGTGAGCTAAAAAAACTGGGCTGGTCCTTGCCGTCGGCGTAGAGGGTACGTGTGACCAAATGGTCACGGCTACGCCGAGGGAAAGGCCGTCGGCGTAGGGCCGAGCCCCGCTGCTGCCAGGGGATACGCCGAGGGTGAGGCCGTCGGCGTAGCAGCTGCCATGGGATACGCCGAGGGTGAGGCCGTCGGCGTAGCAGCTGCGCCAGGCCGCCCCGCTGCCTCCATGTGGCGAACGTACACAGAGGATACGGCCGTCGGCGTAGCACCCATGATACGCCGAGGGTGAGGCCGTCGGCGTAGCAGATGCGCCGTTAGTTGGTCGTGTGACAGCGCTGTCGACGTTCGCCGACGGTCCCTACGCCGACGGACGCCATCTGGCCGTCGGCTTTGATCTACGCCGACGGTGTTTGCCTACGCCGACGGCCGCGGCTGCTCCGTCGAGAAAGAGGTCCGCCGAAGACAGCCGTCGGTGTAGCGTACGCCAAGGGTTTTCCTGGCTATGCCGACTGCAATAAGCCCACGGCACATCAAGCACTTCCTGTAGTGTTGGTCGTCGAGTCTCTATTGTGTCCCTACTCCAGCGCGCCGCCAGTTTCCAATCCAAAGTTTATCAAGATGCCGTGGAACCAATCATGCCAGCTGCAGCATCACCCCAAAAAATACAAACTGAGCCGAAGATTCTCGAGCTCGTGATAACACAGTATAGTAGGGACAAACTAACTAATCCACGTCTCTAGTCCAGATGCTTCTGCTGCCGTACCTGGTCGTACAACCACATGGCACTATTAGCTTGGTAGGCACAAAACTAATTAATAAACGTCTCTTGTCATATCTATTCACCATGCATGGCCATGCATCTTTCTGCTCGAAAATATCGTCAAGGTCCACAGGATCGGATATACACCGCTGGCTGTCTGGCTGCCGTGTATATGTAAATACTCCCTTCGTTTCAAAATATAAGATGTTTTAGGTTTGTAA
This sequence comes from Avena atlantica, assembly GCA_910589765.1. Lineage (NCBI taxonomy): Eukaryota > Viridiplantae > Streptophyta > Magnoliopsida > Poales > Poaceae > Avena > Avena atlantica. The sequence continues at coordinate 419,142,131 of OU342733.1, read as the reverse complement.
AGAAAATGAATCTAAATTTTTTTTAGTGCGTAGATTCATTCTAAAATTGAGTGAACTTATATATTAAAACAACTTTAGATTCATCTTCTTCATAAACCTAAAACATCATATATTTTAAAACGGAGGGAGTACACGTCAACCTCAGAAAACGGCGAAGAAGTTGGTGGTGCAGTAGTGCACGGTGAGCGTATGTGGCCGTAGCTTTCGTGCCCAAATTTCCCGCGGAGGCCTGTCGATCGGCTGTCGCCCTGTCCTTGTCGCCGTGCCTTAGAAAAAGCGAAAAAGGAACGGGAGGCGACGACGGGAAGCTAGCTCGCTCGGTCGTTTGGGTTCATTTTCCTGGCGCGACCACGTCGCCGTCAGGTACGATCCGAGGACGGTACAACTGACCAGGACGACGACGACGAGTCGACGACATCATCATGGATCCGTCGGAATGATTTTTTTTCTAGCCTTCAGCTCCATGTCGCGCCGCTCCTGTCTATTTTGGATGGATGCGTGACGACGGATTTGCACACACAGACACAGGAGGTCAGGACCCCGATCGAGGTGGTAAGCCAGGTAGGTGTTACCTGATGGAGCAGCTGGCTCGGATGGCACTATACATGCATGGAGGGCCATGGATGGAGCAGCAACAAACTAAAGATGTCTCCTGCGAGTGCCCATTACTGTTGCTTGCACTGCATGCAGTGACTACGGGCCTGTTTGGTTCCTGGCCATACTTTGCCAAGCAAACTTTGGCAAGTGTGGCAGCCACAAAGCATTGGCGGCGGCAGGGGTATGTACCGGTATTCGTTTGAATACCAAAGATTTGGTGCAAAAAAAATTCATGTATACATATTAATCAGCCTAGCTCAGCACATTAGCAGAAACAGGCCACATGAATGCCCTGCTCCGATCCTGAGCCGTGATCGCGCACGCCCCGTACGCACGAGACGGTTTTGTTCTAGCGCACACCACGCAACCGCACCGCTCTCGATCTTCGTCTCCGACAAGCAAGGCGAGCACGCGCAGGCGGCCAGGCCAGGTAATTTCCGGTCTTCCCGGCAGGGACCGTTCATAGATGAAGCACGTAGGGATTAGGGAACACCTAGCACTAGCAGATTAGCATTAGCATTAGAGTAGCAGTGTAGCAGATGTAATCGAACTAGAATAGCATTAGATTATTATATTACTCAGCGGTGAATTTTTTGTGTGAGTAGTTGATACTACTTCCTTCGACCCACATTAGTTGACTTAGATTTGTTAAAATTAGATGAATCTATATACTAAATAGTATCATTCGTCTAAATCTAGACAAATATGAGTCAACTAATATGGGTCGAAGGGAGTAGTACAATTTGATTACTGACATAGTTGATTACTCACGTAGATTTTTAGTAGAATAGCAGATGTAATCTGACTTGGACAATTGTATAGTTACATTTATTGAGAGAGAATTCTTCAATCAAGTGAAGGATGAGGATGTCATCAATCTCTTCCAACAAGGCGATCGCAAAGTTATATTATAATTTGTAAGAAAATGATATGATAAATTATTCAATCAAGAGGTCATGCCTCAATGCTAAATTGTTGTTATACTATTATAGTATTGGTAGTTATTGTGGAATCATAATCTTAGCTCTTATGGGTTGTTACTTTACTAGAAATTTATTATTGTCGTACCATTCTGTGTATCTCCTATCATTTTTTTTAGTTTATAGTGTATTGATTTTTTTTACAATGAATACCTATCACCAAAAACCCGGAGCCGCCACTGCCACAAAGTGTGGCCGAGAAAATTGAAGCCACAAAGTGTGGTAAAATTTGGCAAAAAATTCATCCTATGACAGATGGGCCATATGGTCAATAAAATGCGGCAAGCCAAAATGTGGCAAAAACCAAACATATACTGAATTGTTAAACTTTGACTTGGCAAATTGTGCTGGAAACCAAACACCCCCCTACTACTCCATGGCATGGACCACGCATCCATGTCCCGGGAGAGCTAGCTAGTAGCTACAGAGGACGAGCTGGACACACACCCACATATATAATCCCACTTTCCACATAGCTAGCTGGACACACACCTATAATCCCACTTCCCATAACATCGTCTACTGTAGATATGTGGAAAGGTCAGTGGTTTGCGACATATGCTTAGTGATTATTGTGTACTTTTGTGATTTCAATCAGTCAAATCTTGTCTCGTACTACCCTCTCCGCATCAAATTAGTCGCCGAAGGTCTATTGATCATGGATTTTAGACAACATTTTGCTACTCTTGTATTAAATATTTCCGATCGGAGGGAGTAATGAATAAGATCATGCATGTAGAATCTCCGATGTTACCTCTCCGGAAAAAACCTGCAAATAGTATCCCAACGATATCTCCTTTTTCTCTTGGAAAACATATTGATATTAGGATCATCATACTAATTATGCCTACTATCTACGACGATGTGGCCGCCGCCTCCCGCCCCTCGCCCCCTTCCGCTGCTCCGCCGCCCGAGTGGGCCGCCGGCGGCTCGCGTGGCCCGCAGGGAAGGCGGCGGCGAGGCCCTTCTCCTCTCTCTCTCCGGTGGCTCGAGCGGGCGCGGCCGCCTTGGTCTCCCCGGAGCTCCTCTTCGGCGTCCTGGCGGCGGTGGAGGAAGGAGCCCCTGTTCCGGCGTCTCCCCGGCCGGATCTGGTGGCTGCGCGGCGGGAGTGCGCGTTGCTGTGGTGGGGCGCGGCGTGGGGGGTCCGGCGGCGGTGGAAGTTGTTGAAGACGGCAGCGGCGGCCATGGCTGGCGCGAGCTGTGCTTGCGGTGGTGGCGATGACCGTCGCGGTTGGGCACCTGACGCCTACGCGGGACGGTGACGGCGGCCAGCGCATGGACCTGAGGCGCGTTGGCGCGGCCTGCACAGGGACGGCGGTGGAGGCCTACGAGGGGCCGGGCGCCGCTTCTCAAGGCCGCGGGAGCGTGCGGGGGGCTTCGCTTGCCAGCAAGAATGGTGCTACGGAGCATGGTCGGTGGGCTCGTCGCGGCGGCACGGGCTCGTTGGCGTCGGTGTTGATGCTGGGCGGATGATGGCGGTGGCTACGGTCTTTGGTCCCGCTCGCGGTGGCGGCTGCTCGGGTTCTCTTCTATCTCCTAGGCAACGGTGATGATCCGGACAGCGGCTTTCGTCGCGACGATGGGGAGCCTAGGCGTGGCGGCGTGCGAGATGCTGGATCTGGCCGCTCCTTTCTGAGGCTTCGACGACGGACGCCGTGACGTCGATTGGTGTGGTGGTTTTGGTCGGTCCTTGCGAGGCGGGCGTGTGGTTTGCGACTCATTGCTGGGCGAAAGCGTTGTCCTGGCGGCTGGCTAGGACCGATGACGGCGACGCCTTTGGGCGCCGTGTGCTTCTTGAAGTCGTCGTCGAAGCGGTGTGTTCGCTCCTCCGCCCGGGTTCTCCGGGGGAAACCCTTGATCTCTTGCGGGTTCGGGCGAGTGTGGCGCTCATGTGTCGTTTTGCCTCTTGAGGCCTCGCTTTGGATGTTCCGCCGGCCGGTGGGACGTGTGGAGTGTGTTGGTGGTTGGCGTTTTCGTCTTCGGCTAGAAGGAGTGCGGCCCCGGGGTCGGCGTGGATGTCGGAGCGGCAGCTTCGGTCTTTGCCTCCGCCTTGTTGCGTTGAGGTGTTTGTGTTTAGGTATTAATCTTGTTCGCTTGGGACTCTTGGTCATCAACCTGTGTGGAGCGCGGCCTCGGGGCCGGCGTGTTGTGTCGAGTTGTTTTGGTTTTTGGCCAGTTTTCCTCATAAACTGTCCTTTTCTCTTCTACTATCAATGAAAAGGCAACTCTTTTGCCTCGTTTAAAAAAAACTATCTACGACGATGTAATGTCAAGAACTAATCAAGATATCGAGACACACACGGCAAAAAAAGACACAGAAAGAAATCGACCACACCAAAGCGACCCGGAATGTAAGCAGAAAACAATCATCCCTAGCAACAGATTTCTTGAACCGTGTATGTGTTTTCAAGCACCATGTAATAGCTTGAGTGATTTGTGACCTCCTGTATGGTAATTTCCCGTCGGTCGCGACTATGGACATGGACAGTGAAGCGGCACATGGTCCAGATTGTTGTTAGAAATACACAAGGTCCAGAAAATCACCCAACAAACGCCAATGAAGAATTGAAGATTTCCATTACTACTAATTATTTACATTCAATCTTACTAATTCTGTCACTCGCAGAGAGACGCAAAGGTCTAATCACCCAATATACTAGTACTACTCCTAATTCCAATCACACCCGCATCAAATATAAGAGAAGACTGATCTAAATATGTACTACCTCAAGGATCCCAAAAGGGAAAAACTGAAAATAAAAATATAAAGGATCGACACGAGAAAACAGGAGACGACGAGGCCAACCGTGTACCTCGCCGACTTTTGCGCGAGGATAGCGACGCCGATCGGAAAGAATCTTGTCGCCTTCCGTTACGCCGATACGTGCTCCTCCTCTCCTCTGCATTCCGTGGATCTCAATCTGCCGAGCTCACACAGGGCACTCCGCGCCACCGTCGTCCTTGGGGTCGTCGTTCTTGGGCTCGGCGGTGGCTGGCGGCGGGGCGACGACGTCGGCTCGGCAGAGCGGGCACGTGGAGTGGAGCCGCAGCCAGGTGTCGACGCACGCGGCGTGGAACCGGTGCCCGCAGCGCGGGAGGAGCCGGGCCAGGTCGCCGTCGCGGAACTCCACGATGCACACGGCGCACTCGGCCTTGCCGCCGGCGGCGTCGTCGCTGCTCGAGTCGTACACGGAGACGGGCAGCTGGTCGGGATCGGTCAGGCGCCTCGACGCTCTGGGCGAGGTCACCGGGAAAGTGTCGGCCGATGACGACGATGCCTCCTCGTCTGCGCCGCCGCCAATGGAGGACGGCCCTTGCTTCCCGGAGAAGAACCGCCAGAAGTAGAAGAAGACGAGGAGGATCATGAGCAGGTTGATGCTGACGAGGCAGACCGTCAACGCCGGGCCGTGCGGAGTCCAGTGCTTGCTCTTCTCCACCGCTGCCGCCGCCACCGCGGTCGCTGGGCTCTGGGCCGTTGACATGGCGCCGCCTGGTGCAAGAAGCTGGCTTTGGCAGAGAGAAACAGCCGATGGCAGTTGACGATGGTGTGCATAAACCACCGAAACTAAATCTTTTCTTCAAACGTCAGTTCGTTATCCGATCTCAGGAATAAGAACACGAAAGAAAAAGCTTGTTCAAAAGAAGATAATTGCACGCCAAGAACAGGAAAGGGTAGCAAACAAGAATGGAGAAAGTGGTGACGGAAAATGGAGCACATGAGGGGTTTATAAAAGGGTGGATGGTGGAGAACCTGGAGGCACCATCGGCCCTTGGTGTTCTGGAAGTACTACAAACAGTACTAATTAGTATCCAATCCAATGGTTTGACTGGGGATGGTCTGGTATGGTTACAGTACTAATTATTGGAAGTTAGACCGGTCATAGGGGAGTATATGTTACTAGTCTAAGTTACACTATCTTCATAGTACAAAATAACATATGTGTGATATCATGAAAAGCCTCATTTATTACAATATAGACTCATTTTGTCTTAAAATGTGTGATGTAATAGTAACCTAGCTAGTTACCACAAGCCTCTCTCTCATCATTTAATTGCATGTTATGTCATCTAAATGCTTAGTTGACAATACACATAGGACATTGTTACTACCCAAATTACTCCCACTACGACTAGCCTTAGAGAACTCACCTAAGGGGCAGTACTGCCTTAGCTGCTAGCACCATGGTCCATTTTGATATGTTGGTTGGACAAGGCAAATGTATTACTCTCTCCGTCTCAAAACAGATGTATCAAATTTTCCTGACTTTGAATATATCTAGATACTATTTAGTATATAGATATGTTCAAATTTTTACAAGTTCTCGACATCTATTAATTTTGAGATAGAGGGAGCACCTTCATTCCATAATATAAGCCTTTTTAAACTTCTTCCTTTCTATTTCGATGTGGTATTTATGGGAGCTTTCCCATGATTAGGAACGACGTCGATGAAGTGACTGATAAAAGAGCTCACTATCCTCTTATTGGTTTTCATATAAAATCATCATTTACTCATGGTGGCTGTTGTTCCGTGAGCCACCACGGATTACTTTTGCCCACCATATGACAAAAATAAAGATCACCATTACGGTAGACCGCGATAATCCTTTTATTAAAACTAATTATGTTGTTTTCTTGGTAAACTTGGAAATAGTGTAATCTTTCAAGAAAGTGTTTAGATAGTTTTGTGAAGATAACATGTGGTACTATCCTAAGAAAGTAAATGCCATAACTCAACTTCATGCTAAAAAAGTTAGTGTCTTGTTGACAAGGTAAAAACATACTTCCTCCATCCAATAATGTAAGACATTTTAGCCTTTTTTATAAAACACATGTACGTCGACGTGTTTTAGTGTACAGGTTCACTCATTTTGAAGTGTATCTTGTTCACTTTAAAATATCTAAAAGGTCTTACATTAATGAGTATTTATAATATTATAAAAGGGTGCTAGAAAGTAGTTGCTCAAATCCTAAAAAATATAATGATTAGGTTTCAAAATGAAGAGCAACATGCTGCTAGCACCATTCTCCATATAATACATGTTTGTGAATTGGTGATGTGGAAGTTGTTATTTTCTTACATGTGGTTATTAGCCTTTATCAAACCTAGTGATATGTCATTCATTTTTGAATGAGGTAAACGGTCTTATGAGAGTAACATGCATGGTCTATTGTACAAAGAGAAGAAAATATTTCAGGCCCTCTTCTAGAAATATATAGGACACTAAAAATACAATAAGCATATTATTGATATTCCATGACTTGTTAATCCTATTTATTGAGAAAAATCATACAATACATAAGTACAAAAATTGTGAAAATATACTAGTTTTTTCGAGAAATTTGAGAGATATAGATAGATAGATAGATAGAGTGAGAGGGTACATGCAAGACATAAAAGGTTTAGTTTTTCATAAGATCCAAGATCATGTTGCAACTTTAAAAAAAAATAGACCATTCTATTTCATATATAGAAATTTCATATGGTTCTTGGATTATGTCCTATCCTTAGGAGTGTCATATATGAATTATATATATAATTCTAATATTTTAAACTTATATCTTACCTAAATGGTATACATGAACCTTGTGGGGGAAATTTATGTTCATGCATCTACCAGTCTACCCCCAAAGATGATACCTAGATCTGATAAGTTTTTCTTCTACAAACTTCGATCTAGTTCCATTTATATTAAATTTTCCTAAAATAATCATACATATGTACGTGTTGTTGCCTAAGTTTAGACTTTACTAAATTAAGACAATGTAACATGTCTTAGAGCTTTGTTCAACAAATTAGTCTAGATTGCTTTAATTAACATGACATGGCATATGGTATTGCTGATTTGTCAATGATTTAGTGGTTGACTTAAATTTAAGTCATTCTTGAGGAATCCAAGTCATCACATGCTGTGCTGACGTGTCAATATATTAGTGGTTGTGCAAGAAAACATCCAATAGGGTTAGCCAAAAGGATCATGTGTGAATAGGTTATTAAGTTCTTTATTGGTAACAAATAAAGATAAAAAAAATTATGGGATCCTACATGGTCCCCTTTCAATGATGACGAAACGTGAGTAGACTTGTAGTGAGAACATAATTAGAAAACTAGGCACTTATATATTACTAATAACATTGTTTATTGTCATTAAGTATGCATGTGAACTCTCGCAAGACCTAGTTTTTCACCGGGCTCTCTCAATTGGATTGTTGAAGCAGCATAGGAAAAATTAAACTGTACTACCTCCGTTTCAAGGCTTAAGGCGCATACGCTTTTCAAAGCAAAGTTTGACAAAAAAATTGAGCAACAAAATCTTGATTATATTATACATAATTAGTACCGTTGGATTCGTATTGAAAAATACTTTTTAATGATACTAGTTTTATACCAAAACTCTTTACCTATTTAGAGTAATTTTTTATTAAAGAAAAAACACGTAAAACGTGGACGCCTTAAGCCTTTTGAAACAGAGGGAGTAAGAAACTCGATATGATATATTGGCCTGAGCAGGTGAGAAGGACCGGTGAGAGCATCCGCCCCGTCCCGTTCCCACCGGCCGCCGGGCAGACGGTGACGGCGCCGCTGCCGGATTAGAGAACGTAACTCTAGGCGCGCGCGCACTCCCGTAATAACAACCTGCGAAACGGTGGCATCTGAGGGAGGGCACATATATAAGAATGAAACATAATAATAAGTATCCACTTGCATCTTGCGCCGACAGGTTTAGCTTCAAAATGATCATCGCAAGAGGACACGGTCACATGGGGCGGCACGCAGAGAATCAGAGATGCTGATGCCGGAGGAGATGGTCAGTTTTTTCCTGCAGGTACTGCAAAGATGCTGAGATGCCGTACTTAGCCGTACGTACGGCTGCATGCAGCAGATCAACGTGCGACCATCCAAACAAATCAAAAGTACACCATTGCGATCGATCGGGTCGTCGGGCTCCTCACGTGAATAATCAGTACAATACGTGCCACATGTGCCACTGCCAGCGTGCGTATCCGGCCGGTGAATCAGTGCGCGCGCGCCTCTTGAGGATGCCGGACGGACGGCGCCAGTTCGACCACCAGGCATGGATGATGAGCATGATGAGTGGTTGATTGTGAAGGCGACCTAGAATAATGAAGTTAATCTTCGCTGATCGATCGAGCACGTACTACAAGCTGGCTGGCTGCCTGCCTGCCGCGACTGGGAAAAGCATCCGGCAGGGTCGGTAGGTACAGATCGAGGCTCCGTACGACCGTATCTACTGGGGTCCACCATCGATCGATCCTATCGGTTATGGCCGGCCAACAAGAGCCTGAAAGGCCGTGGCCTAGTAGGGTGCGCTGAGCGTTGTCGAGCCGCTAGCAGCTGGCGCCTTCCATGCATCATTCATGCATGTAGGCACAACCACACGACGTCCTGGGTCTGGGTGGCTAGCCGCGCGCTGAAATGGAACGTTGCGAGTCATCGGTCGGCCGCCCAGCGTCACGGCAGAAACCGGTGGTAGAGCAACGAGTGTCAGGACAGCCTGTCCAGTCGGCTAACCAAGGAAGAGGTGGAAGATGACAAGAAGTGTGCCATCACTAGTAGAAAACAGGCCATCCGTTGGCGTTCCCTCAGAGCATTAGTCCCGGTTGCGCCATCAACCGGGACTAATGCTGGCATGCGTCCCGGTTCAAGCGGCCACGGTCCGGAGGCATGCGTCCCGGTTGGTAAGGGGGCATACGTCCCGGTTTGTAACACAAACCGGGACTAAAGGTTGGGCGTCAGCCACGTGGCGGGGCACACATCTTTAGTTCCGGGACGTATGCTTCCGTCCTCTATAAATGTAACGCCCCAGTCCTCTGTCTCCACTCTGTTTTTTCTCTTGGTGGAAGGTGTGAGGGGTGTGCTACTTTTTTCCCCTATGCATGCATTCAAGGTGTTTGATAAAATGTTTGAGTGAATAATCCCGTTCAATTTCTCATAGAACAAAAATATAGAAGGTGTCCGAGACGCACTTGAGCTTTCTCCTCTTTATTTCCCTCGATCGAGGTTAGCAATCTTATCTTTTTTAGGTCATTGATACAATGCATGTGTCGATGTGAATTGGTCATTTCACTATTTATGATGTCCTGTTTTTTGATAAACTTACTTATATGATGCAGATAAACGGTCGGGAATGGATGTACGGTGACCGGCGCGTAGCCGGGTATATGAAAGGCGTGGATAAATTTATCGATGTGGCTACGACAAACAAAGAGAATGGTTTTATACATTGTCCATGTGTTCAATGTCGGAACAACAAGGAGTACTCTTCCTCGAAAATCATTCGCGGCCACCTGATTATGAAAGGTTTCATGCCCAACTATAATTGCTGGACCAAGCACGGGGAAAGAGGGGTTATGATGGAAGATGGTGAAGAAGAAGATGATGATAACAACTATCATCATATGTTTCCTGAATACAGTGATACTGCAATGAAAGACAATGGAGAGGAAGGAGGTGAAGAACGGGCATCAGATGAGCTGGCTGATGAACTTGGTAGGGTCATTTCTGATGCAAAGCGAGACTGTGAAACAGAAAATGAGAAGTTGAAGTTAGAGGGCATGTTAGAAGATCACAAGAAATTGTTGTACCCAAATTGTGAAGATGGCAGCACAAAGCTCGGTACCACACTGGAATTGTTGCGATGGAAGGCAGAGTGTGGTCTAACTGACTCCTCATTTGAAAAGATGCTGAAAATAATGAAGCCGAAGTTTCCAAAACATAACGAACTTTCCGAGAATACCTACGAAGCAAAGAAGACTCTTTGTCCTCTAGGATTAGATGTGCAAAAGATACATGCATGCATTAATGACTGCATCCTCTACCGCGGTAAGGAGTATGAGAATTTAGATAAATGCCCGGTATGCAATGCATTGCGGTATAAAATCAGACGAGATGACCCTGGTGATGTTGAGGGAGAGCCCCTCCGGAAGAGGGTTCCTGCTAAGGTTATGTGGTATGCTCCTATAATACCAAGGTTGAAACACATGTTCAGAAACAAAGAGCATGCCAGGTTGTTGCGATGGCACAAAGAAGACCGTAAGAAAGACGGAAAGTTGAGACACCCTGCTGATGGGTCACAGTGGAGAAAAATCGAGAGAGACTTTCCAGACTTTGCAGGTGACACAAGGAACTTATGGTTTGGTCTAAGTACGGATGATGAATCCTTTTGGGGAGCAGAGCTGCAGTCACAGCACCTGGCCCGTGACTCTATGTATCTACAACCTGCCTCCTTGGTTGTGCATGAAGCGTAAGTTCATTATGATGCCAGTGCTCATCCAAGGCCCGAAGCAACCGGGCAACGACATTGATGTGTACCTTAGGACATTAGTTGGAGAACTCTTATAGTTGTGGGGCAAACCAGGTGTACGTGCGTGGGATGAGAACAAACAGGAGCCATTTGATCTAGGAGGGTTGTTATTCGTAACCATCAATGATTGGCCTGCTCTTAGTAACCTTTCAGGACAGACAAACAAGGGATATAAGGCATGCACACACTGTTTAGATAAGACTGAAGGTACATATTTGCATAAATGCAAGAAGGTTGTGTACCTGGCGAATCGACGATTTCTTTCGACCAATCATCCCGTAAGAAAGAAAGGCAAGCATTTCAAAGGTGAGGCAGATCACCGGAAGAAGCCTGAACTCCCTGCTGGTGATGATGTATTTGGTATGGTCAAGGACACAGAAGTAATCTTTGGAAAGGGTCCCGACGGTCAATCAGTTCCGAACGACGTCTCTACAGGACACGCACCCATGTGGAAGAAGAAATCTATATTTTGGGAGCTGCCATATTGGAAAGTCCTGCGTGTCCGCTCTTCAATCGACGTGATGCACGTGACGAAGAATCTTTGCGTGAACCTGCTAGGATTCCTAGGCGTGTATGGGAAGACAAAAGATACACCAGAAGCACGGGAGGACCAACAAATTATGAAAGACCCAAAGAACATGCATACACAGAACAAGACGGATAAAGGGCATCACTTAAGTCGTGCCAGCTATGCTCTTACCAAAGCAGAGAAGGAAATCTTTTTTGAAGTCCTTTACAGTATCAATGTGCCGTCGGGCTTCTCATCTATTATAAAGGGGATAATAAATATGGCAGAGAAAAAGTTCCAAAACCTGAAGTCTCATGACTGTCACGTGATTATGACGCAGTTGCTTCCGATTGCATTGAGGGGGCTTCTACCGGAGAATGTTCGAGTACCCATTGTGAAGCTGTGTGCATTCCTCAATGCAATATCTCAGAAGGTAATCAATCTAGATATTCTGACAAGGTTACAGAAGGATGTGGTACAATGTCTTGTTAGTTTTGAATTGGTGTTCCCACCATCCTTCTTCAATATTATGACGCATCTCCTGGTTCACCTAGTGGAAGAGATTGCCATTCTCGGTCCGGTATTTCTGCACAATATGTTCCCCTTTGAGAGGTTCATGGGAGTCTTAAAGAAATATGTTCATAACCGTGCTAGACCAGAAGGAAGCATATCCAAGGGATATGGAACAGAGGAGGTCATTGAGTTTTGTGTTGACTTTATTCCTGACCTTAAGCCGATTGGTGTTTCTGACTCGCGGCATGAGGGAAGACTAAGTGGAAAAGGCACGTTGGGAAAGAAAGCAATGATATGTAGGGACGGGGATTCTTTCACTAAAGCACACTACACAGTTCTACATAATTCCACCTTGGCAGCTCCGTATATCGAGGAACACAAGAATATTGTACGCTCCAAAAACCCGGGGAAGCCCGAATCATGGATTACAGATGAACACATGAAGTCTTTCGGTGGTTGGATGTGGACACATCTCTTGAATGACACCACTGTTGGAGATCAGCTATACTTGTTTTTCGCTAAGCTGAGGCGGCCGAAAGAGCCAGAGTTCCCCAGCACCAAAGAAGAAAAAGCCAAAGTGTTGAAAATGCTAAAGACTCTTCATCAACCCGAGCCAAAGCTGTCATCAGACTATGAGCGTTCTATTCTCAAGTCACATGAGGCACAAAAAGCCTCGAAGAGCAGTACTGATGCAAGCGAGAAATCTGTTGCCCAGCTCGGAGAACAAGCAAAACAGTCTTGCGCCCCTCTCAGTGTGATTTCCCAAACCAATGTGGGGTCGAGCAAATATGGGGCCGAAGAGCAGTATGATCCAGAGGTAGTTGCACAATACGGAGAAGCTGCCGCTGCTCAAGGTATGAGTATTTCCCAGTACTTTGTTGAAATTATGCCCTAGAGGCAATAATAAAGATGTTATTATTATAATTCATGTTCATGATAAAGTTTATATTCCATGCTAGAATTGTATTAAGCGGAAACATTAATACTTGTGTGGTTTGTGAACAACACCGTGTCCCTGGTACGCCTCTAAGGACTAGCTCATTTATCAATGATGGTTAAGGTTTCCTAACCATAGACATGAGTTGTCAATTGATAATGAGATCATTTCATTGGAGAATGATATGATGGACAGACCCAAACTAAGCAAAGCAATTAGACCGTGTCATCGTGTTCGTCTTTCCGAAGCTTTTCTTATGTCAAATATTGTATTCCTTAGACCATGAGATAATACAACTCCCTGGTATCGGAAGAAAGCTTTGAGGTCATCAAACGTCATCCTACGAGAGGGTGATCATAAAGGTGTCTCTCAGGTGATCGGAAAGTATCTGTTGGGTTGTATGTATCGAGATGGAATTTGTCCATCCCAAGTCGGAGAGATATATTTCGGGCCCACTCGGTAATCGATATCAACACCGCTTGCAAGCATGTGGTTAAGGAGTTAATCACAAAGTGATATCGGATTACGGAACGAGTAAAGTACTTGCTGTGAACGAGATTGAACTAGGTATGACGGTACCGACGATCGAATCTCGGGCAAGTAAAATATCGCGAGACGAAGGGAATATATATATGGGATTGATTGAATCCTGGCATCGTGGTTCATCCGATATGATCATCGATGAATGTGTGGGAGTCAATATGGGTGCCCAGACCCCGTTGTTGATTATTGATAGAAGATCATGTCTGCATATTCTCGAACCCGCAGGGTCACACACTTAACGTGTCTTGACGCTAGGATAGATTGGATAATTGGTTTATGAATTTTTGTTTGGAGTCTCGGATGGGATCCGGGACATCACGAGAGGTTCCGGAATGGTCCGGAGAATAAGATTCATATAAGGCGGTGCAGTTTTTGGAGTTCGGAATTGTTCCGGGTTAATCGGTATTGTACCGGAAGCTTCTAGAACCTTCCGGAAGGGGACCAACGTGACCCCACCTTCCGGGAGGGGGCATCAGCCTATGAGGGAGTGTCCTGGCCGCATTGGGCCAGGGGCACAAGGCCCCATAGGGCCCAACCGATCCTAGAGAGTTTAAATCGTTTAAACTAGAGATAGGGTTTCTAGAAGAGGGGAGAGTCCATGCCCCCCACTCCTTATCCTTTGGGCTTGGGGGAGGGGCTAGGGCTGCGCCCCCCCTCTATATAAAGAGGGGTGGGGGAGCACCAAACCCCTACACCTCTCCTCCAAACCCTAGCCGCCTTGCTAGCTTTCCTCTCTCCCTCCCGACTGTTTGTAGGCGAAGCCCTGCTGCAGAAATTCTCCACCATATACACCACGTCGTCGTGTTGTAGATCCAATCTATCTCTCCACCATACTTGCTGGTCCGAGGAAGGAGGATACGTCGAGGTGCTGCACGTGTGCATCTCACGGAGGCACCGCCACTTGTGGTGCTAGATCGGATCGGATCGCGAGGAGGAGAAGCGAGTACGACTACATCACCCACGTTCCGACGAACGTTCCGCTGTGCGAATCTTCAAGGGTATGAAGATCTAATCCAATCTCTCTCATTGTTTGCATCTCCTAGATTAGATCTTGGCTTTCCCTCTATTTGCTCCGTAGAAAATTTTGATTTACTATGCCGCGAAACCCTTTAGTGGTATCAGAGCTAGATCTATGCGTAGATGTGTTTCACGAGTAGAACGCAACATGGTTGTTGCGGGCGTTGATATTTTCTGTTGCAAGCCTCTTGTTTGTGTTCTTCTTATGACGCGGGATAGTGAGATTGAAGCGGTCCAGGCCAACCTTACGCGACGTCGTTCGCGAGACCGGCTCCGCACTTGACGTGTGGCTTGTTACACACATGCGGCTGGTGGATGTCAGTTTCTCTCACTATAGTTGTCATGGGATTAACACTGGAGTTTGGAAACCATAATATCACCCTTGTGGCTTTCCGTAGGTAAGAATCGTTCTTAGCATCTACTCCCATAAGCCACGTAAAACATGCAACAACAAAGTAGAGACGTCTAACTTGTTTTTGCAGGGAGTGTTTTCTGTGATATGGTATGGCCCAAGATGTGATGTGTATAATGTATGCGATGATCATGTTTTGTAATGTTTCACGACTTGCATGTCGATGAGTACACAACCGGCAGGAGCCATATGTTTGTCTTTATAATTGTGTATGACCTGCGAGTCAACTTATTATACGCCATGTAATAGCTTTACTTTATCGCTAAGTAGTTAGAAATAGTTGTAGTTGCTATTCGTGGTGAAGGCAATCATGGTGGAGTGATGGAGATCATGCCGGAACGCACAAGATGGAGATCATTGCGCGAAGATTGGCTATACCATGTCACATAAAGTTATATGCATGTGATGTTTATCCTTTATGTATCTTATTATGCTTAGATCGCGACGGTAGCATTATAAGATGATTCCTCACTTAAAGATCAAGATAAAAACTGTGTTCTCCCCAAGTATGCACCGTTGCGAAAGTTCGTCGTGTCCAAGCATCACGTGATGATAGGGTGCTATAGACTCTACGCTCACATACAACGGGTGCAAGCCAGTTTTGCACACGCGGAAATACTTGGGTCTAGCTTGACGAGCCTAGCATGTACAGACATGGCCTCGGAACACAAGAACCGAAAGGTTAAGCATGAGTCATATGAATGATATGATCGACACTTTGTTGTCCACCATTGAAACCACATCTCTTCTCGTGATGATCGGATTAGGTGTGGTGAATTTGGATCGTGTTCACTAAACAACTTGAGGGATGTTGAATTTAGTGGGAATTCATTTAGTAATTTGATTAAGTTGAACTATTTATCATGAACATAGTCTAAATTGTACTTGCAAATACTGTAGATCACATGGCCAAGTCAAACTTCAACTTCAACGTTTTTGCTGAGAAGGAAAAGCTTAGAAACAATGGGTCTAACTTCACCAATTGGTTCCGCAATCTAAGAATCATTCTGTCTGGCGGACAAAAGGACTATGTCCTTGGGAAAGCGTTAGGTGACCCCCCTGCTACAACTGCGCCGGCTGATGAGAAAGCTGTCTATCAGTCGCGCAAAGATGATTATGGTGTGATTACGAGCACCATGTTGTTTGCTATGGAACCGGAACTTCAAAATCGTTTTGAAACCTATCCCGGGCCCTTTGAGATTCTCGAGGAGCTGAAAACCATGTTTCAGACTCAAGCCCGTTCTGAGAGATATGAGATCTCTGAGAAGTTCTTTAACTGCAAGATGGAGGAAGGGAGTTCTGTTAGTGAGCACGCCATAAAGATGTCGGGCTACACTCAACGCCTTGAGAAACTGGAATGCACGATTCCAGAGGATCTCAAGATTGACAGGGTTCTGCAATCACTCCCTCCCAGCTACAAAAGTTTTGTAGTGACTCATAATCAGATTGGCTCCACTGATACGATCACCGAGCTCTTCGCAAAGCTGAAGGCTGCAGAGGTGGACATCAAAAAGGATAATCATGTGTTGATGGTCAACAAGCCCTCCTTTAAGAAAGGTAAGGGAGCAAAGAAGCCCTTCAAGAAGGGCGGCGGCAAGCGCAATGCTCCTGCTGAGAAGAAGCTCAAGTCTGGTCCTAAGCCGGACACTGAGTGCTTCTATTGCAAGGACAAGGGTCACTGGAAGCGCAACTGTCCGAAGTACTTAGAGGACAAGAAGGCTGGCACCATCAAAGGTATATTTGATATACATGTTATTGATGTTTTCCTTACTAGCCCTCGTTGTAGTGCCTGGGTATTTGATACCGGTTCAGTTGCTAATATTTGTAACTCGAAACAGGAGCTACGGAATAGACGGCGGCTTGCGAGGGATGAGGTGACGATGCGCGTTGGCAACGGATCAAGAGTTGATGTGATGGCCGTCGGCACGCTCTCCTTAGTTTTACCTTCGGGATTAGTTTTAAACCTTAATAAGTGTTATTATGTGCCTGCGTTGAGCATGAACATTATTTCTGGATCGTGTTTATTGCAAGACGGTTATTCATTTAAATCGGAGAATAATGGTTGTTCTATTTATATGAGTAACATCTTTTATGGTCATGCACCTCTTGTGAATGGTTTATTTCTTCTAAATCTCGAAAGGGATGAAACACACATCCATAACATTGAGGCTAAGAGATGCAAAGTAGATAGTGATAATACTACTTATTTGTGGCACTGTCGTCTAGGTCATATTGGTGTAAAGCGCATGAAGAAACTCCATTCTGATGGACTTTTGGAGTCTCTTGATTTTGAATCATTTGACACATGCGAACCATGCCTCATGGGCAATATGATCAAAACCCCGTTCTCCGGAATGATGGAGCGAGCAACGGACTTGTTGGAAATCATACATACCGATGTATGCGGACCGATGAGTATTTCGACGCGCGGTGGATATCGCTATTTCCTCACTTTTACCGATGACTTAAGTAGATATGGGTATATCTATTTAATGAAACATAAATCTGAAACATTTGAAAAGTTCAAGGAATTTCAGAATGAAGTGGAGAACCATCGTAACAGAAAGATTAAGTTTCTACGATCCGATCGTGGAGGTGAATATTTGAGTTATGATTTTCTCACGCATCTTAAAGCAAGTGGAATCGTTTCACAACTCACGCCACCCGGAACACCACAGCGCAATGGTGTGTCTGAACGCCGGAATCGAACCCTATTAGATATGGTCCGATCAATGATGTCTCTTACTGATTTGCCGTTATCATTTTGGGGTTATGCATTAGAAACCGCAGCATTCACTTTAAATAGGGCACCATCTAAATCCGTTGAGACGACACCGTATGAACTGTGGTTTGGTGCTAAACCTAAGTTGTCGTTTCTTAAAGTTTGGGGATGCGAAGCTTACGTCAAGAAGTTGATGCCGGACAAGCTCGAACCCAAAGTGGAGAAATGCGTCTTCATAGGATACCCTAAGGAAACTATTGGGTATACCTTCTATCACTGAACCGAAGGCAAAGTGTTTGTCGCAAAGAACGGTTCCTTTCTTGAGAAGGAGTTTCTCTCGAAAGAAGTGAGTGGGAGGAAAGTAGAGCTTGACGAGGTTATTGAACCTTCTCTTGAATTGGAGAGTAGCGCAGCACCTGAAATTGTTCCAGTGCCGCCTGCACCAACAAAAGAGGAAGCTAATGACAAGGATCATGAAGCTTCGGACGATGCTGCTACTGAACGTCGCAGGTCGACAAGGTCGCATGCCCCTCCTGAGTGGTACGGCAACCCTGTCTTGACTGTCTTGTTAGTAGAAGACAGTGAACCTACAAACTATGAGGAAGCGATGATGAGCCCAGACTCTAAAAAATGGCTAGAAGCCATGAAATCCGAATTGGGATCCATGAGCGAAAACCAAGTATGGACTTTGGTGGACCCTCCTAGCGACCGAAAGGCCGTTGAGTGCAAATGGATCTTCAAGAAGAAAACGGACGCGGATGGTAATGTTACCGTCTATAAAGCACGGCTTGTCGCGAAAGGTTTTCGACAAGTTCAAGGTGTTGACTACGATGAGACTTTCTCTCCCGTAGCAATGTTTAAGTCCATTCGGATTTTATTAGCAATTGCTGCGTTTCATGATTATGAAATATGGCAGATGGATGTCAAGACTTCTTTCCTCAATGGCAACATTGATGAAGAGTTGTATATGATGTAACCCAAAGGTTTTGTCGATCCTAAGGATGCTAGTAAAGTATGCAAACTTCAGCGTTCCATTTATGGACTGAAGCAAGCATCTCGGAGTTGGAACCTTCGTTTTGATCAAGTGATCAAGAGCTTTGGATTTGTTCCAAATTGCTACGAAGCTTGTATCTACAAGAAAGTGAGTGGGAGCTCGGTGACGTTTCTGGTACTATATGTGGATGACATATTGATTATCGGAAATGACATCAACATGCTTAACGATGTGAAGAGTTATTTGAACAAGTGTTTTTCAATGAAAGACCTAGGTGAAGCTGCTTATATATTGGGCATCAAGATCTATAGAGATAGACAAAGACGCCTGATAGCTTTAAGCCAGAGTACATACCTAGACAAAGTTCTGAAAAGGTTCAGAATGGATAAGGCAAAGAAAGGTTCAGTGCCTATGTTGTCAGGTAAGATATTGAGCAAGGCTCAGTGTCCAGCTACGGTAAATGATAGGGAAGCTATGAGCAAAGTGCCTTATGCCTCGGCCATAGGTTCTATCATGTATGCCATGCTGTGTACTAGACCGGATGTGTCCAATGCTCTTAGTTTGACGAGCAGATATCAAAGTGATCCAGGAGTGGAACACTGGACAGCCGTGAAGAACATCCTAAAGTACCTAAATAGGACTAAAGAAATGTTCTTAGTCTATGGGGGTGATGAACAGCTTGTCGTAAAAGGTTACGTCGACGCTAGTTTTGACACCGACAAGGATGATTCCAAATCTCAGACAGGATACGTTTCTATTTTGAATGGAGGAGCTGTGAGCTGGAGAAGCTGCAAGCAAAGCGTGATCGCGGGATCTACAGTAGAAGCGGAATACATGGCTGCTGCAGAAGCGTCAAGTGAAGGAGTTTGGATCAGAAACTTCATCACTGAGCTTGGCATGGTTCCAAGTGCATTGGACCCACTGGAGATATTGTGTGACAACACTGGCGCCATAGCACTCGCTAAGGAACCAAGATATCATCCAAAGACCAAGCATATCAACCGCAAGTTTCATATAATCCGAGATTATATTGCAGATGGAGATCTGAACATTAGAAAAGTACATACAGATCTAAATGTCGCAGATCCATTGACCAAACCTCTTCCACGTGTAAAACATGATCAACACCTCAGTGCCATGGGTGTGAGATTGTTACCAGATGTAAACTAGATTATTGACTCTAGTGCAAGTGGGAGACTGTTGGAATTATGCCCTAGAGGCAATAATAAAGATGTTATTATTATAATTCATGTTCATGATAAAGTTTATATTCCATGCTAGAATTGTATTAAGCGGAAACATTAATACTTGTGTGGTTTGTGAACAACACCGTGTCCCTGGTACGCCTCTAAGGACTAGCTCATTGATCAATGATGGTTATGGTTTCCTAACCATAGACATGAGTTGTCAATTGATAATGAGATCATTTCATTGGAGAATGATATGATGGATAGACCCAAACTAAGCAAAGCAATTAGATCGTGTCATCGTGTTCGTCTTTGCGAAGCTTTTCTTATGTCAAATATTGTATTCCTTAGACCATGAGATAATACAACTCCCTGGTATCGGAAGAAAGCTTTGAGGTCATCAAACGTCATCCTATGAGAGGGTGATCATAAAGGTGTCTCTCAGGTGATCGGAAAGTATCTGTTGGGTTATATGTATCGAGATGGAATTTGTCCCTCCCAAGTCGGAGAGATATACTTCGGGCCCACTCGGTAATCGATATCAACACCGCTTGCAAGCATGTGGTTACGGAGTTAATCACAAAGTGATATCGGATTACGGAACGAGTAAAGTACTTGATGTGAACGAGATTGAACTAGGTATGACGGTACCGGCGATCAAATCTCGGGCAAGTAAAATATCGCGAGACGAAGGGAATATATATATGGGATTGATTGAATCCTGGCATCGTGGTTCATCCGATATGATCATCGATGAATGTGTGGGAGTCAATATGGGTGCCCAGACCCCGTTGTTGATTATTGATAGAAGATCATGTCTGCATATTCTCGAACCCGCAGGGTCACACACTTAACGTGTCTTGACGCTAGGATAGATTGGATAATTGGTTTATGAATTTTTGTTTGGAGTCTCGGATGGGATCCGGGACATCACGAGAGGTTCCGGAATGGTCCGGAGAATAAGATTCATATAAGGCGGTGCAGTTTTTGGAGTTCAGAATTGTTCCGGGTTAATCGGTATTGTACCCGGAACAATTCCGAACTCCAAAAACTACATTGCCTTATATGAAACTTATTCTCCGGACCATTCCGGAACCTCTCGTGATGTCCCGGATCCCATCCGAGACTCCAAACAAAAATTCATAAACCAATTATCCAATCTATCCTAGCGTCAAGACACGTTAAGTGTGTGACCCTGCGGGTTCGAGAATATGCAGACATGATCTTCTATCAATAATCAACAGCGGGGTTTGGGCACCCATATTGACTCCCACACATTCATCGATGATCATATCGGATGAACCACGATGCCAGGATTCAATTAATCCCATATATATATTCCCTTCGTCTTGCGATATTTTACTTTCCCGAGATTCGATCGTCGGTACCGTCATACCTAGTTCAATCTCGTTCACATCAAGTACTTTACTCGTTCCGTAATCCGATATCACTTTGTGATTAACTCCGTAACCACATGCTTGCAAGCGGTGTTGATATCGATTACCGAGTGGGCCCGAAGTATATCTCTCCGACTTGGGAGGGACAAATTCCATCTCGATACATATAACCCAACAGATACTTTCCGATCACCTGAGAGACACCTTTATGATCACCCTCTCATGGGATGACGTTTGATGACCTCAAAGCTTTCTTCCGATACCAGGGAGTTGTATTATCTCATGGTCTAAGGAATACAATATTTGACATAAGAAAAGCTTCGCAAAGACGAACACGATGACACGATCTAATTGCTTTGCTTAGTTTGGGTCTATCCATCATATCATTCTCCAATGAAATGATCTCATTATCAATTGACAACTCATGTCTATGGTTAGGAAACCATAACCATCATTGATCAATGAGCTAGTCCTTAGAGGCGTACCAGGGACACGGTGTTGTTCACAAACCACACAAGTATTAATGTTTCCGCTTAATACAATTCTAGCATGGAATATAAACTTTATCATGAACATGAATTATAATAATAACATCTTTATTATTGCCTCTAGGGCATAATTCCAACAGTCTCCCACTTGCACTAGAGTCAATAATCTAGTTTACATCTGGTAACAATATCACACCCATGGCATTGAGGTGTTGATCATGTTTTACACGTGGAAGAGGTTTGGTCAATGGATCTGCGACATTTAGATCTGTATGTACTTTTCTAATGTTCAGATCTCCATCTGCAATATAATCTCGGATTATATGAAACTTGCGGTTGATATGCTTGGTCTTTGGATGATATCTTGGTTCCTTAGCGAGTGCTATGGCGCCAGTGTTGTCACACAATATCTCCAGTGGGTCCAATGCACTTGGAACCATGCCAAGCTCAGTGATGAAGTTTCTGATCCAAACTCCTTCACTTGACGCTTCTGCAGCAGCCATGTATTCCGCTTCTACTGTAGATCCCGCGATCACGCTTTGCTTGCAGCTTCTCCAGCTCACAGCTCCTCCATTCAAAATAGAAACGTATCCTGTCTGAGATTTGGAATCATCCTTGTCGGTGTCAAAACTAGCGTCGACGTAACCTTTTACGACAAGCTGTTCATCACCCCCATAGACTAAGAACATTTCTTTAGTCCTATTTAGG
Organism: Avena atlantica; assembly: GCA_910589765.1. NCBI lineage: Eukaryota > Viridiplantae > Streptophyta > Magnoliopsida > Poales > Poaceae > Avena > Avena atlantica. Next base: position 419,119,802 of record OU342733.1, on the reverse strand, counting down.
TACTTTAGGATGTTCTTCACGGCTGTCCAGTGTTCCACTCCTGGATCACTTTGATATCTGCTCGTCAAACTAAGAGCATTGGACACATCCGGTCTAGTACACAGCATGGCATACATGATAGAACCTATGGCCGAGGCATAAGGCACTTTGCTCATAGCTTCCCTATCATTTACCGTAGCTGGACACTGAGCCTTGCTCAATATCTTACCTGACAACATAGGCACTGAACCTTTCTTTGCCTTATCCATTCTGAACCTTTTCAGAACTTTGTCTAGGTATGTACTCTGGCTTAAAGCTATCAGGCGTCTTTGTCTATCTCTATAGATCTTGATGCCCAATATATAAGCAGCTTCACCTAGGTCTTTCATTGAAAAACACTTGTTCAAATAACTCTTCACATCGTTAAGCATGTTGATGTCATTTCCGATAATCAATATGTCATCCACATATAGTACCAGAAACGTCACCGAGCTCCCACTCACTTTCTTGTAGATACAAGCTTCGTAGCAATTTGGAACAAATCCAAAGCTCTTGATCACTTGATCAAAACGAAGGTTCCAACTCCGAGATGCTTGCTTCAGTCCATAAATGGAACGCTGAAGTTTGCATACTTTACTAGCATCCTTAGGATCGACAAAACCTTTGGGTTGCATCATATACAACTCTTCATCAATGTTGCCATTGAGGAAAGAAGTCTTGACATCCATCTGCCATATTTCATAATCATGAAACGCAGCAATTGCTAATAAAATCCGAATGGACTTAAACATTGCTACGGGAGAGAAAGTCTCATCGTAGTCAACACCTTGAACTTGTCGAAAACCTTTCGTGACAAGCCGTGCTTTATAGACGGTAACATTACCATCCGCGTCCGTTTTCTTCTTGAAGATCCATTTGCACTCAACGGCCTTTCGGTCGCTAGGAGGGTCCACCAAAGTCCATACTTGGTTTTCGCTCATGGATCCCAATTCGGATTTCATGGCTTCTAGCCATTTTTTAGAGTCTGGGCTCATCATCGCTTCCTCATAGTTTGTAGGTTCACTGTCTTCTACTAACAAGACAGTCAAGACAGGGTTGCCGTACCACTCAGGAGGGGCACGCGACCTTGTCGACCTGCGACGTTCAGTAGCAGCATCGTCCGAAGCTTCATGATCCTTGTCATTAGCTTCCTCTATTGTTGGTGCAGGCGGCACTGGAACAATTTCAGGTGCTGCGCTACTCTCCAATTCAAGAGAAGGTTCAATAACCTCGTCTAGCTCTACTTTCCTCCCACTCACTTCTTTCGAGAGAAACTCCTTCTCAAGAAAGGAACCGTTCTTTGCCACAAACACTTTGCCTTCGGTTCAGTGATAGAAGGTATACCCAATAGTTTCCTTAGGGTATCCTATGAAGACGCATTTCTCCACTTTGGGTTCGAGCTTGTCCGGCATCAACTTCTTGACGTAAGCTTCGCATCCCCAAACTTTAAGAAACGACAACTTAGGTTTAGCACCAAACCACAGTTCATACGGTGTCGTCTCAGCGGATTTAGATGGTGCCCTATTTAAAGTGAATGCTGCGGTTTCTAATGCATAACCCCAAAATGATAACGGCAAATCAGTAAGAGACATCATTGATCGGACCATATCTAATAGGGTTCGATTCCGGCGTTCAGACACACCATTGCGCTGTGGTGTTCCGGGTGGCGTGAGTTGTGAAACGATTCCACTTGCTTTAAGATGCGTGAGAAAATCATAACTCAAATATTCACCTCCACGATCGGATCGTAGAAACTTAATCTTTCTGTTACGATGGTTCTCCACTTCATTCTGAAATTCCTTGAACTTTTCAAATGTTTCAGATTTATGTTTCATTAAATAGATATACCCATATCTACTTAAGTCATCGGTAAAAGTGAGGAAATAGCGATATCCACCGCGCGTCGAAATACTCATCGGTCCGCATACATCGGTATGTATGATTTCCAACAAGTCCGTTGCTCGCTCCATCATTCCGGAGAACGGGGTTTTGATCATCTTGCCCATGAGGCATGGTTCGCATGTGTCAAATGATTCAAAATCAAGAGACTCCAAAAGTCCATCAGAATGGAGTTTCTTCATGCGCTTTACACCAATATGACCTAAACGACAGTGCCACAAATAAGTAGTATTATCACTATCTACTTTGCATCTCTTAGCCTCAATGTTATGGATGTGTGTTTCATCCCTTTCGAGATTTAGAAGAAATAAACCATTCACAAGAGGTGCATGACCATAAAAGATGTTACTCATATAAATAGAACAACCATTATTCTCCGATTTAAATGAATAACCGTCTTGCAATAAACACGATCCAGAAATAATGTTCATGCTCAACGCAGGCACATAATAACACTTATTAAGGTTTAAAACTAATCCCGAAGGTAAAACTAAGGAGAGCGTGCCGACGGCCATCACATCAACTCTTGATCCGTTGCCAACGCGCATCGTCACCTCATCCCTCGCAAGCCGCCGTCTATTCCGTAGCTCCTGTTTCGAGTTACAAATATTAGCAACTGAACCGGTATCAAATACCCAGGCACTACAACGAGGGCTAGTAAGGAAAACATCAATAACATGTATATCAAATATACCTTTGATGGTGCCAGCCTTTTTGTCCGCTAAGTACTTCGGACAGTTGCGCTTCCAGTGACCCTTGTCCTTGCAATAGAAGCACTCAGTGTCCGGTTTAGGACCAGACCTGAGCTTCTTCTCAGCAGGGGCAACGTGCTTGCCGCCGCCTTTCTTGAAGGGCTTCCTTGCACCCTTACCTTTCTTAAAGGAGGGCTTGTTGACCATCAACACATGATTATCCTTTTTGATGTCCACCTCCGCAGCCTTCAGCTTTGCGAAGAGATCGGTGATCGTATCAGTGGAGCCAATCTGATTATGAGTCACTACAAAACTTTTGTAGCTAGGAGTGTCAATCTTGAGCTCCTCTGGAATCTTGCAGTCCAGTTGCTCAAGGCGTTGAGTGTAGCCCGACATCTTAATGGCGTGCTCACTAACGGAACTCCCTTCCTCCATCTTGTAGTTAAAGAATTTCTTAGAGATCTCATATCTCCCAGAACGGGCCTGAGTCTGAAACATAGTTTTCAGCTCCTTAAGAATCTCAAAGGGCCCGGGATACTCTTCAAAACGATTTTGCAGATCCGATTCCATAGCATACAACATGGCAATCTTAATCAAATCATAATCATCCTTGCGCGACTGATAAACAGCCTTTTCATCAGCCGGCGCATCTATAGCAGGAGCGTCACCTAGCGCTTTCTCAAGGACATAGTCCTTTTGTCCGCCAGCGAGAATGATTCTCAGAATGCGGAACCATTTGGTGAAGTTAGACCCATTGTTTCTAAGCTTTTCTATCTCATCAAAAACGTTGAAGTTGAAGTTGGACTTGGCCATGGGATCTACAATATTTGCAAGTACAATTTAGACTAGGTTCATGATAAATAGTTCAACTTAATCAAATTACTAGATGAACTCCCACTAAATTCAACATCCCTCAAGTTGTTTAGTGACCACGATCCAAATTCACCACACCTAATCCGATCATCACGAGAAGAGATGTGGTTTCAATGGTGGACAACAAAGTGTCGATCATATCATTCATATGACTCATGCTTAACCTTTCGGTTCTTGTGTTCCGAGGCCATGTCTGTACATGCTAGGCTCGTCAAGCTAGACCCAAGTATTTCCGCGTGTGCAAAACTGGCTTGCACCCGTTGTATGTGAGCGTAGAGTCTATAGCACCCGATCATCACGTGATGCTTGGACACGATGAACTTTCGCAATGGTGCATACTTGGGGAGAACACAGTTTTTATCTTGATCTTTAAGTGAGGAACCATCTTATAATGCTACCGTCGCGATCTAAGCATAATAAGATACATAAAGGATAAACATCACATGCATATAACTTTATGTGACATGGTATAGCCAATCTTCGCGCAATGATCTCCATCTTGTGCGTTCCGGCATGATCTCCATCACTCCACCATGATTGCCTTCACCACGAATAGCAACTACAACTATTGCTAACTACTTAGCGATAAAGTAAAGCTATTACATGGCGTATAAGAAGTTGACTCGCAGGTCATACACAATTATAAATACAACCATATGGCTCCTGCCGGTTGTGTACTCATCGACATGCAAGTCGTGAAACATTACAAAACATGATCATCGCATACATTATACACATCACATCTTGGGCCATACCATATCACAGAAAACACTCCCTGCAAAAACAAGTTAGACGCCTCTACTTTGTTGTTGCATGTTTTACGTGGCTTATGGGAGTAGATGCTAAGAACGATTCTTACCTACGAAAAGCCACAACGGTGATATTATGGTTGCCAAACTCCGGTGTTAATCCCATGACAACTATAGTGAGAGAAACTGACATCCACCAGCCGCATGTGTGGAACAAGCCACACGTCAAGTGCGGAGCCGGTCTCGCGAACGATGTCGCGTAAGGTTGGCCTGGACCGCTTCAATCTCACTATCCCGCGTCATAAGAAGAACACAAACAAGAGGCTTGCAACAGAAAACATCAACGGCCGCAACAACCATGTTGCGTTCTACTCGTGAAACACATCTACGCATAGATCTAGCTCTGATACCACTAAAGGGTTTCGCGGCATAGTAAATCAAAATTTTCTACGGAGCGAATAGAGGGAAAGCCAAGATCTAATCTAGGAGATGCAAACAATGAGAGAGATTGGATTAGATCTTCATACCCTTGAAGATTCGCACAGCGGAACGTTCGTCGGAACGTGGGTGATGTAGTCGTACTCGCTTCTCCTCCTCGCGATCCGATCCGATCTAGCACCACAAGTGGCGGTGCCTCCGTGAGATGCACACGTGCAGCACCTCGACGTCTCCTCCTTCCTCGGACCAGCAAGTATGGTGGAGAGATAGATTGGATCTACAACACGACGGCCTGGTGTATATGGTGGAGAATTTCTGCAGCAGGGCTTCGCCTACAAACAGTCGGGAGGGAGAGAGGAAAGCTAGCAAGGCGGCTAGGGTTTGGAGGAGAGGTGTAGGGGTTTGGTGCGCCCCCACCCCTCTTTATATAGAGGGGGGCGCAGCCCTAGCCCCTCCCCCAAGCCCAAAGGATAAGGAGTGGGGGGCATGGACTCTCCCCTCTTCTAGAAACCCTATCTCTAGTTTAAACGATTTAAACTCTCTAGGATCGGCTGGGCCCTATGGGGCCTTGTGCCCCTGGCCCAATGCGGCCAGGACACTCCCTCATAGGCCGATGCCCCCTCCCGGAAGGTGGGGTCACGTTGGTCCCCTTCCGGAAGGTTCTAGAAGCTTCCGGTACAATACCGATTAACCCGGAACAATTCCGAACTCCAAAAACTGCACTGCCTTATATGAATCTTATTCTCCGGACCATTCCGGAACCTCTCGTGATGTCCCGGATCCCATCCGAGACTCCGAACAAAAATTCATAAACCAATTATCCAATCTATCCTAGCGTCAAGACACGTTAAGTGTGTGACCCTGCGGGTTCGAGAATATGAAGACATGATCTTCTATCAATAATCAACAGCGGGGTCTGGGCACCCATATTGACTCCCACACATTCATCGATGATCATATCGGATGAACCACGATGCCAGGATTCAATCAATCCCATATATATATTCCCTTCGTCTCGCGATATTTTACTTGCCCGAGATTCGATCGTCGGTACCACCATACCTAGTTCAATCTCGTTCACAGCAAGTACTTTACTCGTTCCGTAATCCGATATCACTTTGTGATTAACTCCTTAACCACATGCTTGCAAGCGGTGTTGATATCGATTACCGAGTGGGCCTGAAGTATATCTCTCCGACTTGGGAGGGACAAATTCCATCTCGATACATACAACCCAACAGATACTTTCCGATCACCTGAGAGACACCTTTATGATCACCCTCTCATAGGATGACGTTTGATGACCTCAAAGCTTTCTTCCAATACCAGGGAGTTGTATTATCTCATGGTCTAAGGAATACAATATTTGACATAAGAAAAGCTTCGCAAAGACAAACACGATGACACGATCTAATTGCTTTGCTTAGTTTGGGTCTGTCCATCATATCATTCTCCAATGATATGATCTCATTATCAATTGACAACTCATGTCTATGGTTAGGAAACCTTAACCATCATTGATCAATGAGATAATCCATAGAGGCGTACTAGGGACACGGTGTTGTTCACAAACCACACAAGTATTAAAGTTTCCGCTTAATACAATTCTAGCATGGAATATAAACTTTATCATGAACAAGAATTATAATAATAACATCTTTATTATTGCCTCTAGGGCATAATTCCAACACATGCCCCCACTCCTTATCCTTTGGGCTTGGGGGAGGGGCTAGGGCTGCGCCCCCCTCTATATAAAGAGGGGTGGGGGCGCACGAAACCCCTACACCTCTCCTCCAAATCCTAGCCGCCTTGCTAGCTTTCCTCTCTCCCTCCCGACTGTTTGTAGGCGAAGCCCTGCTGCAGAAATTCTCCACCATATACACCACGCCGTCGTGTTGTAGATCCAATCTATCTCTCCACCATACTTGCTGGTCCGAGGAAGGAGGAGACGTCGAGGTGCTGCACGTGTGCATCTCACGGAGGCACCGCCACTTGTGGTGCTAGATCGGATCGGATCGCGAGGAGGAGAAGCGAGTATGACTACATCACCCACGTTCCGACGAACGTTCCGCTGTGCGAATCTTCAAGGGAATGAAGATCTAATCCAATCTCTCTCGTTGTTTGCATCTCCTAGATTAGATCTTGGCTTTCCCTCTGTTCGCTCCGTAGAAAATTTTGATTTACTATGCCGCGAAACCCTTTATACTTATCCCAGTTAGAGTACTTCCCCGTGAGTGAAGTAGCATACAAATACCAGTACGACAAACCTCTCGTCAAACGTGAGGAGGTAAATAATATTCCAACAAAAATGCGAAGATTGCATAACTGGTACATGCATGCCACAAAGGCCGGGGTTAACTGGATAGTGCTGAGGGTTACAAAAAAGCATCATAGGAAAGAAAATGATGACATGATATCCATTGAATTTAATGAACTATTTTAATTATTCAATCAAGACGCCTTGGACAAATCGATCACCAGTGCCTATTGTTTGTAAGTACTAATTCTGGAATTAATTTAGTCTCCATCTATCTCACCTTGTTTATTGCATGTATATAATCATACTGTAATATGCAGAATGAAGATTCTCGAATGCAGCAGAGGACAAATCTATGACATTGGCTTCATTGACCCATATTGGGTTCATGAAGCTAATCTCAAAACAATCCCCCAGGATATGTAGGATAATATAGTACACGCGTTAAGGTTTCAAGAAACCAGAAGGGAAATACTTTTTCCTTACAACTTCGAGTGAGTGTTATTGTCTTCTATATACTTTCTATTTCGCTTACTCGATGTTAAGTATATAATTGATTAGTTATGCATTCGCAACTTCCACTATATTCTGTTAATCAGTCAACTTGACAAAGGGTGTGTACTAGTCATGGACTCGAAACATAAACCCCTTGAGCAGTGAAAGGACATGCAGATGCTTCTCCAGCGGTAATTCTAATCATTACGACACTATATCGGCAACGTTCGTGAATTTTATGATATCAAGTAATTAATAACTTATTTTATTTGTTTTCTTCGCCGGGCAGCGCTTGGAAACGGTTCACCAACAAGGCTAGGGGTGTTTGGAAAGCGGAGATTACATTTTAAGCACTAGATGTAAGCACCACTAGATATATCCGCGCATCTCTTTGATTCTAGTTTTGATAAGGTTATTATCATGCTTGATTATTATTTTGATTGAACTATGTTCTCGTAAAGTGCCTGACACAGGGACCAAGTAACAATCTATGTGGATACTATGTTTGCGAGTTCATCCGGCAGACGTGCAATGAGAAGGGCAGAAATTTAGAGCAATTCCACGTACATAAACAATTTCTATAGTTTTTAATTACAATCAAATTGTGTTTAGTTTCATTCATATAGGCTGACTCCTTTTTTAAATCAGATCGAACGTCTACGGGACGGTCTTCTGCCAAAAGATCGCGTACGAGCAATTCAGGAGGAATTGGCGGGATTCTTGGATGCAGAAGTCCTAAACCCAAAAGGGGAATACTATTTGGCTGTGTATAGACAATAGGGATTGTAAAAAGAGCAACTTTTGTATGTAGTGCATGAACTCGATCCGTGTATCGAATGTAATATTGTCATGATGATCTTGTGTAATATAATGGTTCCTTCATTAATGAGTGCAAAACACTAAATAAACAATAAAATAACCTAAATGAATTCTCTGCCGCGGCACAAAAAGTGGCGAAAATGCTGCCGCGGCAACAAAATGTGCCAAAATGAATTCTCTGCCGCGGCAGAGAAATGTGCCAAATCTCTGCCGCGGCAGAAGGTTATTTGTCCCGGTTCGTGTTACGAACCGGGACGTTTGCTCCACCCCCCTCCCCCTCGCCCTCTGACGCCGCCACGTTTACCCCCATTTGTCCCGGTTGGTGGGGCAACCGGGACTAAATGTTGGGGCTTTAGTCCCGATTGCCCCGTCCCGGTTGGGTAACCGGGACTAATGCCCCTTACCAACCGGGACCAATGGGGAGTTTGCACTAGTGCATGATCGAGAGTACCCTTGATGTAATGAATGACCCGTTTGACAAGATGAAGATGAGTGGAACAAGGAGCGTGCATGAAAACACAAGTTTGATGAACAACATAAGAAATCTCAGGACGAGAGTAAGATACTGGAGAGCACCGACAAAACTGCGGTAGTGAGTTGGATCATCGAGAAGATCACCATCGGTGAGAGAGAGTTTAGAACTCGAATCAATAGGAGTGTTGACGGGGTTACAGTCCGTCATACCGGCACGCTGGATAAGCTCGAGATATTATTTTTTTGGGAAAGGTGGAGGCCAGCAGAGGTGCGAGTGGCAGCGATGCCGAGGAAGTGACTGAGAGGACCTAGACCGGTCATAGAAAACTAGTAGAGAGTAGAGATGATATGGTCAAGGAAGCTAGTGGATGAGGCGGTGAGAATAATATCATCGACATAAAGGAGAAGATAAGCTGTGTGATCAGGAGTGCGAAGGACGAAGAGAGATGTGTCTGATTTGGAGGCTTGAAAACCAATGGAGGAAACATAGGTAGCAAAGCGAGTGAACTAGGCTCGAGGTGCTTGTTTGAGGCCATAGAGTGATTTTTTGAGCAAACAAACATAGGAAGTATGTGTGGGGTCTTCGAATCCTAGAGGCTGCTGATAGTAGACTACCTCCGAGATATGGTCGTGGAGAAAAGCGTTTTTAACATCGAGTTGATGAATGGGCCAATGAGAGGAAATGACGAGGGAGAGAACAAGATGGATGGTGCTGGCTTTGACAACGGGGCTAAAAGTCTCGTCATAGTGGACGCCATGTTCCTAAGAGAACCCGCAGACTACCCAACAACCTTTGTAGCAAGCCAGAGAGCCGTCAGAATGGTGTTTGTGGTGATAGACCCATTTGCCAGTGACAATGTACGCGCTGGGAGGCCGGGGGACAAGAGTCCAAGTGTGGTTCTGCAGGAGAGTGTCGTGTTCGGAGCGCATTGCAGAAGACCAGTTGGGATCATCTAGTGCATGCTTGTATGATGCAAGGCAAAGGGGAGATAACAATGGTTAGGTTGAATAAACGACAAGGCCGGGCAATCCCGTGTTGGAGCCGTGTAGTCATGAGGTGAATAGGGGGAGGGTTGGCTGACCGGGGGAGAGGTCTAGGTGGGGTGGATTTGTTGGATGGTGAAGGCCCAAGTGGAGAATTGGTGGAGCTAGAAGGACCAGTAGATGGGGAGCTATGTGATGCCAGGGAAGAATTATCGGGAGCTGGGACGGTGGGTGCATGCGGAGGCATGCGATCGTCGTGGGAGGCAGGTGCTAGCGGGCATATCAGGTGGGTGAAGTCGTACGAGGCTAGGTCGCTGGGAGGTGTATAGGAGCAATACGGGAAAACAGTTTCGTCGAAAGTGACATGACGCGATATGTAAACACGTTGTGTGGGGATGTGAAGACATCGGTAGCCCTTGTGTTTGGAAGCGTATCCGATGAAGACACAGGGAAGAGAACGAGGGGCGAGTTTGTCTGGAGTAGTGGCCGATAGATTTGGAAAGCAGAGACAACCGTAAACACGTAGATGATCATACGAAGGGACCTGGCGTAGGAGAGTTTCATGAGGAGTTTGGAGATCAATTGGTTTGGTAGGACGTAGGTTGAGGAGGAGGGTGGCCGAGTGTAGGGCTTCAGCCCCAAAACGAGGATGCATACAAGCTTGGATGAGGAGGGTACGGATGATGTCGTTGGTGGTGCGAATGGCGCGTTCCGCCTTCCGTTCTGAGCGGAGGTGTAGGGACATGAGAAACGAAGAATGGTGTCGTGGGGGCGAGGAAAGACCGATTTTGGGTATTGTCGAATTCTTTGCCGTTGTCGCATTGGATGGTGGCGATGACTCGGTCGTAATGCATGCGGACATAGGCGTGGAAGTGAGCGAGATTATGTGGAACATCAGACTTGGCGTGGAGCGGAAAAGACCACATATAATGCGAGAAGACATCAATAATGAGGAGATAAAATTTAAAATGAGAATTACTGGAGAGGAGAGCGGTCCAGAGATCACAATGAATTAATTCAAAAGAAGCGAAATTTTTGGTCGAGGAATTACAAAAAGGGAGTCGTACATGAAGGGTTTCGCAGTATAGTAAATCAAAAAAATTCTACGGATGCGAACGGGAAAGCCAAGATCTAATCTAGAAAATGCAATCAACGAGAGGGATATATGAGATCTTCATACCCTTGAAGAAATCGCACAGCGGAACGTTCAACAGAACGTGGTTGATGTAGTCGTACTAGCCTTCTCCTCCTCACGATCCGATCCGATACAACGTCGCAAGTGGCGACGCCTCCGAGAGATGCACACGTACGGCACCACGACGTCTCCTCCTTCCTCGGTCCAGCAAGTGGGGTGTAGAAATAGATTGGATCTACAGCACGACGGCGTGGTGCAAAGGTGGAGAGTTTCTGCGGCAGGGCTTCGCCTACGCGCAGTCGGGAGAGAGAGAGAGAGAGGAGGGCAGCAGTATGGCTGCTAGGGTTTTTCGGGGAGGGGGGAGGGTGCGCCCCCTGCCCACCTTATATAGGGGGCTGGCCGGCCCCCTTGCCCCTCCTTCAAGCCCTAGGGCCGGCAGCCACAAGGGTGGAGTGGGGGCAAGTCTTCCACCCCCCTTCTAGAAGATCCCCTAGGGTTTTGGCCGGCTGGGCCTATGGGGCCTTGTGCCCCTGGCCCAATGTGGCCAGGGCACTCCCTCGTAGGCCCACGCCCCCCTCCGACAAGTGGGGCTACGTTGGTCCCACTCCGGAAGCTTCTAGAACCTTCCGGTACAATAACGAACATTTCGAAACAATTCCAAAATCCAAAAACTGCTTTACTTTATATGAATCTTACTCTCCAGACCATTCCCGAACCTCTCGTGATGTCCTGGATCTCATCCGAGACTCCGAACAAAAACTCACAAACCAATTATCCATTCTATCCTAGCGTCGAGGCACGTTAAGTGTGTGACCCTACGGGTTCGAGAATATGCGGACATGATCTTCTATCAATAATCAATAGCGGGATCTGGAAACCCATATTGACTCCCATATATTCATCGATGATCATATTGTTGGAGATATGCCCTAGAGGCAATAATAAATGTAGTTATTATTATATCTTTGTGTTTATGATAAATGTTTACATTCATGCTATAATAGTATTAACAAGGAAACATTGATACTTGTGTGATTTGTAAACTTAATTTGAAGTCCCTAGTATAGCCTCTATACTTCACTAGCTTGTTGGTTGATTAATGATTGTGGTTTCCCTATCATGAACATTGAGATGTTATCAACAACAAGATCATATCGTTAGGAGAATGATATGGTGGACATACTCCTATAGATAAGCGTAGCATAAAGATCAAGTCAATTCAATAGTTCAATTGCTATATGCTTTCTGATACATAGTAACCTAATTCCTTCGACCATGAGATCATGTATATCACCTTTACCGGATGGATGCTTTGATGACATCAAACACCACACCGTAACTGGGTGGTTATAAAGGTGGCATTGAGTGTTCGGAAAGTATTGGTTGAGACACATGGATCAAGAGTGGGATTTGTCCATCCACATGACGGATAGATATACTCTGGGCCCTCTCGGTGGAATGTCATCCAATTAGCTTGCAAGCATGTGACTTGGTCACAAGGGATCACATATCACGGGAACGAGAAAAGAGTACTTATCAGTAACGAGGTTGAACTAGGTATGCAGAGATGCCGACGATCATAACCTCAGATAAGTAACATATCGTGAGACAAAGGGAAATTGGTATCGTATGTAAGTGGTTCATTCGATCGCAAAGTAATCGTAGAAATATGTGGGAGCCATATGAATTTCCAGATTCCTCTATTGGTTATTGTTCGGAGAAGTGTCTCGATCATGTCCGCATAATTCACGAACCGTAGGGAGACACACTTAAGGATTCGACGTTGTTTGAGTAGTTATGGTATTATGAGAAAGAGACCGAATGTTGTTCGGAGTCTCGGATGGGATCCGGGATATCACGAGGTGATCCGAAATGGTCCGGAGAATAAGATTCATATAAGGAAAGTCCCGTTTCGGAGTTGCGGAATGATTCCGGTGTTTTCATTGGGAATGTTCTAGAAGGTTCCGGATTGTCCGGCACTCCGGGGGGGAGGGGTACATGAATGTGTCATTACATATTGGAATGATTTCATCATGTACTAAGTGTTCTTGCTGTCCCAAATAAAGGATTAAATTGAATCCTAAAACAGAAAAGTCAAATGTCCAGTTTGAAAGTCAAACGGCTAAAATAATAAACTGTGGGAAACAAGCAAGAGGAGTTGGGAACCGACTTGAGGGAGGAGTCTCCTCCCCAAGCCGGCGCGCCACCCAAGGCCGACTTGGGGAGGGACTCCCCTCCCCTGGCCGCGCCTCCCCACCTATAAAAGGAGGGGCAAGGCCCCCTCCTCTAGACACACAAGTTTCTACCTCTAATCTCCGGTTTAGAGCCGTTTTGGTTTAGAGCTTCTAATTGCTTTAGCCTGCGGTTTAGAGCCTTCTAATTGGTTTAGAGCCTTCTAATTGGTGTGTCTAATTACTAGACCACTAATAGCCTCTCTCATAAACTCCACCATACTCGCACCGGCTTAAGGCGAAGCCCTGCGGGATTTCCCCTCTACTTCCGGTACCACGCCGTTGTGCTGCCGGAATCGCGAGGAGAGTGCTACAACCTCCGCTGCCTGCTGGAACAAGGGAGAGGAAGGTCTTCGTCGAGTACCGAACGTGTGACCGACTGCGGGAGCGCTGCCGGAACGCAGCGCCGGAAGGATCGTCTACACGATCTTGAGATCGGAAAGAGTACGACTACATCACCCACGAGAATCCGCTCTCGTTAAACGCTTTGGAATCTTCGAGGGTAAGTTATTCCATCGACTCGTTGCTACAATCTAGTAGATAGATCTTGGCTTGTTTGTTTGTATGCGATAGAAATTTTTTGTTTTCCATGCTACGAACCCCTACACATATCGGATGAACCACGATGCCATGATTCAATTAATCCCATATATATATTCCCTTCGTCACGCGATATTTTACTTGCCCGAGATTTGATCGTTGGTATCGACATACCTAGTTCAATCTCGTTCACAACAAGTACTTTACTCGTTCCGTAATCCGATATCACTTTGTGATTAACTCCTTAACCACGTGCTTGCAAGCGGTGTTGATATCGATTACCGAGTGGGCCCGAAGTATATCTCTCCGACTTGGGAGGGACAAATCCCATCTCGATACATACAACCCAACAAGTACCTTCTGATCACCTGAGAGACACCTTTATGATCACCCTCTCATAGGATGACGTTTGATGACCTCAAAGCTTTCTTCCGATACCAGGGAGTTGCATTATCTCATAGTTTAAGGAATACAATATTTGACATAAGAAAAAGCTTCGCAAAGATGGACAGTACATGCCTTCCTAATTGTCATGCGTCACATAGGTGGCCTATGTTATTACAAGAAAATTGTTTATTAAAACAGGAAGAAACGCCGGGATGGCCGTGGCGGTGGTGCCAGAGATCCTTCGATGGAGCGGAGGCCTAGAGAGCGAGGCGTGGCGAGGGTGATGCCGGTAACATGGGGTAGAGATCATCGAGACTATCACATCGGTGGATGACCTCCTTAATGCAAATAGCTACCGGTAGAGCCCTTAGCCCTGAGGAAGAACTACTCCCTCCTCATCATGGGAATCAGCAATGGTGATGAAGATGGCGGTGGAGATCGATGGAGATGGCTCCGGGGGCACTTCCCCGTCCCGGCAGGGTGCCGGAACATAGACTTTCTGTCCCCCGAATCTCCCCTTCGGTGGCGGCGGCGCTACAGAGGTTTTCGTGGATTTCTTCTGGATTGTTCAGGGTTTTCCCATCGGAGGCTTCTTATAGGCGCATGAATCAAGGTCGGTGGGTGTCCAGGGGGCCCACACCCCCTCCAGGCGCCTCCAGGGCTTGCCCGCGCCTAGGGGTGGTTTGGTCACCCTATGGCCCCCCTCCGACTCTGCTTCGTGGTTCCGTGTTGCTCCGGGAAAAATAATGACTTTAGCTTTTGTCCCGTCGAATTCCGAGAATATTGATTTTCTGCCTTTCTTGAACCAAAAACAGAAGAAAAGAGGCAACTGGCACTGTGGCATCTTGTCAATAGGTTAGTTCCAGAAAAGATATAAAAACACCTTAAAGTATAGACAAAGCAAAGCAAAGTAGATACAAAACAAGCATGAAACATCAAAAATTATAGATACTTTTCCTACGTATCAATCTATACATGCATAATGGTAGTGGCAAGGAATCTACACAAGCACGTTGCCTTTGACATACATCTACACATGTAGAAAGGTAGTGGCAAGCATGTAAACATGCATAATGGTATTGACATGCAACTACACACCAAGCATTTGCACAATGCTTACATATGAAGCTATGTAAGGATTGTATATTCCAACAGTCATATGCAACATATTCTATCAAGCAACCATATCAATTTGTATAGAGGACACAAGAACAAATGGGGAACAGAAAACCCTTACCTGCAGCGGGGCAGTGGACGGCCTAATCGCCACAGGTGAAGCAACGACGGAATTGGCAGTCACGACGGCTGCTGACGCATGGGAGATGTTGGGTGCGTCCTGCCCGGAGGGGCCGCCGCCAGCTAGTGTTGTGGATAATCCTAGCGGAAATGCCACCAGCAAGGCCGGAAACCCTACCGGGATCAGATGGAACCCCGGCAGGAACGACAAGTCCCGGCTCGGCGGCACGACCGTGGAGGCGGACGGCCCGGCCATGTCGCCGCTCCATCCCGGCGCCCCTCCGTCATGGCCTCCGCCCTCAATGCGCTCGCAGAGGGGTTGGTGCTCAAGCGGGCCGGGACGGGGAATAACCCCGATGCAATCCGCATGGATCGCATCGCCCCGACCGCCGCAGCCCTTACCGACACCTCGCGCGGCACCCTAGAAAGCGGTGAGGGCCACCGTAGAGAGGGGAAAACGGCGGGGTCGGCTAGCGCCGCCGCGCTCCTAAATCCCGCATGACGCGCGCGACGCTGTGCTGGATGGGACGCCCCACCTGCTTGCGGGGTGTGTGCTTGACGCGGGGCACAACCTTTCCGGCGGGAAGGCTGGCCAGAGGAGGCGGTGGAGGAGGTCATCGGTCTCTCTGATGGGACGGGACGTGACTGCTCTGACTGGGGAGTAGGGCGGTGTTAGGATGCAGAGTGGGAAGGGGGTTATTCGCGTCTCCCACGCTTCTCCACGTGTGCAACGGTTGGGCGGCGGCAGCCCATTTTGTATCGAACCAAGGCTGGTTTCACGGAAACGACCGATTCAGGCGTTGTTACTGGGCCTGGCTATGGGCTGTTTTAATATCCGTACTAGACACAACGCAGGGATAGCTTAGATAACCAAACATGTCGTTTTGTCTAGACCTGATGCAGGCCCGTAGTTCCCGTACATGCGATGTGTTCTGACCACACCATCTTCGTCTCGCCAATCTCCGTCACTCTCAAATCTTGACCAATGCGCATACGGCTATAAGGTCGATCGCTTAGACATATACTGCACGGTCGATTGATTGATCGTCCCGTGCACTTGCCTGTCAATCGCTTAGATACCACGGTCGATTGATTGATCGTCTCGTGCACTTGCCTGCCGCTACTATTGACTCAACCGGATAGATATAGGCGTGCTCTGAATAGTCAGTATTGTGAGACGACAACTAAGATTGCTTTTCTGAGATTCTCAAACATTTTTGTGTCTTGATTTTGCTAGAATACTATCTTCAATTTTTTTTTTGTGTGACCGGTTTTGGTTTAGTTGACTATAACCTTTGCCACCAGCTGTATATTATATTGGGCATCAGCATATGTGATGGCTGCTAGTTATACTGTTCAGGATCGGTAGTTTTGTGAAATTGGTCTTCGTAAGATTGATATGAAGCAGAGCAAGTGCATTTTTCTTAGCATTTGTTAGTCGGCCACATACATAGGCCAATAGACAGCTGGTTCGTGCCCCCACAAAACATGTTTTCTACTTATCAGTAGGTACCTATCAATAAACTATGACTGCACTTGTGTAAGTTCACTTTCGGCATGATTATGGATTATAATATTTCCCTATTTTTGGAAAACCATTTCTACATGATTTTTAGAATTTGGTCCTTTGTGTCCGAAACGAAACATGAGGTAATTAAGTCCTATGTCAGCCCCCTTGGTAATTGTAGTGTTTTACTGAACAATTAAGTAAACTATGATTTAACCCAACTTGTGCGCAACATTTTATTGAATGAGTTCATCACATTGCTGTTAAGGAACTATAAACTGATCATAACACCGAGGAGCTACTAAAATTGAAATGCTCGTAAATTCAACATTTATTCTTACTGTATTTCTTTTTCCCTACTTATTATATCATAGCGAGTTTGTTATAGTTTCATTTTTTCCCTATACTGCTTCAACAATCAAATTGAGAGTCCGGTGAAAAAACCAGGTCCTGCAACAGTCACATGCATATTTAATGACAACAAACAATGTTAATATACAAGTGTCTAGTTTTCTAATTATGTTCTTAATTAGTACAAGTCTACTCACATTTTGTCATCATTGAAAGGGGACCATGCAGGATCTCTTGAATTTTTTTATCTTTCTTTGTTACCAATAAAGAACTTAATAAACTATTCACATAAGATCATTTGTCCAACCCGTATAATTATTTTAGTAACATTTTATATAAATGGAACTACATCGAACTTATAGAAGAAAAACTAGTCAGATCTATGTATTTCCTTTGGGCATAGACTGACAGATCCAAGATTCATGTATAAGTATACCCTTTAGGTAATAGAAGTTCAAAATTTTCTAATTATATATAGAATTCACATATGACACTCCTAAGAATAGGACATGATCCAATAACCATATGAAATTACTATATATGAAACATAATGACCTAACAAAAAATGTAAATATTGCAACATGATCTTGGATCTTATGAAAAACTAAATCTTTTATGACTTGCATGTACTCTCTCTCTCTCTCTCATCTGTTGAAAAGTCTTGTTTCTTGACAGGTTTTACTTCTGTACTGCATGATTTTTATCAATAGATAAAGATTAAACAAGCCATGAAATTCCAATAATATGCACATCATATTTGTGTATGTTTTAGTGTCCTATATATTTCTAAGAGAGGCCCTGAAATATTTTGTTCTCTTTGTGCAAGAAAACCATGCATGCTACTCTCATAAGTTTGTTTATCTCATTGAATTACATGAATCACATATCACTAGTTTGGAAAAGGGCTAATATCCGCATCTAAGAAAATACTCCCTCCATTCCATAATATAAAGTGTATAGTTTTCTTGCATGAATGTTAGCGCACGGGCTGGAAGGGCAAATTCTATTTTCATTGGACGTGAATACCCTAGGTGATTGACCTAAGATAGAGGGAAAATAGGAAGTCTGGGTATCCTCTCTCCTGATCGGATTAATTGCCGCCTAAATAAGCGAAATAAATTAGTCCGGCCCAATGATACACATTATATTGTGGAATTTTTCTTTTTAAAACTATACACCTTATATTAAGGAACGGAGGGAGTAATAACTTCCTCACAATACCAATTGAAAAACATCTGTTATATAAACAAAATACAATACTCATTTTATGTGTATACGAACTGAAAATCCAATTTCATGTTATGGACGATTAAAGAAATCACCATATCATTTGAAACTTAATCGAACTTAAAATTCAGCAATAGAATGTCATTATTGATGTTTTGAGCTAATTATTAACTTGCAGTGCTCCCCAATTTTAAGGTTAAGTACCCATGGACAACCACGCCACTTTGCAGGACAAAGTATACAACTCAAGTTTATGATATATTTTGCATGTCATATACAGCTCATTCTTGTAACACATTGTTCTCAAGGGATATTCTTGCACATCCAATACCCAGACCCCCTTGCTAAAGTGTTGTCAACATCTTAAGATTTTACCTAATACACTTCATTTTCAACACAACTTGTTGCTTTTCATTTCAAAACTAGTTTCTTAGTCAATGTTTTATTAGGTTTGGAGCAACTATCCCGTTTCAAAAAAAAAGAAGGTTTTGAGCAACTACTTTCTATAACCTTTTTATAACATTCTAAATAATCTTTTACGTTGTCAAGACACTAACTTTTTAAGCATTAGGTTGGGTTACGCTATTTACATTCTTCGGATAGTAATCACGTGTTATCTTCGCAAAACTATCTGAACACTTGCTTGAAATATTACACATATTGAAAGTTTACAAAGAAAACACCATAACTGGTTTTCTTAAAAGGATTGTCATGGCCTGCTGTAATGGTGAACATCATTTTTATCATCCGGTGGCTCATGGAACATCGTCCACCATGAGTAAATGATGTTTTATATGAAAAACTAATAAAAGGATAGCGAGTTCCTGTTGATTAGTCACTTCACCGGCGCCGACCCAGATCAGGGGAAAACTCCCACGGTGATAACCTTACAGATCGACTTATAAGTTATAACGCCACATCGAACCAATAAAGAAGGGGTCAATCCTCGTCAGTGACCATCCTTTTGGATCACAGAAAACTACATATCAATTTTATTAAGAAAGTGATGAGAAAAGAACCGAGTTTGCCATGCCTAGCCTACATATCAATGGACCATGGTGCTAGCAGAGAGCCAGTAAGGGCATCTTCACCGGGGCCAACGCATCCCGTCCGAGCGTGTCCGAACCGGTCCACGCGGACACAGGGGATGTGCGTGGCACCTAGCGGGCCGACCTATCCGGACAAACGGATCCGGCTTGACCCATCCGTACATCTAATCTGGGCAACGATTGCATCGGTCTGGACACGCGCGGACGCGCGCGGACTCGTCCATTGGTCCACTCGTCAGCCACCGCCTTCTGTCGGCATTGATTCAGACACGGTCACCGGCACCAATTCAGACGCAACCGCGGCAACAATTCAGAGGCGTTGCGCGGAAGGCTGACCGGCGGCAGCCTGCGCGCATCAATGGCGACGAGACGACACGATGACCCACTGGGCGCCGCCTATGTTCCCGCGTTGGCATTGATGGCGAAGGAGCGGGAAGCTGCACGCGTTCACGGGCGGCTGGGCTATTTAACCATGCGCCCGTCGGTGCTGTCCTCCTCACCTCTCGCCATCCTAGCCGCCGCCACCACTATCACCAACGATGAAGACTCCGTCGTGGCTGAAGAGGAGCAAGAACGACCATGAAGCGTCTGGCTCTAGCAGCTAGCACTCTCGGCTGCCGGCTTTTCTCCGCGGGACGTCCTTGCCGCCTCCATCGCGGCCAGAGGAGTTCCGGAGCCAGTCCGTGGGGACTACGTGCCACCGCGGGAACGCCGCACCCGGCGGTACTACCGCATCGGGGAGTGCGAACGCCTGTGGAGGGAGGGTCGCGACATCCAGTAGAAGGATGTCTCCCTCCCTACCGGCTGGCACCTCAACCGGGACCGTGTCCTTGTGCCGCCTGGCGGAGGAGATCCGTCGCCGGATCAGCAACCACCCCCGGACCCAACGGTGGGAGAGGGGCTACCACTCAGAGGCGTACTGGATCAAATTCCTCGAGTGGGAGCATAAGGCGTGGCGCGGGACAACCATTCGCCGTGATCTGCAGCCGTGGGAGGTCTACACCGTCCCCGACATCGACTCAGACGATGAGGGCGCCCACAACCACTCTGACGCCAACCTCGGCAGCGAGGACGAAAACGACAATGACGACGATGATGATGTCGTCGTCAAGCAGGAGGTCGCCGCAAACCTGCCTCCTGAGAACCGCGAGGTGCTGGCGTGGGGCTACGACGAGGACGCCTTCACCGAGCAGGCCATTGCGGCCAGCGTGCGCAAGGAGGACGCCTAGTGGCGCGGCTACGAGGAGGCTCTCCATCTCACTGGCATGGTGTCGCAGACGAACGCCCAGCTGCCTTCACCGCCGCCGCTACCTGGATGGGTGCCTCCGATCGTGTCGGAGGTGGGGGTGGAGCTGACGCACCTCCAGCACGGTTGGGCGCCATGGCCTAGGTAGGTGGTCAACCTTCATGCTCCCGCTCCCGCTCCGGCTCTGCCGCCGCCCAACCTATGAACGCCGTCGGAGTACATCAACCTCGACCCATAGATGAACGAGGCGGCGCTGGCGCGCGAAGATCAGTACCTAGGGCTAGTAGTTTAAATTACGTTTTTATATTCTGAATGTAAATTAAGTTCAAACTTTGTCAGTTTTATGTCGCGAACTGTTTGTGTTTGAATTTGCAAAAAAAAAAAGTCACGACCTGCACGGACAAATGGGTAGCGCCGCTGGGCGCGGCTGTCCTGATAGGCCGGACCCCCTCCCCAAATCAACCATGACCCGACTCAAACGGACAGAAACAGACCGATTAGAGAGCGACCGGATGGGTTGGCCCGGTGAAGACGCCTAAGCCCTTTCTCCAACCTACAATAATTATCCAGGACTTGTAAAAGCTGATCTAGCTTACAACAGTAACCATATACCAGACCACCCTAGTCAAACCATTGGATACTAATTAAACTGTAACCATGGTATTGTTTGTACCTCCAAAACACCAAGGTACGATGGTACTGTTGGAACACCCCCTGCCGACTGACCGGTCCCGGGGCTGTTCCACGTCGAAGGAGAAGACTAGGAGAAGGCACACACAGTACAAGTAGATGAAACAGGGAACTTTTATTGATATCTCTCTCGGTAACTCACGTACAAAGGTTGTTCCTCTATTTATAGGCAAAAGGGGGGATACGATACCCACATGGGCCAACCCTAGCCTGGTAGAGGCCACACCGAATGGGCCTCTACTGGCCCGGTTTCCCAACACTCCCCCTGGGTATCTTATCTGTATAACCATGGCTTAAAACTCCGAAAAACCCAGTGGGAAAAATATGGAGAAATGCACACGGTATACTTCTTGCTATGTTGCACGAATTGCCTCATTAAAAACCTCATGTGAGAAACTTCATAAAAACTCACTAAGGGAAAAAGAGTACAATTCACTTAACTATAAAGTTAAGTACTCAATCATCGGGATTAAGATTTCAGCGATGAGTTTGTGAAGATTCTCCCCCTGAACCTTGCATCTCCCTAAGTCTCATCATGCCGATCCCTCGGACACATCTCTCGAAAGAAGACGCTGGCAATGATTTAGTGAACAAATCAGCGAGATTTTCACACGACTTAGTATGCAAGACTTTCACTTCGTTCATCTTTTGCAACTCATGTGCATAGAAGAACTTGGGGTTTATATGCTTTGTGAGATTGCTCTTCACGTAACCCGTCTGGACTTGTGCAACACAAGCGGCATTATCTTCATAGATAATTGTTGGGGTTTGTACGGTATTCAGTCCACATGACATCTGGATGTGACTGACTACGCGTCGAAGCCATACACATTCTCGTGATGCTTCATATAATGCTATGATTTCCGAGTGGTTCGTCGAAGTCGACACAAGATTTTGCTTAGACGATTTCCAGGAAATAGCTGTTCCACCATAAAGGAAAACATATCCAGTCTGCGACTTGGATGTATGCGGGTCCGAAAGGTACCCAGCATCTGCATAGCCTACAACAGATAGGTCTTGGTTCTTTTGGTAAAACAAGCCAAAGTCCTTTGTCCCTTGTATGTACCTAAAGATGTCTTTAACGCCTTTCCAATGCCTCTTGGTAGGCTCAGAACTGTACCTTGCAAGCAAATTGACGGCGAATGCAATATCCGGCCGTGTACAATTTGCGAGGTACATAAGTGCGCTAACTGCACTTAAGTAGGGGAATTCCGGTCCCAGAATTTCCTCCCCCTCTTCTTTAGGCCTGAATGGGTCCTTGTCTTGCTGCAAAGATCTTCCGACCATCGGGGTCTTAGAAGGATATGCCTTTTCAAACCCAAATCGTTCCAACACCTTCTGGGTGTAGGCCGACTGGTGATCTAGAATCCCAGCAGGGGAATGCTCAAGTTGCAGACCGAGGCAGAACTTGGTTTTGCCTAAGTCTTTCATCTCGAATTCCGACATCAGGTAGGAACTCGCTTCCTCAATATCGTCAGGTGTACCAATTATATTCAAATCGTCCACGTACACCGAGATAATACAGAAACCATCCTGGGATCTCCGTATAAAAACACATGGGCAATCTTCATTGCTCGCGTAGCCCTTCTCATGAAGGAAATCGCTTAAACGATTATACCACATCCTACCTGACTGTTTTAGTCCATACAATGACTTCTTAAGTTGAACACTGTATAAACTCCTGTTTGCTCTATCCTGGTTCGGGACAGGGATACCTTCTGGTACTTTCATGTATATGTCCGAATCCAAGTTACCATATAGGTAAGCGGTGACAACATCCATTAGTTTCATTTTTAAGTCCATGTTTACTGCCATTGAAATCAAGTATCTAAAGGTAATTCCATCCATGACTGGGGAGTAAGTTTCCTCAAAGTCGACACCTGGTCGCTGAGTGAAACCTTGAGCAACGAGCCTTGCTTTGTACCTTACTACTTCATTATTCTCGTTTCTCTTTCGAACAAAAACCCATTTATGGCCAACGGGGCGAATATGGGGAGGAGTTAGATAAACAGGTCCAAATACCTCTCTTTTGTTTAACGATAATAATTCAGCAGTAATTGCCTTCTGCCAATCTTTCCAATCCGACCTTTTCTTGCAATCAGCGAGCGTGTTAGGCTCAGGGTCAAGATCTATGATTGAGGCAATTTTCTTGGCAAAATTAACATCGACATTTGCCATGGCTCGGTTGTATGACTCGCCTGAATTAACATAGTTAATGGCCATTTCGTCATGGAGTGCATCAGGCACATCCTCTTGCTCCACCGGATTTCCCAATCCAGGAGCTAGGTCCTTTAGCTTTCCCGCTCCGATGTGTGCGCACACAACTTCACTGGGTATTTCCGATATAGGAAAGTTCAAGTCCAGAATTTCGTGCACTGAAATATCCGTACTCGTGCCAGGTCTCAACTGGCTCCCCTCAACAGGGGTAGTCTGTAATAAATCTCTCTTATCCTTTTTCTTCGGGCGTCCCCGGGTACTTGGGATTCGAGAAACCGGAATCCGCGTCCTCTTAGGCCTTGGAGCAGGAGCGGGTATACCATCATTTTTCTTTGGTATTTCAACCCTTTCCGGTGCATTGCGTGCATGCACATGCGACTTTGTTACAGTCTTTAAATCACTAAAATGATCGGGCAGTTGATTCGCTAGGGAGTGCAAATCTAGTATCTTTTGGACTTCTCTATTAGTCTCAACAGTGCGTGGGTCATGAGCGTGGATCCCCGTGGCTTTCCACGTGATTTCTCGACTTTTGTCATCCAGAGGTTGATGACCTCCCCCCAAAGTCGGGAAAAGATCCTCGTCAAAAATGCAGTCAGCAAAACGGGTCATGTGACAGTCACCTGTCAAGGGGTCCAAGAACCTGATTATGGACACAGTCTCATAACCAACGTATATCCCCGACTTACGGAGCGGTCCCATTGCTGATCACTGGGGTGGTGGTATAGGTACATATACCTGGCAGCCGAACCTACGTAGGTGGGAAATTTTCGGTGCCGACCCTTGCGCAAGTTGGATGGGAGAGTGGATGTTGTAGGCCGATGGTCGAAAGTTGATGAGATTAGCGGCGTGTAACACCGCGTGTCCCCAACATGTAGTTGGTAAATTACAACCCTGAAGGAGTGGTCTGGCAATGCATTTAATCCTTTTAATCAATGCCTCTGCGAGTCCATTTTGAGTGTGGACATGCGGTACGGAGTGCTCAAGTTTGATTCCAGTTGCCATGCAATAATCATCGAATGCCTTTGAAGTAAATTCTCCGGCATTGTCCATTCGAATAGACTTTAAACGATAATCAGGGAATTTATTCCTTATTTGTATGATCTGGGAGATCAACTTTGCAAAAGCATGGTTCCGTGTTGACAGCAGGCAAACATTGGACCATTTAGAGGAAGCATCGATGAGCACCATGAAGTACCGAAACGGCCCTGAGAGGGGCTGAATTGGACCACATATATCCCCTTGAATGCGTTCCAAGAACGCGGGGAGTTCATCCTTCACCTTTAGGGGGGACGGTTTAATGATCAATTTCCCCGTAGCGCATGCGGAGCACACGAAATCATCGGGATTCGGGAAATTTTTCACATTAACATTATGACCGTTCGAGTTGTTAATTATATTTCTCATCATCCTAAGACCGGGGTGGCCTAACCTATCATGCCAAAGGCAGAATAGTTCGGAGCTTCTAAAGACAGTCTTAAGGGTAGTGTAAATAGGTGGTGCTACTATCTTAGTGTAGTACAGCCCAGTAGCTAATGAAGGGAGTCTTTCGACAACATGTTTACCATTTTCGTCGCGCTTGGTAATGAGTAGGAACTCCTTTCCATTCTCATCATCATCGGTTTCGACATGGAAACCATTTGCGCGGATGTCTCTAAAACTTAAGAGAGTACGAGTCGACTCCGGATACAACAATGACTCTTCAATGATCAGAGTTATTCCGTTTGGGAGTATGATAGTTGCTCTTCCGGAGCCAACTACATTCGGACCGCAGCCGGCGATCGTCATTATGTTACCAGGGTTTTTGGTAATTGACTCAAAATACTTTGTTTCTCTCAAGATGGTAATGGTGGTGCCGCTATCAGCAAGGCACGTTTCCTCCATTTCGGCGCCACACGCGTTCTAAAATATAGTGCCTAATTAATATAATGGAGCGAGGAAGATGCTACATCAAGTAAGTAAAACACAGAAACATTTCAGAACATCACATAATCAAATAATGGAATAAATGGATAAATGTCATCCAATCGCCAGAAAACAAATAAATGTTATGCTCTCATAGAGCTTACAACCATATCGAGTAATTGTATCTGATTATTGCGGAAAAAGGAATCATCACAACAAAATGGAGCTCAGGTGGATTCTGCGAGGAAATCACCAAGCTCAGCCAGTATCTCAAGGTCAGTGGGGGGCTCTGCGCTGGCCATCATCATGGACAAGGGGCCTGGCTGAGGTGGCGGGGGCACAACGTGCTCAACCTCCATGGGCACAGCGGCGTCCGTGGGGTCCGCCGAGGGTTCTGCCACTTGTGCTACGTCCTGCGCCACTATGTGCGTGACGTTTTGCACAGGCGCCGCTCCGGGCGCC
Organism: Avena atlantica; assembly: GCA_910589765.1. Taxonomy (NCBI): domain Eukaryota; kingdom Viridiplantae; phylum Streptophyta; class Magnoliopsida; order Poales; family Poaceae; genus Avena; species Avena atlantica. The sequence continues at coordinate 419,093,924 of OU342733.1, read as the reverse complement.
AGTGGTGCCTCAACCTGGAAAAGATGCGCCTCGCGCGCCTTCTTGTTGGCCTTGAACACGTCGACGACGTGTTTAGGGGCCAAACACTGCCTGGAGAAGTGAGTCTTGGAGCCACAGCGGAAGCAGTCCTGGGGCCTCGCCTCCCCCTTGCCCGCCTTGCGTTGCTTGGCCGGGTTGGAGGAGTTGGGTCCCTTCTTGCCTCTCTTCTTGTGGATGGGCTTGCGCACCTTGTAGGCACCAGCATTGGCCTCATGACTTGGGCCCCCTGCGAAGGGTTGCGCGGAGAAGTTCTTTTTCAGAACATTATCCTGCGCCTCGGCCACCTGGAGAGCATCAATAAGCGCTGCATATTCCGTGAATCCTTCCTGACGAAAGTTTCGCGAGGACTGGATGTTGTCCGGATGGAATGTGGAGAGGGTTTTGTCTATCTTCTGCTGGTCGGTGGTACTGGTCCCACATAGCTGAAGAATAGTACAAATCCGGTGCAACCTGGAGTTGTACTCTCCCACCGTCTTGAAGTCCGCAAACCTCAGACGTATCCAATCTGCCTCCGCCTGTGGCTAAATGGTGTACTTCAGCCTAGAGAACCGCTTGTTGAGGGCGGTCCAAAGGGCAGAAGCACTCCGTTCTGACATGTACTCATTCTTGAGAGTCTCACACATGTGATGGCGAAGGAAGTGCAGGGCTTTGGCGTTATCCGCCGGGATGGTTTTGCTGGGGGCCGTCGGGGTCCCCTCAATCAACGCATCCTTGATGCATCGGCCCTCAAGGACGATCTCAACGTCCGAGGCCCAAGTCAGGTAGTTAAGCCCATCCTGGGTCAACTCCGGGAACTCGCGGCTGACGATTCCGGTCATCTGCAATTTATGCAAAGAGTGTAAGATTACAGCAGGTAATCGGTTGCATAAATGCGATAATCGATACAATAATTCAAATATGACGGCGTTCTAAAATTCAATTTAAAAAACGGTGCAAGCTATCTATGAGATACAAAGTATTAAAGACATGCGGTAATTAATAACTATAGTAAAACATAGTTCAAAAGCTTGTGTAAAAACGGATCGAAAGATAGGGCCAAAAACGGTCCAACCGCCCGTGATCGCGTGCTGCCAAACGGCTCAACTACCCGTGTCTCTGCGCGCCCGGTCGGCTCCAGACTGTCCCTGCCCGCGAAGCGGGGGAACGGAGCTAGCAGAGCTAGTTCCCGACTGGAGCGGCGGTGTCGGCAGCGGGCCAAACCAGTGGCGCGATTAGCGTGTGGGCATAGTCGGCGAATGTCGCAGAAGCGGTCGATATATAAAAAAAAACGGTCCAATAATAAAAAAAACGGTCCAAAGGTGGCCCATGGCGCAGCACCCGTGGCACGCACAGCAGCAGGGCGCAGCACTCGCGGCGCTGGGCGGCGGCGGCCGTTGGCGCGCGGCTCGGCCGGCGGCGGCGCGAGCGGGCGGCCTGGCCACGGGACGGCGGCGCGCGCAGCGGCGAGCGCGGCCAGCGCGGGCGTGGCCAGCGAGGCAGCGGCGGCCTGGGGCGGCGCGACCAGCGCGGGCGGCGCTCGGCGGCGCACAGCGGCCAGCAGCCGGCGGCAGCGCGCATGCGGCGGCGCGGGAGCGGCGAGCGCGGCCAGGCGGCGGCTCGGCCAGCGCGGGTGTGGCCGGCGAGGCAGCGGCGGCCTGCGGCGGCTAGCACGGCCAGCGCGCGGCGGCGGCTCGGCCAGCAGGGCACGCGGCCAGCTGCAGTGGCGCGGCGGCGTGGCCAGCGGGGCCACAGCGGAGGCGCGCGCGGGTGGCGGCCTCGGGCAGCAGGGCGGCGAGCTGCGCACGCGGGTGGCGACTCGCGGCGCACGGGGGCGGCCGGCTGGCGCGGGCGTGGCCAGCGGGGCCTCGCCGGCGGCAGGGAGCGCACGGTGCGACACGCGTCGCGGGTGGCCGGCGTGCGGTGGCGATGCCGTGCGGTGCCGGCAGGGCCAGCAGCGGCCCAACGGCGCGCGGCCAGCGCGGTGCGGCAGCGGGCGCGGCGCGGCGGCGAGCGGCCAGCGGCGGCCCGGCACGCGGCGGCGGCCGGGCACGCGCGGCGGCGGCGAGCGGCCAGCGGCGGCCCGGCACGCGGCGGCGGCCTCGCACGCGCGGCGGCGGCGAGCGGCGGCCCGGCACGCGGCGGTGCATCCAACTGCCAGCCGGGCGTTGGGGGGGCGGGCGCGGCCATCAGGGCTCGCGGCGGCCATTGCTTGCCATGTACGTGTGCCAGGTGCTGCTTGCCCTTGTTCATCGCGATCGAAAACAAATCTGCTATTCGCAGCGGTACAGATCAGCGGGATCTAAAAAAATAGATCGACACAGCAGGTGCACTGGTACAGTCAACAAGTTTCTGATCCGGGAGTGATTAAATCGACATTGGTCGGCGACAGCGGGTCAGCTCGACTCCCGGAAAGAAAAATCTGTACCTCAGATGGGATCTGATCTAAGATCTGAACGCAAATCTTGAAAGGAAATTGCGAGGCGAATCCATTTTTGCGATCAGATTTGTGTTACCTTCAACGGAAGCCTGCGTGATGCAGGCTCGGCGGTGGCTTGGCGGAGGCTCGACGGAGAGACTCGTGGTGATAACGTGTTGGAACACCCCCTGCCGACTGACCGGTCCCGGGGCTGTTCCACGTCAAAGGAGAAGACTAGGAGAAGGCACACACAGTACAAGTAGATGAAACAGGGAACTTTTATTGATATCTCTCTCGGTAACTCACATACAAAGGTTGTTCCTCTATTTATAGGCAAAAGGGGGATACGATACCCACATGGGCCAACCCTAGCTTGGTAGAGGCCACACCGAATGGGCCTCTACTGGCCCGGTTTCCCAACAGGTACCTCCCCCAGCCACCCTTTTATAAACCCCCATGTTCTCCAGTTTCCGTCACCACTTTCCCGTTTCGTGTTCTTATATTGGAATAACGAATTGACATTTGTAGAAAAGATTTAGTTCCTCCGGTTTATGCACACCATCGGCAACTGCCATCCGCTGTTTCTTTCTTCCAAAGGCAGTTTCTTGCATCAGGCGGCGCCATGTCAACGGCCCAGAGCCCAGCGACCGCGGTGGCGGCGGCAGCGGTGGAGAAGAGCAAGCACTGGGTTCCACACGGCCCTGCGCTGACGGTCTGCGTCGTGACCATCAACCTGCTCATGATCCTCCTCATCTTCTTCTACTTCTGGCGGTTCTTCTCCGGGAAGCAAGGGCCGTCCTCCCTCGGCGGCGCAGACGAGGAGGCATCGTCGTCATCGGCCGGCACTTCCCCGGCGACGTCGCCCAGAGCGTCGAGGCGCCTGACCGACCCCGACCAGCTACCCGTCTCCGTGTACGACTCGAGCAGCGACGACGCCGCCGGCAGGAAGGCCGAGTGCGCGGTGTGCATCGTGGAGTTCCGCGACGGCGACCTGGCCCGGATCCTCCCGCGCTGCGGGCACCGGTTCCACGCGGCGTGCGTCGACGCGTGGCTGCGGCTCCACTCCACGTGCCCGCTCTGCCGCTCCGACGTCGTCGCCCCGCCGCCGGCCGCCGCCGAGCCCAAGAACGACGACCCCAAGGACGACGGCGGCGCGGAGTGCCCGGTGTGAGCTCGGCAGATTGAGATCCACGCCAATGCAGAGGAGAGGAGGAGCACGTAACGGCGGTTACGGCGGAACGGAAGGCGACAAGATTCTTTTCGATCGGTGTCGTTGTGTCCTCGCGCAAAAGTCGGCGAGGTACACGTTGGCTTCGTCGTCTCCTGCTTTCTCGTGTTCATCCTGTTATAAATATATTTTTCTTTTCAGTTTTGCCCATTTTTAGGATCAGTCTTCTCTTATATATTTGATACGGGTATATGATTGGAATTATAGGATTAGTAGTATATTTGATGGAGCATTAGACTTTTGTGTCTCTGCGAGTGACAGAATTAGTAAGATTCAATGTAAATGAGTAGTGATTGAGATCTTCGTTGGATTTTGTTGAGTGGTTTTCTAAGAAAAATCTGGACCATGTGCCCCTTCACTGTCCATGTCCATATAGTCGCGACCGAAGGGAAATTATCATATACGAAGTCATAAATCACTCAAGTTATAATAGATATTCCAATGATGGTAGCATCTTACATGGTGCTTGAAAACACAGAGGGTAATTACACGGTTCATCAAGAATGTTAATGGGGTTTCCACCCACGTAGAAGTGACATATGAACTTGTGTAGAATGTGTACATGAACAAAGTTTAGCAACAACATGTGGACTCTAACTTTTCAAGCAGAATCATTGACTTGAATATGGACACATGACTTACATGAAAGAATCGATTTGATGTTCCATATGAAATTAGGAATCGAGGTAGTTTTCTTTTCACGATAACATAGGGTAAGATAGCTGTAGTTGTGCAATGTTTCTTTTCTCCAAGGCGTCGCTATTGGAATAGCCCTTTCATAGTCCCTGTGTTGCTATGGATGGTTGTTTTCTGTTGCTGCGATTTTCTAATCGCTTCGGTGTGGTCGATTTTCTTTTTATTGTTTCCTTTTCTTTTCTGCCGTCTGTATCTTGATGTCTTGGGATGTGTTTGTGACAGCTCCACTCCACCGATTTATGGCTGGAGAAGGTGAAGCTTCTCGAAACAGTCTTGGCTTCATAGTTTGATGAAGTGAAGCTGAGACGGTCGCTAGTTCATTTTGGTGAAGCCCGGAAAAGGGTGTTCCAACAACTTCACTTTAGTTGGCAAATTCCTCCTCCTTTTGCATTCCTTGTTATCAGTGGCGGAGGACGGAAAAAATATGAGGTAGGGTGAACTCCAAAACAAAAGTAAATATCAACTCCTAATGATTTTTGCCATCGAGAAAGCCCTTTTAAATGTTTTTGTCACCAGTAAAAACAATGCCAACTCAATAAGACTATAAGCAAAATGAAGCATGAAAATTGATAACGTGGCCAAAATACTCTCAGGTTCTCCTTAGAGTTTTACTAGATTGAGAATTAGCTATTGCAAAAAGAAAGATTTAATTTAAATCTAGACTATACCTATTCTTTATTTCACTTTAGAATCAGTTTTGTGCAGTGTTCATTATAACTTTCTCATACGAAGTCCGTTTTTAATATATGACCACTCAAATTGTTCAGAAAAAATATGCACATCTAAATATTTTTTTGTCAGAAATCAAGTTAGGGCAACCGTCCTACCTTTCCCTACTGGGAGCTCCGCCCCTGCTTGTAATGGGAATCTAAGGGCTCTTGTACTTCTTGTATATAAATTAGATGATTCTGGATCCCTGTACGAGAAAGTATAGATGGTGCACAATTTGTTATGTACATAATTCTTGATTTTTAATCAACGACTGGACAGAGGTTTATGTGTTCTTGTAAAGATGTGCAGGTTTATGCAATTCTTTCTATGCAAGATTGAGCTGGTAGATGTAGCGATAGCATAAACATGAGGAGAGGACAAAAGAAAAAAAAAAGACAGCGTAGGCTTTTGATAATCTCTCTACTAACTGAATCTGGAATTCATTTGTTACCCAAACAGTTTTTTCAAGACTCTAGAGTAGAGAGGAATGAAGTTTGGACATGAAGTGCAGTTGGGTGGAGTGGACCTCTTCAAAACACACCCTTAATTAGGTCTTGAAATTAGGTTGTCGCAAGTAGCATGAATAATTAGTATCATCCTAATATCAATATATTTTCCACGAGAAAAAAAATGATTTTCTTGCGGTACTATTTGGAGGTTTTTTCATGAGAGGTAGCATCGGAGATTTTAAGTGGTCTTATTCATTACAAGACAAGATTTGAACGAATGAAATCAGACAAGTAGACGATCACTAAGCAAGTTGCAAACCACTGACCTTTCCACGTATATGCACAGTGTGTGGGAAGTGTCCAGCTCGTACTCTGTAGCTAGTAGCTAGCTCCCGGTCCATGGACATGAAGTCATGGATGGGTGGTCCAGGAGTCGGAGCGAGCTCCAGTGACTTGGTGTTACCAAGTCTTACCGCGACTTGGTGCTACTATTAACCATTTATTCTTGATCCAATGTACCAGATTGATTCTGATTTTGTCTAAATAATTAAAACTACTTGAAAAAAATTAAAACAATTCTAGCCAATCATACATGTTTCGATTTGTATTCTGGTAAAGTTTCATTTCATTTGGATCAAAGGTTTCTAATTAAATAGGTATTTATTTTAAACTAGTGCTAGAAAACGTAAAAAGCTATTTAATCATAAACTAGTTATCCAAATGGCATGAAACATTCATAGGTTTCAAAACGAGCCAATTACACTTTACTAGAATTTTTTTCAATTTTTTCAGAGTAGTTTTAAATATTTAGTTCAAAATTAAAGTCGATCTGGTACATTGGATCAGAAATGGATGGTTGATTATAGCACCAAGTCACCGTGAGACTTGATAACACCAAGTCACTGAAGCTCGCTCCCCAGGAGTCACTGCATGGAGTGCAAGCAACTTTATGGGCACTCGCAGGAGACATCTTTGGTTTCTTCCTGCTCCATCCATGGCCCATGCATAGTGCCATCCGAGCCAGCTGCTCTATCAGGTAACACCTACCTTGCTTACCACCTCGATCGGGGCTCTTGTGCAAATCTAGCCAAAATAGACAGCAACGGCGCTCGCCATGGAGCTCAACACAAGAAAAATACAAAGTTTTAAATAGCCGGCTATTTTATTTAGCGACAACATTTTCAGCGGCTATACAAGGCTATAGCGAGACTATAGCGGACAATTCCATTTTAGCCGTTTTTCAGAAAAAAGAGGAAATTTTAGTCATATCTTGCAAACAAAAAAGGAAAAAACTATGACACAAACATTATTCAAGCTACAATACTCAACGCAAATAAGTATTTAACCATTCAACTCATAATATTTCATTGAATCAGATTGAACTAAGATATTAGAAAAATAAAATAAAAGAAGAAAAAAACAATCCATAAAACATGACCTTTAGCGGCTAAATAGGAGACTAATTTATAACTAAATCGGACTATCGCTGCTAGCTATTCTCTATTTAGTCTATAGACACTAGCCGTAGCGGGAGGACTCTCGAAAGCTATAGCGCGCCAGCTATTTAAAACTTTGGAAATATCATTCCGATGGATCCATGACGTCCTGGTCAGTTGTACCGTCCTCGGATCGTACCCGACGGCGACGTGGTAGCGCTAGGAAAATGAACACAATTGACCGTGCACTACTGCACCACCAACTTCTCGCCGTTTTCTGAGGTTCACGTACGTCTATGCATAGTGTACGGCAGCTAGGCAGCCAGTGTGGCATATATCCTGGAGCTTGACGATATTTTGGAGCAGAAAGATGCATGTTAAATGGAGATGCTAGCTAGGAAATTAGAAGGCATCTTATTATTAGTGCCATGTGGTTGTACGATCAGGTACGGCAGCAGTAGCATCTGGACTAGAGACGTGGATTAGTTAGTTTGTGTTTGTCCCTACTGTGTTGTGTTATCACGAGCTCGAGAATCTTCGGCTCATTTTGTATTTCTGGGGTGATGCTGCTGGCATGATTGGTTCCGTACTCTGCAATTAGCGCGTGTATGGTAGAATATACTTAGTGAAACATACCTTTAAAATAATTTGAATTGTTCAAATGATATCAAAATGAAGTGGGATATAGAATTAACAGGAATACGACAAAGTCTTTTCGATTTGATCGATATGACTAAAATATTTAAGATAAGTATTGGCATAAAATGACTTATATAGAAAGTAATGCCGGCGACAAATGGGGAAGAGTCTGTGTCTCGATCCAAGTCAATAAAAACATGTTGTAAACTGTACTGACCTTGTCACATATGTACAGTACATGGTACCAACGACGGGACACACACTACATCACGGTAGTCATTTAGGGGCACTTCAAAGTGCCCCTAAATGTGATTAAAATGCCCCTAAAGGGTATTAGGGGCACTTTGAAATATGACACTAATACTCATGTCCCTAAAGGCTTTAGTGGCACTTTAGGTGAAATGCCCCTAAAAACTTTAGTGGCACTATGAGAAATGCCCCTAAAAGCTTTAGTGGCACTAAGAGAAATGCCCCTAAAAGCTTTAGTGGCACTATGAGAAATGCCCCTAATCCCCATTAGTGACACTAAGAGAAATGCCCCTAATCCCCATTAGTGGCACTAAGAGAAATGTCCCTAATCCCCATTAGTGGCACTAAGAGAAATGCCCCTAATCCCCATTAGTGACACTATGAGAAATGCCCCTAAACCCATTTAGTGGCAATAAAAAAAGTGCCCCTAAATAATTTTAGAGTCACTACATGTGAACAATGCTACATGTGAACAACCAGAAGCAGAATTTTGAACAATCGGGTTATCCATCACAGTAGTAACAACAGTAGTAACAATCAGCAGAACTTCTGATTTCAAGGTACTCACACTTTCTGGCATAATCTTAAATAGCTCACACTTTCTGGCACAATCTTAAATAGCTCACACATTCTAGAACTCACACTTTCTAAACTAAACTCACACTATCTGGAAGAGATTGCTGCTATGACTCCTCAATTTGTCTCCTCTTCTTACATTGCTGTTGTGACTTCAATTTCTTTTCAAGGGTGCAGGCAATCTCAGCACTTGTTTTCTCAAAGGCTATATCTGTGATCTGCAGATGAAGCCAATCAAATTGCTAAGAAGAGGAGTGAACTGCAATCAAGTTTGTAGATGCAGATGAAGCCAATCAAGTTGTGAACAGCAAGTAACTAAGTTATTTGTAGAACAGCAATAAAGCAATCAAGCAATAAAGGGAAATGATTTGTTAACTTACATATTTTTTGGGCCATTCAATACAGTGTGCTTCTGCATGTCCTGTCAGTGTCATTCTTGCTCTTGGTTTTGGCAGTGCAGTTGTTCTCTTATATACAACATTCACCAAAATTTTGACAAATTCATCATCTTCATTGTCCTGAACTGTTCCCATTTCCACCATCTGTTCACTATTTGGTGAAGATAAACCAACTTCCATTCCTGCCTTTATATTAGTTACCTACAGGAGAAACAAGCAATGTCAGTTTACTTTTTTTTAAGATCATGTCTAAAAAATTTCTATTACCAAACATATTAGTTACCTTCATTGGTTTTCTTCGTCTTGACCAATCGTTTGACTCAGAACTGAATCTCCCTGGTGTTTTCCAATCACTCTTGTTGTTATTTGCATTGTTTTCCTCTAACTTTTCCTGCTTAACCTTGACAAACTGAACATTTGCATCTAGCAAGTCTCTGTAGGAGCACTTTGGTTTCTCTACTTGAGTAACAGAAATGATTTCCACATCTTGAACTATTTCATCAACTTTTCTCTTCTTCTTCTGTTTAGTTGTTGCTTGACTTCCTTCTGTAACAGATTCCTGCATTTCTAAATCTTCTGGTACTTGTGAATTAGCAGTGTGAGATTGTTTGGATGACCTGCCTTTTATTGGTATGATTGCTTGACCTTCTTGTGGTTTTGCTGTGGTTTTTTGTTGTTCCTCTTGATTGCCTTCTGTTAAGTTTGATGTTGAGTTGCTTGCTGTTGATGCTTCTTGTGGCAGTATTTTGTTATTGACTGCTGATTTTGGGGGCAACATCACATCTGTTGTTGCTTCTTTCACTGTTTTTTTCCTTGATTCACTGATGATGTTGTAGTTGTTGTCTTGGTTCCTGCTGCTGCTTCTGGTTGTGCTGACGTTGATTCCTTGACATCTGTTGTTGCTTCTTTCACTGCTTTTTTTGCTTGATTTACTGATGATGATGTTGTTGTTGTTGTCTTGCTTCCTGCTGCTGCTGTTTCTGGTTGTGCTGAGGTTGATTCCTTCACTGCTTTTTTAGCTTGATTCACTGATGATATTGTGGTTGTTGTTTTTTTTGCTTCCTGCTGCTGCTGCTGCTGTTTCTGGCTGCACTCTTGACTTTTTTGAAGTTTGTATTGAATTTGACTCTACTGCTGCAGTTGTTGTTGTATTTGATTCTACTGGCTGTACTATTTGCTTCATTGTTGATGTTTTGTTTCTTGTTTCTGCTTCTTGTGGATTCACTGCTCTTTTTACTTGATTCACTACTCTATGTCCTTGATTAACTGATGTTGTTCTTGTCTTGCTCCCAGTTGCTGCTGATTCTGGTTGTACTCCTTTCTTTGCTGTTGATTCTGGTTGTACTCCTTAATTTGCTGCTGATTCTGGCTGTACTCCTTTCTTTGCTGCTGATTCTGGCTATACTATCTTGCTTCCATATGTTGCTTCTGCTGACAATGCTTTTAGTGCTGCTACTGCTTTTTCTTGTTCTTCATCAATATGCCCTTTATTTGTCCTTTCTTCTTCCTGGCTACGATGATGGTATTGAGATGCCATGAGATAATCAATCTTTCCTTCCATTTCTTGACTCCTTTCCACTAGGGACTTGACCATACTTCTTAGCTGGAAATTTTCTTCTCTAGAATCCTGCAGTGTTGATATTGCTTCATCCAGAAGCACTGATGATTTACTACCTACCATCAGCCCTAATCCATGTACTCTTGTATTACTTGGTTTGTTGAATATTTGAGAGTAAAGATCACCACCACTGAACTCCTCACTTACAAGTTCTGGATTATTGTTGAAATGTCCTGTTATTTTAGCCTACATAAATTTGCAACAAAACAATTATGGCATTGTATTATGTACATTTATATTAGAAAGTAAGAAGTTGTTTTGACATACAATTTTTTCTGCAGAATATGCATCCACTGGTAATCCTTTTTTGGTTGTATGCACAATTCTGTACAGTGTTGACCTAGATACTCGTGCTCGTCGTCTCAGTTCGTGTAGTTTTCAGTTCACACAGTTTACAATCTACATTACAAATTTGTAGTAGTTTATAGTCTATATTACAAATATGCAGCAATCTATATTAATTATTACCTCTTGATCATGGACTACATCATAACTTCTTGTGTCAGCGGTATGTAGACAATTCACCTGATTTGCTCTAGCAGTTTTATTTCTCATTGCCAGTCCCTGCAGAGATGACTTGTTCAGCGTCAGGATAAAATATTAAGCATGCCAAGTCTCATTCAGGGATTTCCAAATAGTCATTCATACATTTACCTTGGATCTCTCAGTATTCCAAGTCTCATTCAGGGATTTCCATTGTTCTTCAGGAATTCTGTTATCACAACCGTTTTCTATATTCTGTCTCAATGACAACTCTAGTTTCCAGTACTTGTTCTTTAGGTAATATTTGAAAGATCTAAACTTTTTGGCAGCTGAAGTCATTACCCAGTCCTTATGTGCTTCAGTTACTGTGAAGAAATCCTATTTAAATCAGCATATGCTTTTGTTAGGACAAAGATATAAGTCATCAGTTTGCTAAAATATAGGCAAATTACATGAAGTTTTGTCTTACCTTCACTGTTTTCCATAACCTTTCTTTTTCAGAATTTGGGACTTTCCTCCAATTTGAGTGAGCCAGAGATACATCTTTACCTTTGACCGATGTACTGATGAAATTAGTTAACTTCGCAGTTTTTGTACCACAGGGTTGTCCCATCAAGTTGAATTGTAGTTTCACTTTGTTATGGGGTCCATGCTTCTGCCAGAACTTTCTCATCTCTGTTGGTCCTCTCCCAGATTTTTTCATCTATGAATAGAATGAATATAGTTATATTTTCAGTATGACAGTTCAAGCATGTAATGAAAAGAACTCGCAACTAGAAGATTACTAGTACTCTTACTTTGGACATTGTGTACTTGCTGATCTTGTAACTGGTCTTGAAACTGATCTTGTAACTGATCCAATGCTTCTTCAGCTTCTTCTTCATGTCCTGCTTCTTCATATTCTTCTTCATATGCTTGATCACCTGTTTCTTCAGCATTTTCTTCATCACTATCATATCCCTGATCTTCAAAATCTTCAGTTTCATGAATCCTTGCATACTAGGAATGTAACATTTATCCAAATATTAACTCCAATTTAACTGCACAACATAGATAAGGCATAACTGAACAACAAGAAAAATGCATGGAGAAGTAGTTATAGCTAACTTACTTCCAGATAGTTAGAGTAAATTCCTCTAGATTTTGCTTGCTTGAGTAGTTCGTTCTGGTGATATTCAGTTGAAGCAATATCTTTGGTGTTGAACTCTCTTTCTGGCAGGTCAAGTTGTCTCAGCTTATTATTTAGATGCTTCAATCTTCTATCTTGGCTATCATTCATGATAGCTCCTGCATCAACAACAATTTAAGAAATTAACAACAATTAAACAAGTATTAATAAGTACAACTCTGGAAAATGTCTCACATTTATTAAATACTTGTTCCATATCAAAGAAATCACGTATTGTAGGACAAATAACAGCATGCCAATCAGTTTCAACCGAGTCTTGCACGTAGTACGCTTGTTTTGCTTCGCTTGCAAGTATGAATGGTTCGAAACTCTTATCCTTGTCATCATAAAGATGATTAAAGTTTACCTCAGTTATTCCAAAATCTCCCAACTCTCTAACCCCATTACTTTTTATCCAGTCACACTTGAACAGAACTACATGTGCTTCATTTGAATAATTTAACTCTATGATTTGATTTATTCTACCATAGTATGTTACATCCCCTACAACAGGATTCTTGTCCTTAACACTAGCAAAACTAGATGTTTTTGCAACAGTGGAAACCCCATCACATTGTGTTGCTTTTCCTAAACCATACGATTGTGTATGGTATGTGCTTCCATTGATACAATAGCTACTGTAGCTTTTGGCCATCATGTATGGCTTATGAGCTAATAATTTATCTTCAACTGGGGGTGCATCAATTCCTTGATCTATTTGATTTTGTACCTAGAGAGAGAGATAAAGATAAACATGTAAGTACAGCTGCTCATCATTACTTTTAGTTGAAACATTCTATCATTGTTAAAGTTACTTACACGCTCACAAAACCATTTTGCAAATGTGTTGTGATGTTCTCTCTCAATCTCTCTTTTTGACTTTCTTGATCCATTTGAAAGCAACTTCATATGCTCTCTACATGTTTTACAAAGGTATTAGCAACTTCATAGCCTATGTTATTAAATTAAATGAAAGTTGAAAGGGACAGTCAGGGCAGGAACTCACTGGGCATATTTCTGAACATCTGGGTAGTTCACTAGCACACACCTTTGGGCTTGTGTCCATGATACCTCATCTAGTTTAATAGAAGAAAAAGCAGACAAAGGCCTGCCAATTATCCTCAAGTATGGATGCAAATCAGCAGAGTAACCAGGATTATCATCATGCCTGCGAGGTCTATTTAGTTTGGTGGCACAGTCCTTCAAATATCTTGAACAGAAAGTAAGGCATTCAGAAAATGTGTAGTTCTCAGCAATTGATCCTTCTGGGTAATTTGTGTTAACTACCATGTCCTTCATTGTACCCATGAACATCTCAGTACTCCACATGTCTATGTACTGCACTAGCCCAGCTACTCTAACTTCAGATGCAAGGTGGACAGTGACATGAACCATCATGTCAAAGAAAGAAGGAGGGAATATCATTTCTAGATTACACAGAATTTCTGGAATCTCAGCTTCCCACCTCTCAATTTCCCTGACATCTATAACTTTAGAATATAGAGCCTTGAAGTATCTGCACAACCTTACTAGTGGTATAGATACACTGTGAGGCAATGACCTACACAGTGCCAAGGGCATCAAGTCCTGCATTATAATGTGGCAGTCATGACTTTTTAATCCTATCAATTTTTTGTCATCCAGATTTACTTTTGAAAAAAAGTTTGATGCGCTATCCATCTGGGAATCTTGCATACTTAATAACCGTGCAGAAAATCAGTTTCCCTTGTGATTCCATCTGATAAATTACTCTTGGAATTCTAGGTTTAGGACCTGACATATCTGCATGCAAATCAGTTCTAATATTCATTTCTTTTAGGTCCAGCCTAGAATTTAAGTTATCCTTTGATCTGCTGTCCACATCTAGTACAGTGTTAACTATGTTTTCCAACACATTTTTCTGTACATGCATGATGTCAAGGTTATGTCTTACAAGGAGTGTCTCCTAATATTCTAGTTGGAAGAACACACTTCTCTTCTTGAAAGTTTCCTCCACACTGTGAACATAGATATCTTCATTCTGTTCATCGACATTCCTCCTTTTTCTATCTCTCTTCTTGGGTATTCGTAACTTACCATATTATGTTACCAAATTTGCAGTCATGTCAGATATTTGTTTCCCTGTAGGTTGAACTGGTGGTTCCCTCAATTCTTCTTTTCCATTGAAAGAATCAATATCTAGCCTATAAACATGGTCATCATCCAAAAATCTTCTGCTCCCTAGAAATAATGTTTTCTTCCCATGCTTTAGCCACCTGGAGCAAGTGTTTGTCAGACAGTGAGAACAAACAACCAGGCTCTCACCACTAAGACATCCTCTCCCTAGCCAGTCAGATAATGTCCAAAGCAAGGCAGCACGCAAAAAGAACTTGTCTCCAGTAACTGCATCATACGTCCAGACTCCAGATTTCCAAAATTCTTGGAGATCTTCTACTGTAAGCTGCATGTACACGTCTAACTCCTTTCTAGGACCCTTCCTACCAGGGACAATCACATTCAAGATGAAATTGGACTGTTTCATGAAAATCCAAAGAGGAAGGTTGAGTGGAAATAGAACAATAGGCCATATGCTGTAGGCCAAGTTTTTGGTCCCAAATAGGTTGAATCCATCCGTTGCCAGTGCAAACCTAACGTTCCTAGGGTCATCACTAAAGAACTTGTGTCTTGAGTCAAATGATTTCCAAGATGGGGAGTCTGCTGGATGTCTCATCATTGCATCTTTAGTTCTGCCATCACTGTGCCAAGTCATGAGTGGTGATATTTTAGAACACATGAATAGTCTTCTAACTCTAGGCTTTAGCTTGAAATGTCTAATTACTTTGTTGGGAACCCTGTGCATCCTTTTTCCACTAACTCTTGTACTCTCACTCTTCCATCTATTAGTTTTGCAGACAGGGCACTCTGATGCATTTGAATAATATCCTCTAAACATTATGCAGTCGTGCTTACATGCATCAATACTCTCGTAGCCTATACCTACATCCTTTATGTATCTTTTGGGTGCATGGAAATTTTTTACTTCAGAAATGGTGTGCCCCTCTGGTAGAACCTCTTTGAACAGTGACAATAGTTCATCATAGCAAGCATTAGGAATCGTCCAAGTATTTTTAATGTTCATTAGCCTAACTAGGAAATGCAATTTTGAAAAAGATTTGCATCCTGGGAACAACTCCTGGCTGCCATCCCTCACTAGTTTCTGATAAGCTTCTGGATCAACATCTACACCAGTATCATAAATTTCCTCCTCATTACACTCATCCTCACTGTCATGGGCTTCATCTAGTCCTAAACTTGCAGTGTCATACATGCCAAAATTGTCAAGAAGCATGGTGTCCATCTCATAACTATCAACTAAGTCATCAGAATCAGTATTATCATGTTCCTCTAGCAAAGTTGATTTAGGTTTAGTTTCAGGTTCAGGTTGGTCATTATTTTCGCCATGGAATATCCATTTGGGATAAGAATTCATGAACCCATTGCATACCAAATGTTCAGTAACCAGACTAGCAGATATCCAAAATCTATTATAACAGATTTTGCATGGGCATAAAACTTTACTTTGCATTCCTGCATGTTTAGCAGCATGTGCTAAAAATTTACCAACCCGAGCAGAATATTCAGGACTTGATCTAGGTGCAGTTAGCCAGCTCTTATCCATGTTTATCTAATTTTACCAACCCCAGCAGAATATTCTGAGTTATGACAAACTATAACAAACATACACACAAGGAACAATTAAAATTTGCCTGCAATTCGGTCAATTATGGAGTCAATATTCAGTCAATCCATGGTATTATTCAGTCAATATATAGCAGCATAAATAAGAGTTAGTAGGGAAATCTTACCAGACGAACTTGGCTCGCCGTAGTGGTAGGTGGAGCTACATGTCAGGAACGAACGTCGGGGATCACGTTCATCCATTCCCTGGAGGAGGAGATGCGGCGGTGGAGATCTATGCCTGGCGAAGGAGGAGGAGGGCGACACGATGGTGGAGCACGGAGATGCGGCGGTGGAGATCGATGCCTGGCGGAGGAGGAGGAGGGCGACGCGGCGGTGGAGCACGGAGATGCGGCCTGGCGGTGGAGATCGATGCCTGGCGGAGGAGAAGGAGGGCGACGCAGCGGTGGAGCACGGAGATGCGGCCTGGCGGTGGAGATCGATGCCTGGCGGAGGAGGAGGAGGAGGAGGGCGATGCGGCGGTGGAGCACGGAGATGCGGCCTGGCGGAGGAGGAGGAGGGCGACGCGGCGGTGGAGCACGGAGATGCGGCCTGGCGGAGGAGGAGGAGGGCGACGCGGCGGTGGAGGGCGAGCGGTGGAGGGCGAGCGGTGATCGAGCTGGTAGCCGAGCGAGTGCAAATGTAAAAAAAACTAGCCGAGTGAGTGAGCTGGCCCGGCCCAATGCGACAATTCGTCTCGTCAAAACTCACCGTCTCCTCAACTCTTCCTCGTCTCCTCAACTCCCCGTATCCTGTTGCAGTTGCAGAAAACCCCACCTTCTCGTCTCCTCAACTCCCCTGCCTCAGAACTTCTCCCCGTCTCAACTCCCAACTTCTCCTCCCCTTGCAAGACCTCGTCGCCGGCGGTCTGTGCAGTTGCAGAGTGCCCCGTCTCCACCGCTCACTCTACTGTTGCAGTTGCAAGACCTCATCGCCGGCGGTCTTCCCCTCTCACTCTACTGTTGCAGTTGCAAGACCTCGTCGCCGGCGGTATGTGCAGGAATGGCGAATATTCCCATCGACCCTGTGCCTTTCCTGCCTCGAGGATTTGAGATTATGCAGGTTGAAGGTCGGCTGGTACTTCGAAGGGTGGTGGTTCCTCGTCGACAGCGTCAAAATAAACAGTATGCCATTGCTTCCATTCATCCTCTGCCAGATGTTGCTGGCCCTGTCCCCTTCTTTAATATTCGCGATGTTCTTCTGGATTTCCTGCATAATGAGGCCAGGGTGGGGTTTGGGGAGGTTCAGGCTTGCCCTTTTGGTGCGTCTTATGTCCAGTTCACTCATGTTAGTGACAGAGACAGACTGGTTAGGGATAGTCATATTTCTTTTCAAGATGTGCATGTGTCCTTCGTCAAGCACAATGAGGGGATTAACTGGCGTCTAGTTCAATTTAACAATGAGTGTTGGGTTATGCTTGTCGGCCCCCCTTGGACCATATGAACACTGAAGACATTAGTGCTATTTTTAATGGAATTGGTAAGATGCTGATGTGGGAAAGAGATCATGAGAACAAAGGAAGAATCCTTGCTAAGGTGAGAGTAACTGATCTGGCTGACATTCCTAAGAGTGTCAAAATGACACTTGGAGATAGTGAAGACTCTGAGTCTTGGACTTTTTCTGTGGAGATCCTACTCAGCAACCTTCTTGGAGGGGTGCCACCAGATGAAGACCCTGCTCCTGATGATGGTGAGGACCCACACCCTGTCCCTGTGGTGGATGCTCCCTTTGTCCCCCAACCACCTCCTCCACCCCCTCCACAAGATGACAATGCTGGTGAGTGGGACCAGTGGGTTATACAAAATGTTGCCCAGAATGTGCCTATTAGACCCATCCAGCAAGATGGTGAAGAGCTTCAGCCTGACAATCTGCATTCCCCTCCCCATGTTGTTCACAGTGGGATTTCTACCTCCTCCCCTGAGCTGATAGTTGACCTTACCCAGACTGCTAATTCTAATGATCAGGAGGTGAACCAAGCCCCCACTGCTGAACAAGCATTTGATGGAGCTCTGCATTTGATCCAAGCACATTCAGGAGGTGAACCAAGCACTAGGATCCAAGCACATTCAGGAGGTGAACCAAGCATTAGGGATGGACTGCTGAATATTCTTGACGCTTATGCTGATCCTGATGATGATGATTCCATCTCTGTTGCTGCTGAAAATGTGGACATGGATGGTGATTTCTTGATGGAGGACAACAACTTGCTTGATCCAAATGAGGCCCATCTCCAGATTGTAATGGCTTACACTCACTTTATGGCAACACCTGATCTCTTGTCAGCAAAGTTCAGGTTCTCTCAACAGGGCCTGGAAATTTGGGATAGGTTCTTTGCTCCACACATCCAGTGTGAATCTTCTTCTTAGAAGAGGGCAAAATTTGAGATTCCTGTAAGTTGGTGTAACTTTATTACTCTTATGCTAATCACTCCTGAGAAATTTAATTGGCTAAGAACCTATTACTCTTATGTTCAGGATTCTCTGGATCCTGGCTCTTCTGAGATAACCCCCTTGGGTCCTTCAAAGAAAAGGAGAGGTGCAGGTCCCATTGTTGAGACTGAGGTGAGAAGAAGTCCAAGAATTGTTGAGACTGAGGTGATTTTAATTGCTCTGATTTTAATTGTTGATATGGTTTCAAAAGCCATATCAATTGCTCTGATTTTAATTGTTTATCCTGTCATGCTGAACCCCCCTTCTCTTGGCATTAAAAACCTGGCTGTTAATTTTTGTAAGGTGGCTGAGGAAAACCTTGACACAAAACTGCAGAGGAAGAGCAAGGTTGCTGACAAGGCAGTAAAGCCACCTGGTGCAGCAAAAAGGTCTTCTGGAGCTGCTGCTAGTTCCAGTCAAGGGGATAAAAATAAGAAGGAGGTTGTTGGGCCCTGTGGGAAGCAGGCCAAAAATAATATGAACTAATAAGTTTCCAATGTTAGGAAAACTCTACTTTTGGGTGGTCATCCCTGGACATGTGATCCAATGGATTGTTCTTGTTATGTATCTTAGCATGTGGCTCTTGTTATGGATTGTTCTTGTTATGTATCTGAGTATGGTAGATGTTCCTTTCTTTTTATGAACCATGTTACTCCTTGTGTTGCTGAATGTATGTGTGGCTAATGTTCCGTATGGATGTATGTGTTGCTATATGATGTATGTTTCATATGGATGTGTGTTCCTTTTTATGAATAAATTGTGTGGCTATCTGAGAAGGAGATTTGGAGCCCGTCCTCCATGAAGGACTTTATTTTTTGGTGTTGAAAAGTTCAATTTTAAAGATTAAAAAAAACTGAAAATACTAGGATGTAGAGAATGATTTATATTACGTGTATAGAAAAAATTATGTGAAAATACTTTGAGTTTTAGCCTCAGCAAAAAGAGAAAAATTTAGATATGAACGTGAATGGTACAATTTTAAATGGGCCTCCGTTTTATCAAAGATTGTCATATTTGTTTTTTCTGTGCCCGAAACACAAGATATTTTTTATTGAAAATTTACAGACTTGTACATATTGTTGGCTACACGTAGGTATTTTTTCAAAAATACTTGATGCTTTTGAAATTTTTGAGAAGGACTCTAGTGAGCCTGTCCTCCAAAACGACTATCCGCAAATAAATGGGGCTTCTCAAGGACATAGATGGTTCCATCTCTAGATTTAATCATGACCAAGAGAGTACCAGATGAGAGGAGAGATACGTGGTGGTAGCTCGTGACTAGATCATGTAAGCGCGTGTTGTCGCGCCCATCCATTTCGACTCTAATGTTAGAAAGCAAAACAAAATATTAACATAGGAGGGGAACATTGCTACATTAAGATACACATCACATTAAGATGCACATTAAGATACATATCACAGTAAGATACACATTAAGATACACATCACATTAAGATACACATCATAGTAAGATGATCAAAGATCCAAGATACATAACACAGTAAGATGATCCAAAATAAATTCAGTAAGACATTATAGTAGACACAACTCAACTAAATAAAACCGACTGCTACTAAACATCATAAACATGGACTTGTTCAACTTACTAAACAACACAACTACATTAGACTTCAGACAACAAAAGATGAAACACTACAAACTTCTTCTCCTTCCAAGGTCCTTCCAAGGTTCTTCTGTACAAGCTTCTTCCAAGGTGAAACACTACATTCTAATCTCAACAAAGTTGAGACCAAGGTACTTCTGCATATGCTTGTAGGGGTTCGTAGCATGGAAAACAAAAATTTTCTATCGCATACAAACAAACAAGCCAAGATCTATCTACTAGATTGTAGCAACGAGTCGATGGAATAACTTACCCTCGAAGATTCCAAAGCGGTTAACGAGAGCAGATTCTCGTGGGTGATGTAGTCATACTCTTTCCGATCTCAAGATCGCGTAGACGATCCTTCCGGCGCCACGTTCCGGCAGCGCTCCCGCAGTCGGTCACACGTTCGGTACTCGACGAAGACCTTCCTCTCCCTTGTTCCAGCAGGCAGCGGAGGTTGTAGCACTCTCCTCGTGATTCCGGCAGCACAACGGCGTGGTACCGGAGGTAGAGGGGAAATCCCGCAGGGCTTCGCCTTAAGCCGGTGCGAGTATGGTGGAGCTTATGAGAGAGGCTATTAGTGGTCTAGTAATTAGACACACCAATTAGAAGGCTCTAAACCAATTAGAAGGCTCTAAACCGTTGGCTAAAGCAATTAGAAGCTCTAAACCAAAACGGCTCTAAACCGGGAGAAATAGATAGGAACTTGTGTGTCTTGGAGGGGCAGCCCTGCCCCTCCCTTTATAGGTGGGAGGTGCGGCCAAGGGGAGGGGAGTCCCTCCCCAACTCGGCCTAGAGGTGGTGCGCCGGTTTGGGAGGAGGACTCCCTCCCCAACTCGGTTTCACATAAACCTCCTTCTCCTCTTTACCAAAACTAGCCGTTTGACTTTTCAAACTAGCCGTTTGACTTTTCAAACTAGGATTTGAATAAATCCTCTATTTGGTACAGCGATGACACTTAGTACATGATGCAATCATACCAACTTGATATAACACATTCATGTACCCTTCCCCCCCGGAGTGCCGGACATTCCGGAACCTTCTAGAATGTTCCCGACGAAATCACCGGAATCATTCCGCAACTCCGAAACGAGACTTTCCTTATATGAATCTTATTCTCCGGACCATTCCGGATCTCCTCGTGATATCCCGGATCCCATCCGAGACTCCGAACAACATTCGGTCTCTTTCTCATATTACCATAACTACTCAAACAACGTCGAATCCTTAAGTGTGTCTCCCTACGGTTCGTGAATTATGCGGACATGATCGAGACACTTCTCCGAACAATAACCAATAGAGGAATCTGGAAATTCATATGGCTCCCACATATTTCTACGATTACTTTGCGATCGAATGAACCACTTACATACGATACCAATTTCCCTTTGTCTCACGATATGTTACTTATCCGAGGTTATGATCGTCGGTATCTCTGCATACCTAGTTCAACCTCGTTACCGATAAGTACTCTTTTCTCGTTCCCGTGATATGTGATCCCTTGTGACCAAGTCACATGCTTGCAAGCTAATTGGATGACATTCCACCGAGAGGGCCCAGAGTATATCTATCCGTCATATGGATGGACAAATCCCACTCTTGATCCATGTGTCTCAACCAATACTTTCCGAACACTCAATGCCACTTTTATAGCCACCCTGTTACGGTGTGGTGTTTGATGACATCAAAGCATCCATCCGACAAAGGTGATATGCATGATCTCATGGTCGAAGGAATTAGGTTACTATGTATCAGAAAGCATATAGCAATTGAACTATTGAAATGACTTGATCTTTATGCTACGCTTATCTATAGGAGTATGTCCATCACATCATTCTCCTAATGATATGATCATGTTGTTAATAACATCTCTATGTTCATGATCAGGAAACCATGATCATATATTAACCAACAAGCTAGTTTAACAAGAGGCTATACTAGGGACTTCAAATTAAGTTTACAAATCACACAAGTATTAATGTTTCCTGTTAATACAATTATAGCATGGTATGTAAACATTTATCATAAGTGTGAAGATATGATAATAACCACTTTATTATTGCCTCTTGGGCATATCTCCAACAGTCTCCCACTTGCACTAGAGTCAATAATCTAGTTTCAAACCTTTGTGTATATAACACCTATGGCTTTCCGGTGTTGTAAGTACACGTTCGCTAGTGGTCAACTGATCTCCGGATCTGACACTTCCAGGTCCGTGTGTAATTGCATGTATTTGCGTCTCTACGCATCACTCATTCTCTAATGAGATGGCTTCGTACAAATTTGGTCCTTTGGTGTGACCTTTAGTTCTTTGGGGTTAAAACATGTTGACAATATTGTCGTACAATATATCTTCATAGTATTATCCCATTGTGAACTACACCTAGTTTGATAACAAACTACTTGACACAAATGCCCTCTTTTGCTGCTATAGTAGCAGTCATATACTTAGCCTTTTGTTGTAGTATCTGTCACAATGTCTTAACTTTGGAACTCATCCAAATCCATTATGGAACTTACTTTCCATTATATTGTGCCACCCTTAGTTTAGATTGAGATAAACTTAATTTGTACTTTGTGACAAAACTAGTATCAATGTAGTACTTTTACAATGAACTAACCATCTATTTGTCACTTCTACAAACAATATATTCTTAGTTCTTCCAAAAGATCATAAGAATATCCTTACTATTGTCCAATGATCATCTTACGAATCATTCTGGTATATGCTCACAACATTTAGAGCATAGGACATATCTGGATTTGTACATATCACAGTATGATTGATATAAATACTCTTTGTGATTTCATACATCAAGTATCAATCTATACTTGATTATTTGTTTCACTTTACCAAATGTCAATACACTTGAATATATCATCAACATTGAACTCTTTCAATCCTTTCTGTGCGACAAGAACCTTTTCTTGTCGTTTCTATATTGAACTCATTCAATATCTCGTCTATGTACTTCTGGCATAACCATATTAGCGTCTATTGATGCCAAATATTTGGGTTTTGCCTAAGTCTTTCATCGGGATGAAATTCTTAATATGTGTTAATAAAAGATACATTATTTCCAATCAACAATATGTCTTCCACATAATGTATTAGAAACATGTCTTAGCGCTCCCACTTAATTTCTTGCAAATGCAAGCATCTTCATTGTATCTAATGAATTTTTAAACTCCTTTAACAGTTTCATCATAGTGAAGATTCCAACTCCGCAATGCTCACTTCAACCATTGAAGTTTACATATGCTTTTAGCATCCTTTGAATTAACAAAACCCTATGGACCGTGTTATGCACATGTCCTAGGTAACGATTCTATTAGAAGAACTTGTTTTGTTTATTCAACTACCATATAACAAATTATATGCAGTGGTTGCTACATTAATCCGTCTAGACTAAATATCACTATGAAAGATCAAATCTTGTCATAGTCAACCTTTGAACATTGTTGTGAACTCTTTCCCAACATGTCGACTATTTCATAGATGTAAAACATCCATGTCTATTTCTTTATTGATCCAAACACGACTGTAAGGTCTTACACCTTTCTCGAGGGTCCTTCAAATTCAAAACTTGATTTCTCGTGTATGGAACTATCACGGATTTTATGGCTTCAAGCCATTTGACGGAGTCAGGGCCCATCATCGCTTCTTTGCATGTAGTCGGTTCATTATTCTCAAATAATGATTCAACCCTCAAATCTTGGTATTTGATTGTTTACCCGACCTACTTGTTTCAATAGGAACTTAGATCTCCGTGATCACAACCTTTGAGGCACGTGAGCCATGAGCATTGTTGCTGCCTCCGGAACACTTTTCGGCGTTGCGCAACTCTGCACATATAGCTAAGGTTCTTTTAACCTTATCAAAGTTCTATTGTCCTCCCACTTAACTTTTCACGAAAAATTCCTTCTTAAAGAAACTTGACGTTCTAAGCGACAAACACTTTTGTTTCCGGTGTTATGGAGAAATACTTAACAAAGACAGATTCATCCGACTTTGGTTGCAAACATCTTTCTTATGTATAGCATACCAATGTTTAAGAAAGGACTACTTGGGTTTTATCCCAAACCATAACATATGGTGTCGTTTCAACGGATTATGATGGAGCTCTTTTCAGTGGAAAAACGGTAATCTCTAATGCTTTTAATCTTTAAAATACAATGGCAATTTTATGAATTACACCTTTGATCTCACCATGTCAAACAAGGTTACATATCTCGAATGCTCCATACTCTTATGGTGTTTCGGTAAATGCAAATCCACGGAACGATTCCTTAAATCTTAGGTATTATGCTAAACTCTGTAACTCAAATATCTTCCTTTATGATTTTTATCATAAACTGTTTATATTCTTGTTACAATGATTTTGCACTTCATCTTGAAAGTCTTTGAACTTTTCAAATGTTTCATACTTCATCCTTATTAAGTAAATATTCATTCACTCAAATTTTCGGAGAAAGCATATGAAGTTGAAATCCATCGCTCTTGACTACACATAATGGACTTCGTACAGCAATATGTACAAATTCCAATAAGCTAGTCTTTCGTTCCCTTTTGGCCTATGAACGAAGTTTTAATTATCTCTAGGAAAGTTTCACAAGCGTCATTTGATCAAAATCAAAAGACTCCAAAATTCCATACATATGGAGTTTCTTCATGTTTTCTTTCCAATATAATTTAAACGGCGATGTCACTTCCTAAGTGATCTTTCAATCAATTTGTCTTTCGACATTTTTAGCACTAGTTTTATGAATGTGATTTCTCCAACGAGATTTTGTGAATCATCCATCTTTTATGGATTACGACAATTATTTGAACAACCCTTTTGTTCTCATAATACCTGATAAAACAAATCTTGAAGGCAAGCTTTGATGTTTAACGAGCAACACAATAACCCTTTATTTGTTCTTGATGAACATCATCACATATTCTTTTGCTAGTTACTTAGGCCATTGTAGTTCATGAATTCTGTTGTTTCGTATGACGATTCATACCAACAAATTCAGTATTAAATACTTAAGAACCACATTGTTTAATAAGCAAAGAATATAGCCATAACATGTATATCATCTATATACTTAAACTGAACAATTCTAGTTTTTTCCTTTCTGCCATATATTTATGAGATTCTCTTTCAGTATTTCCTATTCTGTTTGAAAGAATCTATCAACATCAACAGTGGAGTCATACATATGACATATAGTCCAAAGCGTGTATAGTTAAATACCAATGTCTTTGGACTTGCACTTTGAAGTAGATCACCAAATGTTTGGTGTTCTTTCAAATTCCTTTCTTTAGTAATCTCTTGGTGTAGTAAACATTTTACCTACATCAAATATTCACCCTTATCATGGATTTATCCATGATCAAGTTACTTTTAGCTTGTAACGGTGAATCACGAGTATAATGTTGCTATCCAAAACCTTTTGGAGGATTAGGACAACAAGTGTCTACAACCCTTTGCAAATTCTCATCAAAATATGAGAACATGAACTTTGCCATATTATACTCTATCATGTTGCAACCAAAACTTCGTTTCGGATATCACAATATCTTCCACACATCATGGTTTCTGAAACAACTCTTTCAGATCCTTAGATAACCTTGATATTAGGAGAATCCTTTGAATATCAAGAATCATGGAGACAAACATGATACTTATATACTAACATTGGAATTGTTACTCTTGATTTTAATACCTATTATTAATCTTCATGGAGTAACCGGAACTTTACTGAAAGTTTGCAATAGGACTTTTAAACTTTAGATTAACACTTCAAAAACAATACGATACCAGTTCGTAAAGTAACTAACCAGAATTCTATAGTTCTATCATCTCAATTATAACTAAGCGCAAGGTGGTAAACGGATGCCAATGACTACAACAACTATGCAAATTCACTTTGATTCAGTTTATGATAAATTGAGTTCTAATTAATAATTAAATTAATCTAGGTGAACTCCCACTCAAAACAATATCCCTCACATTGTTTTAGTGATCACACGAACCAAATCCACCACATCAAAACCGATCATCACGAGAGTTGATATAGCTTCAATGGCGAACAATCAACATGTTCATCATATCTACTATATGACTCATGCTCTACCTTTCGGTAATCCGTGTTCCTGAGGCCATGTCTGTACATGCTAGGCTCGTCAAGATCAAACCTTAGTTTCCGCATGAGCAAATCTGGCTTGCTCACGTTGTATACACTTGTAGAATCTAACACACCCGATCATCACGTGGTGCTTCGAAACAACAAGCTTTAGCAACGATGCTAACTAAGGGTGAACACTCTATGACTTGAAATTCATGTGCATGAGGGATCATCTTATAATGCTACCGTCGTCTACTAAGCAATACAAGATGCATAAAGGATTAACATCACATGCAATTCATAATATGTGATATGATATGGCCTTTCTTCTTTTGTGCTTCCGATCTCCATCTTCTAGCACGAACATGATCTCCATCATCACCGGCATTGCATCAAGGTCAATGACGCTGCTCCATGGTTGTCGTCCACCGGCTTCAACTATTACAACTACTTTGAATAGACACGCGGGTCTTAACAGAAATTAAAGACAACCATATGACTCATGCCGGTTGCCGACTTACAATAAGGAACATTGCATACATCATATATAATCACAATCATGGCCATATCACATCACTGCACACCCCTGCAAAACAAAGTTAGACGCCTCTACTTTCTTTGCATATTTTACGTGGTTTGGGGCTTTCAATAAGTGTCGTTCTAACTTACGAACAAGAACCACAACATTGACACAAGTATTGTTAATCACCCGTTGTGTATTGGATCTTTACTATGCTAGGAGAAACAGGCACCCGCAAAGCCACTTATGCAATACAAGTTGCATGTCAAGCGTGGAGCAAGTCTCATGAACGATGTCATGTAAGGTTAGCCCGGGCCGCTTCATCCCAACATACCGCAAGATGCAAAGTACACAAGAAGCAATCGACAATAAAAGCATCAACGCCCACAATGACCATTGTGTTCTACTCGTGCAACAGATCTACATATAGACACGGCTCTGATACCACTGTAGGGGTTCGTAGCATGGAAAACAAAAATTTTCTATCGCATACAAACAAACAAGCCAAGATCTATCTACTAGATTGTAGCAACGAGTCGATGGAATAACTTACCCTCGAAGATTCCAAAGCGGTTAACGAGAGCAGATTCTCGTGGGTGATGTAGTCATACTCTTTCCGATCTCA
Source organism: Avena atlantica (assembly GCA_910589765.1). Taxonomy (NCBI): domain Eukaryota; kingdom Viridiplantae; phylum Streptophyta; class Magnoliopsida; order Poales; family Poaceae; genus Avena; species Avena atlantica. The sequence continues at coordinate 419,066,825 of OU342733.1, read as the reverse complement.
AGATCGCGTAGACGATCCTTCCGGCGCCACGTTCCGGCAGCGCTCCCGCAGTCGGTCACACGTTCGGTACTCGACGAAGACCTTCCTCTCCCTTGTTCCAGCAGGCAGCGGAGGTTGTAGCACTCTCCTCGTGATTCCGGCAGCACAACGGCGTGGTACCGGAGGTAGAGGGGAAATCCCGCAGGGCTTCGCCTTAAGCCGGTGCGAGTATGGTGGAGCTTATGAGAGAGGCTATTAGTGGTCTAGTAATTAGACACACCAATTAGAAGGCTCTAAACCAATTAGAAGGCTCTAAACCGTTGGCTAAAGCAATTAGAAGCTCTAAACCAAAACGGCTCTAAACCGGGAGAAATAGATAGGAACTTGTGTGTCTTGGAGGGGCAGCCCTGCCCCTCCCTTTATAGGTGGGAGGTGCGGCCAAGGGGAGGGGAGTCCCTCCCCAACTCGGCCTAGAGGTGGTGCGCCGGTTTGGGAGGAGGACTCCCTCCCCAACTCGGTTTCACATAAACCTCCTTCTCCTCTTTACCAAAACTAGCCGTTTGACTTTTCAAACTAGCCGTTTGACTTTTCAAACTAGGATTTGAATAAATCCTCTATTTGGTACAGCGATGACACTTAGTACATGATGCAATCATACCAACTTGATATAACACATTCATGTACCCTTCCCCCCGGAGTGCCGGACATTCCGGAACCTTCTAGAATGTTCCCGACGAAATCACCGGAATCATTCCGCAACTCCGAAACGAGACTTTCCTTATATGAATCTTATTCTCCGGACCATTCCGGATCTCCTCGTGATATCCCGGATCCCATCCGAGACTCCGAACAACATTCGGTCTCTTTCTCATATTACCATAACTACTCAAACAACGTCGAATCCTTAAGTGTGTCTCCCTACGGTTCGTGAATTATGCGGACATGATCGAGACACTTCTCCGAACAATAACCAATAGAGGAATCTGGAAATTCATATGGCTCCCACATATTTCTACGATTACTTTGCGATCGAATGAACCACTTACATACGATACCAATTTCCCTTTGTCTCACGATATGTTACTTATCCGAGGTTATGATCGTCGGTATCTCTGCATACCTAGTTCAACCTCGTTACCGATAAGTACTCTTTTCTCGTTCCCGTGATATGTGATCCCTTGTGACCAAGTCACATGCTTGCAAGCTAATTGGATGACATTCCACCGAGAGGGCCCAGAGTATATCTATCCGTCATATGGATGGACAAATCCCACTCTTGATCCATGTGTCTCAACCAATACTTTCCGAACACTCAATGCCACTTTTATAGCCACCCTGTTACGGTGTGGTGTTTGATGACATCAAAGCATCCATCCGGCAAAGGTGATATGCATGATCTCATGGTCGAAGGAATTAGGTTACTATGTATCAGAAAGCATATAGCAATTGAACTATTGAAATGACTTGATCTTTATGCTACGCTTATCTATAGGAGTATGTCCATCACATCATTCTCCTAATGATATGATCATGTTGTTAATAACATCTCTATGTTCATGATCAGGAAACCATGATCATATATTAACCAACAAGCTAGTTTAACAAGAGGCTATACTAGGGACTTCAAATTAAGTTTACAAATCACACAAGTATTAATGTTTCCTGTTAATACAATTATAGCATGGTATGTAAACATTTATCATAAGTGTGAAGATATGATAATAACCACTTTATTATTGCCTCTTGGGCATATCTCCAACAATGCTCTACTTTCATCAAAAGTAGAGATGCCCATCCAACATCAGCAGCAAATGTGAAGTCATTCCACCCTGTGGTGAATCTGATATGTCCAAGTCCCCTCTGTACAGTATAAGCACATGGAATGAAATTATCTTATTCTTCTCCTTCAATGAAATTATCTTCTCCTTGAACTTGAAGATCATGTCCCTGCCTGTACAGATGTGCTATGCCCTGAGTTGGGTACCTGAAGCCATCTACAGCCTTAATTGGCATGAACTGTAATGAAGTTTAAAGTTAGTATTCGATTCTATGTGAAAACTAAAAAAACATATAATGAAATATGTGGAAACTAACCAGTGCATTATGTTCATAGTTGTTCATATTCATCTTGTGTACCCAGAATTGCTTTTCATCTTTACTTTCATAAAACTCATGTTCAGTGACATAAACATCTTTGTAAATGCCAAATAAGATATAAGTCATGTCCTGCTCAATGACTGAAGTTATGTCTGAGAAGATGGTCCTATGCAGAATACTTCTGATGGAACTAGGCACATATCCAACCTCTGTCAATGAGGGAAAATACATGTTAATTATTAAACAATAAGGAGAAACTGTAAGTAGTAGGATTTAGTAGTAGGAAATACCAGTTTGTTCATGAACCTGTTTCTCTTCACCATTAGAGTAAACAGTGACATGGAATAAGTTGGTCAAGTTCAAACCAACATGAGGAAGGGGGTATTCATCATATTCAAATTGCACTACATCTCCTTGTCCTATATCATAAACCCTCCACAAGGATGTCCAGTATGGACCACAGATGATTGTCCTAACATTAGACTTGTTCAGGAACAAATCAAAGTTCCTATATGCTTCACTGTTTGCCACCATCCAATTATTAGGAGTTAATTCATTCAGCCTTTCCCTAAATGAGCAAGGCACTACCTGTAGGGCAAGGAGATGTAACACAGTTCGGTTCATGGGGAAAGCAACACAGTACAAGAAATAATAAATAAAAAGAGACTTACCAAACCATCAATGGGAAATTCATCAACAACGTAGTAACTTGGAAGCTGGTTGCTCTCCTCTGTGTCCTACCACAATTGTGGGCAGGTTGCCCACACACAGCACAGTCCATTCCAAGAAACAGCTGAAAAAGTAGGAATGTTCATTAAAGGAAAGAACAGTGCACTAAAACTAGATGACAGTATATGCATTAAACTAAATCTAGAAAGTGACAAACAGTACACTAATCCAGTACACACTGCATTCAGTTATCAACCATGCACAATCTGAAATTCAGTCGTAAACAATTCATTTACATTCAGTGACTGCAATTCAGTTATCAAGCATTCAGTTATCAAGCATGCACAACCAGGCATAAATAATTCATGGAACAACCAGTAAATCCATAGCCAGTAAATCTATGGAACAATCATTAAATCTATGGAACAATTCATGGAACAACCAGTAAATCTATGAAACAACCAGTAAATCCATAGCCAGTAAATCCTAATAAACATTCAGAATAATCCATAACTATTAATACATAACCCTAATCCATGAATAGTAAAACCTAATAAACAACCAGGATAACTCTAATCGAATCGACACAATAAATCTAGAGGGAAGAAAATGATAGGAAGAACACAATAAGGATTAGAGGGAAACCAAGAAAGAGAATGGAAGGGAGATGCAAAACTCACTGTCAAGCTGTAGAAATGCAGATGGAATCTGGACAAGCAAAGAGCAAAGCTTCTGCAAATGAAGAAGCAGAGAAGGATTAGAACAGAAACCAAAAATAAACTGGAAGGGAGAGGGGATTAGAAATCTTAATCTGGAGGGGACGAACTGCTCTGCTCTCAGAACCAACCTGCTCTCGGGAACTGCTCTGGGAGAGGGGACGAACTGCTCTGGGAGAGGGTCTCTTCGGTTTCCCTCCCTTTATAAATTGCCCACCTCTCACGATGGCTGTACTCCCACTTCCCACGATCCCACGATGGCTGGCCCAATAGTAGTGGGCCTTCCAAAAGTTGGGCCTTCCAAAAGTTGGGCTTACCGTTTGTACTGTCTGCATTTATTCAGAAATAAAAAATGAAACACATTATCAGTCACATTACAGTCAGATTCATATTTATTCATTTTGTGATAACTAAAGTAAGAGTCTGATTCATTTTATGGATCGGAGGAAGTAGTTAATAAATTGTTGCAAGAACTTATCCAGCATGTTGTGATGAATAACACAACAGCATTTGGATTTCTTGCTTAAGGTGTCAAAATAGTAAAAAAAAACTTAATTGCGTTTAACAGTAAGAAATTAAAACAAGCAAAATGAGATATAAGATAGATCAAAAGAACAACAGCTTAGCATAATATCTTCTTACTGCTCAGAAATTGACCTAAGATAGATCATTACAACAACAGTTTAGCATAAGATAGATCATTACAACAATAGAAACTGAACATAGTTCGTTACAACACCAAAAACTGAAAAATAGTTCTTAATAACAACAGACACTAGAGCTCATTGCAGACACTAGAGACCTAAGATAGCACTTGTGAAACCTAAAGTCTAGACACTTCAACATAGCCAATAGCTTCAAGGGTTTTCAATTTCCACAAAGTCCAGAGCGATATGACCATGCCTAGGCTCTCCAATCATCAGCAAAAGTGATCCCTCCACAATGTTAGCCTCTTCTCTGAATTGTGGCCACCCTATGGTGAATGCAATGCGATGGTCTTCATCTTCCATGTCGTACCAGCCTTCAACAGGTAGATCAGTTCTGTAATTGATCCACAGATTTGAATGACCTTGCCATGGGCACCCAACTTCAGTGAAAGGTTTTGAAGAAATGTACTGTTATTGATCAGAGACATATTTACACAGTTAATATATTTAGTGGTAGAAATAATTGGTTTATCAGGAACAATTGATATGTAAAACTTACCAGAGCATCCATTTGCACATTATCCTGATTGTACTTGTGGACAAAATACTGTTGTTCAGTGACACTCTCATAGAACTCATCGTCATCCAGTTGTATTATAGGTTTAAGGGCCAAAACCTTGTAGATACCATAATTTATGGTAGCCATATCCTCAGTAATGACTCTAATATTTGAGAAAATGGTCTTGTGGACTATAGCTCTAATTTCAGGCATCACACCATAAACAACTGTTCACATATGGAAACAAAGAAGAAAGGTCAACATTAAAATGCAATTTAGCTAATATTGGATTTAAGAATAAGATATATCTGATGGATATTCAGCATACCTCCATCTGCAACAATAGTCTTGTCTACCTTCACATTGTTTAGCAGTTCAGAAACTGTGATGTCAAACCTGTTGTCATGCTCCACATACCTGAAATTGACAATGTCACCCTCCTGGACATCATACTTCCTAACTAGGGATGACCATTAAGGTCCACAAATAGTAGTTCTTGCTGCTTCTTTCTCCAGATAGAAGTCATAGTAATGCATGTTACTGCATCTAGCCACCATCCAGTTCTTTGAATTTGCAAAATTGTTAAGTTGCTCCTTGAATTTGCATGGCATAACCTGTATTTCATAGATTAGTCTCCATGTTGAAAAGTATGTTACTTTAGAAGGAGAAAAGTATAACTTACCAATCCATGCTGAAAACCTTGCACCATGACAGACTCAAATGAATTAGCACACCTGTCAGAGTGCCTACCACATCTCTCCAGAGATTGCTCACAAATAGCACAATTCACTTCGTCCATCTCCCTTGCAAAAAATTAACAAAGGAGTTATTTGCAGAGGAATTAACAGAGGAGTTATTTGCAGACATTAACACAGGAATTTGCAGAGATAGATCGATTGAAACATGAAAACAGAGATAAATTATTTGCAGAGGAATTAACAGAGATAGACAGATGTTATTTGCAGATAGAAGTCATAGTAATGCATGTTACTGCAAAACAGAGATATTTGCAGAGGAATTAACATAGATAAATTATCTGCAGAGGAATTAACACAGGGCAGAGGAATTAACAGAGAGAAGTTATTTTCAGACATTTACACATGAATTTGCAGAGATACACATATCAAAACAGAGGAATTTTAGCACATGAATTAACATAGGACCGAGGAATTAACATTGATTGAACTTACTTGGGCCTTGTTGTCGACAACCGTGGAAGAATGAGAATGGTTTTCCAATTCGGTTACCATCCATATAAATAGCCACCGTGGAAGAAAGAGAGTAAAACCACCCACGAACTTCCCAACCCACAAACTTCTCCCACCCCACGATCTTGTCCAGTGCACGTTCCCACAAACTTCTCTTTAAAGTAAATACCCATGTTTTAGTAATAAGATCGACGTGGTCCATTTTTAATACAGAAATACAAAATGTTGCAGTAATAGATTCGCCCTTTTATTTTCATGAAATACAAAAATACAAAATGTTGCAAGAAATTATCCAAACTGTTGTGATGAACAACACAACAGCATATGGATTTCTTGCATTATTATGAAAACAAAGAAAGACGCTAGTAGTTTCAGACAAAATGTTGCATTATTATGAAAACAAAGAAAGACGCTAGTAGTTTCAGACAAAATGTTGCAAGAAAGTATCCAAGCTGTTGTGATGAACAGCACAACAACATATGGATTTCTTGCATTATTATCAAAACATATCCATAAAATACACTACAACATCCATAAACAGGACAACACTTAGTCATTGTACTAGGTACCACTTAGAACATATAATTTAGCATCCATAAACAGGACAACACTTAGTCATTGTACCAGGTACCACGGCTGTTACATCACATAGACAGATACATAGTTCAGTAAAAAACATAAAATCTCTAGCTTAAGGAGCATCTCCATCTGCTTGCAGCTTCAGTATCTCCAGCTTTAGCCATGCAAATGGATCCTTGCGTCGACTTGGTAGACGCCTTTTGTCAGTAAAGCTGAACATGCATATGTCACCTTCATGTATATTGAATTGCTCCACAGCTCTTTGCCAGCCTGCCTGTATCTTGGCCTTCCCATTATCTTGAAGCACCATCCTGCAGTATTTGATGAAAATTCCCTCCCTTTCTTTCATAGCCAAACTGAGCATTTGAGGAGCTGCTGGAACATTAGGAACAACTAGTGAGTCCACTAAGAAGTACAGGAGGTAATTGGTGGTAAAATCTTTGCTAAACTCCTGAAAATGAAAGATAGGAGAGATTAGGAACCATATTAAAATAAACAAACCATTAAACCATGGACAAAGAAGTTGTTGAAGGCATATGAACATACCATTTTTCCCTCATGAGGAATCACATTAAGTGATGTGATTTTGCAAACATAATCCTTCACTAGTGGTCTAGGTAATTCCTCCACATAAGACCTCAGCTGAAGAACTTGATTGAAAGTCATCTCCACCTCATTTCCAAATATGCAGTTTGTATCAAAAGATTCAAATCCTGAATTGTCCAGGCCCTAACAAATGAAAACCAATGTTATTTGCAAGACAAAAAGGTAGTGCAGTTGCAGAAAGCACAAATGAAGTTGCAGAAACTAACCTCTAATAGTGATCATATCCCTCTCATCACCTACATCATCCTGATCACTAAAGTAATCATCTTCTTCAGTAAAGTATTCATCTTCCCCACTGAAGTATGTTGGGATTATGCCCTAGAGGCAATCATGTATGATGATATTTCCCATTGTATTCATGAAGATATTAATTAGTCCTTGTATAAACATTTGATGTGTATCATTGAATATGTGATTCGGTTGTGGAACTATGCATTCATGTTGTTTGTACTAAATATCCTTGGTCATTGAGGTTGTGCTGGACACACAACTTAGACCAATGTGAAAGTTGGCTTGATGACTCGGTTCCACTTGTCATGGGCATGGAGATGCTATTCCAACTTACACAGACTAGGCTAAAGAGTTTAGCGAGTCGGATTGACCCATATTGAGGTACAACGAACAAGTTGTCATTTGTTTATCTCAATCAATGTAATCCTTAGACCTGAGGTTGTTGCATAGTCCGAGTTGAGGATCACCGACTTAGGTTCTGTCAAACGCTGATCCGTAACTAGGCAATTATAAAGTCAGGGTTCGCGTCGACTGAGAATCAAGCTGCGTGATGTGAATAACCAAGATGGGATTTTGCCCCTCCACTCGGAGAGATATTCTCTGGGCCCTCTTGTGAGATATGATTCGGAAAGCATGGCCATGCATGACTCGGTTAAGTGTTAACCGAGGCGATCGACTAAGAGTTAGTCGGGTGAATCACTTATCTCGGATCGTGAAGAGAGTCGGACTATTAAAGGGATGACAATTATTCGCCTATAGTATGACAAGGTATATCGTGAGGCAAAAGGGACTCGGACGTAAGTCGCATTGGAAAGGCAAGTCTTCATGACTCTTTGGTACTTGGGAGTCGGCACGTTCTTCTAGGAGCCACTACCGACTGATCGATTGAGAGTCGGACTCCAATCGTGTCCAAGTAGCCATGAGCCTGCGGGGTCACACACTTAAGAGCGGGATCATGTTCGGATTGGATCTGAACCTGTAATCTGGTTGGGTTGGACCTAAACCGGATTAGGACTGAGTTAGTGAGTTGGACTCACGGTGACTAGTGTTATATGGGCTTTAGTGAATGGGTTGCGCAAGCAGATCCCACGTTCACTCCCTATATATAGTGGAGCACCATAACCCAGAAACGTTAATCGTTGTTCGGTTAGGTCATTCCATGTGTTGGAAACCCTAGCTCCACAGCAGTCCTACTGTCGATACGAACCTAGCAGTTCGTCGCCGGTGCTCCTCCTTGTACGTGTGGATACCAGCAGAGGTGTTGTGTGATCAACACCAGGACAATCGGATCGTGAGGACTGCACTGCATCAACTGACGAGCTTCATCAGTAATCCGCAACTACGCGTCTAGTGGTAAACCTCGTGGCCTTCTAGCTCAGCTAGATCTTGGGATCACCACGTTAGAGGAAAAGTTTTGTTTTATCTCTGCGTGGCCCAACAGTGGCATCAGAGCGATAGCTTCTGGTTTTAGGCTCGAGATCTCGCATATGTGATATGCGGTAGGCTGTAGATGAGATCTATATGCTGTTTTGGCAGTCGATCTATGAGATAGATCGGTTTTGTACAAGGTTGATTGGATCAACTGTACTCGGGGAATGGTAGATCTGATTTTCGTGATCATACAGCTGAGTTCGTGGAACGACATACCCCTACCAGTCGGCTTCCACCATCGGGGTAGACGGTGACACGTAAATCCAGAGGTGGTGATCGAAGATCAAAAAGTTTGATCGAATCGGAACAATGGTCGGAATCCATGTCGGGACCGCCGGCGTCGCCCTATCGTAGCGCTTTAGATGTCGTTGCGAGTTTCACAACGTCGGTAGATATTGTATCTATGCATAACTTGTTTTTGCAGGAAGTTGTGAATGGTATGGTTCATGTGCATGTGATGTATGTGTGTAATCCATACGTGATCTGCGAATCACGGTTTTTGTCAGCCGGCTGGAGCCTAGGTGCTGTCATTTTATTGTATAACGACCTGCGTGTCGGATTCTCTATGTAATTTACTTTACTAAACTAGTGTAGCTGTTTGGAGAACCCGGAAGACATGCAAGGCGTTGTACATGTCGACGACATGGAGTAAGACGGCAAGTGACAAGAGTTGGCACGGGTCGGATTACAGGCTTTGTGGAGATGGAGATCGCCATGAAGAGAGCCATACCATTTCACATTATAAATGCTTTATTTTGTGTTATTGTTATGTCTCGGTTTTACCTCTATTAGATAGTCAGTAAAATTTAATCCCTCAAAGAAGGTCTAGTCGGTTTTCCCGCCAGTGTTTGCACCATCACAAGTCTGACATTTTTGGTAGTGGGCTCATAAAATTGAGGTGCTGCCAATTCTTTCCGACTAGGTGGGTTCGAGTCGGACTCTTACTGCAGAAACACTCGGTAAGCTAGACGGGTCTATCACAACGGTTGTGGGGCTCGGGGAAAAGTCGGATGGGAGCCGGGGCATGTGATGCCACCCGTCCAACAGGAGTCGCATGAGATGCGATTGACAAGGAGTTGTCTACCTAGATCACTTGGCGGCTAGCGGTGATGCTAAAGCTCACTAGCCTACTTGCTTATTTAGTATCCTGAATCACTAAGCAACCATCGGAGGGGTGTTGGTTCTAGTGGGAGCATAAAATATTAAAATGTTTAATATGCTTGCTCTTTTATGAATACATGTCTTAAGTGTTTTGCATATTTTCTGTTGTAGATCATGGCACCAAGTAGCAGTCACTCTCAGATATCCGGTTTTGCGTTGAGAACCATTCTTGAGAAAGATAAACTGAACGACACTAATTTTACCAACTGGTATCGAAATCTGAGAATTGTTCTCAAACAAGAAAAGAAGGACCATGTCCTAGACAACCCACTTCCAGATGAGCCGAATGAGAATGCGACTGTCGCAGCCACCAATGCCTACAGTCGGGCTAAGGATGAGTCCACGGATATTAGCTGTCTTATGCTTGCTCACATGGAACCGGACTTGCAAAAGTAGTTCGAGCATGTTGAGGCCTACGATATGATCGAAAGCCTCAAAAGTATGTTCCAGGCTCAGGCGAAGACTGAGAGGTATCAAGTCTCTCAAGATTTGCTGAGTTGCAAGCTTAAGGATGGTGATCCACTGAGTCCGCATGTGATCAAAATGGTTGGTTACGTGCAGTCTTTGGAGAGGCTTGGCTACCCCATTAGCGAAAAGTTCGCTACGGATATAATTCTGAACTCTCTTCCTAGTGCATATGGGCAGTTCATTTCGAACTACCACATGCATGGTATGGATAAGAAGCTCACTGAATTACATGGGATGCTCAAGCAGGCAGAGGCGGATCTCAAGAAGGGCGCCAGTCAAGTGTTGATGGTGCAGAATAAGGCTAAGTTCAAGAAGAGTTCTTGGACTAAGAAGAAGGCTAAGTCAGGAGGAAAGCAGGCCCAGGACCCGGTCCCAAGCGCTTCCTCGGGGACTAAGCCATCTCCTTCAGCCAGATCCACTTGCTTCTACTACAAGGCGGATGGCCACTAGAAGAGGAACTGCAGCAAGTACTTGGCCGACCAAGCCAAGAGTGGAGGTATGACTTCCGACTCAGGTACACTTGTTTGCAATGTTATAGACATATATCTTGCTGATGCACCTAATAGTTCTTGGGTATATGATACCGGATCAGTTATTCACATCTGCAACTCGTTGCAGGTACTGGTAAGAACTAGGAGCATAGCAAGAGGCGAGGTTGATATTCGAGTCGGCAACAAAGCAAGAGTTGCTGCGTTGGAAGTCGGCACGATGCAACTTCATTTACCTTCTGGATTCATTATGGAACTAAATAATTGTTATTATGTTCCAGTGCTCAGTCGAAACATTATTTCCGCTTCATGTTTGATGAGGCAAGGCTATGAGTCGAATATCAAGAATAATAGTTGTTCTTTGTATTTGAATGATATGTTTCACGGCTTTGCACCCGTCCAGGACGGGTTATTTATTTTGAATCTTGATGGTGAGTCGGTTTATAACATAAATGTTAAAAGGTTGAAACCAAATGATCTGAATATGACTTACTTTTGGCACTGTCGGCTTGGTCATATAAGTTGGAAACGCATGAAGAAGCTCCATGATGATGGACTCCTAACTTCGTTCGACTTGGAGTCGTTCGAGACATGCGAATCTTGCCTACTCGGCAAAATGACCAAGACACCTTTTGCAAAGAGTTGCGAAAGGGCATCCGACTTATTGGGACTAGTACATAGTGATGTATGTGGACGAATGAGCACGACAGCCTATAAATGGTTATGAGTAATTCATTACCTTCACTAATGATTTGAGTAGGTATGGATATATCTACTTGATGAAACATAAGTCGGAAGCCTTTGAAAAGTTCAAAGAATTCCGGAATGAAGCACAGAATCAACTCAGCAGGAAAATAAAGTTTCTTCGGTCGGACCGAGGAGGCGAGTACATGAGCCATGAGTTTGGTGACCATCTGAAAAGTTGTGGAATAGTTCCTCAACTTACTCCGCCAGGAACGCCACAAAGGAATGGTGTTTCGGAAAGGCGGAATCGGACCTTGTTAGACATGGTACGATCAATGATGAGTCGGACAGATCTGCCTTTATCATTTTGGGGTTATTGTCTAGAAACAGCGGCGTTCACACTAAACAGAGTACCATCAAAATCGGTAGAGAAGACACCGCATGAGATGTGGACAAGCAAAAATACAAGTTTGTCTTTTCTTAAGATTTGGGGTTGTGAAGCATTTTTCAAGCGACTTCAGTCGGACAAGCTTACGGCCAAGTCGGATAAATGCATTTTCGTGGGGTATCCGAGGGAAACCTTGGGTTACTATTTCTACAACCGAGAAGAGGGCAAAGTGTTTGTCGCTCGGAATGGTGTCTTCCTTGAGAAAGAGTTTCTCAGTCGGGGAGTAAGTGGGAGCACGGTGCAACTCGAAGAAATTCTAGAGGAACCCGCTAGTAGCGAGTCGGCAAAAACCTTGGAGGTTGAGCCGGTCGTGGCAGCTGAGCCAGCAGCAGCATCTGTACTACGAAGATCGGCAAGATTATGAAGTGTTCGTGATGTGTTAATGTTAGACAGTGATGAGCCAGCAAATTATTCGGAAGCGATGGTGGGATCTGATTCCGAGTCATGGCTTGGAGCCATGAGATCCGAGTTAAAGTCCATGGATGAAAATCAAGTTTGGAACTTGGTTGATCTGCCAGATGGTGCAAGACCCGTCGAGTGCAAATGGGTCTTTAAGAAGAAAACTGATATGGATGGAAATGTTTCCGTCTATAAAGCACGCCTTGTCGCGAAGGGGTTCCGACAAGTTCAAGGAGTTGATTACGACGAGACTTTCTCGCCCGTAGCGATGCTTAAATCAGTTCGGATCATGTTAGCTATAGCGGCCTATTTCGACTACGAGATATGGCAGATGGATGTCAAAACGGCTTTCCTTAACGGAAATTTAACCGAGGACGTGTATATGATACAGCCCGAGGGTTTTGTTGATCCAGCTAATGCTGACAAAGTGTGCAAACTTCAGAAATCCATTTATGGGTTAAAGCAAGCATCTCGGAGTTGGAATATTCGCTTTGATGAGGTAGTCAAATCGTTTGGCTACATCAAGAGTGATCATGATTCTTGTTTGTACAAGAAGTTTAGTGGGAACAAAGTAAATTTTCTAATCTTATATGTGGATGACATATTACTGATTGGAAATGATGTCAAGATGTTGCAAGAAACCAAGGAATCATTGGAAAGGAGTTTCTCAATGAAAGACTTGGGTGAGGCAACATACATCCTCGGAATCCGGATCTCATTGGATTGAGTCAGAGTACTTATTTGGACAAAGTGTTGAAGAAGTTCAACATGGAATCGTCTAAGAAGGGGTTCTTACCGATGTCCCATGGTGTAAAACTTAGCAAGACTCAGTGTCCTTCGACAACTGATGAGCGAAGTCGGATGAGTGCGATTCCATATGCTTCTGCAGTCGGATCCATCATGTACGCCATGATTTGTACTAGGCCGGATGTTTCCTATGCTCTAAGTGTTGTGAGCAGATATCAGGCTGATCCTGGAGAGATCCACTCGACAGCGGCTAAAAATATCCTAAAGTACTTGAGAAGGACTAAGGATATGTTCTTGGTTTATGGTGGTGAAGATGAACTCAGTGTAAAGGGTTACACGGATGCGAGTTATCTTACTGACTCTGATGATTCTCGTTCGCAATCCGGATACGTGTTTATTATAAACGGAGGTGCTGTGAGCTGGAAGAGTTCCAAGCAAGAGACTGTGTCTGCATCTACAACAGAGGCTGAGTATATTGCCGCCTCGGAGGCAGCAAAGGAAGCTGTTTGGATGAGGAATTTCCTCATGGATCTTGGTGTGGTTCAGGTCTCGTACAATCCATTGGACGTGTATTGTGACAACAATGGTGCTATTGCACAGCCAAGGAACCTAGACAGCACCAGAAGAACAAGCACATACTCATGCGGTACCACCTGATTCGCTAGTTTGTGGACCAGGGTGATATCAAGTTATGCAAGGTACACACGGATGCAAATATTGTGGATCCGTTGACAAAGCCGTTACCACAGCCAAAGCATGAGGCGCACCTGAGAGCTATGGGCATTAGATGCTTAGACATGTGATGTCGGAAGATTGACTCTAGTGCAAGTGGGAGACTGTTGGGAATATGCCCTAGAGGCAATCATGTATGATGATATTTCCCATTGTATTCATAAAGATATTAATTAGTCCTTCTATAAACATCTGATGTGTATCATTGAATATGTGATTTGGTTGTGGAACTATGCATTCATGTTGTTTGTACTAAATATCCTTGGTCATTGAGGTTGTGCTGGACACACAACTTAGACCAATGTGAAAGTTGGCTTGATGACTCGGTTCCACTTGTCATGGGCATGGAGATGCTATTCCAACTTACACAGACTAGGCTAAAGAGTTTAGCGAGTCGGATTGACCCATATTGAGGTACAACGAACAAGTTGTCATTTGTATATCTCAATCAATGTAATCCTTAGACCTGAGGTTGTTGCATAGTCCGAGTTGAAGATCACCGACTTAGGTTCTGTCAAACGCTGATCCGTAACTGGGCAGTTATAAAGGCAGGGTTCGGGTCGACTGAGAATCAAGCTGCGTGATGTGAATAACCAAGATGGGATTTTGCCCCTCCACTCGGAGAGATATTCTCTAGGCCCTCTTGTGAGATATGATTCGGAAAGCACGGCCATGCATGACTTGGTTAAGTGTTAACCGAGGCGATCGACTAAGAGTTAGTCGGGTGAATCACTTATCTCGGATCGAGAAGAGAATAGGACTATTTAAGGGATGACAATTATTCGCCTATAGTATGACAAGGTATATCGTGAGGCAAAAGGGACTCGGACATAAGTCGCATTGGAAAGGCAAGTCGTCATGACTCTTTGGTACTTGGGAGTCGGCACGTTCTGCTAGGAGCCACTACCGACTGATAGATTGAGAGTCGGACTCCAATCGTGTCCAAGTAGCCATGAGCCTGCGAGGTCACACACTTAAGAGCGGGAGCATGTTCGGATTGGATCTGAACCTGTAATCTGGTTGGGTTGGACCTAAACCGGATTAGGACTGAGTTATTGAGTTGGACTCACGGTCACTAGTGTTATATGGGCTTTAGTGAATGGGTCACGCAAGCAGAGCCCATGTTCACTCCCTATATATAGTGGAGCACTGTAACCCAGAAAGGTTAATCGTTATTCGGTTAGGTCATTCCATGTGTTGGAAACCCTAGCTCCACAGCAGTCCTACCGTCGATACAAACCTAACAGTTCGCCGCCGGTGCTCCTCCTTGTACGTGTGGATACCAGCAGAGGTGTTGTGCGATCAGCACCAGGACGATCGGATCGTGAGGACTGCACTACATCAACTGTCGCGCTTCATCAGTAATCCGCAACTGCGCGTCTTGTGGTAAACCTCGTGGCCTTCTACCTCAGCTAGATCTTGGGATCACCACGTTAGAGGAAAAGTTTTGTTTTATCTCTGCGTGACCCAACAAAGTAGTCTTCATCCAAAATGTGGCTACCATTGTAACTGTAACTGTAACAGGTAACAGGTAAATACTATACCATCAGGTGAAAAAAAAAGTTCAATCAAGTTGAAATGACTTAGTGTAACTGAATTTTCATGAACATAATTCGATCCAAAATGGTAGAATGATCGTCTCACTGTAACTGAGTTCTATCCAAAATGAACTGAATTTTGGATAGAATGAATTTTCATGTTCTAAACTGAATTTTCAGATAACATAATTCAGGCAGAAGAGATTCATGAACAAATTAGAGGGAAATAACAGTCAAGTTGAAATGACTTAGTGTACCTGAATTTTCATAATTCAGACAGAAGAGATTCAGAATTATTTAGATAAGAAATTATAGTAATACATGAACAAACATGAATAGTCACATTACAGTCAACAATCACATGAACAAACACAAATGAAATTACAGGGAAAATTGCACGGAACAGTTGTGGAGTATGGGTACTTACCTTAACGATTCAGATGATTGTAGTGGCGGATGCAGATGGGCAGGTGGCATGGGTGAGAGGGAAGAACCGCTGGCTGAGGCGAGGGAGAACAGCCGGTGACGGGGGCTAGAGGGAAGCGCCAACCGCTGACGCTTGAGGGAAGATCCGGCGTGGGGGAGATCCGGTGAGTGGAGTGCTCCGGCGTGGGGAAGCAGAGGTGACTTGTGTGCTCCGATGTGGGGAAGCTTCGGTGACTTGGGTGCTCCGGCGCGGGGGAGGTCCGGTGAGTGGAGTGCTCGGGCGGGAGACTTGCGTGCTCCGGCGTGGGGAAGCTCCGGTGAGTGGCGTGCTCTGGCGCGGGGGAGGTCCGGTGAGTGGAGTGCTCCGGCGGGGGCAAGCACAGGCGACTGCCGTGCTCCGGCGGGGGAGCACAGGCGACTGCCTTGCTCCCGCCAGCGGAAGCACCGGAGACTGTCGTGCTCCGGCGGCCCAAACACGACGGTGGCTGGCGCGGGGCGGACTCTCCAATGAATGGCGCTCGCGCTGCTGGCGCTCGCGCATCTGCAGGATGCGGCAGCGCAGAGCTTCCATGGCGAAACCCTAGCGGCGGCCGCGAAGAGGTGAGGGGAAAATGAGGAGGCGAAACCCTAGCACAGGCGGAGGAAACGGTGTTAAATAGGACTGGCCGCAATCCGTTTTGCAGTGAAGCCCAGGTGGAAGGACTGTCAGTTAAAACAACTTAACTAGAGGGGTTTGTATGCAACAGAATTGAACTACAGAGCCCAGGTGGAAGGACTGTAAGTAAATACAGGTGAAATAAGAGTGCTTTTTTTGCAAAACATGAACAATATATACAACCCTGGCTCCCACTAGCTCCCATACTCGCTCCCACTCGCTTAGGGTTTCTTCCTTCCCTCACTCTCAGCCGCAGCAGCGCCGCCACACTCGCTCCCACCGCAGCAGCGCCGCCGCCACAAGAGTTTCTTCCTTCCCTCTCAGCCTCAAGGTTTTGGCTTCAAGGGGCTAGCATTTCTCCTCTCCTATCCTCATTTTGGTTGCCCTTATGTAGATCTATTTTTTTCGCAATGTTCATGTAGATCTTGATCTAGTAGTGGTCAACATCTTGATCTAGGTTTCCTTCTATAGATGTCAGCATATTGATCTTGTAGATGTCATCGATTTTTTGCAAGGTTTTCTATAGATCTTGATCTAGGTTTCCTTCTGTATATCTAGTTACAGTCACTGCAACTAGATATAGGTTTTTTGTAGATCTACTTTAGGTTCAATAGTTACAGTCACTGCTGTAGATCTAGCTTTCATTCTGTAGATCTACTTTCGCAATGTTTGCTGTCAACTTTAGGTATCCTTCTGTATATCTAGTTACAGTCACTGCAACTAGATATATGTTTTCTTCTGTTATTGCTTCATTTAAATCTTTATTAATCTACATATGTGTTCATTAAGATCTGATGGTTGTTAATCTACATCTAGTGGTTCCTGATGTTATATTATCTTCATTAAGATATTGCTAAAGTATGCTTCCTAATGAACTACATGCTAAGTAACTTTGCTCTAAAATGCAATGCTCTAATGTTACAGTGATAAATAATAATGCAATGTTTAGTAACTTTGCTCTGTTTGGGTTCCATGTGAGTGTTTTGGTTGACTTTAATTCAACAAAGCTCAGCTGGAGCTCAAATTGAGCAAAGTTCAATAGTTGTGCTATCTGCTATCTAAAACTCAACTATGCTTACTAAAATTTGGTAGTGCACATATTGTTTGGTACTTTCTTCTGTGTGTTATTTATGACAGATCTTTATAAGATTTTGACATAATATTTCTTCATGTATGCAACAGATGGGGACCTCCAGTAACGATGGTATCATTATCCTTAGTGACGACTCCAGCAGCTCCTTCAGCTCTGACAACTTTGAGAGCTATAGCAGCTCTGAGAGTGAGATGCAGCCTGAGGAGATTCTTCAAAAGAGAGATATGAATGCTAAAATGTGCCAGTTCTTAATAAAATGTCAGTTTTTTGTGTGTGATATGCTACTTCAGACATGTTAAAAGCTATTTTAATTTTTTACCTGTAATATGTAATTTGCATGGAACATGTCTTCTTAATCAGAAAATTGTTTGATGTAAGTTAACTTCTAGCATCAGACACATAGTCAAGCATTTTATTTACCATAAAGTGACTGGATGATATTTTTGCTTTTATTTTTCTGTATTTCTGTATTAGTTTATCATCAAGTAATCTTAATGTTTTCAGATGCAATGTCTGTTTGTAAAATGTTCAGGACTATTTAAACTACCTACCTGATGCATTTTAATTACCTACCTGCTGCATTCATAGAAGAAATTCCAAAATATTAGTATTTATTTTTAATCATGTGTGTTTGGCAATGTGTTGTATCAGGTCCTAGCCTCGTGGGTGGATATGAATTTGACAGGCAGTGTATGTTTGAAAATGAAATGGATCTGACAGAAGAATAGGTGGCCTATCTTGTTGACTGTTGCATGTATGAAAGGCCAAAAATAAAGTACTATGTCTACAAGATGACAAGTTCATCTACCAATGATAACAGATACAAAATGGTGAGATGATATTTACTTAAACATATGCAGAATCTTAATTGCAAGTATATTATTTGATGAAATTTATGTATTTTCTGTAGGAATTTGGAGCTGAGTTCACTCGTAGGTACTTGAAGAAGTATCTTGCTAAACCTATTGCTCTGGAAGTTGAACACATGAACAGCAACATCAAGAGCTCTTTTAGGATGAAAATGGATGTGTCCAACAGAGATATCATCACAAGTGGATGGTTCGATGCAGTGATGCAGTACAAGATTTATGCGAGAGACATTTGCCTTTTTGCCTTCGGGATGAATAAAAAAGGAAAGCTGAGTGTTCTCATCGTAGAGCTTCCACCATCAGGATGTTACTTCTCATGCTAGTATGCTGGATGACAACATCTTATGGTAAGTATAGTTGGTAATTATGCATCTGGATGATGTTTAGACTGATGGACCACTAAGTTCTTTTGGATGTGGATCCACTGGAGGTTGTCATGGATGTGGATCCACTGGTAAGTATTATGAACTGCTAAAGTGTTATTATGAACTGATAAATATTATGGATGTAGATGTGAACTATTAAGTATTATGGATGTAGATGTGAACTGCTAAGTATTATGGATGTTATTGCTGATGTGGATGTGGATGCTAATGTGGATGTTATTAAGTTCATTTTATTGCTGATGTGGATGTGACCTGCCTGCAATGTTTGTTGTGATAGTTTAGGGGCACTTTGATAAAAATGCACCTAAAGGGACTATCTTTAGGGGCACTTGGCAAAATGCCTCTAAAGGTAGTATCTTTAGGGGCACTTGGCAAAATGCCTCTAAAGGTAGTATCTTTAGGAGCACTTGATGGATATGCCTCTAAAGATAGTATCTTTAGGTGCATTTGACAAAATGGCTCAATATCTTTTGGGGCACTTGGCCAAATGCCTCTAAAGCTAGTATCTTTAGTGGCACTTTGATTAAAATGCCTCTAAAGATAGTATCTTTATGGCCACTTGGCAAAATGCCTCTAAAGGTAGTATCTTTAGGGGCACTTTGATCAAAATGGCTCTAAAGGTAGTATATTTAGAGGTATTTGGCAAAAATACCCTAAATTGACACATTTATGGGCACTTTCAAACGTGCCCCTAGCCAAAGTGTCCCTAAAGTGTACCGTGTACTAGTGACACGCCTATAATCCCAGTTCCTAGAGATGCAGGACGTGACCCATGGAGTCGCTGCACTGCACGCAACAGTATGCAAGTTAAGAGCCATCACATAGATAGATCGACCATCTCTCTGAAGTCTGCATGTCACGCACATCTTGTCTGGTTTCTTGCTGCTCCATCCATGGTCCATGCATAATAGCAAGTGTCATGATTCAAAGTTCCAGCTCATATTTAGCAGATAAGCCCCCGGATTGGTAAGTGTCATGCTCCGTCCTGGTCAGTTGTACCGTCCCCGTATGGAACCGTCGCGTACGATCGACGACGGCCGGCGACATGGTCACACGAGGGGTACTAGAAGGAATCGTATAAAATCCTTCATTTGTCCAAAGGGTCCGCGGGGAGGTTCACGAAAGCTACGTCCGGCCACACATAGATAGATATACCGTATGGTACGGTTGGACGCGGCCTTTCAGGCTCTTCTTGGCCATCATCGCCGATCGTGGACCCCCAGCAGATACACGGGGTCGTACGGAGCCTCTGTACCTACCTATCTGGATGCTTTTTCCATTCGCTGCAGCCATTTAGCTTGTACGTGCTCCATCGATCCGCGATGATTAACTTATTCCAGGTCGCCTTCACAAGCACTGATGCTCATGCCCCTGGTCGAACTGGCGCCGGCCGTCCGTCGGGCGTCCCCAAGAGGCAGCAAGCTGGGATATGCACGCTGGCATGGCACGCATTGCATGACCTGAGCCCGACGACCCGATCGAGGGCAACGGAGGTTCGGATCTCGCAGTCTGCACTTGATTTGTTTCGTCGCGCGTTGATCAGGCATGCAGCCGTACGCCCGTACGGGTACGGGCATCTTGCACCTGCCTGAAAACTGACCATCTGCGGCTCGGCTCTCGCTCCGTGCCGCCCCATGTGATCTCAAGTCCTCTTGCGATCATTTATTCGAACCTAATAAACCTGTGAGCGCAAGACGCAAGTGGATATTATCTTTCTTATTATGTGCCCTCCCTCAGATGCTACCGTTTAGCATGTTACAGGTTATCTAATCCGGCGGCGGCGGCGTCACCGTCCGCCAGCCCGGAACGGGACGCTCTCACCGCCGTCCGTTCGTAACCTCCAGGACAGCAACGGCGGCTCGCTTTGGCCTGTGCCGGCTGCCCCCGCATGCATCTGCGGGCTAGCTGCCGCGGCGACAGAGACGGCAAGCGAAAACGAGAACCAGCAGAGCCACAGCTCTCAGCGTGCCCGACATGCGATATTTATTAGCACTTGGTCCTTGTAAGATTGATAGTACTGTACGTATAAAGCAGATCAAGTGCTATTGCATTTTTATTACTAGCACTTATTAGTCGGCCACGTACATAAGGCCAATAGCGCCGCTGGTTCGTGCAAAAACGAATATCATTTCCTACTTATCGTAGGTACTTATCAATTAACTATAACTGCTCTTGTGTGTAAATTCTCTTTTGGCATGACTATGTATTATAATTTCCCCATTTTGGGAAAACCATTTCTACATGCCTTTTATAATTTGTTCTTTTGTTTAAATTTATGTGCGAAGAACGGAACAAACACGAAGTAATTAAGTCCCATGTCTGCCCTTGTGGTAATTGTACTGCTTTACTGAACAATTATAAATAAACTATGGTCGTCTAACCCAACTTGTGCGCAACATTTTATTGAATGAGTTAATCACATTGCCTTTAAGCAACTATAAACTGATCACAACACCCGGGTGCTACTAAAATAGAAATCCTCGTAAAGTCAACAATTATTCCTTTTGTATTCCTTTTTTCCTACTTATTAAATCATAGCGAGTTTGTCATAGTTTGATTTTTCCTATGTACTTCAACAATCCATTTGAGAGTCTGGTGAAAAAACCAGGTCTTGCAGGAGTTCACATGCATGCTTAATGACAACAAACAATGTTAATATACAAGTGTCTAGTTTTCTAGTTATGTTCTCGCTACAAGTCTACTCACTTTCGTCATCATTGAAAGGGGACCATATGCAGGATCTCGTGAATATTTTATCTCTTTGTTACCAATAAAGAACTTAATATACTATTCATACAAGATCTTTTTGTCCAACCCTATTGGATGTTGTCTTGCACAACCACTAATATATTGACACATCAGCACACCATGTGATGACCTGGATTCCTCAGGAATGACTTAAATTTAAGTCAACCATTAAATCATTGACAAATCAGCAATACCATATGCCATGTCACATTACTTAAAGCAGCCTAGACTAATTAGTTGAACAAAGCTCAAGACATATTACATTGTCTTGATTCAGAAAAGTCTAAACTTAGGCAGCACGTACAACTGTATGATTATTTTAGTAAAATTTTATATCAATAGAACTAGGTCAAAGTTTATAGAAGAAAAACTGATCAGATCTAGGTGTTGCCTTTGGGCGTAGCGTAGACTAACAGATGCAAGAACATACATTTCCTCACAAGGTTCATGTATACTCTTTAGGTAACACTAGAGGAAAAAGGGCCATCCGTTCGCGACCCCTCGGAGCATTAGTCCCGGTTGCGCCACCAACCGGGACTAATGCTGGCACGCGTCCCGGTTGGAGCGGGCACGGAGCCAGGGGCATGGGTCCCGGTTGGTAAGGGGGCATGCGTCCCGGTTGGAGCCACCAACCGGGACTAAAGGTTTGGCCACAGTCACGTGGCATGGCACGCACCTTTAGTCCCGGTTGCTGGCTCCAACCGGGACTAAAGACCCCTTGCCCTCTATAAATGCAACGCCCCAGCCCCCTCTGCCTCCACTCTGTTTTTTGAATGGTGTAAGGTGTGAGGGTGTGTGCTAGTTTTTTCTCATGCATGCATTGAAGGTGTTTGTTGAAATGTTTGAGTGAAAAATCCCGTTGAATTTCTCATAGAACAAAAATATAGAAGGTGTCCGAGACGCACTTGAGCTTTCTCCTCTTTATTTCCCTCGATCGAGGTTAGCAATCTTATCTTTTCTAGGTCATTGATACAATTCATGTGTCGGTGTGAATTGGTTATTTCACTATTTATGATGTCCTGTTTTTTGATAAACTTACTTATATGATGCAGATGAACGGTCGGGAATGGATGTACGGTGACCGGCGGGTAGCCGGGTATATCAAAGGCGTGGATAAATTTATCGATGTGGCTACGGCAAACAAAGAGAATGGATTTATACGTTGTCCATGTGTTCAATGTCGGAACAACAAGGAGTACTCTTCCTCGAAAATCATTCGCGGCCACCTGATTATGAAAGGTTTCAAGCCCAACTATAATTGCTGGACCAAGCACGGGGAAAGAGGGGTTATGATGGAAGATGGTGAAGAAGAAGATGATGATAACAACTATCATCATATGTTTCCTGAATACAGTGATACTGCAATGGAAGACAATGGAGAGGAAAAAGGTGAAGAACGGGCATCAGATGAGCCGGCTGATGAACTTGGTAGGATCATTTCTGATGCAAAGCGAGACTGTGAAACAGAAAATGAGAAGTTGAAGTTAGAGGGCATGTTAGAAGATCACAAGAAATTGTTGTACCCAAATTGTGAAGATGGCAGCACAAAGCTCGGTACCACACTGGAATTGTTGCGATGGAAGGCAGAGTGTGGTCTAACTGACTCCTCATTTGAAAAGATGCTGAAAATAATGAAGCCGAAGTTTCCAAAACATAACGAACTTCCCGAGAGTACCTACGAAGCAAAGAAGACTCTCTGTCATCTGGGATTAGATGTGCAAAAGATACATGCATGCATTAATGACTGCATCCTCTACCGCGGTAAGGAGTATGAGAATTTAGATAAATGCCCGGTATGGAACGCGTTGCGGTATAAGATCAAACGAGATGACCCTGGTGATGTTGAGGGAGAGCCCCTCCGGAAGAGGGTTCCTGCTAAGGTTATGTGGTATGCTCCTATAATACCAAGGTTGAAACGCATGTTCAGAAACAAAGAGCATGCCAGGTTGTTGCGATGGCACAAAGAAGACCGTAAGAAAGACGGGGAGTTGAGACACCCTGCTGATGGGTCACAGTGGAGAAAAATCGAGAGAGACTTCCCAGACTTTGCAGGTGACGCAAGGAACTTATGGTTTGGTCTAAGTACGGATGGCATGAATCCTTTTGGGGAGAAGAGCTGCAGTCACAGCACCTGGCCCGTGACTCTATGTATCTACAACCTGCCTCCTTGGTTGTGCATGAAGCGTAAGTTCATTATGATGCCAGTGCTCATCCAAGGCCCGAAGCAACCGGGCAACGACATTGATGTGTACCTTAGGCCATTAGTTGAAGAACTCTTACAGTTGTGGGGAAAACCAGGTGTACGTGCGTGGGATGAGAACAAACAGGAGCCATTTAATCTACGAGGGTTGTTATTCGTAACCATCAATGATTGTCCTGCTCTTAGTAACCTTTCAGGACAGACAAACAAAGGATATAAGCATGCACCCACTGTTTAGATAAGACCAAAGGTACATATTTGCATAAATGCAAGAACGTTGTGTACCTAGCGAATCGACGATTTCTTCTGACCAATCATCCCGTAAGAAAGAAAGGCGAGCATTTTAAAGGTGAGGCAGATCACCGGAAGAAGCCTGAACTCCCTGCTGGTGATGATGTATTTGGTATGGTCAAGGACATAGAAGTAATCTTTGGAAAGGGTCCCGGCGGTCAATCAGTTCCGAACGACGTCGCTACAGGACACGCGCCCATGTGGAAGAAGAAATCTATATTTTGGGAGCTGCCATATTGGAAAGTCCTGCGTGTCCGCTCTTCAATCAACGTGATGCACGTGACGAAGAATCTCTGCATGAACCTACTAGGATTCCTAGGCGTGTATGGTAAGACAAAAGATACACCTGAAGCACGGGAGGACCAAAAAATTATGAAAGACCCAAAGAACATGCATACAGATAACAAGACGGATAAAGGGCGTCACTTAAGTCGTGCCAGCTATGCTCTTACCAAAGCAGAGAAGGAAATCTTTTTTGAAGTCCTTTACAGTATCAAGGTGCCGTCGGGCTTCTCATCTAATATAAAGGGGATAATAAATATGGCAGAGAAAAAGTTCCCAAACCTGAAGTCTCATGACTGTCACGTGATTATGACGCAGTTGCTTCCGATTGCATTGAGGGGGCTTCTACCGGAAAATGTTCGAGTACCCATTGTGAAGCTGTGTGCATTCCTCAATGCAATATCTCAGAAGGTAATCAATCCAGATATTCTGCCAAGGTTACAGAAGGATGTGGTACAATGTCTTGTTAGTTTTGAATTGGTGTTCCCACCATCCTTCTTCAATATTATGACGCATCTCCTGGTTCATCTAGTGGAAGAGATTGCCATTCTCGGTCCGGTATTTCTGCACAATATGTTCCCCTTTGAGAGGTTCATGGGAGTCTTAAAGAAATATGTTCATAACCGTGCTAGACCAGAAGGAAGCATCTCCAAGGGATATGGAACAGAGGAGGTCATTGAGTTTTGTGTTGACTTTATTCCTGACCTTAAGCCGATTGGTGTTTCTGACTCGCGGCATGAGGGAAGACTAAGTGGAAAAGGCACACTGGGAAAGAAAGCAATGATATGTAGGGACGGGGATTCTTTCACTAAAGCACACTACACAGTTCTACATAATTCCACCTTGGCAGCTCCGTATATCGAGGAACACAAGAATATTGTACGCTCCAAAAACCCGGGGAAGCCTGAATCATGGATTACAGATGAACACATGAAGTCTTTCGGTGGTTGGATGCGGACACATCTCTTGAATGACACCACTGTTGGAGATCAGCTATACTTTTTGGTCGCGTCACCATCTTCTACTGTATTGAATTTCCAAGGGTACGAAATAAATGGGAATACATTCTACACGATCGCCCAAGATAAAAAGAGCACCAACCAAAATAGTGGTGTCCGCTTTGATGCAATAGACGAGAATGGACAAAAGGACACATATTATGGTTACATAGAGGAGATATGGGAACTAGACTATGGAGTCTCTTTTAAGGTCCCTTTGTTTCGCTGCAAATGGGTCAACCTGAATGGGGAAGGGGTAAAGATAGACCAGTTGTACGGAATGACAACAGTGGATCTCAACAATCTTGGTTATAGAGATGAACCATTCGTCCTAGCCAATGATGTGTCTCAGGTTTTCTATGTGAAGGACATGTCCTCCAGACCGAAAAAAAGAAACAATATGCAAACGAATACATCATATGATGAGCCAAAGCGTCACATAGTTCTTTCAGGGAAAAGAAACATCGTGGGAATCGAGGACAAGACAGACATGTCAGAAGATTATAATAAGTTTGATGAAATTCCGCCCTTCACAGTGAAAACTGACCCAAGCATTCCGTTAAGTAAAGAAGATGCTCCATGGTTACGTCTGAAGTGGTCATAAGGAATGACATATGCCAAGAAGTTCATGCTCATATTATGTAACTCTAGTTCATGTCTTTCGCGGTTTGTGGCTTGACCGAAGGATATCTTTCGCGGTTTGTGGCCTTTAGTACCGGTTTTGTAGTCTTAGTTTTTAATATTAATAAATGTCTTGAGTGTTAGTCCCATTTTGTGGCTGGACCGGGGGTGCCTCTATGACCAGTTTCTTGGAGATGCCGGAGGACTGGGCTCCGTCGGCATCTCCCTGAAACTGGTCGTAGTGGTGGCCCTGCTCTCGAAAACCATCTTGCAGCTTGTAACTTCACTAACTAGATCAATACGCCTCGGAGCTAACTAATTTCACATATTAGGGAGTGCCTCTATGACCAGTTTCTCGGAGATGCCGGAGGACTGGGCTCTGTCGGCATCTCCCTGAAACTGGCCGCAGTGGTGTCCCTGCTCTCGAAAACCATCTTGCAGCTTGTAACTTCACTAACTAGATCAATACGCCTCGGAGCTAACTAATTTCACATATTAGGGAGTGCCTCTATGACCAGTTTCTCGAAGATGCCGGAGGACTGGGCTCCGTCGGCATCTCCCTGAAACTGTCCGCAGTGGTGTCCCTGCTCTCGAAAACATTCTTGCAGCTTGTAACTTCACTAACTAGATCAATACGCCTCGGAGCTAACTAATTTCACATATTAGGGAGTGCCTCTATGACCAGTTTCTCGGAGATGCCGGAGGACTGGGCTCCGTCGGCATCTCCCTGAAACTGGCCGCAGTGGTGTCCCTGCTCTCGAAAACCATCTTGCAGCTTGTAACTTTACTAACTAGATCAATACGCCTCGGAGCTAACTAATTTCACATATTAGGGAGTGCCTCTATGACCAGTTTCTCGGAGATGCCGGAGGACTGGGCTCCGTCGACATCTCCCTGAAACTGGCCGTAGTGGTGTCCCTGCTCTCTAAAACCATCTTGGAGATGCCTCAAACTGGCTGGAGGACTGGACTCACAAGGATGCATATTTATAGTACAAGCAGCTCGGCATAATGTCGACACTCACCCCTATTATTAGTGCTGACTCATCTTTAGTCCCGGTTGGTGTCTCCAACCGGGACTAAAGGTTCATCTTTAGTCCCGGTTGGTGACACCATCCGGGACAAGGTACAAGCCGCACGACATAATGTCGACACTCACCCCTATTATTAGTGTTGTCTGGCCCACTCTGCCGCAATCCCTTTAGTCCCGGTTTGTGACTACATCCGGGACTAAATGTGTGCCGAACAATGATCATGTTTCGAAAAAACCTTCACCAAATGACCTATCATGTTCGAGGTTTCATGGCTTTCGGTCCAAATGACCGATGTTATGTGATGAATCACAGCATAGTTTGTGATGTTGTGCCCATATTATGCATGTGTGTGGACATTGGTATGGAGAACAATGTTGCAGGAGGAAGTTTTCCTTTTTGTCGCACGGAAAATCCCTTTTCCATTTTCCGAGCGCAAAAAACGGGTCGTTTTGTGAAGTAACCACCAAAATGCCGTTTCAGAATGCTACCGTCCTATTTTCCTAAAATACTAGACCACCTTACATGGACTATATCCCAACCGGTACATCTCAAACCTTTTCGTCCATCCCGGGTAAAAAGGACAAATGTCTGCCGAATCGGCAGGAAGTGGGTCCGGTTTGTACTACAGGTACATGATCTATCGCCCGTGATTTTTTGAAAAAATCATTTTTAGACTCGCAATATGTGGTTTCTTCAGAGATCCAATGCAAGTTCTAGCGATTCCCGTCCCCTATCTTCATGCACACCGGTTCGACCATAGTTAGAAATTCAGATAATTCAAAACGGGCATAATATATTCAAAAAAAATCCGAACAATGAAAATCCTTCGCGTGGTGTCATATTATGTTACATAGTTGAAAGGAAAAATACAGACTTGGTATATTGATCATGTTTCGAAAAAACCTTCACAAAATGACCTATCATGTTCGAGGTTTCATGGCTTTCGGTCCAAATGACCGATGTTATGTGCTGAATCACGGCATAGTTTTTGATGTTGTGCCCATATTATGCATGTGTGTGGAAATTGGTATGGAGAACAATGTTGCAGGAGGAAGTTTTCCTTTTTGTCGCACGGAAAATCCCTTTTCCATTTTCCGAGCGCAAAAAACGGGTCGTTTTGTGAAGTAACCACCAAAATGCCGTTTCAGAATGCTACCGTCCTATTTTCCTAAAATACTAGACCACCTTACATGGACTATATCCTAACCGGTACATCTCAAACCTTTTCGTCCATCCCGGGTAAAAAGGACAAATGTCTGCCGAATCGGCAGGAAGTGGGTCCGGTTTGTACTACAGGTACATGATCTATCGCCCGTGATTTTTTGAAAAAATCATTTTTAGACTCGCAATATGTAGTTTCTTCAGAGATCCAATGCAAGTTCTAACGATGCCCGTCCCCTATCTTCATGCACACCGGTTCGACCATAGTTAGAAATTCAGATAATTCAAAACGGGCATAATAAATTCAAAAAAAATCCGAACAATGAAAATCCTTCGCGTGGTGTCATATTATGTTACATAGTTGAAAGGAAAAATACCAGACTTGGTATATTGATCATGTTTCGAAAAACCTTCACAAAATGACCTATCATGTTCGAGGTTTCATGGCTTTCGGTCCAAATGACCGATGTTATGTGCTGAATCACGGCATAGTTTGTGATGTTGTGCCCATATTATGCATGTGTGTGGACATTGGTATGGAGAACAATGTTGCAGGAGGAAGTTTTCCTTTTTGTCACACGGAAAATCCCTTTTCCATTTTCCGAGCGCAAAAAACGGGTCGTTTTGTGAAGTAACCACCAAAATGCCGTTTCAGAATGCTACCGTCCTATTTTCCTAAAATACTAGACCACCTTACATGGACTATATCCCAACCGGTACATCTCAAACCTTTTCGTCCATCCCGGGTAAAAAGGACAAATGTCTGCCGAATCGGTAGGAAGTGGGTCCGGTTTGTACTACAGGTACATGATCTATCGCCCGTGATTTTTTGAAAAAATCATTTTTAGACTCGCAATATGTGGTTTCTTCAGAGATCCAATGCAAGTTCTAACGATGCCCATCCCCTATCTTCATGCACACCGGTTCGACCATAGTTAGAAATTCAGATAATTCAAAACAGCTATAATATATTCAAAAAAAATCCGAACAATGAAAATCCTTCGCGTGGTGTCATATTATGTTACATAGTTGAAAGGAAAAATACCAGACTTGGTATATTGATCATGTTTCGAAAAAACCTTCACAAAATGACCTATCATGTTCGAGGTTTCATGGCTTTCGGTCCAAATAACCGATGTTATGTGCTGAATCGCGGCATAGTTTGTGATGTTGTGCCCATATTATGAATGTGTGTGGACATTGGTATGGAGAACAATGTTGCAGGAGGAAGTTTTCCTTTTTATCGCACGGAAAATCCCTTTTCCATTTTCCGAGCGCAAAAAACGGGTCGTTTTGTGAAGTAACCACCAAAATGCCGTTTCAGAATGCTACCGTCCTATTTTCCTAAAATACTAGACCACCTTACATGGACTATATCCCAACCGGTACATCTCAAACCTTTTCGTCCATCCCGGGTAAAAAGGACAAATGTCTGCCGAATCGGCAGGAAGTGGGTCCGGTTTGTACTACAGGTACATAATCTATCGCCCGTGATTTTTTGAAAAAATCATTTTTAGACTCGCAATATGTGGTTTCTTCAGAGATCCAATGCAAGTTCTAACGATGCCCGTCCCCTATCTTCATGCACACCGATTCGACCATAGTTAGAAATTCAGATAATTCAAAACGGGCATAATAAATTCAAAAAAAATCCGAACAATGAAAATCCTTCGCGTGGTGTCATATTATGTTACATAGTTGAAAGGAAAAATACCAGACTTGGTATATTGATCATGTTTCGAAAAAACCTTCACAAAATGACCTATCATGTTCGAGGTTTCATGGCTTTCGGTCCAAATGACCGATGTTATGTGCTGAATCACGGCATAGTTTGTGATGTTGTGCCCATATTATGCATGTGTGTGGACATTGGTATGGAGAACAATGTTGCAGGAGGAAGTTTTCCTTTTTGTCGCACGGAAAATCCCTTTTCCATTTTCCGAGCGCAAAAAAGGGTCGTTTTGTGAAGTAACCACCAAAATGCCGTTTCAGAATGCTACCGTCCTATTTTCCTAAAATACTAGACCACCTTACATGGACTATATCCCAACCGGTACATCTCAAACCTTTTCGTCCATCCCGGGTAAAAAGGACAAATGTCTGCCGAATCGGCAGGAAGTGGGTCCGGTTTGTACTACAGGTACATGATCTATCGCCCGTG
This sequence comes from Avena atlantica, assembly GCA_910589765.1. Taxonomy (NCBI): domain Eukaryota; kingdom Viridiplantae; phylum Streptophyta; class Magnoliopsida; order Poales; family Poaceae; genus Avena; species Avena atlantica. The sequence goes on along the minus strand of OU342733.1, from coordinate 419,036,514 downwards.
ATTTTTTGAAAAAAATCATTTTTTGACTCGCAATATATGGTTTCTTCAGAGATCCAATGCAAGTTCTAACGATGCCCGTCCCCTATCTTCATGCACACCGGTTCGACCATAGTTAGAAATTCAGATAATTCAAAACGGGCATAATAAATTCAAAAAAAATCCGAACAATGAAAATCCTTCGTGTGGTGTCATATTATGTTACATAGTTGAAAGGAAAAATACCAGACTTGGTATATTGATCATGTTTCGAAAAAACCTTCACAAAATGACCTATCATGTTCGAGGTTTCATGGCTTTCGGTCCAAATGACCGATGTTATGTGCTGAATCACGGCATAGTTTGTGATGTTGTGCCCATATTATGCATAGTTTTTCTAAATTCCAAATTGATATTAAAAAAATATAAGTTAATTCATTTTTAATTGTAAATGGTTCATATTTTAAATGGTTACATTAATTATTTTTTAAAACAGAAAATGTTTTTGAATTATTTATTTAAATCCAAACACTTTTTATGTTTAAAATTTTTCTAAATTCCAAATTAATATTCAAAAATATAAGTTAATTCATTTTAAAAGGTTACATTAATTATTTTTTAAAAATATAATATGTTTTTGAATTATTTATTCAAATCCATACACTTCTTATGTTTAAGGTTTTTCTAAATTCCAAATTGATATTAAAAAATATAAGTTAATTCATTTTTAATTGTAAATGGTTCATATTTTAAATGGTTACATTAATTATTTTTTAAAACAGAAAATGTTTTTGAATTATTTATTTAAATCCAAACACTTTTTATGTTTAAATTTTTTCTAAATTCCAAATTAATATTCAAAAATATAAGTTAATTCATTTTAAAAGGTTACATTAATTATTTTTTAAAAATAGAATATGTTTTTGAATTATTTATTCAAATCCATACACTTCTGATGTTTAAAGTTTTTCTAAATTCCAAATTGATATTAAAAAAAATATAAGTTAATTCATTTTTAATTGTAAATGGTTCATATTTTAAATGGTTACATTAATTATTTTTTAAAACAGAAAATGGTTTTGAATTATTTATTCAAATCCAAACACTTTTTATGTTTAAAGTTTTTCTAAATTCCAAATTAATTATCATTTAAAAAACAATACAAATTTAAACCCCAAAATAAAAAATAAGGCGGGAACGGAGAGAAAATACCTGAAATTTTTTGAAAACAGGGGAATATGTCCCGGTTGGAGCCACCAACCGGGACTAAAGACCCCCTGCGCGCCAATCCTTGTTCTGCTGAAAATATTGGAGTATAGGTCCCGGTTGTTGGCTCCAACCGGGACGTATGACCCTTTAGTCCCGGTTGGAGCCACCAACCGGGACTAAAGGCCCTTTGGTTATAACAGCGCGCCTCTTCTTCTTCTTCTTCCCTTCCCCATCACTTCTCTGCTTCACCGACGCGCGCACAACCGCCCCCGACGCCGGCAGGCTGCCCGAGCTCGCCGCCCCCGACGCCGTCAGGCTGCCTGCGCCGCCGCCTCACCGTCAGCTGCCCGTGGTCGTCAGTGCCACCGCTTCGTCAAGCTTCCCGCGCCGCCGCCCCGCCGTCAGGCTGCCCAACGACGTCCGTCGCCACCACCTCCAACGACCGTCGCCGCGCGTCGTCACCGGCCGCCAGAAGGTACGGCCTGCCTCCGTCCTCCCCCTCTCCATCATGCCTCTGTCCTCCCCCTCCTCCTCCCCCTGCCGCCACGGGCAGGCACCGACGGGTGGGTGCGATAGCGGCGCGAGATGTGCGGCGGCGGCGCGAGATGTGCGGAGGCGGCGACAGCGGCGCGAGATGTGCGGCGGCGGCGTCAGCGGTGCGGTGCGAGATGTGCGGCGGCGGCTGCTCCCCCTGTTTCCCCTTTGCTTGCGTGGCTGCTGAGGTGGCTCCGGGCCCCACCTGTCAGCCACTATGGCTAGTTCTTACTATGGTGCAAAAGGTTTAAACATTTGATTTAATAATTTCAGAATTTGAATAAAACTTGTAAATTCAATAACTTTTAATCTGTAATTCAGAAAAATACAAATAATATACCAAAATGTTCAGAAAAATGAGAACTATCTATCTATGCCATAATCATGCATTGTTCAACAACTTAAATAACAAGTTTAATTAGAACACCCTAGTAACCCTAACAGGTGATTCCGGAGTTCCTTGAGTTAGGGTTTGCGCCCCTCGGAACCCCGATTAACTTGTCGAGCATGCTTTAGGGTTACATTCCAATGCACATTAACTTGTCGTATCATCATCATTGCTTGAGCATTGCATCGATGCCATGTGTTGATTGTTTCCCTTTCTTTCCGGTGATTTGGTTCTTCTCGGTAGAATACGATATCGAGATCGAGATCGATTCCAATATGGTATTTTGTTAGTATCTAGTGTTACCTATCTGCTGGATAGTTTCCCTTTTGTAGCCTTATACTCATGTTCCCCTCTCATATGCATCCGAGGTTTCTCCGAACTAGGTTTTACACCCCTCGGAACTCCGGAATATTGATTTTAGTTGATTTTAGCTAGAGTTACCTATCTACTACACGGTTTCCTTTTTGTAGCTAAGTTTAGGGTTTCTCTTCATTTTTATTATTGTGTATGTATATATTAGGGTTTCTCCTTAACTTTCTCCTTTAGCCGCTTTGACTTATTCGTTTTTCCACCTATGCAGAAAATATGGACCCACACGTCAAAGACGAAGAAAAGGAAGAGTTGATCCAAGGTGTGATCCGTGGGGAAGATAATTTAGACGTATCAACGTTTATGAACAACTCCGGTGAGGGTGATCCTCTTTTTACCGGAGTAGACAACTTGTTTGAGGTTGAAGGTGTTGCCTTCCGCGAGGGAGAAGGCGATGCCTTGTGTAATCGAGAAGACGACCGCTCCGGCGAGGTGCATGTAATATAAATCAATTCATTAATTAATCATCTGCTATCTATATAGAAATAGTAATGACGATCTTTCTTCTTTTAGCCCTCCGGATCGAAGGAATCTACTGAAAAGAGCAGACGAGGCCCAACCAAAAAGTTGCAAGACCATGAGAGGTTTAGGATCGAAGATGTCGCTGAAGACGGCAGACCGATAGCTCCTGAAGTTGTCGCAACCAAATTTGTGGCACAATGCGGAGTAATCTTTAGGGACTTAATCCCGATCACCATTAGAAATTGGAATAGGCCTGCTAAAGCGGATGAAGAGGGAACATGTTTATTTGTCCCTAACCACGCCAAAGATTTACTGTGGAAGAGGCTCATGGTTAATTTCAAACTACCGAAGATAGAGCTGGATCCAAATGCGGAGGATCCAGTTGAGGACGCCTTACAACATGGGAGAGCCATGGAGGCTAAGGTCGGGGAGTGGGCTTTGAAGAAGATGGCCCAGTGTTTCACCAACTGGAAGAAAAGATTGCACCTTGACTATGTCGTGAAAAAGAAGACTCCCGATTTCAAGAATATTCAGTTTGAGAAGATAAAACCATTCTGGGATGAGTTTGTGGAATACAAGAAATCAGAAAAAGCTAAGAAAATGTCTGAAACGAATAAGCTGAATGCTGCTAAGAATAAGTATCACCATACTATGGGGCAAGGTGGCTACAAGGTTGGCATTCCTAAGTGGGAGAAACTTGAGCAGGAACTGCGTGATAAAAATATCACCCCAGAGACAGACGATTGGGTAGAAAGTGCAAGGAATTGGTTTTACGGGCATGGGGGCACGTTGGACTCGGAAGGGAGGTGTATATATAACATACGACATAAAGAAGACCCCTTGCCAATCGAGAGGATGATAAAAGCAGTAAAGGCTGTTAAAGATGGGGACTTCATTCCCGATAGAGAGAATGATGAGCTCACACTCGCCCTTGGAAATAAGGAACATGATGGACGAACACGAGGCACAATAGGCTCCCAATCATGGAGGACTGGGTTTCCCGAAGAGAGGAAGAAATATCCTGATAGAAGCCGTCAGAGGAGTAAGGACAGGGCGGCAGTTGAAGCAGAAAGTCAGAAAGAGCGAATGCGTTTAATTGAAGAACGATTAAAGCAACAACAAGATGAAATTAACTCACTTAAAGAGCAAAGTACTACCGGCCCATCTCAGCAGCACACTGCATTCGATGCTACCGGCCTATCGAATAATCGAAAAAGCAGTGTGGCTTCCACCGAGGTCCCGGGTGATGACAATGGCGATGCCGATGATGCACCGACGATGGCTCCTGTTGGCTACCCAGTGGATGATATCACAGAGATGACACACTGCGAGCTACATGTCAAAGTTGTGAACATATCAATGAAGGTGGCGGTCGGCTATGCCTTACCAATTGGACCCACACCAACTTACCACAGTCGTCCGGTTCCAGAGGGCTACGCTGTTGTCGGCGTGGATGAAATCATGCCCACCTTTGAGGTTTCTGATCTTCACTACCCTGCCGGTGAAGGGGATGTGACTGTGCTGGGTGACGCAAAAAACGTCACCATTCTATGGCCGAAGGATTGTATCGTGCTTCGAAATCACACGCCAAGGCCATCTTCGCCGCCGCCTCACCCGTCTCCAGCGAGGTTGTCGCCGCCCATGCGTCCCGGTTGGTAAGGGCCATTAGTCCCGGTTGCCCAACCGGGACGGGGCAATCGGGACTAAAGCTCTAACCATTAGTCCCGGTTGCCCCACCAACCGGGACAAATGGGGCATACGTGGCGGCATCAGAGCGCGAGGGGGTGTGGAGCATTAGTCCCGGTTCGTAACACGAACCGGGACTAATAACCTGCTGCCGCGGCAGAGATTTGGCCCATTTCTCTGCCGCGGCAGAGAATTCATTTTGGCACATTTTGTTGCCGCGGCAGCATTTTCGCCACTTTTTGTGCCGCGGCAGAGAATTCATTTAGGTTGTTTTATTGTTTATTTAGTGTTTTGCACTTATCAATGAAGGAACCTTATATTACACAAGATCATAATGACAACATTTTACATTCAATACACGGATCGAGTTCATGCACTACATACAAAAATTGCTATTCGATGCTACCGGCCAATTTCTTAAAAGTTGCTATTTTTACAATTCCTATTGTCTATACACAGCCGAGTAGTATTCCCCTTGTGTGTTTAGGACTTCTGCATCCAAGAATCCCGCCAATTCCTCCTGTATTGCTCGTATGCGATCCTTTGGCAGAAGACCGTCCCGTAGACGTTCGATCTGATTTAAAAAAGGAGTCAGCCTATATGAATATGAAACTAAACACAATTTGATTGTAATTAAAAACTATAGAAATTGTTTACGTACGTGGAGTTGCTCTAAATTTCTTCCCTTCTCATTGCACGTCTGCCGGATGAACTCGCATACATAGTATCCACATAGATTGTTACCTGGTCCCTGCGTCAGGCACTTTACGACAACAGAGTTCAATCAAAATAATAATCAAGCATGATAATAACTGTATCAAAACTAGAATCAAAGAGATGCGCGGATATAGCTAGTGGTGCTTACATCTAGTGGTTGAAATGTAAGCTCCTCTTTCCAAACACCCCTAGCCTTCTTGGTGAACCGTTTCCAAGCGCTGCCCGGCGTAGAAAACAAATAAAATAAGTTATTAAGTACTTGATATCATAAAATTCACGAACGTTGCCGATATAGTGTCGTAATGATTAGAATTACCGCTGGAGAAGTATCTGCATGTCCTTCCACGTCTCAAGGGGTTTATGTTTCGAGTCCATGACTAGTACACGCCCTTTGTCAAGTTGAATAATTAATAGAATATAGTGGTACCTGCGAATGCAGAACTAATCAATTATATACTTAACATCGAGTAAGCGAAATAGAAAGTGTATACAAGACAATAACACTCACTGGAAGTTGTAAGGAAATAGTATTTCCCTTTTGGTTTCTTGAAACCTTAACGCGTGTACTATATTATCCTCCGTATCCTGGGGGCTTATTTTGAGATTAGCTTCATGAACCCAATATGGGTCAATGAAGCCAATGTCATAGATTTGTCCTCTGCTGCATTCGAGAATCTTCATTCTGCATATTAAAGTATGATTATATACATGCAATAAACAAAATAATATAGATGGAGACTAAATTAATTACAGAATTAGTACTTACAGACAATAGGCACTCATGATCGATTTGTCCAAGGCGTCTTGATTGAATAATTGAAATAGTTCATCAAATTCAATGGATATCATGTCATCCTTATCTTTCCCATGATGCTTTTTTGTAACCCTCAGCACTATCCAGTTAGCCCCGGCCCTTGTGGCATGCATGTACCAGTTATGCAATCTTCGCATTTTTGTTGGAAGATTGTTTACCTCCTCAGGTTTGACGAGAGGTTTTCCGTACTGGTATTGGTATGCTACTTCACTCACGGGGAAGAACTCTAACTGGGATAAGTACTGGGCAATACTCATACCTTGAGCAGCGGCAGCTTCTCCGTATTGTGCAACTACCTCTGGATCATACTGCTTTTCGGCCCCATATTTGCTCGACCCCACATTGGTTTGAGAAATCACCTTGAGAGGGGCGCAAGTCTGTTTTGCTTGTTCTCCGAGCTGGGAAACAAATTTCCCGCTTGCATCAGTACTGCTCTTCGAGGCTTTTTGTGCTGCATGTGACTTGAGAATAGAACGCTCATAGTCTGATGACAGCTTTGGCTCGGGTTGATGAAGAGTCTTTAGCATTTTCAACACTTTGGCTTTTTCTTCTTTGGTGCTGGGGAACTCTGGCTCTTTCGGCCGCCTCAGCTTAGCGAAAAACGCTGTCGTTTCCGCATCAACGATCGCCGCAGTCTCCTCTTCAGTACAGTCATAAGCTCTCTTGGGAGGAACCGTTGGTACTTTTGGAAGAGGCTCTTGTTTACGTTTCGGCGATCGCTTACGACGCACAGTAGCGGTACGCTTACGCTTTTTATCCTGAGGCGCCGGCGATGGCTCCCGCGGCGATGGTTGCACCGGAGATTGGTGAGGCGACGGAGCCGGGTGAGGCGACGAAGACGGCTGCCGCGGCGGCGACGACCTCGCTGGAGACGGGTGAGGCGGCGGCGAAGATGGCCTTGGCGTGTGATTTCGAAGCACGATACAATCCTTCGGCCATAGAATGGTGACGTTTTTTGCGTCACCCAGCACAGTCACATCCCCTTCACCAGCAGGGTAGTGAAGATCCAAAACCTCAAAGGTGGGCATGATTTCATCCACGCCGACAACAGCGTAGCCCTCTGGAACCGGACGACTGTGGTAAGTTGGTGTGGGTCCAATTGGTAAGGCATAGCCGACCGCCACCTTCATTGATATGTTCACAACTTTGACATGTAGCTCGCAGTGTGTCATCTTTGTGATATCATCCACTGGGTAGCCAACAGGAGCCATCGTCGGTGCATCATCGGCATCGCCATTGTCATCACCCGGGACCTCGGTGGAAGCCACACTGCTTTTTCGATTATTCGATAGGCCGGTAGCATCGAATGCAGTGTGCTGCTGAGATGGGCCGGTAGTACTTTGCTCTTTAAGTGAGTTAATTTCATCTTGTTGTTGCTTTAATCGTTCTTCAATTAAACGCATTCGCTCTTTCTGACTTTCTGCTTCAACTGCCGCCCTGTCCTTACTCCTCTGACGGCTTCTATCAGGATATTTCTTCCTCTCTTCGGGAAACCCAGTCCTCCATGATTGGGAGCCTATTGTGCCTCGTGTTCGTCCATCATGTTCCTTATTTCCAAGGGCGAGTGTGAGCTCATCATTCTCTCTATCGGGAATGAAGTCCCCATCTTTAACAGCCTTTACTGCTTTTCTCATCCTCTCGATTGGCAAGGGGTCTTCTTTATGTCGTATGTTATATATACACCTCCCTTCCGAGTCCAACGTGCCCCCATGCCCGTAAAACCAATTCTTTGCACGTTTTACCCAATCGTCTGTCTCTGGGGTGATATTTTTATCACGCAGTTCCTGCTCAAGTTTCTCCCACTTAGGAATGCCAACCTTGTAGCCACCTTGCCCCATAGTATGGTGATACTTCTTCTTAGCAGCATTCAGCTTATTCGTTTCAGACATTTTCTTAGCTTTTTCTGATTTCTTGTATTCCACAAACTCATCCCAGAATGGTTTTATCTTCTCAAACTGAATATTCTTGAAATCGGGAGTCTTCTTTTTCACGACATAGTCAAGGTGCAATCTTTTCTTCCAGTTGGTGAAACACTGGGCCATCTTCTTCAAAGCCCACTCCCTGACCTTAGCCTCCATGGCTCTCCCATGTTGTAAGGCGTCCTCAACTGGATCCTCCGCATTTGGATCCATCTCTATCTTCGGTAGTTTGAAATTAACCATGAGCCTCTTCCACAGTAAATCTTTGGCGTGGTTAGGGACAAATAAACATGTTCCCTCTTCATCCGCTTTAGCAGGCCTATTCCAATTTCTAATGGTGATCGGGATTAAGTCCCTAACGATTACTCCGCATTGTGCCACAAATTTGGTTGCGACAACTTCGGGAGCTGTCGGTCTGCCGTCTTCAGCGACATCTTCGATCCTAAACCTCTCATGGTCTTGCAACTTTTTGGTTGGGCCTCGTCTGCTCTTTTCAGTAGATTCCTTCGATCCGGAGGGCTAAAAGAAGAAAGATCGTCATTACTATTTCTATATAGATAGCAGATGATTAATTAATGAATTGATTTATATTACATGCACCTCGCCGGAGCGGTCGTCTTCTCGATTACACAAGGCATCGCCTTCTCCCTCGCGGAAGGCAACACCTTCAACCTCAAACAAGTTGTCTACTCCGGTAAAAAGAGGATCACCCTCACCGGAGTTGTTCAGAAACGTTGATACGTCTAAATTATCTTCCCCACGGATCACACCTTGGATCAACTCTTCCTTTTCTTCGTCTCTGACGTGTGGGTCCATATTTTCTGCATAGGTGGAAAAACGAATAAGTCAAAGCGGCTAAAGGAGAAAGTTAAGTACGGTGTTGAGATAAACCCTAATTCAGAGAAACCCTAATATATACATACACAATAATAAAAATGAAGAGAAAGGGAAACCGTGTAGTAGATAGGCACATCGTCGAACCCACATGCACCTAAGTTGCTTGAAAATGTGAATCGGGTCTGGGGCTACCCACAGTGACTGACCAGTGGGGCCGAAGACCAATAATACCAAACTAATTAATAAACCTAATATACCTAACTAATAATAAACCTAATAATCCAAACACCAAAAAGAAAGGGAAACAATCAACACATGGCATCGATGGAATGCTCAAGAAAGTATGATGATATGACAAGTTAATTTGCATTGGAATGTAACCCTAAGAAATGCTCGACGATTTAATCGGGGTTCCGAGGGGTGAAAACCCTAACTCGGAGAAACTCCGGAACACATGAGAGGGGTGGATTTGTTCTTCTAATTAAACTTGTAATTTAAGTGTTTGAACAATGCATGATTATAGCTTAGATAGCTAGGTTTCATTTTTCTGAACATTTTGATATATTATTCATATTTTTATGACTTATAGATTAAAAGTTATTGAATTTATAAGATTATAATTATTTCTGAAATTAAAAAAAAGGCAAATAGTTTTTACACCGGGGCGCCAGAAAGAGAGGGGAACAATCAACACATGGCATCGATGCAATGATCAAACAAGGATGATGATATAACAAGTTAATTTGTATTAAAAAGTAACCCAAAGACATGCTCGGCAATTTAAACGGGGTTCCGAGGGGTGAAAACCCTAACTCGGTGAAACTCCGGAGTATATGAGAGGGGTTGATTTTGTTTTCTAATTAAACTTGTCTTGAAAGTTGTTGAACAATGCATGATTATAGCTTAGATAGCTAGGTTTCATTTTTATGAACATTTTGATATATTATTTGTATTTTTCTGACTTACAGATTAAAATTATTGAATTTTCAATATTCAAAAAAATTTCTGAAAATAAATAAGTCTGGAATTATTTTTTACACCCAGGCAAACTATACACACAGCAACTGACAGATGGGCCCTGTGCCACATAAGCAGCCACGTGAGCAAAGTGGGACAGAGGGGGCCGTTGGGTGTTTTTCACCAGGGCAGGGGTTACACACAGCCACTGACGGGTGGGCCTGGTCCACGCCACGCCAGCACCTGCCGCCTCGCCACGTCAGACAGCACCCTTCGCACCCTCCTTCAACACCTGCCTCCACGCCAGCACCCTCCGCCGCCACGCCACACCACCCGCCGGCCGAGTCCGGCCAGCAGCACCTTGCCCCGCCGCCGCACCCGCGCCGCACCACGCCACGCGCAAGAAATCCCGTCGGTGCCTGCCGACGGCGGCAGGGGAAGAGGGAGGAGGGGGACGGAGGCAGGCTAGAGAGGGGGACGCACCTTCTGGCGGCGACGACGCGCGGCGGCGGTGGCGCTGCTGGCCGGGGACGACGACGCACGGCGGCGGTTGGAGGTGGTGGCGGACGCGCTACTGGCCGGGGGGGACGACGACGACGAGCGCTCAAGGATGGAGGCGACGACGAGCGCTCAAGGACGGAGGCGACGGCGGGGCGGCGGCGTCTCCCTGTGTTGTGTGCGGGCGCAGAGAATGGTGAAGGGAAGAAGAGGAACGGGCGCGTCATGTATAAAGGGAGGGAGAATACGTCCCGGTTGATGGTTCCAACCGGGACTAAAGGGTCACACGTCCCGGTTGGAGCCACCAACCGGGACCTATACTCCAATATTTTCAGGGTTGGCGCGCAGGGGCTCTTTAGTCCCGGTTGGTGGCTCCAACCGGGACATATTCCCCTGTTTTCAAAAAATTTCAGGTATTTTCTCTCTGTTCCCTCCTTATTTTTTATTTTGGGGTTTAAATTTGTATTGTTTTTTAAATGATAATTAATTTGGAATTTAGAAAAACTTTAAACATAAAAAGTGTTTGGATTTGAATAAATAATTCAAAACCATTTTCTGTTTTAAAAAATAATTAATGTAACCATTTAAAATATGAACCATTTACAATTAAAAATGAATTAACTTATATTTTTTTAATATCAATTTGGAATTTAGAAAAACTTTAAACATAAGAAGTGTATGGATTTGAATAAATAATTCAAAAACATATTCTATTTTTAAAAAATAATTAATGTAACCTTTTAAAATGAATTAACTTATATTTTTGAATATTAATTTGGAATTTAGAAAAATTTTAAACATAAAAAGTGTTTGGATTTAAATAAATAATTCAAAAACATTTTCTGTTTTAAAAAATAATTAATGTAACCATTTAAAATATGAACCATTTACAATTAAAAATGAATTAACTTATATTTTTTTAATATCAATTTGGAATTTAGAAAAACTTTAAACATAAGAAGTGTATGGATTTGAATAAATAATTCAAAAACATATTCTATTTTTAAAAAATAATTAATGTAACCTTTTAAAATGAATTAACTTATATTTTTGAATATTAACTTGGAATTTAGAAAAAATTTAAACATAAAAAGTGCTTGGATTTAAATAAATAATTCAAAAACATTTTCTGTTTTAAAAAATAATTAATGTAACCATTTAAAATATGAACCATTTACAATTAAAAATGAATTAACTTATATTTTTTTAATATCAATTTGGAATTTAGAAAAACTATGCATAATATGGGCACAACATCACAAACTATGTCGTGATTCAGCACATAACATCGGTCATTTGGACCGAAAGCCATGAAACCTCGAACATGATAGGTCATTTTGTGAAGATTTTTTCGAAACATGATCAATATACCAAGTCTGGTATTTTTCCTTTCAACTATGTAACATAATATGACACCACGCGAAGGATTTTCATTGTTCGGATTTTTTTTGAATTTATTATGCCCATTTTGAATTATCTGAATTTCTAACTATGGTCGAACCGGTGTGCATGAAGATAGGGGACGGGCATCGTTAGAACTTGCATTGGATCTCTGAAGAAACCACATATTGCGAGTCTAAAAATGATTTTTTCAAAAAATCACGGGCGATAGATCATGTACGTGTAGTACAAACCGGACCACTTCCTGCCGATTCGGCAGGCATTTGTCTTTTTTACCCGGGATGGACGAAAAGGTTTGAGATGTACCGGTTGGGATATAGTCCATGTAAGGTGGTCTAGTATTTTAGGAAAATAGGACGGTAGCAATCTGAAACGGCATTTTGGTGGTTACTTCACAAACGACCCGTTTTTTGCGCTCGGAAAATGGAAAAGGGATTTTCCGTGCGACAAAAAGGAAAACTTCCTCCTGCAACATTGTTCTCCATACCAATGTCCACACACATCCATAATATGCGCACAACATCACAAACTATGTCGTGATTCAGCACATAACATCGGTCATTTGGACCGAAAGCCATGAAACCTCGAACATGATAGGTCATTTTGTGAAGGTTTTTTCGAAACATGATCAATATACCAAGTCTGATATTTTTCCTTTCAACTATGTAACATAATATGACACCACGCGAAGGATTTTCATTGTTCGGATTTTTTTTGAATTTATTATGCCCGTTTTGAATTATCTGAATTTCTAACTATGGTCGAACCGGTGTGCATGAAGATAGGGGACGGGCATCGTTAGAACTTGCATTGGATCTCTGAAGAAACCACATATTGCGAGTCTAAAAATGATTTTTTCAAAAAATCACGGGTGATAGATCATGTACCTGTAGTACAAACCGGACCCACTTCCTGCCGATTCGGCAGACATTTGTCCTTTTTACCCAGGATGGACGAAAAGGTTTGAGATGTACCGGTTGGGATATAGTCCATGTAAGGTGGTCTAGTATTTTAGGAAAATAGGACGGTAGCATTCTGAAACGACATTTTGGTGGTTACTTCACAAAACGACCCGTTTTTTGCGCTCGGAAAATGGAAAAGGGATTTTCCGTGCGACAAAAAGGAAAACTTCCTCCTGCAACATTGTTCTCCATACCAATGTCCACACACATGCATAATATGGGCACAACATCACAAACTATGCCGTGATTCAGCACATAACATCGGTCATTTGGACCGAAAGCCATGAAACCTCGAACATGATAGGTCATTTTGTGAAGGTTTTTTCGAAACATGATCAATATACCAAGTCTGGTATTTTTCCTTTCAACTATGTAACATAATATGACACCACACGAAGGATTTTCATTGTTCGGATTTTTTTTGAATTTATTATGCCCGTTTTGAATTATCTGAATTTCTAACTATGGTCGAACCGGTGTGCATGAAGATAGGGGACGGGCATCATTAGAACTTGCATTGGATCTCTGAAGAAACCACATATTGCGAGTCTAAAAATGATTTTTTCAAAAAATCACGGGCGATAGATCGTGTACCTGTAGTACAAACCGGACCCACTTCCTACCGATTCGGCAGACATTTGTCCTTTTTACCCGGGATGGACGAAAAGGTTTGAGATGTATCGGTTGGGATATAGTCCATGTAAGATGGTCTAGTATTTTAGGAAAATAGGACGGTAGCATTCTGAAACGGCATTTTGGTGGTTACTTCACAAAACGACCCGTTTTTTGCGCTCGGAAAATGGAAAAGGGATTTTCCGTGCGACAAAAAGGAAAACTTCCTCCTGCAACATTGTTCTCCATACCAATGTCCACACACATGCATAATATGGGCACAACATCACAAACTATGCCGTGATTCAGCACATAACATCGGTCATTTGGACCGAAAGCCATGAAACCTCGAACATGATAGGTCATTTTGTGAAGGTTTTTCGAAACATGATCAATATACCAAGTCTGGTATTTTTCCTTTCAACTATGTAACATAATATGACACCACGCGAAGGATTTTCATTGTTCGGATTTTTTTTGAATTTATTATGCCCGTTTTGAATTATCTGAATTTCTAACTATGGTCGAACCGGTGTGCATGAAGATAGGGGACGGGCATCGTTAGAACTTGCATTGGATCTCTGAAGAAACCACATATTGCGAGTCTAAAAATGATTTTTTCAAAAAATCACGGGCGATAGATCATGTACCTGTAGTACAAACCGGACCCACTTCCTACCGATTCGGCAGACATTTGTCCTTTTTACCCGGGATGGACGAAAAGGTTTGAGATGTACCGGTTGGGATATAGTCCATGTAAGGTGGTCTAGTATTTTAGGAAAATAGGACGGTAGCATTCTGAAACGGCATTTTGGTGGTTACTTCACAAAACGACCCGTTTTTTGCGCTCGGAAAATGGAAAAGAGATTTTCCGTGCGACAAAAAGGAAAACTTCCTCCTGCAACATTGTTCTCCATACCAATGTCCACACACATGCATAATATGGGCACAACATCACAAACTATGCCGTGATTCAGCACATAACATCGGTCATTTGGACCGAAAGCCATGAAACCTCGAACATGATAGGTCATTTTGTGAAGGTTTTTCGAAACATGATCAATATACCAAGTCTGGTATTTTTCCTTTCAACTATGTAACATAATATGACACCACGCGAAGGATTTTCATTGTTCGGATTTTTTTTGAATTTATTATGCCCGTTTTGAATTATCTGAATTTCTAACTATGGTCGAACCGGTGTGCATGAAGATAGGGGACGGGCATCGTTAGAACTTGCATTGGATCTCTGAAGAAACCACATATTGCGAGTCTAAAAATGATTTTTTCAAAAAATCACGGGTGATAGATCATGTACCTGTAGTACAAACCGGACCCACTTCCTGCCGATTCGGCAGACATTTGTCCTTTTTACCCAGGATGGACGAAAAGGTTTGAGATGTACCGGTTGGGATATAGTCCATGTAAGGTGGTCTAGTATTTTAGGAAAATAGGACGGTAGCATTCTGAAACGACATTTTGGTGGTTACTTCACAAAACGACCCGTTTTTTGCGCTCGGAAAATGGAAAAGGGATTTTCCGTGCGACAAAAAGGAAAACTTCCTCCTACAACATTGTTCTCCATACCAATGTCCACACACATGCATAATATGGGAACAACATCACAAACTATGCCGTGATTCAGCACATAACATCGGTCATTTGGACCGAAAGCCATGAAACCTCGAACATGATAGGTCATTTTGTGAAGGTTTTTCGAAACATGATCATTGTTCGGCACACATTTAGTCCCGGATGTAGTCACAAACCGGGACTAAAGGGATTGCGGCAGAGTGGGCCAGACAACACTAATAATAGGGGTGAGTGTCGACATTATGTCGTGCGGCTTGTACCTTGTCCCGGATGGTGTCACCAACCGGGACTAAAGATGAACCTTTAGTCCCGGTTGGAGACACCAACCGGGACTAAAGATGAGTCAGCACTAATAATAGGGGTGAGTGTCGACATTATGTCGTGAGTGTCGACATTATGCCGAGCTGCTTGTACTATAAATATGCATCCTTGTGAGTCCAGTCCTCCAGCCAGTTTGAGGCATCTCCAAGATGGTTTTAGAGAGCAGGGACACCACTACGGCCAGTTTCAGGGATATGCCGACGGAGCCCAGTCCTCCGGCATCTCCGAGAAACTGGTCATAGAGGCACTCCCTAATATGTGAAATTAGTTAGCTCCGAGGTGTATTGATCTAGTTAGTGAAGTTACAAGCTGCAAGATGGTTTTCGAGAGCAGGGACACCACTGCGGCCAGTTTCAGGGAGATGCCGATGGAGCCCAGTCCTCCGGCATCTCCGAGAAACTGGTCATAGAGGCACTCCCTAATATGTGAAATTAGTTAGCTCCGAGGCGTATTGATCTAGTTAGTGAAGTTACAAGCTGCAAGATGGTTTTCGAGAGCAGGGACACCACTGCGGCCAGTTTCAGGGAGATGCCGACGGAGCCCAGTCCTCCGGCATCTCCGAGAAACTGGTCATAGAGGCACTCCCTAATATGTGAAATTAGTTAGCTCCGAGGCGTATTGATCTAGTTAGTGAAGTTACAAGCTGCAAGATGGTTTTCGAGAGCAGGGCCACCACTACGACCAGTTTCAGGGAGATGCCGACGGAGCCCAGTCCTCCGGCATCTCCAAGAAACTGGTCATAGAGGCACTCCCGGTCCAGCCACAAAATGGGACTAACACTCAAGACATTTATTAATATTAAAAACTGAGACTACAAACCGGGACTAAAGGCCACAAACCGCGAAAGATATCCTTCGGTCAAGCCACAAACCGCGAAAGACATGAACTAGAGTTACATAATATGAGCATGAACTTCTTGGCATATGTCATTCCTTATGACCGCTTCAGACGTAACCATGGAGCATCTTCTTTACTTAAAGGAATGCTTGGGTCAGTTTTCACTGTGAAGGGCGGAATTTCATCAAACTTATTATAATCTTCTGACATGTCTGTCTTGTCCTCGATTCCCACGATGTTTCTTTTCCCTGAAAGAACTATGTGACGCTTTGGCTCATCATATGATGTATTCGTTTGCATATTGTTTCTTTTTTTCGGTCTGGAGGACATGTCCTTCACATAGAAAACCTGAGACACATCATTGGCTAGGACGAATGGTTCATCTCTATAACCAAGATTGTTGAGATCCACTGTTGTCATTCCGTACAACTGGTCTATCTTTACCCCTTCCCCCATTCAGGTTGACCCATTTGCAGCGAAACAAAGGGACCTTAAAAGAGACTCCATAGTCTAGTTCCCATATCTCCTCTATGTAACCATAATATGTGTCCTTTTGTCCATTCTCGTCTATTGCATCAAAGCGGACACCACTATTTTGGTTGGTGCTCTTTTTATCTTGGGCGATCGTGTAGAATGTATTCCCATTTATTTCGTACCCTTGGAAATTCAATACAGTAGAAGATGGTGACGCGGCCAACAAGTATAGCTGATCTCCAACAGTGGTGTCATTCAAGAGATGTGTCCGCATCCAACCACCGAAAGACTTCATGTGTTCATCTGTAATCCATGATTCAGGCTTCCCTAGGTTTTTGGAGCGTACAATATTCTTGTGTTCCTCGATATACGGAGCTGCCAATGTGGAATTATGTAGAACTGTGTAGTGTGCTTTAGTGAAAGAATCCCCGTCCCTACATATCATTGCTTTCTTTCCCAGCGTGCCTTTTCCACTTAGTCTTCCCTCATGCCGCGAGTCAGAAACACCAATCGGCTTAAGGTCAGGAATAAAGTCAACACAAAACTCAATGACCTCCTCTGTTCCATATCCCTTGGAGATGCTTCCTTCTGGTCTAGCACGGTTATGAACATATTTCTTTAAGACTCCCATGAACCTCTCAAAGGGGAACATATTGTGCAGAAATACCGGACCGAGAATGGCAATCTCTTCCACTAGATGAACCAGGAGATGCGTCATAATATTGAAGAAGGATGGTGGGAACACCAATTCAAAACTAACAAGACATTGTACCACATCCTTCTGTAACCTTGGCAGAATATCTGGATTGATTACCTTCTGAGATATTGCATTGAGGAATGCACACAGCTTCACAATGGGTACTCGAACATTTTCCGGTAGAAGCCCCCTCAATGCAATCGGAAGCAACTGCGTCATAATCACGTGACAGTCATGAGACTTCAGGTTTGGGAACTTTTTCTCTGCCATATTTATTATCCTCTTTATATTAGATGAGAAGCCCGACGGCACCTTGAAACTGTAAAGGACTTCAAAAAAGATTTCCTTCTCTGCTTTGGTAAGAGCATAGCTGGCACGACTTAAGTGACGCCCTTTATCCGTCTTGTTATTTGTATGCATGTTCTTTGGGTCTTTCATAATTTGTTGGTCCTCCCGTGCTTCAGGTGTATCTTTTGTCTTACCATACACGCCTAGGAATCCTAGCAGGTTCACGCAGAGATTCTGCGTCACGTGCATCACGTTGATTGAAGAGCGGACACGCAGGACTTTCCAATATGGCAGCTCCCAAAATATAGATTTCTTCTTCCACATGGGTGCGTGTCCTGTAGCGACGTCGTTCGGAACTGATTGACCGCCGGGACCTTTTCCAAAGATTACTTCTATGTCCTTGACCATACCAAATACATCATCACCAGCAGGGAGTTCAGGCTTCTTCCGGTGATCTGCCTCACCTTTAAAATGCTTGCCTTTCTTTCTTACGGGATGATTGGTCGGAAGAAATCGTCGATTCGCTAGGTACACAACCTTCTTGCATTTATGCAAATATGTACCTTCGGTCTTATCTAAACAGTGGGTGCATGCCTTATATCCTTTGTTTGTCTGTCCTGAAAGGTTACTAAGAGCAGGCCAATCATTGATGGTTACGAATAACAACCCTCGTAGATTAAATGGCTCCTGTTTGTTCTCATCCCACGCACGTACACCTGGTTTGCCCCACAACTGTAAGAGTTCTTCAACTAATGGCCTAAGGTACACATCAATGTCGTTGCCCGGTTGCTTCGGGCCTTGGATGAGCACTGGCATCATAATGAACTTACGCTTCATGCACAACCAAGGAGGCAGGTTGTAGATACATAGAGTCACGGGCCAGGTGCTGTGACTGCAACTCTGCTCCCCAAAAGGATTCATGCCATCCGTACTTAGACCAAACCATAAGTTCCTTGCGTCACCTGCAAAGTCTGGGAAGTCTCTCTCGATTTTTCTCCACTGTGACCCATCAGCAGGGTGTCTCAACTCCCCGTCTTTCTTACGGTCTTCTTTGTGCCATCGCAACAACCTGGCATGCTCTTTGTTTCTGAACATGCGTTTCAACCTTGGTATTATAGGAGCATACCACATAACCTTAGCAGGAACCCTCTTCCGGAGGGGCTCTCCCTCAACATCACCAGGGTCATCTCGTCTGATCTTATACCGCAACGCGTTGCATACCGGGCATTTATCTAAATTCTCATACTCCTTACCTCGGTAGAGGATGCAGTCATTAATGCATGCATGTATCTTTTGCACATCTAATCCCAGAGGACAGAGAGTCTTCTTTGCTTCGTAGGTACTCTTGGTAAGTTCGTTATGTTTTGGAAACTTCGGCTTCATTATTTTCAGCATCTTTTCAAATGAGGAGTCAGTTAGACCACACTCTGCCTTCCATCGCAACAATTCCAGTGTGGTACCGAGCTTTGTGCTGCCATCTTCACAATTTGGGTACAACAATTTCTTGTGATCTTCTAACATGCCCTCTAACTTCAACTTCTCATTTTCTGTTTCACAGTCTCGCTTTGCATCAGAAATGACCCTACCAAGTTCATCAGTCGGCTCATCTGATGCCCGTTCTTCACCTTTTTCCTCTCCATTGTCTTCCATTGCAGTATCACTGTATTCAGGAAACATATGATGATAGTTGTTATCATCATCTTCTTCTTCACCATCTTCCATCATAACCCCTCTTTCCCCGTGCTTGGTCCAGCAATTATAGTTGGGCATGAAACCTTTCATAATCAGGTGGTCGCGAATGATTTTCGAGGAAGAGTACTCCTTGTTGTTCCGACATTGAACACATGGACAACGTATAAATCCATTCTCTTTGTTTGCCGTAGCCACATCGATAAATTTATCCACGCCTTTGATATACCCGGCTACCCGCCGGTCACCGTACATCCATTCCCGACCATTCATCTGCATCATATAAGTAAGTTTATCAAAAAACAGGACATCATAAATAGTGAAATAACCAATTCACACCGACACATGAATTGTATCAATGACCTAGAAAAGATAAGATTGCTAACCTCGATCGAGGGAAATAAAGAGGAGAAAGCTCAAGTGCGTCTCGGACACCTTCTATATTTTTGTTCTATGAGAAATTCAACGGGATTTTTCACTCAAACATTTCAACAAACACCTTCAATGCATGCATGAGAAAAAACTAGCACACACCCTCACACCTTACACCATTCGAAAAACCAGAGTGGAGGCAGAGGGGGCTGGGGCGTTGCATTTATAGAGGGCAAGGGGTCTTTAGTCCCGGTTGGAGCCAGCAACCGGGACTAAAGGTGCGTGCCACGCCACGTGGCTGTGGCCAAACCTTTAGTCCCGGTTGGTGGCTCCAACCGGGACGCATGCCCCCTTACCAACCGGGACCCATGCCCCTGGCCCCGTGCCCGCTCCAACCGGGACGCGTGCCAGCATTAGTCCCGGTTGGTGGCGCAACCGGGACTAATGCTCCGAGGGGTCGCGAACGGATGGCCCTTTTTCCTCTAGTGCACACAACTCAGAAAATATTACAAAAAAAAAGTCCCGCTACAGAGAACTAATCCTCAAAGTAACGACAGTGACACCATTAGAACAACACCAGTAGTCCTCCACTCCAATAACAACACTTTCAAGAAGGAAACAGTGCCCAAGCGCCGTCGTTGCCCGATCAAAGATTATAGGTTTTCACTCTGGAAAAAGTACTTACTCACAAAACAATGCCTTTAACAAGGTCATTGCTGGGCACAACCAGTTAAGGGCAGACCTTGGATTTTCACCCTGCAAGATAAGACTAGGAACTCCCATGTGTTTTCTTCCTGCACCAACAGTCGCTGCAACGAGTCCCAGATCACGCGGCCAGTTCTCCGTCGCCACAAGAACAAAAATCACCATCGCTACCCTCATATTTCCGCTTTCCTAACATTCTCCGCATCTGACTTCACCATGAATCTAAGAATTGCTCTTGGTGGGAACAAACAACAGAGCTTCGCAACGCTCCCGCTGAAACCAAACGGCCAGAAAAACAAGGTGCGCGAGACCGAATATCTTCCGATCCAGCCATCTCTAGGCATGATACGCCCATGGGAGTTCGCCGGCGGAGCCTTCCGGAACCCACCTCTCCAGACCAGATCAACGAGGGCAGACATTAAGCATATCTTCGTCTTCGTGCGAAAGAAATCAAACGACCATCACCTTTATTAGTAAGCTCTTGTTGATTAGTCAATTCATGGACGACGACCCTAATCGGGCAAAGCTCCCACAGAGATAACCTCGCATATCAACTTATACCGCCACATCGAACCGGGAAGGAAGGGGTCCAGCCTCGTCAGTGAGACCATCCTTTCGGAGCACAAAAAACTACATATCAATTTTATTAAGAGAGTGCTTAGAAAAAACCGAGTTTTCCCGTCCAACATACGTATCTATGCATCATGGTGCTAGCAGCTTGCCACTGAGCCCGGCAATAGGGCGATTCTACAACTACGAGGGGGTCCGGGGCTTATCAGCACCGTCTAGTCTGCATTTAAGATTCATGAAGTCCAACTACACCCACAACCCTATAGAAACCAAGTTGTACAGTGCACATCTCGTCTCCTATAGGCATCCAAAGTGTACAGGGACATCTCGTCTTCAAAACGAAAGGACATCTCGTCTCGCTCGTCTCGAGTCCCTGACGAGCTTCTGCGCCACCATTCCTTCTCTCCTTTCTCCTCCTCCGCGCCAACTCTCCGACCGTCGGAAGCGGAGCTCGGGACAGGACCCCTCCACCGTGCCTACTCTCTGGCTGCTGGAAGCGGAGTTCAGGCCAGGACCCCTCCACCGCCACACCAATCTAACGCGGTTTGACCGAGCTCACGCCGATCCAGATCTTGGTGGAGCGGTTCCGCTTCAGCAGGATGACGAGCTCGCCGTTCATGGACATCGTGGGCTACCTTGCTCGGATCTGTCCATGGATGGCTAGATCTGAATGCTCCATGAATTTATTTTGGTTCATATCTATTCAATTTTTACTTGACTTCTTTTTCATCTTTTCTCCATGTGGTCTGTTGTTAAATTCGGGTGCTCTTATTTGGACAGAGCGGATGAATATTTATTTCTTGCCTCATCTATATTACTGTTCTCTTTGGATCCGTTGTACATCTCCCATTTGGATCGTGTGAATATAATAGCTTCGATATATGATTGAAGAACATAAAGATCTTACATCACTAGTGGAAACGAGGCCTTTTGTTCAGCCTGGAAATAGGCTTTAACACCGGTTCTTCTACAAACCGGTGTTAAAGGGGGGCCTGTACCAGCGTGGCCCATGCAGCAAAAAGGAGCCCCCCTTTAACACCGGTTCGTGGCACAAACCGGTGTTAAAGGCCCCTGCACCAGTGGCCCGCGCAGCCCCCCCTTAACACCGGTTCCGTGTTAAAGGGGGGGGGTTATATAACACACCGCAGCCCACACCCCTCTCTTCCATTTTTTCACTCTCTCATTTTGGAGCCTAGCAAGAGGGTGTGAGGTGTGCTCGTTTGTGTTTTTTTCCTATGCACAAGAGGTGTTCGGTGAAATGCCCGAGAGCTCAAAATAAGTTTTCTCGTTGCTCTTTCCTTCTCGGTCGAGGTCGGCAACTATCCTTTCATGTGTCATTGATATACTATATATAAATGGTCATCTCCCTATTAATTTTTGATATATACTATATATTAATGCAGATGAACCGGCAATGGATGTACGGTGACCGACGCACTTCCGAGTACATTACGGGCCTTCAAAATTTCATCGTTGTGGCTAATGCAAACCGTGGTCACAATGGTTTTATGTGCTGTCAGTGTGTTCACTGTCAGAACAAGAAAGATTACTCAAATACCAGAACCATTCATGCCCACCTGCTTCGATCCGGTTTCATGCCCAGCTATAATTGTTGGACCAAGCACGGAGAAAAAAGGGGTTGTGATGGAAGACAACGAAAAAGAAGAGGATGATGACAACCATCATAATATGTATCATGAATATGATGATACTGCAACAGGGGTAGATAATAAAGATCAAGAGGCAGCAGATGGGCCTGCTGATGACGATCTTGGTCGGGCCATTACTGATGCAAAGGAAGAATGTGAAACTGAAAAGGACAAGGAGAAGCTGGAGCAGATGTTAAAGGATCACAAAACATTGTTGTACCCAACTTGCGAAGATGGCCACAAAAATCTAGGTACCACACTGGATTTTCTGCAATGGAAGGCAGAGAACGGTGTGACTGACAACGTATTTTCAAAGTTGTTGGTAAAAATGAAGAATCTTCTTCCAAGAAATAATGAGTTGCCCGACAGTACATACCAAGCAAAGAAGGTTGTCTGCCCTCTAGGATTGGACGTGCAGAAGATACATGCCTGCATTAATGACTGCATCCTCTACCGCGGTGAGAAGTACGAGAATTTGGATGCATGCCCGGTATGCACTGCACTGCGGTATAAGATCAGACGAGACGATCCTGGCGATGTTGAGGGCGAGGCCCCTAGGAAGAAGGTTCCTGCCAAGGTTATGTGGTATGCTCCTATAATACCACGGTTAAAACGTCTCTTCAGAAATAAAGAGCATGCCAAGTTGTTGCGATGGCACATGGAAGACCGTAAGAAAGACGCGATGTTGAGACACCCCGCTGATGGGTCACAGTGGAGAAAAGTCGAGCGAGAGAACCCGGACTTCGCACGTGACGCAAGGAACTTAAGGTTTGGTCTAAGTACAGATGGCATGAATCCTTTTGGTGAGCAGAGCTGCAGTCACAGCACCTGGCATGTGACTCTATGTATCTATAACCTTCCTCCTTGGTTGTGCATGAAGAGGAAGTTCATTATGATGCCAGTGCTCATCCAAGGCTCGAGGCAACCCGGCAGCGACATTGATGTGTACCTAAGGCCATTAGTTGAAGAAGTTTTACAACTGTGGGCCAAACCAGGTGTACGTATGTGGGATGAGCACAAAGGGGAGCCATTTGACCTACAGACATTGCTTTTCGTAACCATCAATGATTGGCCTTCTCTTAGTAACATTTCAGGGCAGACAAACAAGGGATACAATGAATGCACACACTGTTTAGATGAGATTGAAAGTGTATATTTGGATAAATGTAAGAAGGTTGTGTACCTAGGTTATCGTCGATTTCTTCCGAACCTGCATCCAGTAAGAAAGAAAGACAAGCATTTCAAACGTCTGGCAGAACCCCGGAGGAAGCCAGTCCTCCGTACCGGTGAGGAGGTATTTGGTATGGTCAAGGACCTAGAAGTAATCTTTGGAAAAGGTCCTGCCAGTCTATCTGTTCCGAATGACGATGTTGGACACACGCCCATATGGAAGAAGCAATCTATATTTTGGGACCTACCCTATTGGAAAGTCTTAGAGGTCCGCACTTCAATCGACGTGCGTGAACCTGCTAGGATTCCTAGGAGTGTATGGGAAGACAAAAGATACACCGAAAGCACGGCAGGACCAGCAACGTCTGAAAGACCCTAAAGAGCCTATGCATCCTGAGAACAAGAAGGGTAAACGATGCCACTTAACTCCTTCCAGCTACGCTCTTACCAAAGCAGAGAAGGAAATCTTTTTTGAATGCCTGAGCAGTATCAAGGTCCCATCTGGCTTCTCGTCGAATATAAAGGGAATAATAAATATGGTAGAGAAAAAAATCCAAAACCTGAAGTCTCATGACTGCCACATGATTATGACACAATTGCTTCCGATTGCATTGAGGGGGCTTCTACCTGAAAATGTTCGAGTACCCATTGTGAAGCTATGTGCATTCCTCAATGCAATATCTCAGAAGGTAATCGATCCAGAAAGCCTACCAGGGTTACAGACAGATGTGGCCCAATGTCTTGTCAGCTTTGAGTTGGTGTTCCCACCATCCTTCTTCAATATTATGACGCATCTCCTGGTTCACCTAGTAGAAGAGATTACCATTCTCGGTCCTGTATTTCTACACAATATGTTCCCCTTTGAGAGGTACATGGGAGTATTAAAGAAATATGTTCATAATCGTGCTAGGCTAGAAGGAAGCATCTCCAAGGGCTATGTAACAGAGGGGGTCATTGAGTTCTGTGTTGATTTTATTCCCGACCTTAAGGCGATTGGTGTTCCAGAATCACGACATGAGGGGAGACTGCATGGAAAAGGAACCCTAGGATGTAAAGCTATGATATGTAGGGATGAGCATTCTCTCAATCAAGCATACTACACGGTTTTACAAAGATCTATCTTGGTTGCCCCGTATATCAATGAACACAAGAATTTAATACGCCTCAAACACCCGGGACAGTCTAATGAATAGATTATAAGTGAACACATGGCGAGTTTTGGCGGCTGGCTGCAAAGACTTCTCACGAATAACACCACTGTTGGGGATCAGCTGTACTTGTTGGCCAGGACACCATCTTCGACTGTATGTAATTTCTAAGGGTACGAGATAAATGAGAATACATTTTACACGATAGGCCAAGATAAAAAGAGCACCAACCAAAATAGTGGTGTCCGCTTCGATGCAGCAGAAGACAATGGGAAAAAGACCACGTATTATGGGTTTATAGAGGATATATGGGAACTTGACTATGGACCTAATTTTAAGGTCCCCTTGTTTCGATGCAAATGGGTCAAGCTAACAGGAGGAGGGGTTAACGTAGACAAGAAGTACAGAATGACAACAGTGGATCTCAACAATCTTATGAAGGTAGACAATAACTTAGACGAACCATTCGTCTTAGCCAATGATGTGGCTCAGGTTTTCTATGTGAAGCACATGTCTACCAAACCGAAAAAAAGAAAAAACAAGCAAACAGATACATCACACGATGAAAGTGTCACATAGTTCTTTCAGGAAAAAGAAACATCGTGGGAGTGGAGGACAAGACAGACATGTCAGAAGATTATAATAAGTTTGATGAAATTTCGCCCTTCAAAGTGAATACGGACCCAACCATCCTGTTAAACGGTGCTGATACTCCATGGTTACGGCCGACGCGATCATAAGATTGACTATATGTATTAATTGAGCCATTTTTGGCACACATATGTATCTTAACATGGAAATCACTGTCATATTTCTTTTGTTAACAGTATATGTATTAAATGAGCCATTTTTCTTCCCGCCAGTTCTTCCCTCCAGCCATTTCTCACTATATATATATATAGGGTTGGCCTCCATTGTCATTGCACATCTCTAGACTCATATCTGCAACCTCATCACTTTTTCCCATGGCTTCCACCGTAGCACTAACCCCCAGGGAGGCGGAGGCGCTTTGCGCCTCGAACTACCCCTTCCCGCCGGGCTACTGTGTCCCCGTCGGCTGGATGATGAGCGCCGGAGGCGTGCCGGTTCCTCCTGTACCTCTAGGTGTGGCGCGCCGGATGGCCATCATGAACCACTACTACTTCGATCTCACACGGAGTAGCGGAGGAATCCCAAATGGCATCCCGACTATTTCCCTACTTGGGAAGCCTTCTTCGGGGATCGGCATGAGAGAGCGCTCGCCAGGAACGACGAGGACGGACCACCTCCTCCGAACTTCAACGAGGCCGGCCATCGGCTATGGTGGCGCGGTCGGACTCTCCAGAGCGTCATGGCCTACGGCACTACCGTCGACTCTAACCCCCATCTGCGCTACCCTCAAGTCTAGCCCACGCGTACTCAGCCTTTAAGGTTCAATTACGGCGACCCCAATGACGGCAGCGGCGAGTACGACGACTACAGTGGCGAGTATTACAGGTGTAGGCAGGAGCATGACTGAATCACTCCAACATTCCGAAACAAGTTCGGCCGATTGTGACTTAATATGGCCATGTATCTTAATTTTCAGTTCTTTTATGTATCTTAATTTTCAGTCGTGCTTTATGTAACTTACTGTTAGTTGCATTCTGTATTTTAATTCCACTTCTATCTCATTCACAAAATGACCTATCTCATTCGAGGTTTCTTGGCTTTCGGGTGAAATGACCAATGTTATGGCTAGAATCAAGGCATAATTTGTGATAATGTGTCCATATTGTGCATACATGTGCATCATGGCATGGCAAACAATGTTGCAAGAGGAAGTTTTCCTTTTTGTCGCACCAAAAAGGCATTTTCCATTTTCCGAGCATAAAAAACGGACGGTTTTGTGAAGCAACCACCAAATGACTAATTCAAAAAACCACCACCACATTTTACATAAATACTAGTCCACCTTATATGAACAATGTACCAATAGGGGGATCTGAAACCTTTCCTTCCACCTCTGGTGAAAAAGACAAATTCCTGCCGAATCGGCACGAAGTGGGTCAGATATGAACTATAGGTACATGATACGATGCTCACGATTTTTTACAAAAATCATTTTTAGGTTCACAATATGATATTTTATCAAAAATCCAATGCAAGTTGAGCGAGGTTTTGTCAGATTCCAAAGTATACAAAAGATGCGGCATTTAAATATCCAAAAAATTCAAAAATGTTAATACAAAATAAAATATGATTTGCTCTAATAAAATAGGGTTATATTCCTTTTTAGATGCTTAATATTTCTTATGTTCAAAGTTTTAGGGTTTAACTATTTTATTTTTGTTTGAATTGAATAATCAAAATTTATATGTAAGTGTTTTAATCATTTTGAAATTTTTAATCTAAAGTAAATATAAAATGTTTTTACATGAATGGATAGATATTATTTTTCTGAAAATTATGATATATTATTCATATTTTTCTAAGTTGAAATGAAAAAGCTGTGAATTTTCTAAATTCATATCCTATTTTTTGAATTATAAATGCCCCCACCCCTTTAATGCATGAAATAAATCCCCCCCCTTTAACACCGGTTTGTGGCTGGAACCGGTGTTAAAGGGGGGGTGGCGCATTTATTTCGTTTCGCGCGCGCACCCCCCCTTTAACACCGGTTCGTGGCTGGAACCGGTGTTAAAGGGGGCGGTGCGGGTGCGAAACGAATTCCCCAATTCAACACCGGTTCCTGGCTGGAACCGGTGTTAAAGGGGGGTATAAAGGCACGCATTCCTCTTCCTCTTCCCCCCAGCCAGATTGATCGAGCACAAAGAGGAGCAGAGCAGAGCCGCGGCGGAGAAACAGATCGAGACGCCGCCAGGTGGCCCGACCTTCGTCGTCCGCCGCCGTCCGCCACCCCCCGTCCATTCGCGGAGCCGCCACCGTGCCGCCGCCACCAACTCTTGGTAGCGGCGCCTCCGCCAGCAAACTCGCGGAGCCTCCGGCCGGCGCCGCGCGCCACCACTCGCCGCCGACCCCGCCGTCCTCGACCGGTGCCGCCACTCCCTGCCGACCCCGCCGACCCCGCCGGCCGACCCCGCCGGTAGTGTATAATTGTGTAGTTATTAATTAGTTATAAGTGTGTAGTTATTATTAGAATTTTGTACAACTTAAATTGAGATTATTGTGTATAAAATTTTGGAGTATGACAAATTTTGAAAGTATTTTCACAAGTATACATGTGTGTATAAAATTTTGTGAAAAATGTGCTTAACCGAGGCAATACAAAAAATACAAATATGTGGATTCGCAATAGATTTCTACTTGTTATTGTATTATTAGTAGTTTAGTGTTAGTATTAGTTTAGGGTTTATTTAGTTTAGGGTTATTAGTTTAGGGTTTATTTAGTTTAGGGTTATTAGTTTAGGGTTATTTATTTAGTTTAGGGTTATTTATTTAGTGTAGTTTAGTGTATTTAGTTTAGGGTTATTTAGTGTATTTTATAGTTAGTATTAGTTTAGGGTCGTCACCTCGCTGCTCTACAAGCGCCGCCGCTGGCCGTTGTCGTTAACGCCGCTCTGGTGACCCCAAGGTAGTGGTGCCGCCCGTTTTAGGTAGGCCGCATCACGCTGAGGCGAACCCGCTACCTCGCGCGCCCTAGGTCGCTCTCCAGCGCCACCAGCCGCTGTCTGGAGTATCCTCCGGTGAGCCCGCGTGGCGCCTGTGTGGCTGTGACGTGGCCACGGTCCCACGCGTCAGCCACTGTGGCTACCCCTCTCATATGCATCCGGGATTTCTCTGAATTAGGGTTTGGACCCCTTGGAACTCGTTTAAAATGATCAAGCATCCTTAGGGTTTTAATTTCATTTGTGTATTTATTTGTGTATTTTTGTATGAATAATATGTATATTTGTGTATGAATCCAAGTCCACTTGAATGTTTACTCTCTTACTCTAGATAATATTATTGTTTTAGAAACTATGGATCCACTCAGTAGAAACCTTGAAGATGAAGAAATAATAGAGAACATCATCCACGAGGACACCTCACAATATCTGAACTTGGAGGGACATGATGATAACTCAAGTAGTCATGGAGAAGATGACGACTCCGGTGAACGCACTTTAGTGATTACAAAGTTCGTCGAGGTATATGCATGGATTAATCCTCTGCTGACTTCCACCGATTGATTTGTATATATGTACATGTATTAATTAACGCTTCTTTCTTCTGTTAGCCCTCTAGATTGACTAGCCAACAACAATATTCTTCTACGAAAAAGAGCAAGCGAGGCGTGAGACATTGGTTGAAAGATCGTGCAAAGTTCACAATCGAAGCAGTCCGTGTTGATGGCAGGCCGATGGAGCCCAAGAAGGCCGCAGACAAATTTGTACGTCAGGCTGGAGTTCTTGTTAGGGACCAAATCCCAATCATAATTGAAAATTGGAATAATCCAAAGAAGGGCGACGGTACCTTTGTCGATAAAAGATCCAAAGAAACGCTTTGAAATTCGTTGTTGGTAAATTTCACCCTTCCGCCAGAGGAGGATGAAAACAAGCCGGTTATAAAGGAAAAGGTCAAAGAGTGGACTCTAAAGAAGATGGCTGATGCTTTCCGTAACTAGAAGAAAAAATTGAACAAATTTGTCAAAGCTCGCGAGACTCCAGATTTCGAAGACGCATATTATGCGAAGATAAGACCTCACTGGCCCGAATTTGTGGCATAAGGAAGGTGCTATAGCTAAAAAGAGGTCAGAAACCAATACGCTAAATGCCTAGAAGAAATAATATCACCAGAGGACGGGGTCAGGTGGCTACATATCTCAGAGGCCTAAGTGGGAGGAAGCTGAGAAGGCCCTGCGCGCTAGAGGGATCACACCCCAGACAGATGGGTGGGACCTACGTGCAAAGACTTGGTTCTATGGAATCGGGGCAAGGTTGGACCCAGAAACAGGATTGTGTATCTTCCCAACCCTTCTTGCCAAACCCGTCACTGAACTCATCACGACATACGAGGAAACAGCCGCCAGGACCTTCCATCCCGACAGAGAGAATGACCAACTCACACGTGCCATCGGTAAAAAAGAACACCCTGGACATGCACGAGGCACAGGGGGTATGACGTGGAAGGATGGGTTTGCCGAGTGGGGCGACTCTTACAGATGGCGCGACAGAAAAGAAAAAGAGCGTACAAAGCGGATGACATAGATAGAACATGCACTTGTGGCGTTGTAGGCGCAAGTGAATGCACAACAGAGCCAGCAAGCTACCGGCTCATCTCAGCGGCACGAGGAGCCTGCATTGGAAGCTGCCGGTGGCCCAGACTCTGCGCGGAAAAGCAGCGTGGCTTCCATGGAGAACGTGCAGCCCAAGCTTGAAATGGCGGGTCCTCGATACCCCATGGATGAGATCACGGAGAGCGAACACGCTGAGCTGCATGTGAGATTAATGGGCTTATCCATTAAGGTGGCTGTCGGCTATGCCTTACCTCCTGTAGCTGGTGGAACTTACCACTGCCGACCGATTCCAGATGGCTATGCTATTGTCGGGGTGGATGAGGTTGTGAAGGAATATGAGGAAGCACAGCTTGACCATGCTACAGGTGAAGGGGAAACTCAACTCAAATTTGTAGTGAAAACAACCATTCTTTGGAAGAACGAACACATCGTGCTTCCAAATTGGAGGCCACTGGCACCCCCGCCATCTCCGCAGCGTCAGCAGTCTGAGCCGCCTCAGCCGTCTCCAAGTCATCAGAATACTCCCCTGTCGTCTCCGGCGCTTCAGCCATCTCCTGCGCGGCAGCCATCTCCGGCGCTTCAGCCATCTCCTGCGCGACAGCCATCTCCGGCGCGCCAGCCATCTCCTCAGCGTAAGCGGAAGAGCACTGCTACGAAGAGCATCACTAGCACTGCCACGAAGAAATCCGCAGGAAACCGTACGCCAAAGAGTCAAGAAACTATGTCCACAGCCTTCCGCCAAGCCATTGTCGGTTTTACCATGAAATCGCAGCGACGAGGAGACCAATAGGATCTCGGAAGAAGAGGTCAAGAAATTCTTTGCACCTAGACGGGTCGAGCCAAAGGAGAAAATAGATCCGGCGGTGGTGGAGAAGTTTTACAATAATCTTTTGAAACCTGAAACCCCACTTGTGCCGGACTACGAGCGCCAGATTTTGAAGGGGGATGCAAGGCGGAGGGAGACTGAAAGTAATAGTCGTGTGGCACCCCAGAAAACAGTTCCCATGCTCGGAGAGCAGGAAAAGCAATCATGCGCCCCGCTCCAAGTGTTCGACACACGGAATGCTCCTCCTGTAAATGATTACGAGTCAGAGCTATAAAGAAAGGCAAATGAGATGGGGATGACTTACATTGCATACTTGAACCTCATGGGAGACAACATTCCCACAGGCGATGTCAACCCCATACAGACATGGAAGTATGGGAAGAATCTCGTCAAGAAAGAGGAGCTCAAGAATCTACCAACAAAGATGCGAAGATTGCACAAGTGGTACCTTGATTTCTGCAAGACGAGAAAGGAAGAATGGATCACGACGCATATAAGAGATCAGATTTTCTTGTGCGGAGACGACGAGATCGACTTCAACATTCAAGACTTGCATTTTTCTATTCAATTAGAAGGAACTCGACAAAGCTGCCATCAGCCTTTATTATGTGTAAGTACTATTTCTGTAATTTCTATCTCATCTCATTCACTTCATTAATTGCATGTATATATATATGCTCACGATATATGTATATACTATTATGCAGGAAAAAGGTTATGGAATGCATGAAAGGAGGCCCTTTTGACATTGGGTTCGTTGACCCAAATAGAGTTCATGAAGAAGTGGTAAGAACCAAACCCGGGCAAACAGAATATTACTTGCTAAGGTCTTTACTAAAACAACAAACCAAAAGGGAAATACTATTGCCTTACAACTTCTCGTGAGTACTATTACCCTCTCTTATACACATTCTGTTTCGGCTTACTCGATGTTAAGTGTAACTGATGATGAGTTATGCGTGCGTAGGTTCCACTTTATTCTGCTAGTCATTCAACCTGACTCAGGAAAAGTCCTTGTCATGGACTCGTTACGAAAAGAAAAAGAGCTATGGACAGACTTTAGATAGATGCTCCATAGGTAATTTCAATCATATTATCGCACTAGATCGGCAACTTTCGTGACAGCAAGTAATTAATTACTCCTTTATCCATTTTCTTTGCCGAACAGGGTTTGGAAAAGGTTCACAGGCAGGGCCGTGGGTGAATGGTCAGAAGAACTAAAATTTGTAGACCAAAATGTAAGTAATACTAGCTAGGTTTGCGTATCTCTTTGATTCTGCTTCCAATTCCATTATATCATGCTTTATTGATTATTATTTTGATTGAACTCTCTATTCTCGTAAAGTGCGCGTATAAGGGACCCGGCAATAACTTATGTGGATACTATGTTTACGAGTTCATTCGCAAAACGATATGTGCGACGGGCCAAGTCGCACTAGAACAACTTAGAATAAGTAAACAAAATACACAACATTATTTTATTACCATCAATTGTGTTGAGTTTTATTCTTATATATATATTGACCCTATTCTTCATATATATTTAGATCGAACGGATGCGGGATCAACTCCTACCATTTGACCGCATACGAGCCATTCAAGAGGAATTGGCGGGGTTCATACTTGATGAGGTCGTCACGCCTGGCGGAGAACTCTTTAGATATCCAAAAACTCTTTAGATGCTTGAACGTGTTTGTCTTGTACTTGATGCTTCAACGTTTACAGAGAATACCACACAATAACGATGTCTGTGTATAATAATAGTTTCTTAATTATTCATGTACTCGTATGTACCAACGATGATGTATGTGTATATACCGCTCCCGATCGATTTCCCCCCTCTCCTCCTCCCCGTCCCCGCCGCGCCGCAGAAATACGCCCAGAACGGGACGGCGGCAGAGATTTAGGCCGTTTTCCTACCGCGACAGAACTCTGCTGCGGAAGAGATTTATCTATTTTTCCTGCCGCGGCACAGAACCTTTAACACCGATTCATGTTACAAACCGGTGTTAAATGGGAAGAGGGGGGCTGAGCGCTGCGGCAGCCGCACGTGCGCCACCCTTTAACACCGGTTCGTATAAGAACCGGTGTTAAAGGGGGGCTCTAACACCGAACCCTCAACAACGGTTCTACAACCGCTGTTAGAGGGCCTTAGGAACCGGTGTTAAAGGCCCCCGTCTGCACTAGTGCATATATGCCTCATGTATTTTTTAGAAGAACAATTTATTCATGGATGGAACACATACGGAAGTGGAAAAACAGTCCACGAAAAGCAGATTCTAAATCCAACTAATTAAGTGTTTATCCATAATTTCATAACGTACTCACTTTGATTACATTGACAAATGGATTTGTGGATGTGGGGATGCAAGGACCAGATATATGTGGAAATAACACGAGCACTGTACTGTAAAATAGAAAGGTGAAAGGTAAAATAGAAAGAACTTTTCTAGGGTGTTTCCTGTAATTTACAGAATTGCTTGCACGAATCTCAAAGACCGACTTGACATCTAGGATAAGCCCGGGACACCCTCATATATGTAGAGTTGTATTTTCGTGGTCTTAGGTGACTTCTCCTACCTCCAATAATAATCCATGAGTTGTTAAAGCTGATCTAGCTTACAACTGTAACCATACCGGATCACCCCAGTCAAACCATTGGATACTAATTAAACTGTAACCATATTATAGTTTGTACCTCCAAAACAGCAAGGCCGATGGTACCTTCCCCATCCACCCTTTTATAAACCCCCCATGTTTCTCTCCATTTTCCGTCACCACTTTCTCCATTCTTCTTTACTACTCTTTCATGTTCTTGGCGTGCATTTATCTTCTTTTCAACAAGCTTTCTCTTCCAAAGATTTAGTTTCTGTGGTTTATGCACACCATCGGCAACTGCCATCTGCTGTTTGTGTCTTCCAAAGGCAGCTTCTTGCATCAGGCGTCGCCATGTCAACGGCCCAGAGCCCAGCGACCGAGGTGGCGGCGGTAGCGGTGGAGAAGAGCAAGCACTGGACTCCGCACGGCCCGGCGCTGACGGCCTGCGTCGTCAGCATCAACCTGTTCATGATCCTCCTTATCTTCTTCTACTTCTGGCGGTTCTTCTCCGGGAAGCAAGGGCCGTCCTCCCTCGGCGGCGCAGACGAGGAGGCATCATCGTCATCGGCCGACACTTCCCCGGCGACCTCGCCCAGAGCATCGAGGCGCCTGACCGACCCCGACCAGCTGCCTGTCTCCGTGTACGACTCGAGCAGCGATGACACGACCGGCGGCAAGGCCGATTGCGCCGTGTGCATCGTGGAGTTCCACGACGGCGACCTGGCCCGGCTCCTCCCGCGCTGCGGGCACCGGTTCCACGCGGCGTGCGTCGACGCCTGGTTGCGGCTCCACTCCACGTGCCCGCTCTGCCGCGCCGACGTCGTCACCCCGCCGCCGGCTGCCGCCGAGCCCAAGAACGACGACCCCAAGGACGACGGCGGCGCGGAGTGCCCGGTGTGAGCTTGGCAGATTGAGATCCACGCCAATGCAGAGGAGAGGCGGAGCACGTGACGGCGGAACGGAAGGCGACAAGATTCTTTTCGATCGGTGTCGCTGTTCTCGCGCAAAAGTCGGCGAGGTACGGTTGGCTTCGTCGCCTCCTGTTTTCTCGTGTTCATCCTCCTAGGATTTATTTTTCAGTTTTACCCTTTTGGGATCCTTGAGGTAGTACATATTTAGATCAGTCTTTTGATGCTGGTATGATTGAAATTATAGGATTATTAGTAGTAGCATATACTCATATGGAGTAGTAGTATACGTATTTGATGGAGCATTAGACGACTTTTGCGTCGTCACTGCGAGTGACAGAACTAGTAAGACCGAATGTAAATATATTAGTAGCAATGGAAATTTTCGTCGGCGTTTGTTGGGTGATTTTCTGGACCTTGTGTATTTCTAAGAACAATTTGGACCACACTGTCCATGTCCATATAGTCGTCGCGACCGGCGGGAAATTACCATACGCGAAGTCATAAATCACTCAAGCTATAATATATATTCCAATGATGGTCGCATATCTTACACGGTGCTTGAAAACACAGAGGCAACAAGAATATTAATGGGGTTTCCACCCACACGTAGAAGTGACAAATGAACTCGTGTAGAATGTGTACATGAATAAAGTTTAGCAACAAGCAGACTCAAACTTCTTAAGCAGAATCATTAATTGGAATAGTGGACATAACTTACGTGAAAGAATCCATTTGATGTTCGCATTAAAGTTGAATCTTCTCCTAATATGTACCTTTACTACTCACTTAGTTCCTAACTGTCCAACGCCTCACGTAAACATCGGATGGTGGCAAGGGCAGTGACACACTCCCACTTTGAAAAGCTCTTTCACAGTCCTTGTGTTGTTAGGGGTGATTGTTTTTGCTATTGCAGTTTCACGACCGCTTCGTCGTGATTGATTTCCTTTTTGCAGTGCGTATCTTGATGTCTTCATTAGTTCTTGATACCCAGGTACGTTGTTGCAAATAGCGGGCATAATTAGTATCATCCTATTATCAATATATTTTCCGCCTGAAAAAAAAAAGATGTTCTTGAGGTACTAGAGGTTTTTTCATGAGAGGTACCCATCCGTTTAGAAATATAAGATATTTTAGCTTGTAAAATAAATGTTTTTAGACATCTTTTAGTGTATAGTTTTACTCCGAACCTCTATGAACCTATACACTAAAAGAGGTCTAGATACACTCGATTTACAAAGTTAAAACGCCTTATATTTCTGAACGGAGGGAGTAGCATCGGAGATTCTACATGGTTTTATTCATTACAAGACAAGATTTGAACGAATGAAATTACAAAGGTACGGCGACTGACCGGGAGGAACCATAGCCGCCGAGCGGTGGGAGGAACCATAGCGTGGCGGCGGGGACCTTTCTCCTCCCCGAGCGGTGGGCAGGTGCAGGCCGACGATGGTGCTCCCGGATGCTGTGGGGCGCGAGCTACAGCAGCGCGGCGGTGAGTCGTCATGGCGGCACAGAGGGCTGCGTGCCCGTCGGGGTCGTCCAGCTGCCGGCTTGGCGGGCGACGCAAGCTGTGGGTGGTGCGATGTGCTGGCGGAGGAGTCCCCTGACCTGGCGGCACCGATGAGCTGAGAGGGCGACGGTGGCTTGGCGGCGGTGATGGAGGATCTGGGCGGCGCGTCATGGTGCAGCGTAGGCGGCAGTAGGCGCAGCAGCGGCTGGGCCGAGCGGGCTAGATGTAGGCCATTGAGGGACAGATCTAGGCCTTGCGGGCCATGGATTCCACGTCTTGGCTTAGACCAGGAGGCCGTCCCTACTCCTCGGCGGTGGCTAAGGACCAGATCTAGGCCAAGCAGGCTTCGATCTGGTGTCGTCTTGGCAAATCCAGCTCGGATTTGCGAGGTTGGGTGGTAGGCAGCCCGGAGACGCTATGGCAGCCTTGTCCTTTGCACCTCTGCTTCAGTGTGCGGACTCGGGTTAGTCCCTCGTCTAGGTTGTCGGTCTCGTCACACTTGTGGCTTTCACCGTGCAGGTTGTGCTTCTCAGACCGACGGCGGTCCGGCAGGCCCGGGTGACCACGGTGGCGATGGCGTTGCTGCTTGGTGGCGGGGATCTCCGGTGGTGACGGATCCACTGGTCGACGGAGGAGTAGGGACTAGCGCTAGGGTTGGAAGCGACGGTGACACCCTTGATGCAGTGTGGCGACGGTGCTTCACGAGTCCTTTTGGGCTCGGCTGGGTCAGAGAGGGTCTGGTTGCCCTTGCTGTTACATCTGGTCGGCTATCGCCCTCCAGCGATCGAGGTAGTCCCCCTCCCCTCACCCCTCGCCCCTGCGTGTCACTGTACCGCCAACTTCTGCCGAAGTTGCTACTTGGTCATACCAGTCTTACATTGTGGGTCACGGTGAGACGACTGTGCTGACTGCAAGACCGTGTTGGCGTGTGCTGGTGGTGGGCGGCGAGCTTGGTGGAGCAATTCGAAGTGTCCGGGAGTGTGATTTTTTAGGGGTCAGGAGAAATCCTTGTCGGTTAGACATCGACGTGGCGTCGCCGTCCATCCTGAAGGGCATCGGGTGTATCTCTTCCCCATCCCCATAACATATCGGAGGAAACCCTAGGATCAGTCCGGTCTGCAGCGTCGTTGTTGTCGCTTTCCTTCTTGGAGGTATTGCTTGGTATGTGACGCTTTGGAGCGCTAGGAACGTGGTGGAAAGTCTCCGGAGGGCACAACGGTAAGGGTCACCCTCGTTTTCGTCGAGCCAATGTTGTCGCCTTTTTTACTTCTTTTTCTTTGTTGTTTTTCTTTGGGTGTTGTACTGTCTGGTCCAACAGCGGTCTTAAACAGTTGCTATATTAATATAGCTGGACAAAATCCTGATTCGAGAAAACCACAAAGGTACAAGATCCCTAAGGCCTTGTTTTGTTGGAGTGGATTGACCGGTTTTCTCGTGTCTAAACCCGGTCTAACTTTTATCCATCCAAAACCACTCTGATCCGTTTTGTACAGAGGGATCGAGCGGGCTCAACCCAGCGAAACCCCAGGAAACCCGAGGATATCAGGGTGGAACCGAAACACGCGTCTCCCCTCGCGTTTCTTCCTCCTCGCGTGCTGGCGGCGTGGCGTCGCACACTTCGCTCCGCCATCCCTAGTCCCCACCATCCCTCTGCCGCACCGCCATCCCTCCGCCGCTCCACCATCCCTTCTTCCCACCCCGCAGCTGAAGATGAGACCCCGTCGCTGCTCGATATGATTCTGCTCAGACAACACCCACGACGCGTACTCTGAGATCCCTCCGCCGTACATCTTCTCCGGCAGTCCTGGCCTTCTCTCCTGTAAGTCCTTCCACTTTTCCCCTCCTCTCCCATCTATTGCTAGATGAATCCTAGGTGTGCTGGTCATTGATCTGTGTGGGAAAGATTGCCATGTTCATTTGCTGTGTGGGAAAGATTGCCATAGCTGCGTCAAGAACTCTGAATTTCTGCCAATATTGAACTCTGAATGGTACTTGGGATTTCTTCTTTTAATCTGGTTGCCCAGTTGTAGCCAGTTTAGGTCGTCGGAATGCAGAAGCAGTGTCAGTCGTGCCTCGTCGGTCGGTGGATCGACTGCGGTTGTATGTTGTGGAGAACATTGTGATGAAATTCTAATATCAAGTTATGTTTGTTATTCAGAAAAATGTGTGTACCATGATATAGCTATACAATTTCCCAGTTCAAGTTATATTCTATTCAGTCTCATGTGTGGTTTAACATTATTCATGATTACGTGCGTTTCAGATAAATGCTGGTTCTGTGCTAGCTACATGGAAACAACTCAATCAATACCCGGATGAACTAATGAGGCGAAGCAAACCAGAAATTGGGGAGACCGAAAAATTCGGAAACTTCTTTTCTGTTCAGTTTCTTCATATCATCATACCTGGTTCACCTCTGAAACATTCGGAAAGCTAGGAATGATTTACGATTCAGAGATACTCAAGTAGCAAACACTGAACAAATAACCATGTACGTTTTTCTGCAGAACATATTTTGGAGGTCAGTACTCAGTGGTGGACATACTGGAAGGCTGAGATCAACTCCTGAAAGCTATTGAAACTAACTTAGCATCCTTACCGTTCCCGGCTGTTCAAACTTAGCATCCTGTCCGTCCCTAGGCTGTTCTATTTATTGTCACTGACCTTTCTTTTTAGATTCAAACTAATTGTCTTCCAAGTCATTTTATACTGAAACAAGCTGTAATTTGCAACAATCTTTCAAGTCATTTTACACTGGTGTAGCCACAAGTCAGAAAACATGATTGTTCAAATTTACTCACTGGCCTATGTTTTCTCGATGGAGATAGCTTGCATTGCATAAGTTCTGGGACTATCTTTTACTAACTCTAAATAACTGTGTGTTTTGTTCTTGATCTGAGATTGGTGTTGTTTATTTGTATCCTGCTATAATTCTATAGAACTAAAAATATAATCTAGCGAGAAACCACGATATAAGACACGAATGTGATATGTCTCTTTTTTTATAGGTTTCTTCTCCTTTATTTTTCACAGTTCTCGGTACACCTTCATTATACTCTTCATTTTGAGAATCTTGCCAATCAAAGA
Source organism: Avena atlantica (assembly GCA_910589765.1). Classification (NCBI taxonomy): domain Eukaryota; kingdom Viridiplantae; phylum Streptophyta; class Magnoliopsida; order Poales; family Poaceae; genus Avena; species Avena atlantica. Next base: position 418,997,531 of record OU342733.1, on the reverse strand, counting down.
GTCCTATGCAAAGTTGAGTTTGTTTTGGTTGATTCGAGCTTGATACCGTTCACTCGTTCAGATAGTTCTGCCCTTTTAAGCAAGGTCTATGTGGCCCATCTTTAGTATTATAATTCCTAGCATGTTAACTATTATTGAATTTTGGACTTGATTAGAATGATTATTGATTGGATATAACAAAAAGAAGTATATATGATGCTTCTAGCAGATTCCCTTTGCACGTATGAAGTACTATAATTCATGTCTTACTTTCTCTCTTTTTTTCTTGCTTCAAATCATTCTGATTTTTAACCATTCCTTGTTTGACATTAAGTCCATGTTACTAAACAGAAAGTTTTAATAATCTGAAACAATTTTTTGTTCTTAGGTACCTAAAATGCCTGACCAAGAACGATTTGAAGAAGCACAATGACAAAATAAGCCTATAATTCTGTGCAATGTTGTTGAGATTTATAATTCTGTTGTGATAAGCCTATAATTCTGTTGTGATGAGGTGATGCTGAAATTTTGTGCCCAGAATACAAATAAAAATTGAATCTTTGCAACTCAAAAGCACAAGACTGATTATTCTAGTGTATCAATCCTTGCATGCAAAACAGCATTTTTAAAGAGAGGGATTAGAGTGGATTGTCGTGGAAGTGGATTGGAAGGAATTGGGTGAATGGAGTGTTTTCACCGAAAACACTTGGGATAATACTCTGCAATACTCGGAAATCCACTGGTACAAAACAAGGCCTAAGCATGTCACAAACCACTAACCTTTCCACGACGTATGTACAGTGTCTTTGGGAGGTACCTTCTTCTCACTCCCTGAGTGTATCGGGAGAAATCCTAGGAGAAATCCGTGCAATAGCGTCGTCATCATCACCCCTCTTTTTAAAGGTGTTGCTTGGTACACGGCAATTCGGAGACATAGGATCGTGGTGGGATTTTTTTAAGGGCGCAGCGGTCGCGAGTCTTTGTCCATGGTCGATCTGGTGTTGTCGTGCTTTTCTTTCTTTTGTATTTTCTCTTGGACTTTTGCTTGTGCTGTTTGGCCCAGCAGTGTTCGAATCTTCTTTTAGACGTTGTGCTGTCTGATCCAGCAGTGATCTTATTTTGTTTTATCTATTATACATACTAAAAGTAATATAAGGTTGTTTTTCGAGGCATCACGTTGATCCACATCATCGTAATTAATTTGATCGGCTAGATCTAAAATAAATAGTTAGGATTTAAGTAAGATATAACGTTACGTAATTAAGGTGCGCATACACTAGGTAGCTACCACGTCGCGTCAAAGTTCAAGAAAATAGGAATACCGCACGTCACGTAACGGTTCAAGAAGAGGATCTATTTACCGGCATAGTCCAAGGTGATCTAAAATATACTTATAGGTTTATAGTCCTCAACTTCTGGCGTAAACGCTTAGTATTTTCCGGCCAGTCGTAAAAGAAAAGATTTCATGTGTGAACACGAGATGGATATGACTAGAGAAAAAATGACATGGATATCCGGCTGTGCCTGTGCATAAGGAATTGCAAGAAAGACACGGTTTAGGCTAGAAATTCACAGTGAACAGCTACAGTACTACTTCAGTTAGAGAACAAGTGTTTACACATTTTCTCACGAGTTTGTCCATGTTGTGTTTTAGAGAGAAAAATGAATTTTGATATAATGTAAGGATTTTCTTTTAGTTCTAAAAGAAAATTTATGGTTGGCCGATGAACCTATTTTAGCTTAAATTAAGCATGGTTGTATATCCAACACATTGATTATTCAATGATAAGAAAACGTTCCATGTATGAATGATTATATGAAGTAGTATACTAAGCATTTACGCACTCTATACCTCCATCAAATAAGTAGCTAAATAAAGGCGAAGCGGTGCTTCCCATAGAAAGGTAGATATGTCATTCTTCCAAACTGCGAGACTAAGGAGCGGTCCATTTTTGTGAGAAAATAGATCGAAATTATCAATCTGATCTAACAATATGGCATGTTTTTGCAAAAAAAAATCAGTATAAACTATGTCTAAAGGGAAGAGAGACATAATTCTCTTAAAGGGAAGAGACACATAATTCTCTTAATTCCCATAGTACCTAGGAATGTTGGTTATCTTTGTCATCATTCGAGAAGTGCACAATCATTCGGTTCTCTAGCAACATTATTCATGGTTTAAAATATAGGAAAATTTACAAAGTGCATGTAATTTTACACTTATGCTATCCAACAGATCAACATAAACCACCAAGATATGGTTCTACAAAATAGATTCATGTTAGGAGAAATTCTAAAACCTATATTGAAAGAATAAGCTATATTATATGTGTACATAAAACAACAACCAATACTAAAAGCATAGTGATATATGCATTCACTTTGAGTACCGAGTAGCCCCATACAATTTAAATGCTCTAGATTTTGCTTAACCTTAACACTTTGGAAAAATTACCTTCAAAACAATGTATAACCCTATATATAATATATGTCAGGTCCCACGAGTTCAGTATTACATTGGCGTGGGCCAAGGGATTCTCAAAACATAAAACCATAGGAGTTTTGTCTACTATTAATCTCAGTTTGAAAGACAAATTTTCACCAAGTGTAACCTGTCTTTGACTTGCGAGTAAAATATAATTTTCAAAATTATATCTTCGAGGCTAGTGCCTATGTCTTAAATACCATGGATTTCAAAACAGATAGTGGAAACTTCATGTATATTCCATAAAACCAGATTAAAAGAGAGGAACAAATAGGTAGACGAGGTAAAATGAGAATTTTTATTATTTAGTTGTAAATCCAAGCAACATCATTTTGACAAAAAAAACTATCATTCTCACTTTCAATTTTTCCAATGAATTTTATGGTAAAAAAATCCGTTCCTTTAAACCGACAAAATGTTTACAAATACAAACTCTGGGAAGCAAACAAATTACATAATGTTATTTTAACAATGTGAAATATTTTGCATTTTGATTTACTCAAACTCCCAAAGGTTATACGTTCAATTTTTAATACTAAACTATTTTTATGAGTATTTGTTCTATAGTATTTTCTAAGTCATTCTATCTATATTTAACTAACTCATGCCTTAGTGGCGATTATAGAGACACGTAGCAGAACGGGGACATGAATATTCACAGATATATAACATAGACACATGTAGTACAAGCAAAAATATAGAGCAAGTAAAAAATTATTTACTTTGCTAAAATTCATTAGACTCTCCAAGTTTGGTACTTTTAATAATTACATAACATTACTTCTATATAAATTAGAAATTAAAAAATGAAAATAAATACTAGGAACGTTTGAAAATAAAATAGACTTTTGAGATATCGATCGCGAGGGCCACCTTGCTAGTTTATAAAACAGTGCAAAAGCCTAATTCTAGACGTATGTACAGTGCGTGAAAACTGGGATTATAGGTGTGTATTAGAAGTGCAACTGTGCAAGCAACAGTATGGGCACTCAGGAGACATCTTTGGTTTGGTCCTGACCCATCCATGGTCCATGAATAGTGCCATCCGAGCCAGCTGCTATGCAAGTCCAGCCGAAATAGACAGGAGCGGCGCGCGATGGATCTAAACACTACTGTAGAAAAAATATCATTCCGAGCGATCGTTCCAATGAATACTCCAACGACCGAGCGAGCTACCTTGGCGTCGTCGCCTCCCGTTAGTTTTCGTTTTTCTAAAGGCACGCAGACAGGACAAGCGGATCTGTCGCCTCCGCGGGAAAAATGAGCACGAAAGCTACGGCCTCATATATATGCGCACCACCAACTTGGCCGCTTCTGAGGTTGACGTATATGTCTTGGAGCAGAAAGATGCATGGTGAACAGAGATGCCAAGAGACGTGGATTAAATTAGTCTGTGCCTACCAGGGTAATGCCATGTGCTTGTACGAGCAGGTACGGCAGCAGTACCATCTGGAATAGAGATGTGGATTAATAATTAGTTTGTGCCTACTGTGTTTAGGGTGGACATGCAGCGGGCTCGAGGCTCGGCTTGACAAGGCTCGGCTCGGCTTGGAGGATGGTCAAGCCAAGCCTAAATCTTGGTATTGAGGCTCGAGGCTTGACAAGCCGGTTCGGTGAAGTTTGTAAGCCGGCTCGAAAGCTCGATGAAATTAAAAATTACGTCATGACCTTTGCTGAAATTGTAAGAATAGTTTTATATAAGATTTGATTATGATTTCACAAATACATTAACAAAATAGTCTAACAAGTTAAATAAAGTACCAATAACCATAATAGTTTCATTACAACACAAGTTTCATAACACAAACTGACCACTTAGTCCAACAGGAGTCTCGTACATGAGTACATGACAAACACAAGAACATAGTTCAACTTCAACAAAAGTAACAGGAGCCATGATATCACAAATCTGATCATAAACATCAACCATTAACATCTCCTTGGTCTCTACCCTCTCGCTGCCATCTCCTGTAGCTCATTCATACATTCATTTGTCAAATCTGTTTATCACAAAGACAAAAAGAAATCATCACATACATGGTTTTGCATCAGATATGTTACAACAAGTGAGCAAAATGGGCATTATATAATGAGTTTTGCATTACTTGTGTTCTTGTACAAAAATTTACAGCAAGTAGAGAAACAAAATAGCACTATATACTTACTAGTTGCTCCCCACCACGCTTTTTGGAAATGGAATACACTCGACATCATCAATATCATCTGGTTCCTAAAAGAGTGAAAATGATGAAAGTTAGGTATGCATAAGACATAGTATAGTAGACTAACTAGCAACAAAATGAATCAACAAGGTACATACCACATCCAGCGAGACTTTGTTGTCATTGTGAGCACATTTAATCCAACTAGAAGCACACACCAGCGCCTCCACCATCGCTGGGTTTACAGAGCTCCTATAGTCATCTAGAACTCGCCCCCCCTTCCCACCCCCTTTGGTGCTAAAATTAGACTCCGAAGACATAGAAGTCGCGGGTATAGACAAGAAATTATTTGCCATATTTGACATGACGGGGTATCTATGGGCATTCATCTTCCACCACAATAGCACATCAATTTTTTTTGATTAGAAAGCTCTCATTTACCTCACCAAGATACTTATCAATCTCATTCTTTGATGTCTCCACAAAAGTCTCACTTAAGTATGAGGTAAACTCGCTAGCACTTGATGGTAAAGATGAACTTGTATCCATAGGTGTAGATGAGGATGCAGCAGATCTATAAGAATCAGCTTTCTCATAACAATGATGTATATCATAAGTGTCATACAACTTTGCTAACTCGGTTTCGATCAAATTATATTCAGTAGTAGCTTTCTCTTCTGAATAGATCTTTCTAAAATCCCACTTAATGTATTTCAGCTTGTACCTTGGGTCAAGAATAGTAGCAATCACCATGACATTATTGGGTTCTTCCCAAAACTTGTTGAATTTGTCCAACATTGCCTCCCCCATAGTTTTCAAAGCTGGGTTGGTGGATCTACATGCCTCTGTCAGTGTAATCTTGACATTGACAGTGTGAGGGTAAAATATATTCGAAGTAGGATATGTAGAGCCAGAGAATGCAGTGGACACCTCAGCCAGAGAAGCAAGTATAGGTGTAATGGTATTGAACAATGTCCATTCATCATTTGACGGCTTCCATTTATAATTTGCATCGCTGTCCGCATAAGAATCTATTGCATCTCTATAGGTAATGGCTATTATTAACATGTGGTAAGTTGAATTCCACCTTGTGGTCACATCTAGTTTTAGCCCCTCTCCAATTGTGATTGCAAGAAACCGACAAATTTCTACAAACTTGTGCAATCGAGATACCGACTTCTTGATGTACTTAACATATTCCCTCACATTGGTTGTTAAAGGGGAGATGGTTGCAGTCCCATCGGTGACCACCAAATTAATAATATGAGCACAACAACTAACATGGAAATATTTAGGAACAAAACAATAGGAGCTTCTAACAGCAAACATAGCCTTCAAATTGCGGACAGCTACATCATTGTTGGATGCATTATCTAGAGTGATCGAAATGATTTTATCTTCTATCTTCCATGCAGCCACACACTCGAACACAGCTTGAGAAATCACATGTCCACTATGTGGAGGGTCCAACTCCACGAAATTCAGCAAACGACATTGCATTTTCCAATCTTTATCAATAAAATGTGCAACTAAACACATGTATAGAAGTGTTTGGTTGGATGTCCACAAATCAGTAGTTAAAGCTATATTATCCACACCTTTAAGAACCTTCATAAGGCTATATCTCTCAGATTCAAACACCTTCATGCATTCCTTTCTATGGTTTTTCTACCAATAAACTCATACCGAGGATTTAAATATTTCATCACTATGTTGAACCATGTGTGCTCTACCATCTTAAATGGATAATCATGACAAATCAGCATCTTAGCAATTTTGGTGATATTGATGATGTCGAGAATCTTCGGCTCATTTTGTACATTTTGGTGATGCTGCGTGCATGATTCGTTCGCCTACGCATCCCATCTAAACGTGTCTGAACTTGTCAGCGCAGACGTGCGGGGCGCCCCAGTGGGTCAACCCATCCGGACAAACGCGTCCGGCTCGACCTATGCGTGCACCTAATCTAGGCCTCAGTTACGTCGGTCCGGACAACGCGATTGTCCGAGCGCGTCCTCTCTTTATCTTTGGCGTTCTCTCCCGCCAGTGACACAGAAACCACACCACTTCTCCCTCCAAAAAACCTCTCCCAAATTTCCACTGGAGGGAGCGGAAGGGGAGGCAATGGATCCCGCCGCCATTGTCGATGTTGCGCCCTCCGACGTTCCCACCACCAAGAAGCGCGGTCGATCGAAGAAGCCCGCAAAGGAACAGACGCCGTAGGAGCGCAATGATACGTCGAAAACGTATCTATAATTTTTTATGTTCCATGCTTGTTTAGTATCTACTTTTCTTTGCTTTGTCTACGCTTTGAGGTGTTTTTATAAGTTTTCTGTTACTAACCTATTAACAAGATGTCACAGTGTCAGTTGACTGTTTTATCATGTTTTTGGTTCCAGAAAGGCAGAAAATCAATATTCTCGGAATTGGACGGGACAAAAGCCAAAGTCAATATTTTACCGTGGGGAACACGAAGTACAAAGGAGAGACGGAGGGGAGCCACAGGGCGGCCACACCCCCCAGGTGCGGGTCCACCCTAGGTCGTGCCTAGGCAGGGTGTGGGCCCCCTGGCTGCCCCCCTGCCTCGCCTCTTCGCCTATAAGAAGCCCTAGATGCCTAAACCCTAAGTACCCAATCAATATTCCACGAAACCGTCTGTAGCCGCCGCCGCCACCATCATCCCTAGATCGGGGGGATCTGAAGCTCTTCCCAGCACCCTGCCGGAGGGAGATCATCCCGGAGTCCTTCTTCATCATCATGCCAGCCTCCGGTATGAAGCGTGAGTAGTTCCACCTTGGACTATGGGTCCATGTAGTAGCTAGATGGTTGTATCTCCTCCTTTGTTCTTTCATGTCTAGATCTTGTGAGCTTCGTTCAAGATATCATCTATTTGTAATCATGCATGTTGTGTTTGCGGGGATCCGATGGATATTGAGATTACTATGTCAGATTGATTAATGGTTTTGTCTTATTGATTCTATCATGTCTGTGTTGTTTGTGATCTTGCATGCTCTCCGTTGTTAGTAGCTATCTTGGCCAAGTACTTGATAGTGACTCCAAGAGGGGGTATTTATGCTCGATAGTGGGTTCATGCCTCTATTTAAACTAAGGGAAGTGATAGAAATATCTAAGATTGTAGATGTGATGTTTCCACTAGGGAGAAAACAACGACCTCTTGTTCATGGAACAAGTGGATTGTTTATCTTACACACTTTGCTTAAAGCAGTTGTCTGTTGCTTGCAACTTCATACTGGAGGGGGTTCGGATGATAACCCAAAGGTGGACTTCTAGTCATAGATGCAGTTGGATGGCGGTCCATGTATCTTGTTGTATTGCCCAATCGAATCTTATAGTGTCTTGAATGTCTAGTATTGCATTGTTATGCCTTGCTCAGTCCTATCAATTGCCCTGCTGTAATTTGTTAACCCAGCATGCCATGTTTGTTTATCTAAGGAGAACACCTCTAGTGAACTATGGATCCTGGTCCAATCTTTACCATTGATACATCTTGCACTGTTACTGTTTACTTGTTGCAAACCACCATTAGCTTCCACACCATACAGTTAATCCTTTGTTACAAAAAACCAGTGATATTGACAACCTCGATGTTCCTTGGGGCAAAGTCTTGAATTTGTGTTGTGTAGGTCTCCAAGTTGCTAGCAACACCTTTGAGTCGTTTTCTTCCTCCTAGTGGTTCGATAACCTCGGTTTCTTACTGAGGGAAATCTTGCTGGTGTGCTCATCATACCTTGCTCTTGGGGTCTCCCAACGAGGCATTGAGCACGCCATCAAGCTTATTTCTGGCGCCGTTGCCGGGGAGGCTAAGGACGTCTTCACAAGGGGAGTCCTTCTCAAACTTTCTCTTTACTTTGTTTTTGTTTTTCTTAGTTTATTTTGCTTGGTTTTGTTTGCCTCTTTTTATCAAAAACTAAAAAAATTTAGTTTGGTTTGTTTTCCCTTATCAAAAAACACAATAAAATTAGTTCCTGCTCTAGTTGCTGCTGTTGTTGGCTTGCTCCGCTTTTGCCAAAATGAACTCTACTGAGAACACCAAGTTGTGTGACTTCACTAGCACAAACAACAATGATTTCCTTAGCAATCCTATTGCTTCACCTGCTCTTGATGCTACCTTTTATGAAATTAATCCTGCTTTGTTGAATCTTGTGATAAGGGAGCAATTTTCTGGTGCTAGTTATGATGATGCTGCTGCTTACCTCAATAACTTTGTTAAACTTTGTGAGATGCAAAAATATAAGGATGTAGATGGATATATTATTAAGCTCAAATTGTTTCCTTTCTCCTTGAGAGGAAAAGCTAAAGAATGGTTGCTATCCTTGCCTAGAAATAGTATTGATTCTTGGATTAAGTGCAAAGATGCTTTTATTGAAAGTACAACCCTCCTGCTAAGATTATATCTATGAGAAGTGATGATATGTCCAATTTGCATCACCATTCTATATCATAATTTGCCTCTATTCATTGATATATATCTTATTATGAGGTATTACTTATGTATTTTCCTCTGTTTTTGCATGTTGGATGATTCTTGGAGGATGAACTGCCGGAGTTAGGTTTCTTATGGAAAAAGAGATGTTTTGATGCAATTTCTCGAAGATCATAAAAATACCAGAAAAATATTGGAAAACTATATTTTCCCAGAAGACGAAGGAAGCCAGAAGGGGAGGTGTAGCTAGGCCACAGGGGGCCCACACCCCCTAGGCACGGGCCCACCTTGCCCCGCGCCTAGGGCAGGTGTGGCCCACCTGACCGGCTCCCGACTCTGCCCTCTCGCCTATATCTTCCTCATGGAACCCTAACACCAGGGGAGCGACCACAGAAAGATTTCCGCCGCCTCTATGGGCGTAAAACACCGAGAGAGACAGAGCTCTCCGGTAGATAGATTTCTGCACAGGAAATCCCTTCCCGGAGAAGGGAGATCATCGCCATCAACACCGTCATCAAGCTAGGCTTCATTGGGATCATCATCATATACACCATCATCTCCACCAGCACCATCATCACCACTCCGTCCTGCTGTAACAATCATGTTGGATCTTGCATTAACTCTTAGGGGAAACTTTCCCGGTGTTAATTACTATTCTAGTTGATGCTTGTGAGTGGAACCATTGGATTATTGTTTATGTTAAGATTTTTATCCATCACCGTATCATCATTGATCTTGCTCCATATGATGTCTTGTGAGTAGTTCATCTAGTTCTTGAGGACATGGGAGAAGTCATGTTGTTAGTAGTGGATTTGTGTTGAGTTATTATTCAATGGTTTAGTATTTAAGTTGTGGCGCTATTCTTCTAGTGGTGTCATGTGAACGTCGACTACATGATACTTAATCATTTATGGGCCTAGGGGAATGCATTGTGTATTTGGCTACTAATTGTGTGGTTGCCGGAGTGACAGAAACCTAAACCCCTGTTAGGACACCATTGCATAAGGGAGCGTAGGATATCAGAGTTTAAGATTGTGGTTAGGTTTATATCTTAATTACTTTCCTGTAGTTGCGGATGCTTGCAGGGGGTTTAATCACAAGTATGTATTAGTCCAAGTAAGGTCGGTACATTAGCACAGGTTCACCCACACAACACTTACAACACCAAAGAAGAGTACTTAGCTATTTGAAGTGAAAGCACGTGATAGAATTCCCATGTGTCCTCGAGAACGTTTGGTCCTTATAAGTATTTCCACCGGCTTGTCCTTTGCTAAGAAAGGATTGGGCCACTTGCTGCATTTGTTCGTTGTCTTTATTATTTGCACTTTGTTTTGTTGCTTTATCAGAAAACCCCTAAAAATTCATTTGCTAAGTATTTACAGAGTTTTCTTGCTCCATACCACTAGTCAACACCTTCTGCTCCTTGTTGGGATCAACACTCCTATTTATCGAAAGTACTATGATACACCCCCTATACTTGTGGGTCATCAATACTATTTTCTAGCGCCATTGCTGGATAGTGAAGCGCTATTGAAGAGTGTAACTGGTAAAGGAAACTTCTACTGTGAGTGTTTCTTTTTGTTTCTGTTTGTTACTTTGTTTACAATATGGATAACCCACTTGGTTTTCTATTTGGGAGAACTACTACCACTGTAAGGGTAATAGATGAACCACCACCTATTGAGATAGATCCTTTTAAGATACCTACAAGTATTGTTGATCGTGTTATGGATAATTATTATTTTGAAGATGGAATTGTCCATCCTGGTGATCACTTGATTTTTATCCATGAATTATGCGGGTTGTTTAAGTGTGCAGGTGTCACAACTGAACAGGTGAAGAAGAAGTTATGAACAAGAGACTGTTGTTTTCTCTCTAGTAGCAATAACACATCTACAACCGAAGAGATTTATGTCACTTCCCTTGGAAACTAGAGGCATGAACCCACTATCGGGCATAAATACCCCCTCTTGGAGTCACTAGCAACTACTTGGCCAAGATAACCACTAGCAATGGAGAGCATGCAAGATCACAAACAACACAGACATGATAGAATCATAAAGATAAAACCATTAATCAAACCAACATAATAATCTCAATATCCATCGGATCTCCGCAAACACAATATGCATGATTACAAATAGATTAGATCTTGATCATGAACGGAGCTCACAAGATCTATACATGAAAGCACAAAGGAGGAGATACAACCATCTAGCTACTACATGGACCCATAGTCCAAGGTGGAACTACTCACAAATCATACCAGAGAGAAGGCCTCCAGGATGATCTCCCCTCCGGCAGGGTGCCAGGAAGAGCTTCAGATCCCCCCGATCTAGGGATGATGGTGGCGGCGGCTATAGACGGTTTCGTGGATTTTTGATCGGGTGCTTAGGGTTTCTGCATCGGGGGCTTCTTATAGGCGAAGGGGAAGGCCGAGGCGGCGGCCAGAGGGGGCAAACCCTACCCAGACGCGGGGTAGGGCCCACCCGCGCCTAGGGGGGTTTAGCCGCCCTGGCACGCCTCCTAGTCTCCCCTCTAGACTTCTTGTTCCCCATAGAAAGTAATTGACTTTGATGTTTGTCCCATCCAATTCTGAGAATATTTCTTTACTAACTTTTCTGAAACCAAAAACAGCAGAAAACAGGCATCTGGCACTGTTGCAACTTGTTAGTAGGTTAGTACCAAAAAACATGTAAAAAGCACCTCAAAGTGTGGACAAGTAAAGCAAAGTAGATACTAAACAAGCATGGAGCATCAAAAATTATAGATACGTTTCCAACGTATCACGGCCAACGATGCGACCATGAAGCCCTCGCCCATGGAAGTGCCAACGTTCCCAAATAATGCCTCGTCCGCAATGTCACATGCATCTTGATGGGTCTCTTGGTGATCCGTCTCGGCCTCGCCGTTGTCGGCATAGCCATGGCCACCCTCGTTGATCGTGTCATTCATAACGTCCTCGTCGTTGTTTCCCATGAAATCTACACCCCAATTGGCCATCATAAAGCGGCGTGAACAGTGCACTGTCAATGGCGAAGAAATGTGGCAATCATACCATGTCATTGACGGCCGGCGGCTCGGCTCGCATTTCGCCAAATAGGTTGACTGGCATCGGCATGTTTGTGACATAGATGGTCCGCCGCTTCATCGACGCCTCCGGGGTTGCGTCCGCGTTGGATGGAGTGTGGTCTAGGTCAATGGAGAGCCCTCCCGCCTCTGACGACGCCGCGCGGGGATGGTTGAATCGGGACAGCTGGTGGCCGCCAAGCAAGGGCGTGCGTGGTCCACCCGTCCAAGGCTGAACTGGTGGCCGGCCGGTAGGCGTGGAAGTGACAGAGATGGTAGAAGACGTGTTGTCCATGGCTAGACCAGGAAGAGAGACCGCACCGCCGAAAGCGGCAGTCATCGCCTCCTGCTTGATCATGTTGACGGCGCACCTGGCGGCACTCACTTCCAGCTCGATGGCGTCGACCCTGTTCTAGGTGGCGAGGAGGCGCTCGTTCTCCTCCCGACGCTCCATCTCGAGCCTAGCAGTGACGCGTAGATTTCTCGCTGCTACCCGCCAGCCAGTGCACTTTTCTGACTCGATCTTGCGTGATGGCGTGTTCAACGCCTCGTTGGGAGACCCCAAGAGCAAGGTATGATGAGCACAACAGCAAGATTTCCCTCAGTAAGAAACCGAGGTTATCGAACCAGCAGTAGAAAGGAAATGACGCAAAGGTGTTGCTAGCAACTTCGAGACCTGCACAACACAAACTCAAGACTTTGCCCCAACGAACAACGAGGTTGTCAATCTCACTGGTTTGCTATAACAAAGGATTAACTGTATGGTGTGGAAGGTAATGGTGGTTTACAACAAGTAAACAGTAATAGTGGAAGATGTATCAATGGTAAAGATTGGACCGGAGTCTATAGTTCACTAGAGGTGTTCTCCTTAGATAAACAAACATGGCATGCTGGGTAAACAAATTACAGCAGGGCAATTGACAGGACTGAGCAAGGCATAACAATGCAATACTAGACATTCAAGATCCTATGAGATTCGATTGGGCAATACGACAAGATACATAGACCGCCATCCAACTACATCTATGACTAGAAGTCCACCTTTGGGTTATCATCCGAACCCCCTCCAGTATGAAGTTGCAAGAAACAGACAACTGCTTTAAGCAAAGAGTATAAGGTAAACAATCCACTTGTTCCATCAACAAGAGACCGTTGTTTTCTCCCTAGAGGCAACATCACATCTACAACCTTAGTGATTTCTGTCACTTCCCTTAGATTAAATAGAGGCATGAACCCTCTATCGAGCATAAATACCTCCTCTTGGAGTCACTAGCAACTACTTGGCTAAAATAGCTACTAACAACGGAGAGCATGCAAGATCACAAACAACACAGACATGATAGAATCAATAAGACAAAACCATTAATCAATCTGACATAGTAATCTCAATATCCATCGGATCCCCACAAACACAACATGCATGATTACAAACATATGAGATATTGATGATGAACAGATATCACAAGATCTAGACATGAAAGTACAAAGGAGGACATACAACCATCTAGCTACTACATGGACCCATAGTCCAAGGTGGAACTACTCACGCTTCATACAGGAGGCTGGCATGATGAAGAAGAAGGCTTCCGGGATGATTCTCCCTCCTGCAGGGTGCCGGGAAGAGCTTCAGATCCCGCCTATCTAGGGACGATGGTGGCGGCGGCTAAAGACGGTTTCGTGGAATATCGATCGGGTACTTAGGGTTTAGGCATCGGGGGCTTGTTATAGGTGAAGAGGCGAGCCAGGGGCGGCCAGGGGGCCCACACCCTGCCCAGGAACGTCCTAGGGTGGACCTGCGCCTGGGGGTGCGGCCGACCTGTGGATCCCCTCCGTCTCTCTTATGGACTCCACGTTCCCCACGGTAAAATATTGACTTTGGCTTTTGTCCCGTCCAATTCCGAGAATATTGATTTTCTGCCTTTCGGGAACCAAAAACAGAAGAAAACAGGCAACTGGCACCGTGGCATCTTGTTAATAGGTTAGTAGCAGAAAACATGTAAAAACACCTCAAAGCGTAGACAAAGCAAATCAAATTAGATACTAAACAACCATGGAACATCAAAAATTATAGATACGTTTCCGATGTATCAAACATCCCCAAGCTTAACTCCTGATCGTTCTCGAGTAGGTAAGTGATAAAAAGAATAATTTTTGAGTTTTGACCTTATGCTTAGTGATTATTGTTGTAGCATGACTTGTTCCAAACAATTGGGATTGCTTAGTGTGCCTTGAAAGAATCATGCGTTGTTTTAGCATGCAAAAGCATAGTATTGTGGTATTCTCCTTTGATGCTTTGTTTGGGTTGACTTGGCACATGCTCACACCATGTTATGACTATGAACAAGTCACCATAGCCTCTATGATCATTTAGTCCTTGACTTGTAGTACCACTCTATGCTTTGATTAGTAATGTTTTGTCGCTCTGCATGATTATGGCCATTATTGCTCTCTTAGTTGGTCGCTCCCAGTATTTTGCTAGCCTCCACTTGTATGAGTAAGCTCTACTCATGCTTCCAACTCCCAAGAAAGCAAGTTATTCCATAGTGTCCACTATAAATTCCTATGCATGGTGTGTTACACCATTCCAAGTATATTCTTGTTTTCATCTATCTTCCAAATAAAAAGTAGTTTGTTATGTGAAAACTTAGTGATTAAAGCTCTCACGAACTTGATGGCACACTTTATTTTTCGTTCCCCTAATAAACTTGAACCATTGTGTCATCTATGTTGTATATGCTTGCACTTATACGTTGGAATTAGCAGTGTGCTGTCACGGGGAACTCTTCAACATTGCACTTGTACTTTGTACACAGTTGATATCATGCTCTTTTGTCTATGGATGTCTTCGGTGTGAAATAAAAGGGGAGCTTGTAAGTCCATAGAGTTATGTATTTTGTGTTAGGGAAACGCCTGGGCCGCTAGCCTAAGCCATGCCTAATCATGGTGGAAACTTGTAGCATCACCATAATGAGCAATCTGTGAAGCATCCTCAATAAAAACCTATGCAAATAGCAAATAAAAAGATCGCTGAGATGCTCTTTGTCTGCTTGCCTTGTCATTTTGGTTATGGTATAGCTCTTGTACCATGTGCAAGGGGTACCCCGTTGGCGGTTCTTTATGATACACATGTACTTACTATGACAAGAACTTACAAGTGACTAAAGTTGAGTAGCATGAGGAGCGACCCTCATATTCAAGGGACATGAGATTGCCAACTTATACTTTGTCAAGCATATACTCCATATTTTGTTCACTTTAACCTTAATCACTTCAAGATGCTTATGATAGGGGCAATGAGGGCTGAAAGCTAACAAGTACCATAATTTTTGGAAGCTCTTTTTGAAACTTGAAATCCCTGCTTCCCTTTTTATGAAGGGCCTTTCTTCCACTATTATATTGAGTCTCCACCTTCTACCTTTAGGCACTAGTTAAGAGAGCATAGTTGCCATTCTTAGTACTATGTGCATTGTCCCAAAACTTATCGATTGATGCATATTGTTGATATTACTTGTTCTTGTGCTATTTGTATCTGGTCACTCTTATGAACTTTGAAGGTGTCCTATGCATCTATTTGCTACTCTATGAGGGACAAGCTGATTGCCACTATGATATGTTTTATGTATGTGAAACAAACAAACGTTTTTCAATGCATGTTATTCATGATCTTTGTTTGTAGCCTTTCATATTGCATGCATAGTTACTTTGTCTTACTGTTAGAACTCCATCTTTCATGCTCATATTTAGAGTTCTTTGATCCTAGCTTGCAATGCTTGCAAATGGTTTGATCTTGATTTTGATGGTGCATGTCACCTAAAAAATTATTCTTTTTACCACTTACTTACTCGAGGATGAGCAGGAGTTAAGCTTGGGGATGCGTGATACGTCAGAAAAGTATCTATAATTTTTGAGGTGAAGTAATAACTTCCAAGACTCAAGAAAACTCTTGGGTTATCTCCCAACAAGTACTTTTCTTTAACGCCTTTAAGTTAAGCACAAGAAGCAAGAAATCAAGTATTTTCAAATGAAGAAGCATTAACATCAAACCTTGATTTCAAAGGAGGATCAAAAAACAACTTCTCTCTCCTCATAGGGAAGTGTTCAATACCTTTCTTGAATGGAAAATGATATTTAATGGTGCCTTCTTTCATATCAATGATGGCACCAACAGTTCTAAGAAAAGGTCTTCCCAAAGTAATAGGACAAGAAGCATTGTATTCAACATCCAAAACATAGAAATCAACAGGTACATAAGCATTGTTAACCATAATAAGAACATCATTAACACTCCCCATGAGTTTCTTCTTAGCAGTATCATTAAGTGGGACATCCAAATAACAATCTTTCAAAGGTGGCAAATCAAGCATTTCATAAATCTTCCTAGGCATAATAGAGACACTAGAACCAAGGTCACATGAAGCTTTGAGATCAAATTCATTCACTTGCATATTAATAATGGGTTCCCAACTATCTTCTACTTTCCTAGGAATAGAAGCTTTGTGTTTCAACTTCTCTTCCTTAATTTTAACAAGAGCATCTGTAATGTGTTTGGTGAAAGCTAGATGTGTCGTGGTATTGCCGACAAGTACGCCATGGAGGGGTCCTCACAGTGCGTGTTTAGAGATGTGGGGTAAGGCGGACGGTTGACGGGTACGAGGTAACACATCTTACCCAGGTTCAGATCCCACAACAGTGGTGGAATCCTACTCTTGCTATAAATCACTATAAGGGCAATACGCCGAGTTACAGGGATTGGTTCGCTGTGTGCGAGTATGTTGTATCGATATGACCTGTGCCCTAAAGGATCCCATAGGCCTGACTTATATAGTCGCCAGGTCCTAGGGTTACAGGGAAATTCCTAGCCGGACAGATTACAGAGTCCTACACTACATACAATAAGTCTAGCGTGTCTTGCACTCCAAGGCTCCGGGTACGTCGGTGACTCCTCCATAGCCTTCATTTATCCGGCATGGGCCTCCCTTATGGATCCATCTATCTGGGCCACCCAGCAGGCCATGGGCCATGCTACCAACTGTGGGTCACCCGGGTTATCCGGATAGGAGACATGCTATGAAGATACCCATATAGCATATCCCCAACAACATGCATCTCACTAGCATCAGGACTTCTAGCAAGCTTTTGTAGGAACATAATCACTTCAAAAATATTGCAACCATCAAGATCAAAATCAAACTTAGCATCACTAGTAGTAGACTCACTGGGCTTAGGAATTGTAGGATGAGGAATAGAGACTTCTTGTGGGTTAGTGGCATCCATATTGGTGGTGGTGATGGTGCACACACTATTGTTTCTAGCAACTTCAGCTTCCCTTTCCCACTTAGCATGAAGCTGGGCTAACAGTCTAACATTTTCATCAATAGTAACGTGTATGGCATGAGTAGCAGCAAAGGTACTTTCCATGGTTTCAGGTTTAGCAGCCATTTTATTAATCAAAGAGGACTGTGCTTCAGACAAAGAGGAAATATTTTTCTCTACATTCAAAAGCTTTTCCTCCACAGTCTTGTTGAAAGTGGTTTGTTTACTAATAAAGGCTTTGAGCATGACTTCAAGTTCAGAGGGGGCACTAGTATTGTTGTAGGAGTTTCCATAGGTATTTCCATTGCTAGGAGGATAAGGCCTATAATTGTTGTTACTACCAAAATTATTCCTATAGTCATTATTGTTGAAATTGTTGTTTCTAATGAAGTTCACATCAACTTGCTCTTCTTGAGCAACCAAAGAGGCTAAGGGAACATTATTTGGATCTAAAGGAGCTTTCCCACTAACAAGCATAGCCATGATAACATCTATCTTATCACTCAAAGAGGAGGTTTCTTCAACAGAATTTACCTTCTTACCATGTGGAGCTCTCTCAGTGTGCCATTCAGAATAATTATCCATCATATTATCAAGGAGTTTTGTTGCGGAACCCAGGGGGATGGTCATAAAGGTACCTCTAGCAGCTGAATCCAACAATTTTCTTGAAGAGAAGTTCAAACCTGCATAAAAAGTCTAGATAATCATCCAAGCAGTAAGTCCATGAGTGGGACAATTCTTAACCTAAGATTTCATTCTTTCCCAAGCTTGAGCAACATGTTCATTATCAAGTTGTTTAAATTTCATAATATCACTTGATGACCCACAAGTATATGGGTGTATCGTAGTACTTTCGATAAATAGGAGTGTCGATCCCAACGAAGAGCAGAAGGTGTTGACTAGTGGTATGGAGCAGGAAATCTCTGTAAATACTTAGCAAACGGATTTTTAGGGGTTTTCTAATAAAGCAACAAAACAAAGTGCAAATAATAAAGACAACGAACAACTGCAGCAAGTGGCCCAATCCTTTCTTAGCAAAGGACGAGCCGATGGAAATACTTATAAGGACCAAACGTTCTCGAGGACACATGGGAATTCTGTCAAGTGCTTTTGCTTCAAATAGCTAAGTACTCTTCTTTGGTGTTGTAAGTGTTGTGTGGGTGAACCTGTGCTAATGTACCGACCTTACTTGGACTAATACAGACTTGTGATTATGTAAGATCCCTCCCATTATAAAGGTAAGGATCCCTGTGATTGCAATGCTAGTCCCTGGATCAATGCTAGCATCTACAGTTTAAGATGAAGTACACAGAAACAAAGGTCATTATTACATATCATTCCAGAGACAAACATAGTCTTTTACAAACTCCATGCCCACAGGCCTAATACAAGAGTTCAAATATATAATAAGATAAATAAGTCTTCATCTTCATGTGCCACAGGCAAGCATGTTGAGTGTAGACTCATGACTCCTAATCATCATCAGAATATCCTGCAACATCACAAGTTATAGCCACAGTGGGTCAATACATTGGAATAGTATTGGCAAGTGATACCTTAGTAGAATATTGGTGGACTAAATACTATATGCATTTTTGGCTAAGTGTAGCTTAGGCTTGCTTTGCTCAAAATAGGTTTTGCCTATTAGTTGAAAACACTAAGTTTTTCTTTGTCAAAATCTTTTCCAAGGAACCACCAATAGACATTGGGGTCCTTCACCCTTGTTCAACCACAAGTTTTTACTTAGAAATTGGGATGAGGATATTCTTGATAGCTTCCATGTCTTGATGCTCAAGTTGTCCAATACCAGGGACATGGCTAAGTACTTAGATTCTTCCATCTGCAGAGGTTGTGCACTTTCCCCACAAGACTTGATTTTCACCAAGACATGACCTTTCAGAAGCCTTCCCTTAGACCAAATGGACGCATTCCAACCTATCATCCCACTACCACCAACTGTCCAAATGGCTAAGTTATTGCAACCTATGTGATCCAGGCAGAGCCCATACTGCCAAGTGGCTGCACTAGAAGCTTCTTAACATTTGGCTTCTCAAATCCCTTTGTTCCTGGGTGGCTTTCCACAAGTGAGATACACAAGGTAAACCATAGAAATGGGCCTTGTGTAACCACTCAACATAACCCATTCTTTCCATTCCACCCAGGTGTTTCATTCACTTAGTTGTTTTATTAAGCAAAAACATAGTCCAAAGACTTAGAAATATTTATTCATAGCATGAATATAACCACCCTTGGTTGCTACTAGCTAGGCTAAGCATGGCATTGATAAGACTTAGAAATATTTCTAGCAATTCTACAACTACTAGGATTTCCCAAGCATAGCATATAGATCAAAATAACCATGCAAGACTAGCAAAATATTTCTAATGCAAAGTTGAAAAACTTAGGAATAAAATCATGAAGCACCACTTGCCTTGGTAGTTTGGAGAGTAGCTACAATCCTCACAATCACAATCACTATTTGCACCAAAATCTACACATAAAATAATAGCACCAAAATCACATACAAAATAATACAAGCAAAAATATATGGATACATGCATAATGCCATGTGAGGATTTTCTACACCAAACAAGACAAGTGCACAGTACTGATTCATAAACAAGTTCAAAACTTTCCAAACAAACTTTATTGAACATTAAAACATTTCCCAAATAATTATTATACACAAAATAGGCCTACAAATGTTTCTGTAAAAACAACCATTTTAACAGAGGCAAAACATTAAACACATTGCATAGTTGGAAAGTATTTTCTCTCCTGATTCCATTGATATAAAATTTGTCAAATTTGGACGTGGCATTCAAAAGTTATGATTTAAAAAAGTTTTAATATCAAATAGATCGAATTTCTGATTTTAAACCTAACTCACAGACACGCGGCGGCATCTGATTGGCTGGTACCGCTTCGCGCTGGATCGCGCTTCCGAGCCGTTGGATCTAACTAAAACGCGCGGTCAGATCTGATCCATACCTCTTCGTTAAGTGATCTATCCTACCCGTCAGATCCAGATCCAACGGTGCTCGATCAACCTACCAAAGTCTAGCGGCGCGCGGCGACGGTGAGCGGCGGCACGCTCTGTCTACGGCGGCGCGGTGGATACAAAGGGGGTTTGGGTTGTCGGAGAGGCTTACCAGACTCGCGGTGGTGTGCTGAAGCTCAACGTGGCAGTGGCTTGTCAAGGGGCGCGCGGACACGGTGAGGATTCCTCGTCGGTGTAGAGGCAGACGTCAGGCAAGCCTTGGCATCATCGGAGGCGAGGTTTTGGAGCGAGCTAAGACAAACCAGCGGTGCTGTTAGATGCGCACAAACCTGACGAACATGTGAGTATCGAAAAGGAGAGAAGGGGTGGTCGGAAACTACCAGGAGGGGTTGTCGGAGTTACGCCGAGCTTCGGTTGCTTCCAGTGGTGGACGGTGACGACGTTCTAGGATAGTACAGAGGAAAAGGAAGGCATGAGAAGATGCGCAAGGACATGTAGAACATGCTCGCATGAAGCAGAGACAAAGGGGTGGACGATGCTCACCGGAATTGGTCGCCGGAGGTCGTCGGTGCTGCGGCGGTGTGGGCGCGATTACGGGCAGCCTGGTGGCGTGGTGTCTGTGCTGATTGAGGGTAAATGAGAAGCGAGGGGAGGGGGTCTTATAGCTGGAGTAGGGGCGAGAATCACGCACGCATTCATCGTCAATTAAGAGATTTAAAATCGTGGCAGAGGCGGGGAAGAAACGGGCGGCGACGTGTTCATCGCGCTGTTTTTGGGAAGACGATGATGACATGGCGATGGGGCCACTGGTCAGTGAGCGCGGGGTCGAGTGGGTGTGCGTGAGAGAGAGAGGGGAAAACCCCGGGTGGGCTTAGTGGGCTGGTTTCGCTGTTGGGCTAGATTAGTGGCGCCGGCCTTTTCTTATTTTCTTTATTCCTTTTCTTTTTCTATTTGAATTTCCAGGAAACATTTCAAATGATTTCAAAGCCATTTGAATTCAAATTTTTTTCTTGATTTTTGCAGAGTGTAACACTCATGTTTCTGGGCATAAAATCATGTGGTCTCTCTGTATTAGCTTGGTCCTTTTGATCAAACAAAATAAACAGTGACATAGCACTTGATTTGAACAAGTTTTGAATATGGTTTTAAATCCAAATTTGTTTTGTAAATTTTGGTTTAAGAACTAGGAATCAAGCAAAACACTCTGAGAGCAACAAGGTTTTGTTTTGAAACCAATAATCTCCCATTGGAGAGTAGCATTTGACTAATGTTTGATCACGTAAAATCATAGCTCCCATGTTCTGTTTCTTTCAACATGAGTTTGAATTTGACCCCTAAATGATATGCATGCATGCATGATATGAAATCTTTTAAAACATGATTTTAGGGATGTTACAAATCTAACCCCCTTAAGGTGAATCTCGCACTCGAGATTCGGGTTGGCTAGCAAATAGGTGAGGGTGGTCTTTCCGAAGATCATCTTCTCTTTCCCATGTTGCTTCTTCTTCGGAATGATGGTTCCATTGAACTTTGCAGAATTTGATAGTCTTAGTCCGAGTAACTCTTTCTGCAGTCTCAAGAATCTTGATAGGTTTCTCCTCATAAATGAGATCACTCTCCAATTGGACCTCTTCCAAAGGTATAGTATCATTGAAAGAAGTTTCTTCCATTTCTGGATGACATTTCTTAAGCTGACTCACATGGAACACATTATGAACAGATGACAAAGACTCTGGCAATTCAATCTCATAAGCTACTTCTCCCTTACGACTCAGAATCTTGAATGGTCCAACATATCTTGGGGCCAATTTACCTTTGACACCAAACCTCTTCACTCCACGAAGTGGTGACACTCTAAGATAAGATCTATCACCCACTTCATAGGTGACTTCTCTATGCTTAGGATCTGCGTAGCTCTTTTGTCGGGACTGTGCTAGCTTCAATCTGTCCTTGACTAGCTTGACTTTCTCTTAAGCCTCTTTGATTAGTTCTGGTCCGAACAAACTTCTTTCTCCCACACCATTCCATAGAAATGGGGTGGTACACTTTCTCCCATAGATAAACTCAAATGGTGCCATCTCAATAGTGGCTTGATAGCTGTTATTGTAAGAGAATTCTGCGTAAGGCAGACTTTCATCCCAACTGGCTCCATAGTCTAGAGCACATGCCCTCAACATATCTTCAAGAATCTGATTGGTCCTTTTTGTCTGTCCATCAGTCTAAGGATGAAAAGCAGTGCCGAATTCCAACCTCGTTCCCAATGATTCATGTAGTTGCCTCCAAAAATGAGAAGTGAATTGAGTTCCCCTATCCGACACAATACTCTTGGGTACTCCATGTAGACATACAATTCTACTCATATAGATCTTGGCTAACTTAGCACTTGTGTAAGTTGTCTTCACGGGTATGAAATGAGCCACTTTAGTTAGGCGATCCACTACTACCCAAATAGAATCATATCCTGACCTGGTCCTTGGCAATCCGATGATGAAATCCATACCAATCTTGTCCCACTTCCATTCAGGAATAGGTAATGGTTGTAACAATCCTGCTGGTTTCTGATGTTCCGCTTTCACTCTACTACATACGTCACACAAAGCAATATGTTCGGCGATGTCCTTCTTGAGATTATTCCACCAAAATCTTTCCTTCATATCCATGTACATTTTGGTGTTACCCGGATGAATAGAATATGGTGAGTTATGTGCTTCTTGTAAAATCAGTTTCCGAAGCTCCGGATCTTGTGGAACACAGATATGTTTTCCATGCCATAAAGTACCATGTTCGTCTTCATGGAATCCTTTGGCTTTTCCCTTGCCAATCTTTTCCTTAATCTCTTCAACTTCCCTATCTGTCTTTTGGGCTTCTTTGATTTTGTCCAACAAAGTGGGTTGAACATCCAATGACATGAGATGTCCTTCAGGCACAATCTCCAATCTAAGATCTCTAAATTGGGCACACAGATCATCTGGCAATTCTCCCTTAGTAAGGCCATTCACAAAAACCTTACGGCTTAGAGCATCCTCTACAACATTTGCTTTACCAGGGTGGTATTGCAAACTCATGTCATAGTCCTTGATGAGTTCTAGCCATCTTCTTTGCCTCATGTTAATTTCTTTCTGGGTGAAGATATACTTCAAACTCTTGTGATCTGTGAACACTTCACATCGCTTTCCCAAAAGATAATGTCTCCATGTTTTGAGTGCATGGAAAACAGAGGCTAGCTCTAAATCATGAGTAGGGTAGTTCACCTCATGAGTTTTGAGTTGTCTCGAGGCATAAGCCACAACTTTTCCTTCTTGCATAAGTACTGCACCTAATCCATGATGAGATGCATCACAATATACTTGGAAATCTTTCTCCAAATCTGGCAAACATAAGACTGGTGCTATCACTAGTCTCTTCTTCAATTCTTGAAAGCTGAGTTCACAACCTTCAGACCAAGCAAATTTCTTGTCTTTCTTTAGCAATTCTGTCATAGGCTTAGCTACCTTGGAGAAATTCTCAATGAACCTTCTGTAGTAACCTGATAAGCCAAGGAAACTACGAACCTCTTTCACTGACTTGGGAGATTCCCATTCAGTTACAGCTGAAACTTTAGCAGGATCAACTGCTACACCATCTCCCGACACAACGTGTCCAAGAAATCCAACTTCATTCAACCAAAATTCACACTTGCTGAATTTGGCATACAGCTTATGCTCTCTAAGCTTCTCAAGTATCAAACATAAATGTCCTTCATGCTCTTCTTTGCTCTTGGAGTAGATCAAAATGTCATCGATGAAAACGACAACAAACTTATCAAGAAATTCCATGAACACCTTGTTCATCATATTCATGAAGTATGCTGGTGCATTGGTTAAACCAAATGGCATCACGGTATACTCATACAATCCATACCTTGTGGTGAAAGCTGTCTTAGGTATGTCTTGTTCCCTTATCTTAAGCTGGAAATAACCTGACCGGAGATCAATCTTTGAGAACACACAGGCTCCTTCTAACTGATCAAACAAGTCATTGATTCTAGGCAAAGGGTATTTGTTCTTGATGGTCACCTCATTGAGTGAACGATAATCTATGCATAACCTTTGACTTCTATCTTTCTTTTCCACAAACAAGACTAGTGCTCCCCAAGATGAAGAACTTGGTTGGATAAAACCTTTCTGCAACTGTTCTCCAAGTTGTTTCTTGAGTTCTTTCGACTCATCCACTGACATCTTGTACGGTCTCTTTGCTATTGGTCCAGATCCTAGTAGCAAATAAATAAGAAATTCCACATCTCTATCTGGTGGCATTCCTGGCAATTCTTCCGGAAACACATCCATATATTCACTCACAATAGGCACACTGTCTATGCTAACCCCCTTAAGAGAATTTAGCTTACTCCTTTTTGCTTCAAAGTTGGTCTTGAATCTGATCCTTTTGTTTTCCGGAGTTGTGAGTGAGACAGTATGGTTGGCACAATCTATCACTCCCTTGTGCTTAGTCATCCAGTCCATTCCCAATATAACATCCAATCCTTGGGAGTTTAGGATTATCAGGTTAACGGGAAACTTATACTTCCCAAACTCTATGACTAGATCATGACATCCTGAATTCACTATCATTTCTCCGCCAGGAGAACTTACTTTTATAGGACACCCAATAGTTTCTACCGGTAGTTCATTTCTTTCGACAAATGCTCTTGATATGAATGAATGAGATGCACCAGTATCAAAGAGAACAAATGCTGGAACAGAATTGAGTTTGAACTTACCAGCAACAACATCAGGTTCCTCATAAATTTCCTCCACATTGATGTGGTTCACTTGTCCCTTTTGAAAAGGGTTGGGTTTGTTGGGTCCTTCAACTTTCTTTTCTGGGCATTCATTTGCATAATGCCCGATCTTCTTGCACTTGAAACATTAAACCTGACTAAGATCCTTCTTGACAGGCTGGCTTCCACTGCCACTTCCACTTCCATTGTGGTGGCTCTTATATCCACCCTTGTGATTCTTGTACTTATCGTTGTCATGACTACGGTTGTGCTTGTTGTCATGATAACGGTTGTGGTTGTGGTTCTTGTTGAACTTACCATGCTTGTGGGATCCAGAACTCCCATTGTCATCATAATGGGAACGCTTGTGAGACGATCCCGAGCTGTTCTTGTCAGAGTGCTTTCTCTTCCTGCTTTCAACTTGTTTCATCTTGCTCTCCAAAATAGCAGCCTTGTCACAAAGAGACTGGTATGCGGGAACATAGGCCACAGCTAACTGCAGGTTCAATTCATCATTCAACCCTTCAAGGAACTTTTCCTTCCTCTTAGAATCAGTGTCAACTTCATCCGGTGCATATCGCGCCAGATTGTTGAACTCCTCAATATATTCAGCCACGCTGCGGTGGCGCTGCTTCAAGTTATGGAACTCTTTCTTCTTCAAACTCATCACTCCAGATGAGATGTGAGAAGTACGGAAACCATATTCAAAGATATCCCATGTCACATCCTCAATGAGAGTGGTGATCTGGAAGCTATCCCACCAAGTGGTTGCTGGTCCTTCCAACAAGTGAGCTGCAAATCTGACTTTCTCTTCATCAGTACAGCCAACAGTTACCAAGTCCTTATTCACAGAGTGTAGCCAATCATTGGCCACCATAGGATCAGTAGTTCATGAGAACTTTGCTGGCCTCAATCTTAAGAACCTGGTAAGCATGTCAAAACCCAGTGGGTTGTTCTGATTGTTGTTGTTGTTATTGTTGTTATTGTTGTTGTTGTTGTTGTTGTTGTTGTTGTTGTTGTTGTTGTTGTTGTTGTTGTTGTTGTTGTTGTTGTTGTTGTTGTTGTTGTTGTTGTTGTTGTTGTTGTTGTTGTTGTTGTTGTTCTGATTCTGGATGAACGTAGTCATCATTTGCATCAGCTGAGTCTGAGCTGTCATCATTTGCTGCATCTCAGGAGTGATGTTGTTGTTGGGGTTGGGATTGGCACATCGGGGAGGCATATGTGGTTATTCAATAGAGGTAAGAATGAGATACCCATAGATGCTAACATGCACAATACATCACATAAACAATCACCAAACATGCATCATAATAATAAAAGTTCAACAACATAGACAACAAGTTTGCAAAGTAAACACACCAATAGCAAGCCATCCACATGTTGGATGGTCATTGCGACTCAATTATCAAAGACATGATAAATAAAGGTAAATGAGTAGTCATCACTACTCATCGGCATCAACCTCCTCATCAACAAATGTAAGACCTGCATTCTCCTTAGCGGTCTTGTATTCCTCGACATTGGTGGTCAAGGTCTCTACTTTGGCTTTGAGAGCCCTCTTCTGTGAACGAAGCCTCTCAATCACAGTCTGCTGATGCTCGAGCTCGAAGTCCTTGGCCTCTAATTCTGCAGTCATGTCTTGAATCCTCTTGTTCCTATCTTGGACTCGCTTCTCTTGACTCTTGAACTTTCTATCCTGACTCTCAAACTTAGCCTCCATCTCCTTGACTATCTCATCTTGCTCTGCGAAGAGCTTGTCCTTCTCACGAAGCTGCACCTGGAGTTCGTCATTGCTAACCATGACGTTGGTCCTATCAGTGTCTATGTGCCTAAGAAGAACCTCTAAGTCCTGGAGGTATAGGCGAATCGGCTCTGCCGTCTCTCTCGAAATATCCTCAAAGTCAATGGCCTCACCATCATCATCACGTCTACCAAAGGTGTGGAAGTGAGTACCTATAACCTCTCGAGAGTGTCTCCCTAGTAAACGTCCAATCAAATCCTGCATGACTACCTCTAGGCCTCTCTCCTTGTCATCATGCATGAGCTTGAAGATGATGGCCTCCGTGGCTGGCCCAGTCTGGCGTCCTGGCTCATTAACCTTGAAGACCCAAAGGTCTTTCCTCTCAAACTTGGTGAGGGGAAGCATCATAGTAGGAAGAGGGAGATTGAGCAGACTAGTGGGCTCAATAATACGAGTGCCAAAACGAGTTCCCTTGAACTCTTCAGTCGTACTGATAGTAACATTAGGCATCTATTTAATAAGATAGAAAAAGTTAGAATCAACACAATTTAAGACAAATCACAAGACAAGGCATCACATGCATAACTTTGGAAATCAAAACACACAAGTCATGGCATACATGGATTCATTACAAACGACCAAGGTTCAACTTATTTTAAACAACATTTGGAAAATAAAATGATAAGTGTGGTGGTCCAACTAACGGAGTACGTTTACAATCCCATCTCACTTGCCAAGTTGGCTAACAGGGCATCCCTAGAGGCAATCTGTTTATCTAGATCACAAGACTCCATTGCTAAGTCTATAATGTCCTTCCTTAGACTTTGGTTGGTAGACTCTAAATCTTGGGTATGCTTCTTTTCTTCCCTAAGGTCATTCTGGGTGTTAAGCATTCTGGACTTGATTCTATCACCAAGTTCTTTGATGGCCCTCCAAGCTGCGTCCCTTGCCGAATCAAAGAATGTAGTGTGCATCACTGTGTTGGTGACCATGCAGAATCCTGAGTCCTTGTGGTTGTCTTCCTTGTTTTTATGCAAGTGAAGTTGCACCCACCAGTACTCAACTCCTTCATCCATCACAGGAAAACCTTTGTACATAGTTGCACCATGTATTCCCATGGCAACCATGAGGTCCTTGAGAGCCTTGGGGAATTCTGTCTCACACTCAAAAGTCATAGTCATGAGTGGTCCCTTCCTCACGGCTTCGTTGATGGAGTTCATCTACAAATAGAGATGAGAAAGAAGATTAGAAAAGTTTACGAGAAGAAAAGACAAGTGTGGAAGTTGTTGAAAAAATTTCCTTAGTGGTTTCCAATCCTAGGATCATAATCCTACAGGCAACACAGTGCTCTGATACCATCTGTAAGATCCCTCCCTTTATAAAGGTAAGGATCCCTGTGATTACAATGCTAGTCCCTGGATCAATGCTAGCATCCACAGTTTAAGATGAAGTACACAGAAACAAAGGTCATTATTACATATCATTCCAGAGACAAACATAGTCTTTTACAAACTCCATGGCCACAGGCCTAATACAAGAGTTCAAATATATAATAAGATAAATAAGTCTTCATCTTCATGTGCCACAGGCAAGCATGTTGAGTGTAGACTCATGACTCCTAATCATCATCAGAATATCCTGCAACATCACAAGTTATAGCCACAGTGGGTCAATACATTGGAATAGTATTGGCAAATGATACCTTAGTAGAATATTGGTGGACTAAATACTATATGCATTTTTGTCTAAGTGTAGCTTAGGCTTGCTTTGCTCAAAATAGGTTATGCCTATTAGTTGAAAACACTAAGTTTTTCTTTGTCAAGATCTTTCCCAAGGAACCACCAATAGACATTGGGGTCCTTCACCCTTGTTGAACCACAAGTTTTTACTTAGAAATTGGGATGAGGAGATTCTTGATAGCTTCCATGTCTTGATGCTCAAGTTGTCCAATACCAGGGACATGGCTAAGTACTTAGATTCTTCCATCTGCAGAGGTTGTGCACTTTCCCTACAAGACTTGATTTTCACCAAGACATGACCTTTCAGAAGCCTTCCCTTAGACCAAATGGACGCGTTCCAACCTATCATCCCACTACCACCAACTGTCCAAATGGCTAAGTTATTGCAACCTATGTGATCCAGGCAGAGCCCATATTGCCAAGTGGCTGCACTAGAAGCTTCTTAACATTTGGCTTCTCAAATCCCTTTGTTCCTGGGTGGCTTTCCACAAGTGATATGCACAAGGTAAACCATAGAAATGGGCCTTGTGTAACCACTCAACATAACCCATTCTTTCCATTCCACCCAGGTGTTTCATTCACTTAGTTGTTTTATTAAGCAAAAAGATAGTCCAAAGACTTAGAAATATTTATTCATAGCATGAATATAACCACCCTTGGTTGCTACTAGCTAGGCTAAGCCTGGCATTGATAAGACTTAGAAATATTTCTAGCAATTCTACAACTACTAGGATTTCCCAAGCATAGCATATAGATCAAAATAACCATGCAAGACTAGCAAAATATTTCTAATGCAAAGTTGAAAAACTTAGGAATAAAATCATGAAGCACCACTTGCCTTGGTAGTTTGGAGAGTAGCTACAATCCTCACAATCACAATCACTATTTGCACCAAAATCTACACATAAAATAATAGCACCAAAATCACATACAAAATAATACAAGCAAAAATATATGGATGCATGCATAATGCCATGTGATGATTTTCTACACCAAACAAGACAAGTGCACAGTACTGATTCATAAACAAGTTCAAAACTTGCCAAACAAACTTTATTTGAACATTAAAACATTTCCCAAATAATTATTATACACAAAATAGGCCTACAAATGTTTTTGTAAAAACAACCATTTTAACAGAGGCAAAACATTAAACACATTGCATAGTTGGAAAGGATTTTCTCTCCTGATTCCATTGATATAAAATTTGTCAAATTTGGACGTGGCATTCAAAAGTTATGATTTAAACAAGTTTTAATATCAAATAGATCAAATTTCTAATTTTAAACCTAACT
Organism: Avena atlantica; assembly: GCA_910589765.1. Lineage (NCBI taxonomy): Eukaryota > Viridiplantae > Streptophyta > Magnoliopsida > Poales > Poaceae > Avena > Avena atlantica. Next base: position 418,967,547 of record OU342733.1, on the reverse strand, counting down.
CACAGACACGCGGCGGCATCTGATTGGCTGGTACCGCTTCACGCTAGATCTCTCTTCCGAGCCGTTGGATCTAACTAAAACGCGCGGTTAGATCTGATACATACCTCTTCGTTAAGTGATCTATCCTACCCGTCAGATCCAGATCCAACGGTGCTCGATCAACCTACCCAAAGTCTGGCGGCGCGCGGCGATGGTGAGCGGCGGTGCGCTCTGTCTACGGCGGCGCGGTGGCTACATAGGGGGTTGGGGTCGTCGGAGAGGCTTACCAGACTCGCGGTGGTGTGCTGAAGCTCAACGTGGCAGTGGCTTGTCAAGGGGCGCGCGGACACGGTGAGGATTCCTCGTCGGAGTAGAGGCAGACGTCGGGCAAGCCTTGGCATCGTCGGAGGCGAGGTTCTGGAGCGAGCTAAGACAAACCAGCATTGCTGTTAGATGCGCACAAACCTGGCGAATATGTGAGTATCGAAAAGGAGAGAAGGGGTGATCGGAAACTACCAGGAGGAATAGCCGGAGTTGTGCAAGGACATGTAGAACATGCTCGCATGAAGCATAGACAAAGGGGTGGATGATGCTCACCGGAATTGGTCGCCGGAGGTCGTCGATGCTGCGGCGGTGTGGGCGCGATTACGGGCAGCCTGGTGGCGTGGTGTCTGTGCTGAGTGAGGGTAAATGAGCAGCGAGGGGAGGGGGTCTTATAGCTGGAGCAGGGGCGAGAATCACGCACACATTCATCGTCAATTAAAAGATTTAAAATCATGGCAGAGGCGGGGAAGAAACGGGCGGCGACGTGTTCATCGCGCTGTTTTTGGGAAGACGATGACGACGTGGCGATGGGGCCACTGGTCAGTGAGCGCGGGGTCGAGTGGGTGCGCGTGAGAGAGAGAGAGAGGGGAAAACCCCGGGTGGGCTTAGTGGGCTGGTTTCGCTGTTGGGCTAGATTAGTGGCGCCGACCTTTTCTTATTTTCTTTATTCCTTTTATTTTTCTATTTGAATTTCCAGGAAACATTTTCAAATGATTTCAAAGCAATTTGAATTCAAATTTTTTCTGGTTTTTTGCAGAGTGTAACACTCATGTTTCTGGGCATAAAATCATGTGGTCTCTCTTTATTAGCTTGGTCCTTTTGATCAAACAAAATAAACAATGACATAGCACTTGATTTGAACAAATTTTGAATATGGTTTTAAATCCAAATTTGTTTTGTAAATTTTGGTTTAAGCACTAGAAATCAAGCAAAACAATCTGAGAGCAACAAGGTTTTGTTTTGAAACCAATAATCTCCATTGGAGAGTAGCATTTGACTAATGTTTGATCACATACAATCATAGCTCCTAGGTTATGTTTCTTTCAACATGAGTTTGAATTTGACCCCTAAATGATATGCATGCATGCATGATATGAAATCTTTGAAAACATGATTTTAGGGATGTTACAGATTAAACCCTCTGCAAGCATCCGCAACTACAGGAAAGTAATTAAGATATAAACCTAACCATAGCCTTAAACTCTGAGATACTACGCTCCCTTATGCAATGGTGTCCTAACGGGGGTTCAGGTTTCTATCACTCCGGCAACCCCACATTTAGTATCCAAATACACAATGCATTCCCCTAGGCGCATAAATGATGAAGTATCATGTAGTCGACGTTTACATGACACCACTAGAAGAATAGCACCACAACTTAAATACTAAACCATTGAATAACACAAATCCACTACTAACAACATGACTTATCCCATGTCCCCAAGAACTAGACGAACTACTCACAAGACATCATATGGATCAAGATCAAATATGATATGGTGATGGATAACAATCTGAACATAAACAATAATCCAATGGTTCCACTCACAAGCATCAACTGTTGGAGATATGCCCTAGAGGCAATAATAAAAGTGGTTATTATTATATCTTTGTGTTTATGATAAATGTTTACATTCATGCTATAATAGTATTAACCAGAAACATTAATACTTGTGTGATTTGTAAACTAAATTAGAGTCCCTAGTAAAGCCTCTTTGTAATACTAGCTTGTTGGTTAATAGATGATCGTGGTTTCTCGATCATGAACATTGAGATGTTATTAATAACAAGATCATATCATTAGGAGGATGGTATGATGGACATACTCCTATGGATAGCGTAGCATAAAGATCAAGTCATTTCAATAGTTCATTTGCTATAAGCTTTCTGATACATAGTAACCTAATTCCTTCGACCATGAGATCATGCTAATCACCATCACCGGAAGGATACTTTGATGACATCAAACATCACACCATAACTGGGTGGCTATAAAGGTGGCATTGAGTGTTCGGAAAGTATGGGTTGAGGCACATGGATCAAGAGTGGGATTTGTCCATCCATATGATGGATAGATATACTCTGGTCCCTCTCGGTGAAATGTCATCCAATTATCTTGCAAGCATGTGGCTGGCTCACAAGGGATCACATATCACGGGAATGAGAAAAGAGTACTTATCGGTAACGGGGTTGAACTAGGCATGCAGAGATACCGACGATCAAAACCTCGGATAAGTAAACTACCGTGAGACAAAGGGAAATTGGTATTGTATGTAAGTGGTTCATTCGATCGTAAAGTAATCGTAGAAATATGTGGGAGCCATATGAATTTCCAGATTCCTCTATTGGTTATTGATCGGAGAAGTGTCTCGATCATGTCCGCATAATTCATGAACCGTAGGGAGACACACTTAAGGATTTGATGTTGTTTAGTAGATATGGAATGTAAGTAGGGATACTGAATGTTGTTCGGAGTCTCGGATGGGATCCATGATATCACGAGGAGATCCGGAATTGTCCAGAGAATAAGATTCATATAAGGAAAGTCTGATTCCGGAGTTAGGGAATGATTTCGATGTTTCCATCGGAGAGATTCTAGAAGGTTCTAGAAGGTTCACCGGACCGGAAGGGTAATTCCATGAATGTGTCATGGGTAAGTGGAATGATTGGATCATATCCTAGGTCACTTGGTGTGGGAATTTGTGAGGAAGAATTGAAGCTCTAAACTGAAAGTCAAACGGGAGGTTTGAAAAGTCAAACTGGAATAATCGTTTCCTAGTGGAAGAAGGAAAGAGTCCTTCCAACTTGGGTTTGGAAGTGGATTCAAACTCCCCTCTCTCAAGGCTGCCCCCCTCTCATAAATAGAGGGGGAGGGCTGCCCCAAACACACAAGCCTATCCCTCCCACACCCAAGCCGCCACCGCCGCGCCAAGCCGCCCTGCACCGCCGCCGGTCCGTCTCCACCGCTCTAGCCGCCTCCGACACCTCCTCCTCCTCCCGGTCTTCTAAACCCTAGATCACCAGGAAACCCTAGATCCACCATAACTCGCACCGGCTTAGGCGAAGCCCTGCGGGATCTTCCCTCTATTTCCGTCACCACGCCGCCGTGCTGCCGGAATCGCGAGGGGAGAACTACAACCTCCGCTGCCTACTGGAACAAGGGAGAAGAAGGTCTTCATCGAGTAACGAACATGTGACCGACTGAGGAAGCGCTGCCGGAACGCAACGCCGGAAGGATCGTCTACGCAATCTTGAGATCGGCAAGTGTACTACTACATCACCCACGAGAATCTGCTCTCGTTAACCGCTTTGGAATCTTCGAGGGTGAGTGATTCTATCGACTCGTTGCTACAATCTAGTAGATAGATCTTGGCTTGTTTATGTGCATGCGGTAGAATTTTTTTGTTTTCCATGCTACGAACCCCTACATCAACTACAATAGTAATTAACACCGGGAAAGTTTCCCCTAAGAACTAATGCAAGATCCAACACGATTGTTATAGCGGGATGGAGTGGTGATGATGGTGCTGGTGGAGATGATGGTGTAGATGATGAAGAACCCGATGAAGCCTAGCTTGATGACGGTGTTGATGGCGACGATCTCCTCTCACCGGGAAGGGATTTCCCCAGCAGAAATCTGTCTGCCAGAGAGATCTTTCTCTCTCGGTGTTTTCCGCCCTGCAGAGGCGGCGAAAATCTTTCTGTGGTCGCTCCCCTGGTGTTATGGTTCTGTGAGGAAGATATAGGCGAGAGGGCGGAGTCGGGAGCCGGCCAGGTGGGCCACACCTGCCCTAGGTGCGGGGCAAGGTGCGCCCACGCCTAGGGGGTGTGGGCCCCCTGTGGCCCGGCTACGCCTCCCCTTCTGGCTTCCTTCGTCTTCTGGGAAAATATGATTTTCCAATATTTTTCTGGTATTTTTCTGATCTTCGCGAAATTGCATCAAAACACCTCTTTTTCCATCAGAACCCTGACTCCGGTAGTCCATCCTTCAAGAATCATCCAACATGTAAAATAGAGGAAAAGACATAAGTAATACCTCATAATAAGACATATATCAATGAATAGAGGAAAATTATGATATAGAATGGTGATGCAAATTGGACGTATCAACTCCCCCCAAGCTTAGACCTTCGCTTGTCCCGAAGCGAAAACTAAGCTCAGTAAACATGTCCATAGGTTTATGGAGTGAAGTGTCGATAAAAGAATACGGGCAAGAAGCATCACACTTACCATTGCACAACTCATAGAAGAAAGCAAATCACCATTATATAACTTAGTTTGCAACAAGTACAGGAGTCACAATAGAGATGCATAAAGATAAATCATAATTGGAATTGGCAAACTTTGTTCTCGGCCAGAAAACAGTTGGAAAACAGTTTCACAAAAATCTTTTTGTAGAAGTTTTATAATAGGAGCATTCTTTGCTCAAAAAGTTTTTTCACAATGAAGGCTTTCAAAGTAATACTCAATAGATAAGAGTCTTGTGCAAACAAGGAAAATAAAGACATGATTGAATAAATCACCATATGAATGCTTGCAACACAACAACTCAAATGCTTGCTGGAGATAGAGAGGAAGTAGGTTTACTGACTCAACTTATAAGTAGAAGAAAGGTCCCTTCATAGAGGACAATAGGGAATTCAAGTCATAAAGAGCTTCCAAAGGATTATGGTACTTACTAGCTTTGAGACCTCATTGCCCCTATCATAGGCATCTAGAGATGATTAAGGTTAAAGTGAACAAGGATGGAGTATATGCTTGACGAAATATAACTTGGCAATCTCATGTCCCTTGAGTACGAGGGCCGCTCCTCATGCTACTCAACTTTAGTCACCGGTAAGTTCTTGTCATTGTAAGTACATGTGTATCATAAAGAACCGCCAACGAGGTACCCCTTACACAAGGTACATGAGCTATTCCATAACCAAAGTGATAAGGCAAGCAGACAATGAGAATCTCAGCGATCTTTTTATTTACTATGTGCATAGATTTTTATTGAGAATGCTTCATAGAATGCTCACTATAGTGATGCTGCAAGTTTCCACCATGATTAGGCATGGCTTAGGCTAGCGGCCCTGGCGTTTCTCTAACACACATACATCACTCTTACAAGTTCCCTCTTTATTTCACATCGTCGACATCTGCAAACAAAAGAGCATGATATCAACCGTGTACAACATACAGGTGCAATGTTGAAAGCGTTCCCCGTGACAGCACGGTTCTGCTAATCCCAACGTATAGATGCAAGCATATACAACTTCGATAACACAATGGTTGAAGTCTATTAGGGTCAAGAAAATAAGGTGTGCCATCAAGTTTGTGAGAGCTTTACTAACTAGTTTTCACATAACAAAATACTTTTTAATTCGAAAGATAGATGAAGCTTGAGAATTTGCTTGGAATAGCAATAGTGCTAATAGGTAGATATGGTGGACACAAATGGCACAGGTTTTGGTTCAAAGGGATTGGAAACATGAGAAATAGGCCTTCTCAAAACAGGTTTTTGGCTAGCAAAGTTGGGTAGCAAGCAAAAGAGTTGAAAGAAACAAGCAAACCTACAAGTGATAAAGCCAAACATGCAATCTTCCTTAAAGACACAAAAGATCTTAAATAAAGAATACTAAGCTTATGAGCCAACAAGAAAGAAATAAATGACAAAATACCTGTAAGTTTTTTCTCTTTTTCTTTCAAACCTCAAAAAGTGTTGCTACTGACCAGAGCTCGGTTTCCCAAAACCAATTTAGATTTACTTGATGCTCCCAAAGTTATGCCAATACTGATCAACAAGATCAATCATATCATAGAGATTGCAAACTAAAATAAGAAGTGCAAAAAGTAAAAGATGAAACTTCTCATTAATATGCCATAAAGGCACTCGCACCAAGGGATACATAGATAATGAACTAAAGGAGAGATACTTCCACATGCAAACCAACCTATAAGATAACACCTCTACCAAAGATATGAATCCACTAAAAAGGTAAAAGATAAAAGATAATGGTGTGATACCGCGGCACTCCCCCAAGCTTGGAACAAGCCAAGGGGATGCCAAACCTGATGACGAATTACTCCTTCGGTGGTGGTGTTCTCTTGATAAGCTCCTCAATCAGCTTCCTCAAATCCTCAATCTCAAAGGTCAGAGTATGAATCAACTCTGAATTTTGCTCAATGCGGTTCATGATCATATCGGACCGAGAACCCAGTCCTTACTATTCTTTCCGCACTCTTCCTTCTTAGTGTGTTCCTCCCCTGCATGGTTAGAACGAGGCATATCCCACATCAAGGGCAAGTTCCCTTTAGGCACATGTTGGTATTGATGCTCATGTATAAGAGTATGGAAGGGTCTCTTGGTACGTGGAGGACATGACCGTGGATTGTAGATAAGACGTGGAGGTTTCCCTCCTATAGACATCCGTGCTGTCCTCCTAAGCTTGGTAGGTTTTGCCACCACTCCAATGCTTGCGACGGTAGCGCGGGTGTCCGGTTGCTTGTCCTCCTCCATGTCTTCTTCATCCCCTACAAAAATCTCCTCCTCCTTGGGATCTTGAGGATCATCTTCCTCGGGCTTCTTGACTTTGTCGTTGACAGAGACCATGATGCTCTAAACTTGAGAAGATTTCCTGACAGAAACAGATCGAAATGAAAACACGACGAGAACACAATATACGAACCTCGGGGGATCCGGGGGGGGGGGGGTTATATATTATGAAGTTTCAAAGCATAAGGAAGGTGCTGGTACGAAAACGAGGCAGAGTCAAAGCTCGGGGTGGTCACACCCCCTCCAGGCGCGGCCAGCTGGGGCCCGCGCTTGGGATGCGTTTGGCCACCCCGGCCTCCGGTTCCTCCTATGTTCCGTATCGTAACTTTCCTTATGTAATAAAAACTTCAAAAATATATAAAGATTAGGCTTTCATGAACCTTCTGTTTTCACCACTTTTACCTATTCAAAGATGAACTCTACGGACTCCTTTCCTCCTTCTCCTGGAAATTCCTTTTCTCACAAGGCAATACACAAACTTCGATGGCAACATTAGTGTAAGCAAAAACAATAAACCTTTAGGTACACACTTCAATTTAAATCCATCAAAACAAGGGCTTGAGGCAAATGCAAATGATAACAGAAATCTGTCAAAACAGACCAACAGGTAAAGATTGATTTTTTTCGAAAACCTTTTGTCTCTCCAATAAAAAAGTGCAAAACTAATGAAAGTTGGGTAACAACTTGGAGAACAAGAACAGAAAAATACAGCTCCATTCGACTTACTGAGCTCCCTCACGAATTTTTACGGTGCAGCACAAAAATCTGTCCCAGGACAGCCACTTTTCACAACTCCTCTACTTCTCAAAAGTAGTTGAACTTGACACAGAAACCAAAACAAAAAGGATAAGGAGTAGTTATTATTGAAGTAATAACTTCCAAGACTCAACCAAACTCTTGGGTTATCTCCCAACAAGTACTTTTCTTTAATGCCTTTAAGTTAGGCTTGAAAGTTTCAAAGATGCTCACAAAGTTGATATATATCTGGAATGAAAGAGAGCATCAAGAAGAAAATAACCAACACATTTGAGTCTAACCCACTTCCTATGCATGGGGGTATCATGAGAAAACAAGTTGTTGAAACAAAAAGCCATTAGCATAGGAAGACAAAACAGATGCAACTTCAAAGCTTTCAACATAAAACGGGGAAACTTAACATTATCGAGATGCATAAAACCATGTTTCACTCTCTCATAATAACTTTCAGTAGCACTTTGAATAAAGTTGACGATATAACTGTCACTGACAACACCTTTATCATCAGAATGAGCATACTTACAATCACCAAAAAGAGGTCCAAGGTCATAAACTGGATCAATAGAAGCAAGCTGTTCCATCCTGAAATCTTTATTAGGCAAGATATTTTCACAAGGAGCTTTAGCAAATTTGGAAAAATTAAACTCATAAGAATCTCCATAAAACTTTCTCCTTCTTACAATCTATAATAGCTCCACAAGTGTTCAAGAAAGGTCTACCAAAAATGATAGGGCAAGTTTTGCTAGCTGCTGAATTAAGCAGTAGAAAATCAGCAGGATACTTAATCTTACCACAAAGAACCTCCACATCTCTTACAATACCAATAGGGAAAATGATTTCCTTATTAGCAAGGTGAATAACCAAATCAATGTCCTCAAGCTCACAAGGACCAATTTCATTCAAAACTTCCCTGTAAAGCTCATAAGGAATAACACTAGAACTAGCACCAATATCGCATAAACCATAGTAGAAATGATCACCAATTCTAACAGAAACCATAGGGAAACTAGCTTTTCTAGCTTTACTAGGATGAGAGATAATATTAGAAGCGTCTTCACAGAAGACAATGTGCTCATCCTCTATATTTCTAGCGTCAAGATCTTTCACAATAGCTATCACAGGTTCAACATTCAATTGCTCATCAGGTTCCATAGTTTTCTTAGTACCTTTATTATCTGCACTAATTATCATAGAATACTCCTTTACCTTAGCTGGGAAAGGTATTTTCTCAACATACGGTTCAGGCACAATATGATTAGTAGTACAAACTTCAGTGCTTCTAACAGGAACATGACTAACAACATCTTTATAAGGTGCATGGTACTTATTCCACTTCTTTTTGGGAATTTCTATGTAAGAGGCAAAGGCCTTAAAATAATTGGCAATACTTTGGGAATCCAGACCAAACTCATTACTAATATCAAGGAAGTCATCAGTTCCCATAAAGGATTTTATGCATTCATAATCATAGTTTATACCTGACTTTCTTCGTTTGTCATTCTCCCAAGATTCAGTGTTCTCTTGAATACGGTCTAGTAGATCCCATTTAGCTTCTTCCTTCATATGTGTGAATGATACAGTACAAGAAGCATCTAGTAAATCTTTATCATGGAAAGAAAGCCTAGCATAAAAGTTATTGATAATGATATTGTTAGGAATTCACGAATAGGACATTTAAGCATTAGTAACTTCATTCTCCCCCAAGCTTGAGTTGTACTCTCTCCATCACGAGGCCAAAAGTTATATATCAGATTTCTATCCTTATGAATCTCACTGGGAGGATAAAATTTAGAATAAAAGAGAGATGCCATTTCCTCCCATTCCATGGATTGTCCATTCTTCAGCAGCTTATACCATTCGTCAGCTCTCCCTTTCAAGGATACTTTGCTTAAAGCAGTTGTCTGTTGCTTGTAAGTTAATACTGGAGGGGGTTCGGATGATAACCTGAAGGTGGACTTCTAGTCATAGATGCAGTTGGATGACGGTCTATGTATATTGTTGTATTTCCCAATAAACTTCATAGGATCTTTTTGGCTAGTAATTGCATTCTTATGCCTTGCTCAGTTCCTGTCAATTGCCTCGCTGTAATTTGTTTACCCTTCATGCCATGTTGTTTATCTAAGGAGAGCACCTCTAGTGAACTATGGACCCCGGTCCAATCTTTACCATTGATACATCTTCCATTGTTACTTGTTTACTTGCTGCAAACCATTACCTTCCACACCATATGTTTAATCCTTTGTTATAGCAAACCGGTGAGCTTGACAACCTCACTGTTAGTTGGGGAAAAGTCTTGAGTTTGTGCTGTGCAGGTCTCCGTGTTGCTTGCAACACTTGTGTGACGTTTCCTTCCTCCTACTGGTTCGATAACCTCGGTCTCAACTAAGGTAAAACTTGCTTCTTGCTGCTTCACACCCTGCTCTTGGGGTTCCCAACAGGCTACACAGCAGCTGTGCAAGCCATCAAGCTTTTGTGGCGCCGTTTCTGGGGACTAAAGGGACATCAAACGTCTTCCTCCCCGTCAAGCATCAAGGCGCCATCAACAAGTTTTCTGGCGTCGTTGCCGGGGAGGAAAGGTAAAAGGCACTCACACACGTTACCCCATGGCAACAGCAAGCCAGAAAGCTCTTTTCTAGCATCATTACCACTTGTATTTCACTATCTCTTCGCCGAACTAGTGCACCTATACACATGACAAGTGTATTGGGTGTGTTGGGGACACAAGAGACTTCTTGTATCTTGATTGCAGGATTGCTTGAGAGGGAATACCTTTGACCACTTCCTCCCTGAGTTCCATAAACCTTGGGTAATCCACTTAAGGGAAACTTGCTGCTGTTCTACAAACCTCTGCACTTGGAGGCCCAACAACTGTCTACAAGAATAGAAGTGTGTAGACATCAAGCTCTTTTCTGGCGCCGTTAGCGGGTAGGCTAAGGACGTCTTCACTAGGGGAGTCCTTCACTTCATTTCTCTTTACTTTGTTTTTAGGTTGCTTTTTTTCTTTTGCTTGGTTTTGTTTGCCTCTTTTCAAAAAACCCAAAAAAATTAGTCTAGTTTGGTTTGCTTGCCTTATTCAAAAACACAAAAAAAATAATTAGTTCCTGCTCTAGCTAATGCTGCTGTTTTTGGCTTGCCCACCTTTGCCAAAATGAACTCTTCTGAGAACACCAAGTTGTGTGACTTCACTAACACCAACAACAATGATTTCCTAAGACTCCTATTGCTCCACCTGCTCCTGATGCTACCTTTTATGAAATTAAGCCTGCTTTGTTGAATCTTGTGATGAGAGAGCAATTTTCTGGTGCTGGTTATGATGATCCTGCTGCCCATCTTAATAGCTTTGTTGAACTTTGTGAGATGCAGAAGTATAAGGATGTAGATAGAGATATTATTAAGCTCGGGATTTTTCTTTTCTCCTTGAGGGGAAAAGCTAAAGAATGGTTGCTATCTTTGCCTAAAAATAGTATTGATTCTTGGACTAAGTGCAAAGATGCTTTTATTGGAAAGTACTATCCTCCTGCTAAGATTATTGCTATGAGAAGTGACATTATGAAATTTAAACAACTTGATAGTGAAAATGTTGCTCCTGCTTGGGAAAGAATGAAATCTTTGGTTAAAACTTGCCCTACTCATGGACTCACTGCTTGAATGATTATTCAGAATTTTTATGCAGTTTTGAACTTCTCCTCAAGAAACCTGCTGGATCTGCTACTGGAGGTACCTTCATGGGCCTCACTTTGGGTGCTGCAACAAGGCTCCTTGATAATATGATGGTTAACTACTCTGAATGGCACGTTGAGAGAGCTCCACATGGTAAGAAGGTAAATTCCGTCGAGGAAACTTCATCTTTAAGTGAAAAGATTGATGTTATTATGGCTATGCTTGTTAATGGGAAAGCTCCTCTAGATCCTAATAGTGTTCCCTTAGCCTCTTTGGTTTCTCAAGAAGAGCAAGTTGATGTGAACTTCATTAGAAAGAATAATTTCAACAACAATGCCTATAGGAATAATTTTGGTAGCAACAACAATTATAGGCCTTATCCTCCTAATAATGGAAATTCCTATGGAAACTCTTACAATAATGCTAGAAGTGCCCCCTCTGAACTTGAAGTAATGCTCAAGGACTTTATTAGTAAACAAACCACTTTCAATAAGACTATAGAGAAAAAGATTTTAACTGTTGAGAAAAATATATCCTCTTTGTCTGAAGCTCAAACTTCCTTGGTTAATAAAATGGCTGCTAAAACTGAAACTATGGAAAACACCTTTGCTACTGCTCATGCCATACAAGTTACTATTGATGAAAATTTTAGGCTGTTAGCTCAACTTCAAGCTAAGTGGGAAAGGGAAGCTGAAATTGATAGAAACAATAGTGTGTGTACTATTACCACTAAACCACAAGTAGCCCCTATTCCTCCTCCTACTATGCCTACCACTAGTGATGCTAAGTTTGACTTTGATATTGATGGTTGCAATATTTCTGAAGTGATTATGTTCCTACAAAAGCTTTCTATAAGTCCTGATGCTAGTGATATGCATGTTGCCTTTACCAAACACATTATAGATGCTCTTGTTAAAATTAAGGAAGAGAAGCTAAAACACAAGGCTTCTATTCCTAGGAAATTAGAAGATAGTTGGGAACCCATTATTAATATGCAAGTGAATGACTTTGATCTCAAAGCTTCATGTGATCTTGGTTCTAGTGTCTCTATTATGCCTAGGGAGATTTATGAAATGCTTGATTTGCCGCCATTAGAAGATTGTTATTTGGATGTCCCACTCAATTATAATGCTAAGAAGAAACTCATGGGGAGTATTAATGATGTTATCATTATGGTTAACAATGCTTATGTCCCTATGATTTCTATGTTTTGGATGTTGAATACAATGCTACTTGTCCTATTACTTTGGGAAGACCTTTTCTTAGAACAGTTAGTGCCATCATTGATATTAAAGAAGGCACCATTAAATATCAGTTTCCATTTAATAAAGGTATTGAACACTTCCCTATGAGAAGAGAGAAGTTTCTTTTTGCTCCTCCTTTGAAAGCAAGGTTTGATGTTAATGCTTCTTCATTTGAAAATACTTGATTCTTCTTGCTTCTTGTGCCTAACTTAAAGGCGTTAAAGAAAAGTACTTGTTGGGAGATAACCCAAGAGTTTCCTTGAGTCTTGGAAGTTATTACTTCTGTAATAACCTCTCCTTATCCTTTTTGTTTGCTTTTTGTGCCAAGAATGACCTCTAATGAGAGGGAAGTAAGATTTGGGGAGTTGTTGTCCCGAAACAGATTTCTGTCCTCCACGAAAAATATTTGTGAGGAGTCTCTGTAATTCGGATTGAGCTCAAAGTTTACGAATAAATCCCCCAGTATGTTAGCTAACGTTTGTTAGTTCAACACTTTTTGATTGGAGAAACAGAATATGTTCTAAAAAAATCGTTTCTACCTGCTGGTCTGTTTTGACAGATTTTTGTCATTATTTGCATTTGCTTCTTATTGATTCCTTTTTGGGCTATCTTTAGGTAAATTGAGTTTCTTTGAAGGAGTTACTACATTAATTGTGTTTTTAGTGAGAAGCCTTGCTGTTCCAAAGCTTTGCCAGTGGTCTAATATCTTTTGAATACACTAATATTGCTAATGAAGATTGTGTGAAGTTTTGTATGAAGGAAAAATTTCAGGTGTAGAGATATAATGATGCAATGAGATGAAGAATGGACAAAAGCTCAAGCTTGGGGATGCCACCATGGTGTCACCCCAAGAAATATCCAAGAGGTACAAGCGTCAAATCTTTGGGATGCCCAAGGCATCCCCTTCTTCATCAATAAAAAGCTCAGGTCTGTCTAGACACTTCGTTTTTATTATTTCATGCACAATTGTGTTATTCTTGGAGCGTCTTAGTTTTCGTTTGCTTTTCTTAGTTTTTTTAGTTTGCTTTAGTAGTTTGGACCCCCGTTCTCGCTGTGTTGTTTTGCAAATAAGGTTGCTTGGTGTTTGGAAAGGAGTAGTAAGTTCTTGCTTGAAGTGCAAGAGGAGCTTGCATTAACTGTGACTTAGACTTTAGCATGACATGCTAGGTGTTGTTTTAGCATTATGCTTAGTTATTATTGCTATAGCATGTCTTGTTCCAAACAATTGGGATTGCTTAGTGTGCCTTGAAGAAATTATGCGTTATTTGAGCATGCAAAAGCATAGTATTGTGGTATTCTCCTTTGATGTTTTGCTTGGGTTGACTTGGCACATGCTCACACCATGTTATGACTATGACAAGTCACCATTAGCCTCTATGATCATTTAGTCCTTGACTTGTAGTACCACTCTTTGCTTTGATTAGTTTGCTTTGTTGCATTGCATGATTATGGCCATTATTTCTCTCTTAGTTGGTTGCTCTCAGTCTTTTGCTAGCCTCCACTTGTATGAGTAAGTTCTACTCATGCCTCCAACTCCCAAGAAACCAAGTTTTTCCAAAGTGTCCACTATAAATTCCTATGCATGGTGTGCTACACCATTCCAAGTATATTCTTGTTTTCATGTATCTTCCAATTAAAAACTATTTTGTTATGTGAAAACTTAGTGATTAAAGCCCTCACGAACTTGATGGCACACTTTATTCTTTGCCCCTAATAAACTTGAACCATTGTGACAACTTTGTTGTATATGCTTGCACTTATAAGTTGGAATTAGCAGAACCGTGCTGTCATGGGGAACGTTTTCAACATTGCACTTGTACCTTGTTGTACTCAGTTAATATCATGTTCTTTTGTCTATGGATGTCACCGGTGTGAAATAAAGAGGGAACTTGTAGGTCCATGGAGTTTGTATCCTATGTTAGAGAAACGCCTGGGCCGCTAGCCTAAGCCATGCCTAATCATGGTGGAAACTTGCAGCATCACCATAGTGACATCTATGAAGCATTCTTCTTATAAAAAAAGAGGCACATTGAGAAAAGAGGAAAGAGATAAAAAAACACCATATTCCCATGGTACATAAGAAGAATTGTTAAGATGCTCATTGTCTGCTTGCCTTGTCATTTTGGTTATGGGAAAGCTCTTGTACCATGTGCAAGGGGTACACCGATGGCGGTTCTCAATGATATGCAAATACTTACAATAACAATAACTTACCTGGACCCAAAGTTGAGTATGCATGAGGTGTGGCCCTCGTATTCAAGGGGCATGAGATTGCCAACTTATACTTCGTCAAGCATATACTCCAGCTTTGCCACTTTAACCTTAACCACTTCAAGATGCTTATGATAGGGGCAATGAGAGCTGGAAGCTAAGTAGTACCATAATTTTTGGAAGTTTTTTTTTTAAACTTGTAATCCCTGCTTCCTTTACAAAAAGGCCTTTCTTCCACCATTATTGAGTCTCCACCTTCTACCTTTAGGCACCATTAATAGATCATAGTTGTCATTCTGTGTGAAGTGTTCCAAATCTTATTAATCGATGCATATTGTGATATTACTTGTTCTTGTGCTACTTGTTTCTAGTCACCCTTGTGAACTTTGCAGGTGTCCGATGCATTATATTGCTACTCTATGAGGGACAAGCTGATTTCCACTATGCTATGTTTTATGCATGTTAAATAAACAAACGTTTTCAATGCATGTTATTCATGATCTTTGTTTGTAGCTTGTCATGTTGCATGCATAGTTACTATATCCTATTGTTACAACTCCATCTTTCATGCACATGTTTAGAGTTCTTTGATTCCAGCTTTCAATGCTTGCAGATGGTTGGATCTTTGTGAGGGTGCATGTCACCTCAAAAATTATTCTTTTTATCACGTATCTACTCGAGGGCGAGCAGGAGTTAAGCTTGGGGATGTTGACATGTTGGAAACGTATCTATAATTTTTTATGCTCCATGCTTGTTTAGTATCTACTTTGTTTTACTTGTCCACACTTTGAGGTGCTTTTTACATGTTTTCTTGTACTAACCTACTAACAAGTTGCAACAGTGCCAGATGCCTTTTTTTTTGCTGTTTTTGGTTTCAGAAAGGTTAGTAAAGAAATATTCTCGTAATTGGACGGGACAAACGTCAAAGTCAATTACTTTCTGTGGGGAACCAGAAGTCCAGAGGGAGACTAGGAGGCGTGCCAGGGCGGCTAAACCCCCTAGGCGCGGGTGGTCCCTACCCTGCGTCTGGGTAGGGTTTGCCCCCTCTGGCCGCCGCCTCAGCCTCCCCCTTCGCCTATAAGAAGCCCCCGATGCAAAAACCCTAAGCACCCGATCAGAAATCCACAAAACCGTCTATAGCCGCCGCCACCATTGTCCCTAGATCGGGGGGATCTGAAGCTCTTCCCGGCACCCTGCCGGAGGGGAGATCATCCTGGAGGCCTTCTCTCTGGTATGATTCGTGAGTAGTTCCACCTTGGACTATGGGTCCATGTAGTAGCTAGATGGTTGTATATCCTCCTTTGTGCTTTCATGTATAGATCTTGTGAGCTCCGTTCATGATTAAGATCTAATCTATTTGTAATCATGCATATTGTGTTTGTGGGGATCCGATGGATATTGAGATTATTATGTTGGTTTGATTAATGGTTTTATCTTTATGATTATATCATGTCTGTGTTGTTTGTGATCTTGCATGCTCTCCGTTGCTAGTGGTTATCTTGGCAAAGTAGTTGCTAGTGACTCCAAGAGGGGGTATTTATGCTCGATAGTGGGTTCATGCCTCTAGTTTCCAAGGGAAGTGACAGAAATATCTTCGGTTGTAGATGTGTTGTTGCTACTAGGGAGAAATAACGGTCTCTTGTTCATGGAACATGTGGACTGCTTACCTTACACACTTTGCTTAAAGTAGTTGTCTGTTGCTTGCAACTTAATACTGGAGGGGGTTCGGATGATAACCTGAAGGTGGACTTCTAGTCATAGATGCAGTTGGATGACAGTCTATGTATATTGTTGTATTGCCCAACCAACTTCATAGGATCTTTCTGGCTAGTAATTGCATTGTTATGCCTTGCTCAGTTCCTATCAATTGCCTCACTATAATTTGTTTACCCTTCATGCCATGTTGTTTATCTAAGGAGAGCACCTCTAGTGAACTATAGACATCGGTCCAATCTTTACCATTGATACATCTTCCACTACTTGTTTACTTGCTGCAAACCATTACATTCCACACCACACGTTTAATCCTTTGTTACAAAAACCCGATGAGCTTGACTACCTCACTGTTAGTTGGGTCAAAGTCTTGAGTTTTTGTTGTGCAGGTCTCCGCGTTGCTCGCAACACCTGTGTGACGTTTCCTTCCTCCTAATGGTTCGATAACCTCGATCTCAACTGAGGGAAAACTTGCTGCTTACTGCTTCACACCCTGCTCTTGGGGTTCCCAACAAGCTACACAGAAGCTGTGCAAGCCATCAAGCTTTTCTGGCGCCGTTTCCGGGGACTAAAGGGACATCAGACTTCTTCCTCCCCGTCAAGCATCAAGGCGCAATTAGGCCACTTCACTTGTGGCCTCAATTTTCAACGGCAAGAAGATGAGCCAACGAACCGGGGGATACACCCTGCCGAGTACAAGCTCCTATGCAAGGCATGATGGAGATTTCACAAGATCCACTATGCGGCGCCGAGCAAAAGGGCTTTGCCTATTGGAAGAAGGTGGGCAGGTTCTTCCATGAGCATAGGAAATTTGGGAAGGACGCCATTTTTAGCGATCGAAACAATCTCTCCCTCTCCAAGAATTGGGGCACCATCCATGTCGAGTGTAGCAAGTTCCAAGGCTCCTACGAGATGGTGATGAAAAGGAAAATAAGCGGCTTGCAGTCGATTGACATGGTAAAACCTCTTTCTCTATTTGTCGATGTCTTGCAATTTCGTTGAGCCATTGTTGGCATCCATGTGTGGAGATCATGAAATCAATGGAGCACTTCAAGACGGTGAACGATAACAAGGCCTTCTCGTTGGGCCATTGTTGGACATTGCTCAAGGACAAAAAAATGGGAGACTAGCTTTGCCCTTTGAAGAGAAATGAACAACAAGAAGAGGGGCAAGGCCAGTGCTTCAACGTCAGTGTCGTCGACCTAGACGCCTACAATGACGAAGGTTTCATTACCTCTACAAGCGACAGGACTGCCGGCCGTGCCCACCAGCGTGGTGGCCACAAGGCCACGAAGGATGACCTCACCCACCAGGATGGTTCCTTGGTATTCCAGGAGACCTTGAAGCAGATCCTTGAGAAGAAGGAAGAGGACATCGCCGAGAGGCAGGAGAGGCGGCGCAAAGAGAAAGAGGCCGCCACCAAGGCCTTTGTCGAGTTGCAGACGAGGTCCATCGAGGTGGAGGAAGCCAACGCCAAGGCCATGCTAATGGGGATCAGGCCAAGGCGAAGTCGACGGAGGCCGAAGCCAATGCCAAGGAGGCCGAGGCCAGGTCTAGGGTGCTGGAGGCCGAAGTTAAGGTCAAGGAGGCCGAAGCCAAGATCATGGCTGAGTATGACGCCATCATGCTCACCGACCTGGATAGCATCGCCGACCCCGATCGCTGGGCTTGGGTTGCGAAGAGGCGGCATGCCATCAGGGATCGCGATGCCTGAAGGGCAATGACGACGGCCGTTGCAACTTTCTGGTCAGAGAAGCTGCCATCTTTTAGACATTGTGTATGATATTGCGCCCTTTTGCACATTTTAGATCCACTAGCCACTTGTTGGCGATGCCCAAAAGGCGATGGCTCACGTATGCCATATTATTTGGCAGTAAATCTATGTGTCTTTGGCCAGCGATGGCATCATTTTCAACTGATTTGCATCCCTTTCGAGATATAGCGCCAACACCCGCCTATGCGGACAAATGGGTCGCGCCGCTGGTGCGGTCGGCCGGACAGGCCAGACCCCCTTCCCAAATCGACCACGCCTAACCCAAACGGATAGAAACTGACCGTTTGGGGTGTCCGGATGGGTCGGCCTGATGGAGATGCCCTTAGGAATATCTAGGGGAGCGACACTAAAATGCAATTTCTGTTTGATAGATCGGTACATGGATAAAAAAATGGGTCCATGTTCGGCAAGGTCGAGCACATTTTGACACCCCCGCCCGCTATCAAAGCTTGACGACCTCGCTATAATGGCAATGTAACGTCGCCAATCACTGCCGGCTTGGCTGGTGTTTCATGTTCTCGCTGGTTTCTGTTTCCCCCATGCGCCCGGAGGTCGTTTCCTGCCCACGACAAAAAACATCCCACAAGGACTATAAAAGACAGTCATCGGCGCGACGATGAACACCAGAACTTACACCACCAAGCTCCACCAAAGCACCGGAAAAGAGTAGCCATGCCTCACCGCAACAAAGAGCAGGAGGTGTGCGATGCCCATGAAGCCGCGATACGGGAGATGAACCTTGGTGGCACCGATGAACCGATGGAGGTGGGGGGCCGCGAAGCGCAACGCACGCCCAAGGCGGCACGCGATGTCGTCACTGCGGTAGTAATCAGGCTATTGTACGACTTAAATCAACTACCAATAAAAACCTAAAAAGGGGAAAATGGTAATTTAACCCAAAATTGAAACATATCCATAAATTAAGAGGGGGACAACCACACATATAAATAAAGCATCTAGTTGGGCATATCATTTGGATTTGGGTTTTTAAACATCGTCCTTACTGGACAATGATAGAATTTCAGAACCTGAGGTCCATGGTCAAGTAGAACCTTTGAACTACAATATCTTGTAATTATTAGAAAAGTTTAATAAATGCATAAACCTTTTAAGAATCTTGCATCTTCATTGGAGTATTTCCCCAAAACACTTTTCAAAAGTAGAATCACTTGCATTCAAAATAAAATACTGTTTTAAGAATAAAATGAATGATGAGATGGTGGGCAATGAAATCATGGTTGGACTACATGATGGAAAGTCATGTGGGTGGAGACTCCATTGTACTGGCAAAGTAACTTAGGACTAATAACAAAGGTAATCATTCATTCTTGCACCGTATAAACTGCGCTAACCATAGATCTTGAAATGGGGTGACCGAGTAAGAAGTACTTTTTTATTTTTGTATGTTCTCGTATATTAAGTTAGGATGTGATCTCCACAACATCCCCATCCTGTGCTACTAGGTGATGACTTATATATATTAGAAGGGGTGGTAATTGAATGTAGGTCTCTCGACCGGAACTCGTTACAAAGGGTGGACAACGGGGTTGTGGAGACGGACTCAACATGACTTGGATAAACTAGGTATGGGATAAACCCATACCTATGAAAGTGTGGATAAGAGCAACAAGACCAAGGACGTTTGTAGGAAAAGTAACGCACGTTTCGAGAGTGTATAGAATGTGACATATTATTCCCTATCTCGAGAAATGGTTGCAGCTGGAAAGGTATTCCATGAAATCTGATATAAACTTTGGAGACTGACAAATCTATATTTTCTAAACTAAAACTTACCTTTTCTAAAAAAACGATTTCAAAAATGTGTATAAGCTCATAATCTATGATACACGGCTGTAGATAGAGCATAAAACAACCACCTTAAAACTTGCTGAGTACTCTAGTGCCCAACCAATACCTTATCAACCCTTTCTTAGGTTATAAGTGGACCACAAGACCAATCGACGAGCAGGAATTCAAGGAATTCAATGACAGTATAACAAATATCTAGAAGACAATATAACAAATATCTAGAAGACAGTGGAGGTGTAGATCTAGCAGAAATAAGAGATGTAGATATAGGAACCACTAAAGCAAGCATGGGTAGATGTGATCGCAATAGATTAGCTTACTCCATAAATTGCAAGCTCCAACGGTACTAATTAAGCTTAGTAGTACTATGAAGCTAACTCATTCGCAATGTGAATCCTCATTGGACCGAGAAGGATCTCAAAAAATTTGTACACTTTTAGCGCTTGTAATTAACATATGACAATTTATACCCATAATGTTTCTGTTGTATAACTTCGAGGGATGTAATATTTGCGAAAGAGGACTTTTGTGCGTATTATGTCAACGATTTGTACAATACAATATGCAGCGGTGTACTGGGTCACCGCAGCCCGCGTCACCCTGCTCCTTCCTTCCATCAATTGAACGGAGCGAGGATGCGGGTGGACTTGTTGTAGAACCAAAACAATAGGGTTTAACCCGTTTGGTATTGGTGACGTGGCGCGTGGGACGGCTAGATCGCGCGCGGTCTGACCCGGGGCACATGTATCCTTTTACTTTTTTGATTAGAGTATGCTCCATTTACGACACTTCTTTGGATAATTTAAGAACACGCCGGCTATGTCTTTAAGTAATAAAGTGTCCTCTAAGTCATCAGCGAAGAGTCTGTGTCGATCCAAGTGAATAAAAACATGTTGTAAACTATACTGACCTTTCCACATAAGTAAAGTAGATGGTACCAACCGGACACACACCTATAATCCCACTTACTCCTACAGATACAGGACGTGGCCCGCCCATGGAGTCGCTGCACTACACGCAACAGTATGTGCAGTAGCAAGCAAGAGTCACTTGCTGTAGATGAGCTCTCTCTGAAGTCTGAAGTCTGCAGGTCACGCACATCTTCTCTGGTTTTGTTGCTGCTCCGTCCATGGCCCATCCATGCGCGGCGAGCTAAAAAATATATCTGTCTGAAGGATCACGTCGTCTTCGATCGTCCTGTTTAGTTATACCGTCCCCGGATCGAACCGTCGCGTACGTCGACGACGACGGCGACGTACGTGGTCACACGGGGAAACAGAAGCAGGAAACGTATAAAACCCTTCATTTTTCCCGATCGACACGGGGAAACAGAAGGAAACAGAAGGCACGTCGTTGTTTTGCCCACATGCATGCATGATGCATGGAGGCGCCAGCTGCTAGCGGCTCGATCGAGAAGGCTCAGCGCACCCAGACCCTTTCAGGCTCTTGTTGGCCGGCCATCACCGATCTTGGTCAGCGTGGACCCAGTAGATACGGTCATACGGAGCCTCTGTACTTACACGGCCAGATGCTTTTTCCAGTCGCTGCAGCCAGCAGCCAGCTTGTACGTGCTCGATCGATCGGCGATGATTAACTTATTCTAGTAGGTCGATCACTTTCACAAACCACTCATGCCCATCCATGCCTGATCGAAGAACTGGGTGGCGCCGTCCGTCCGTCCAGCGTGCCCAAGAGGCAGCAGCAGGCGCGCGCACACTGATTCACCGGGTACAGACGCTCACATGGCATGGCATGCATTGCATGACCTGAGGAGCCCGAC
Organism: Avena atlantica; assembly: GCA_910589765.1. Taxonomy (NCBI): domain Eukaryota; kingdom Viridiplantae; phylum Streptophyta; class Magnoliopsida; order Poales; family Poaceae; genus Avena; species Avena atlantica. Next base: position 418,945,759 of record OU342733.1, on the reverse strand, counting down.
GACCCGATATCGAGCGCAATGGAGGTTCGTGATCGATCCATACCGGCAGATCTCGCACTCGATCTGCGCGCAGTCTTCTGCACTTTTGATTTGTTTCGATCGTCGCACGTTGATCTACTGCATGCAGCCGTACGCCCGTACGTACGGGTACGGCACATCAGCATCAGCATCAGCATCTTGCACCTGCAGCTGCAGGAAAACTGAGCATCCGGCATCCGCGGCTCGGCTCTGCGTGCCGCCGGCCCCATGCATGTGATCATGTCCTCTTGGAATGTGATCAAGCAGGATCTCTTCCTTGCCGTGCTGAAATTCTGCTCCCACAATGATCAGTCGTTTGACAGTCTAAACACTGCTTTCTTTGTCCCGCTGCCAAAGACTGAACAGCCCAGTCAAATATCACACTACATACCGATCAGTCTGATCCACGCCTTCGCAAAGCTGATATCCAAGATCCTCGCCCTACGTTTGCAACCAAGAATGGAAGAGCTATAGTGTCCCCATGCCAGAGTGCTTTCATATCGGGAAGAAGCATCCAGGAAAACTTTCTCTACGTGCAAAGCATGGCAAAGTACTACCACAAGACCAAAACGCCAATGTTACTTCTCAAGCTGGATACTGCCAAAGCCTTCGACACCGTCTCATGGACATACATCTTGAGCATGTTAGAAGCTCGAGGGCTGCCGCAAAGATGGAGGGACTGGGTTGCGCTTCTCTTCAGAACCGCGACATCAAAACCCATGATCAATGGGGTCCCGGGCAGGGCAATTACTCACCGAAGAGGCCTGAGGCAAGGGGATAGTCTCTCCCCTTTCCTCTTTGACCTGGCAATGGAGCCACTTCCCGGCTGCTGGACTTACCCACGGAGGCGGGTGTGCTTTCTAGGCTCAAAGGGAAAAACTGCAAATTCAGAGCCTCTCTCTACGCGGATGATGTTGCACTATTCCTAAATCCAACAGAGGGGGACATTAGGGGGCTCTGCGACACTCTTGGAAAATTTGGCCAAGCCACTGGACTGATCACAAACCTGACCAAAAGCTCGGTCACACCAATCAGCCTCGATGTGGCCGAAGTGGGGCGCCTCACCCAGGGTTTGGGCATTCCAATCGCCAACTTCCCATGTCTATACCTAGGCATGCCATTGTCTGTAAAAATACTTACAAAGGCAGATTGGCAGAGGCTTCTGGACAAAATGGACAAATACCTAGCGGTATGGAAGGCAAGATTAATGAGCAAGGCAGGGAGATTGGAGATGCTTAACTCGGTGCTAACTTCCCTGGAGGTCTACCTGATGACAATAAATGATATGCCTGCCTGGGTTCGAAAGGAATTTGACAGGCAGCGGAGAGCTTGGCTTTGGGAAGGAGAGAACCAATGTAGCGGGGGAAAATGCACAGTGAACTGGAATATGGTTTGCAGGCCCAAGGAGCTCGGAGGACTAGGCGTTCATCGTATTGACTTCTTTGGCAGAGCTCTGCGGTTGAGATGGCTATGAAAAAGATGGAAAGATCCGCAAAAGCCATCGGCGCAGATGGCCACGCCATGCAATAAGATGGAGAAAAACCTGTTTGCTGCGGCAACCAAGATAACCATTGGGAACGGCCAAACGGCTAATTTTGGAATGATAGGTGGCTGGAAAATATGGCGCCTTGTGACATTGCACCAGAGTTTTACGCCATTTCGGTACGTAAGAATAGATCGGTCAAAGAGGCTCTCACGGGCATGAAGTGGTTGCAAGACCTTAGGTTTCTCCTGTCCGAGGAACACATTCCTCAGCTCAGTCAACTCAATGAAATGTTGGACGGCGTCCAACTGTCGGAGAATGAGGATGAAATTTCCTGGCGTTTTGGAAAAGACGAAAAATACTCCTCTCGGTCCGCTTACAAAATGCAGTTTTTGGGGGCAATGCGCACAGACCACAGGAAGTTTGTCTGGAGTGGATGGGCGCCGACAAGATGCAAGTTCTTTATTTGGACGCTTATGCTCGACAGATTGCTAACTGCAGACAAACTACTGTTGCGACAGTGAGAAAATAACTACTTTTTTCCTCTATGTTGGAGGAATCTTGAGACATCTCGTCATTGCTCTCCGAGTGTCCATACAGCCGCCAGGTGTGGACTGTTTTCGCGGCCTACTTCAAGATAAAATCCTTCGATGCACAAGCTTGACAGGCCAGAGCTTTCTCTACACAGGATTGGTATAGAAGCCTTGTAGTTGGGGTGCCCGCGGCCAGCAGAAGGCTAGCACACACGGCAACGAAGTTAATCTGCTGGAAAATTTGGAAAGAAAAAAATCAGAGGATATTTCAAAAGCATGAGCTAACGGTTAAGCTTCATGCACCAGCCAATGCAACCAAAAGTCTGAACTGATGGAAAGGGATAGTGCAATCCACTTATACACTTCAACATCCCCTCTCACGTGTGACAGGGAGAAGTCAGCACGTGCAACCGGAAGAGAGCGACGGTGCGCGAAACTCACGTATGACTCGAGAGGCCTATACGTGGACACAGAGGGGTCTATAGCAATTTTAGGATAAATTGCGAAAGCCGGGACTCGAACTCGAGACCTTAGGCTCTGATACCATGTTAAGCTTCATGCACTAGCCAACGCAACCAAAAGTCCGAACTGATGGAAAGAGATAGTGCAGTCTACTTACACACTTCAACAATAACGGCCTCTGCGCTATGCGAAAGTAAAAGAAGAGGCTACTACCTGGAGGCTAGCTGAGTAGCTGGGGCACCAATTCCGTTAGTAATGCAGGATGAAGGTACACCTTTTGACCCTGGTTGAATGCATGTAAGGGGTGCTCTTTTGTTTCTGTCAAATGGACAAAGACTTAACTATCTGTAAAAAATATTTTACTATCGTAATGAACATAGCAGTTCTCCTGCTGTTATTAAAAAAATATATGATCATTTTGAACCTAAACCTGTGGGCGCAAGTGGATAATATCTTTCTCATGTGCCCTCCCTCGGATACTACCGTTTCGCAGGTTAATTACGCGAGTGCGCGCCTAGAGAGTTCTCTAATCCGGCGGCGGCGGCGTCGTCACCGTCTGCCAGGCCGGAACGGGGACAGGGCCGGACGCTCTCACCGGTCGTACCCTCCAGCACAGCAACACCGCTCGCTTTGGCCTCTGCCGGTGACAGAGACGGCAAGCGAAAAGGAGAACCAGAGCCAGAGAACACTCAACCTATATGCGATACGTTCTAGACCACACCATCTTCGTCTCGGGAATCTGTGTCGATCTTAAGTCTTTGAACTCGACTGGACCGACGATAGGCGTGCTGAATGCCTTGATTTTTTTTCCCTGTGACTGGTTTAGGTACACGCATTCAGCTAGCACTTGGTTTACTTGGCTACCACCTTTGCTACCGGCCGGTTTGATTCGTATACCAGCTGTATAGCTACCTAATGCATGGGCCTAATGGCTAGCTATATAGTGCAGGATCGATAGTTTTCTCAACTTTATATTGGTAAGGTCGACATAAAGGAGAGCAAGTGCATTTTTATTAGCACTTGTTAGTCGGCCGCATACATATAGTCTTATGTCTACCTGTGTGGAAACAAAAATGTTTTATGTGTGCAATATTTCATTGAACGGATTCATCGCATTGCCGTTAAACAACTATAAACTGAAAATAGCACCGGGGTGCTACTAAAATAGAAATGCTCGCAAAGTCAACATTTATTCTTTCTGTATTCCTTTTTCCCTACTTATATTATAGCGAGTTTGTTATAGTTTGATTTTTCCCTATGCTACTTCAACAATCCAATTGTGAGTCCGGTGAAAAACTAGGTCCTGCAAGAGTTCGCATGCATACTTAATGACAACAAACAATGTTAATACACAAGTGTCTAGTTTTCTAATCATGTTCTCGGTACAAGTCTACTGACATTTCGTCATCATTGAAAGGGGACCATGCAGGATCTCGTATTTTTTTATCTCTCTTTGTTACCAATAAAGAACTTAATAAACTATTCACGTGAGGTCCTTTTGTCTAACCCTATTGGATGTTTTCTTGCATAGCCACTAATATATTGACACATCAGCACACCATGTGATGACCTGGATTCCTCAAGAATGGCCTACATTTAAGTCAACCACTAAATCATTGACAAATCAGCAATACCATATGCCAGGTCACATTACTTAAAGCAGCCTAGACTAATTTGTTGAACGAAGCTCTAAGACATCTTACATTGTTTTAAATTTATTAAAGTCCAAGCTTAGGCAACAACACGTACAACTGTTTGATTATTTTAGTAAAATTTAATATAAATGGAACTAGATCGAAGTTTATAGAAGAAAACTTATCAGATCTATGTGCCTCTTTGGGGGTAGACTGGTAGATGCATGAACATACATTTCCCCACAAGGTTCATGTTTACCCTTTAGGTAATATATAAGTTAAAAATATTATAATTATATATATAATTCATATATGACACTCCAAAGGATAGGACATAATCCAAGAACCATATGAAATTTCTATATATGAAATAGGATGATCTATTTTTAAAAAAAAGTCGCAACATGATCTTGGATATTATGAAAAACTAAACCTTTTATGTCTTGCATGTACCCTCTCACTCTATCTATCTATCTTCCATAAATATAACCTTACAGGTCAACTTATACCATCACATCGAAATAGAAAGGAAGGAGTCTAAAAAAGGAAGGTACCCCCATCTCAAAATAGATGTCGAAAACTTGTAAAAATTTGAATGTATCTATATATTAAATAGCATCTAGGTATATATTTAAATTCAGATAAATTCGCGACATCTATTTTGAGACAGAGATAATAGTACCTTTCAATTTTATTAAGAGAGAAAAGAACCGAGTTTGCCTTGTTCAACCAACATATCAAAGGACCATGGTGCTAGCAGCTAGGGAGTAAGCCCCTTAGGTGACTTCTCTAACTTCCAATAATTAGTACTGTAACCATACCAGACCACCCCCAGTCAAACCATTGGATTGGATACTAATTAGTACTGTTTGTACTTCGAGAACACCAAGGGCCGATGGTGCCTCCAGGTTCTCCACCATCCACCCTTTTATAAACCCCTCATGTGCTCCATTTTCCGTCACCACTTTCTCCATTCTTGTTTGCTACCCTTTCCTGTTCTTGGCGTGCATCTATCTTCTTTTGAACAAGCTTTTGGCGTGCATCTATCTTCTTTTGAGATCGGATAACGAACCGACGTTTGAAGAAAAGATTTAGTTTCGGTGGTTTATGCACACCATCGTCAACTGCCATCTGCTGTTTCTCTCTTCCAAAGCCAGTTTCTTGCACCAGGCGGCGCCATGTCAACGGCCCAGAGCCCAGCGACCTCGGTGGCGGCGGTAGAGAAGAGCAAGCACTGGACTCCGCACGGCCCGGCGCTGACGGTCTGCCTCGTCAGCATCAACCTGCTGATGATCCTCCTCGTCTTCTTCTACTTCTGGCGGTTCTTCTCCGGGAAGCAAGGGCCCTCCTCCATTGGCGGCGGCGCAGACGAGGAGGCATCGTCGTCATCGGCCGACACTTTCCCGGTGACCTCGCCCAGAGCGTCGAGGCGCCTGACCGATCCCGACCAGCTGCCCGTCTCCGTGTACGACTCGAGCAGCGACGACGCCGCCGGCGGCAAGGCCGAGTGCGCCGTGTGCATCGTGGAGTTCCGCGACGGCGACCTGGCCCGGCTCCTCCCGCGCTGCGGGCACCGGTTCCACGCCGCGTGCGTCGACACCTGGCTGCGGCTCCACTCCACGTGCCCGCTCTGCCGAGCCGACGTCGTCGCCCCGCCGCCAGCCACCGCCGAGCCCAAGAACGACGACCCCAAGGACGACGGTGTCGCGGAGTGCCCGGTGTGAGCTCGGCAGATTGAGATCCACGCCAATGCAGAGGAGAGGAGGAGCACGTAACGGCGGAAGGGAAGGCGACAAGATTCTTTCCGATCGGCGTCGCTATCCTCGCGTAAAAGTCGGCGAGGTACACGGTTGGCGTCGTCGTCTCCTGTTTTCTCGTGTTGATCCTGTTACAAATATATTTGATTTTCTTTTCAGTTTTGCCCTTTTGGGGATCGTGAGGTAGTTACATATTTATATCAGTCATCTCTTATATCTGATGCTGGGTATGATTGGAATTATAGGATTATTAGTAACATATACTCCTACGGACGACTAGAAGTACTGTAGTATATTTGATGGAGCATTAGACTTTTGTGACAGAATTAGTAAGATTAAATGTAAATTAGTAGTAATTGAAATCTTCATTGGCTTTTGTTGGTTTATTTTCTGGACCCTGTGTATATCTAAGAAAGATCTCGACAGGGCCGGCGCTGAGGTATGGCGACCCTGGCATCGGCCAGGGGCCCACGGCCGGAGGGGACCCAAAAATTTATATTCACTTACGTTCTCCCTTTGTTCACAAATAAGTGTATTTCTAGCCTTGTTCTAAGTCAAAGTTAATAATGTTTGACTAATTTTTATAGAAAAAACGTAGTGAAACTTATGACTCTAAATTAATATCAATAGATATGTTTTTAAATTTAGTTTCATAATATGTTAATTTGATGTAATATATGTTGCTATATTTATAAAGTTGGTCAAATTTAATAAACTTTAACTTGGCCAAATGCTAGACATACACTTATTTGCAAACGAAGGGAGTATATATACGGGTATACATATGCTACCCACGACGCGAGAAACGAGCAGGGCCCTGGAAATCGGGCACAACACGTCACGCGAGCAGGAAATAAAAAAGGTTCACTAAGACACGAGGCACCAGGCTTACGAGTTATGACGCGTTACGACGTTGGCCGCATGGATTACAACGCGTCGCGAACTTGTGATCTTCCTTCTCTTCTCTTCTCTTCTCCTCGACTCTTCGGAAATCGGCCGGACTCCGTGCCTCGATCTCTAGGGCCCTGTCTCCCTCACTCGATCGACGATCACAGATTCGCAGGTCGTCTATCGTCTATCGGGGATCACCAATTCAACAGCGGCAGGCAATGATCCTCACTCCTGACTTATTATCATTGGAATTATTTTTTATTTGAGATAATCAAACTAGCAACTAATACTACTTATTATATTTTGAGACTAAAATGTTTGATTGGATGTTAACTTTTATTTTAAAAGTGCTAGTAGATACATATATAATAAAAAAAATATATCTATATATATATTAGCCTTAAGGGCTCACGCCATCGACTTGCCTAGGGCCCTGAAAAACATAGAGCCGGCCCTGGATCTGGACCATGTGTCCCTTCACTGTCCATGTCCATAGTCGCGCCCAGCGGAAAATTACCATACGGGAAGTCATAAATCACTCAAGCTATAATAGATATTATAATGATGGTCGTATCTTACATGGTGTTTCAAAACACAGAGGGTAGTTACATGGTTCGACAAGAATATTAATGGGGTTTCCACCCACATGTAGAAGTGACAAATGAACTCATGTAGAATGTATACATGAATAAAGTTTAGCAACAAGCAGACTCAAACTACTCAAACGGAATCATTAATTGGAATAGTGGACATGACTATTACATGAAAGAATCGATTTGATGTTCCATAAGAAGTTAGCAATCTCAGGAAGTTTTTTTTTTCACGATATTAAGGTAGCAACGGTGGTTGTGCACAGCTTCTTTCTTGAAGACGTCTGTGTTGAAAAAGCTCTTTCGTAGTCCTTTCGTAGTCCTTTTGTTACTATGGGTCATTTTTTTTGCTAGCTGCTGCGATTTCTTGATCGTTTCGGTGTGGTCGATTTCTTTCTACTGTTTTCTTTTCTTTTAGTCGTGTGTATCTCGATGTCTTGATTAGTTTTTGACATTACATTGTCGCATATAGTATGCATAATTAGTATGATTGATCGTAATATCAATATGTTTTCCAAGAGAAAAAGGGGATATTGTTGGGGTACTATTTGCAGGGTTTTTCCCGAGTGGTAACATCGGAGATTCTACATGGTCTTATTCATTACTCCTCCGATCCAAATTACTTATAAGAAAAATGTTGTCTAAAATCCGTGTTCAAACAGACCTTCGACGACTAATTTGGTTCGGAGAGGGTAGTACGAGACAAGAATTCACTAGTAGAAAACAGGACACTAGTCCCGGTTTGTAAGAGGCTTTAGTCCCGGATTGCAATCCGGGACTAACGTATCGGGACTATCGGTTCTGTTACAAACGGGACTAGATTATTTCCACGTGGCCGCTCTGTGCGCGCTGGGCTGGAGGATATTTAGTTCCGGTTCGTAACACGAACCGGGACTAAAGTTCTTTTGCCGCGGCAGCATTTTGCACCAAACTGCTGTCGCGGCAGGAGGTGGGGTTTTAGGGTTTTATGGTTTTTTTTTGTGTTTGATTATTTTTCATTTTGTGTTTTCATATACATATTATTCTACGCTACTACATGTTGTATACATTGATGCATATATAATATAATTTCACTTACGATAACATAAATACATATAAATATATACACGACCGAGACTAGAGCTCGTCTAATTGATTTACACCAAGATCATCATTACAACAGATACTGTCCTTTTGTGTCTATCCACGATTACACTAAGGTCTATCTACGTTGTACTCTCATTTTGAGTTTATGACGTCCCTAAGCAAAAATTCCGACAACTCCTCTTGAATTGCTAGTAGGCGTTCATGTGGTAGGAGCTTATCCCGCATCGCATCCAACTATATATAAAGAAGTAGATCATTATGAATGGAACTCAACAAAAACTATGGTATAAAATAAATTGCGATTATATTGTTTACGTTCTTGAAGAAAGTCTGTGTCCTGCTCCATACACCCACGAATGAACTCATATACGTAATATCCACATAAATTAGTGCCCTGTGGCTGCGTCGCACACTTTTCGATCGAGATATAATTCAATCAGATAATAATCAAGCATGATAATTATAAGAATGATAATTGTAATATCCACATAAATTAGTCCCCTAGCTCTCGTACTACTTACCGGGTCCGTACGAAAAGTGAGCTCCTCACGCCATTCACCCTGAACCTCCTTCGTGAACCTTTTCCAAACCATGTCCGGCAAAAAAGAAATGATTGAGTTATTAATTAGTTTACATCTCAGAGAATGAACAAAAGTGACAGATATAGTGATTGAAATTACTTTTGGAGGCAACCAATTATGCTGGTAGTCTTTCGTCGGCTTCTTTAACGAGTCCGAGATTTCAACTTTTGCACGGTCAACGTCAATGTTTAGAAGAATCCAGTGGAAGCTGCGATCGTTTATATACACTTAACATCGAGTAAACAAAAATTGAATGTGTACAGGACAGTAAGACTCTTACCCATAGTTGTAAGGAAATAGTATTTGTGTCTTGTAATGTTGCTCCATTAAAAACATTAGCAAGTTATCCTCTTTTTCCTCGAGGTTATTTATTAGCTTATGTTCATTTACTCTGTTTGGGTCAACGAACCCAATGCTGTAGATTGACTTTCTTCTACATTCTTGAATCTTCATTCTGCATATATAATAGCATACAAAAGGAGATATAGTGAGGATAACGACAGGAAATGAATTGAACGAGCTGAGTTAGTGACTTAATTACTTACAGACAATATATGCCGAGGAGGGACTTGTCGAGGGCGTCTAGGTTGAATAACTGAAATAGTTCACAAAGTTCAATAGAGATATAGTCGGGACGGAAGTACTCCTATCCAACTTTACATAGGAGAAATTGTCGCCCTTCCTTTGTGACTTTCAAGTACCAGATATGCAACAGTCGCATATGTGTTGGCAGATCATCGAATACCTCATCGCTGACCAGAGGCTCCCCGTAGACAAATTTTCGTGCTATTGGTCCCTTGGCGACATTATCTCCGCCGGCTAGAAGTGCTTCGACCGGCACGTTACACTCCTTGGCTAATTTAATAGCTATTTCCATATCTATTGCACCTTGTGTGGGCTGGGGTAACACCTTGAGCGGGGCAATGGATTGTTTTGCCTGTTTGCCGAGCTGGACAACTTCTTTTGATTTTCTCCCACTTGCAGTACTGCTTGATGACTTCTCTTTTAGTGTCTTCGTAAGACAGCGTGTATAGTCATCTTTCCTATTTAACACATGTTGGGGTGGTTGGTCAAGGAATTCCTTGAAGTGCTTCTTGACTTTTGGATCAACTAGCACCTGTGGCTCGGGTTGTTTTGGTGCAAAATGGGCCTTCACTTCGGCCCGGGAGATCATCGTGCTTTCCTCATCAGTCCGGTGATAAGCTAACTTGGGAGGAGACGGCGGTACTCTTGGTAGGGGATCTTGTCGTTTTCGGCGTCGGGTCTCCCTCGACGTAGCGGTGTTATTCTTCCGCTTTCTTCCCTTTGATTCAGTGGGCGGAGGCGCCGGAGATGGAGATGCAGTCGCGCTGCGATCCCTCTCAGGAAGGGGTGGCCTATTGTTTCTTGGTGGAGACGGTGGACTCGGAGGTGATGGTGGCCTTGGAGGTGATGGATTGCTTCTCGGAGGAGAAGATTTCCTTGGCGCCCAGCCTGGAAACACGATGTGTTGTTTTTTCCAAAGAATGATCCCCACCCTCCACTTCTCCAAGTGTTTTCTCCCCTTCGCCTGCAGGGATGTCAAGCTCAAGTGATCGACATGTCAGTTCAACTTCATCCACACCGACACGAGCATAGCCAGCTGGAATCTGACTTCCATGGTAGGTCGCTTCCGGTGGACAAGGTAAAGCAAAGCCGAGCGCCACCTTCATAGAAATGTTCTTCACTGTGACATGTAGCTCACAAGTTGTCCTTGCCTCGACTTCATCCACGGGGTAGCGAACCATCGTTGCATTATTGTCCATCAGCATTGGGTTATTAGCTTGTACCTCCGTGGAAGCCACGCTGCTTCTCCGCTGAGATGGGCCCACCGGACTGTCTAACGCAGGATCTTGCTGTCGGGCCAGTACTCTAAGTTCATTAATCTGCTCCTTCTACAGCTTGAACATGGCTTGAAATTCCTCGTTCCTTTTTTCAACCGCCTCCAACCGCGCTGCCTCCTCCGCCTTCTGCCAGTTCGTTTTTCTGGATCGGCTTCTATAAGTGTCGATGTCAGCGGGAAACCCTGTCTTCCATGGAACAGATGGGCCAAAGCCTTGTGTTCGTCCGACTTTTTCAGGATTCCCGAGGGCATATGTCAGCTCATCGTTCTCTCTGTCGGGAATAAACTTTCCATCTTTTCTCAGTTATATCACTTTAACAAGTTCATCTTTGGGTTTAGTAATGGCCTCCTTTGTAACAATAATCTCCCCGGTTTCAGTGTCATACGACCCCCCATGCCCAAGGAGCCAAATTTTTGACCTCACGGGCCACTGATGTGTAGCTGGCGTGACCCCTTTTAGACGCATTTCTTTCTCGGTTTTTGTCCACTTAGGCACGGCCGTCTTGTAGCCACATATCCCCATAGTATGGTGATATTTCTTTTTGTCCGCATTTAACTTATTCTTTTCCGACTTGGCCGTAGCTGCTTCTGATTCCTTATATGTCACAAATGGGGCCCAGTTATCCCGCTGCTTCTCCAGCGGGCCAGTGAATGGCGGAGTCAGCCCCTTCTTGGCAAAGTTGTTGTACAATCTTTTCTTCCAGTCCTTGAACTGTCCGCCCATCTTCTTAAGGGCCCACTTTCTGACTTGCAACCTCAATGCCTCAGTGAGTTCAGGAGTGTCCAATTCAGGCAGAGAGAAGTGTGCCATGAGTGAATTCCAAAGACCGTCTTTGGCTCTGTCATCGACAAAAGTTTCTCCAACTCGATCACTTTTCTTTCCTGGCTTATTCCACTTTTGAGTAGTGATCGGGGTGGCGTCCCTGACTATCGCTCCGCATTGGTATACAAATACACTTGCGGCCTCTTTCGGCTCCAAAGGTTCGCCGAACTCAGAGTCTAGATCGATGGTGAAACGCATACCGTCGGCCAACTTTTTGGTCGGGCCTCGTTTCCTTGCAGAAGATTCGCCCGATGCGGAGGTCTACGAGAAGAAACAGTCGTTAGTACATATATATATGAATCAACTAATGCATCTACTAGCTCGTGATCAGCAGAGGCTTTATATACCTCGCCGGTCTTTGCTATGGTGGTGTCTCCACCGTCAGTTCCACCGTCGTCTCCACCAAAGAATTCGTTATAGTCGTCTCTTCTTTCGGCTTCATCCAAGTTGAGGTATTGGGAGCCATCATCATCTCCATCATCGTCTGCTCCATCATAATTGTAACCTCTTGTACCCTCATCTATCATGCTGTACATGATATGCTCTTCGTTGTCTCTACCGTCCATAACTTAACTAATACAGAAGAAATATAAAACCATTTTGCTTAATGCGATAAAATAAAGGAAGATAAAGTAATCCAACTTAAACAATGCGATAAAGAAAGATAAAGTACCAGTTAAACAACAATACATCTCGAATAATCCAGCTAGTACAACAATAAAGTACCAATTAAACAACAATACAACCCTATTACACATCTAGCTAGCTCAGCGAAGACGTCGAGCCCTGGCTACTGAGCCACGAGAGGTGTGCACCCAAAGTGTAAGAACCATCACCGGATAATATCTCGGGTAAGGTGCCTGAAGAAGCTGCCAGGTATTGGCGTCCCGGACTCCTAAAATGTGCATGTAGCGCCGGTCGTGCTCGTCTTCCTCCCTGACACGACGCTGTACCACCTCGTCGAGGCCCGGCTCTCTCTGCATCGCATCTGGACCACTCGGCCGCCACCATAGAAGATCCGGGTCGACGACGACACCCGGATTCCTCACGAGACGACGTCCCCCGGCTGGTAGCACCTTCCAGTGGCAGCCCGGCGGAGCCCAGCCCCGTGGATGCCTGGTGACACTGTCTAGTAGCGCTCCGGGGGTCACGCCGAGTGAACGAGGATGAGGAAACGGCATATTCCTAAACACTAAATTAAACCTATATACTTTAAACATGATGAAAATAAATAGTATCAACTAAAATAAACTATATTAAACACTAACTAAATTTACTAACTAAAATAAACTATATTAAACACTAACTAAAATCCTAAAATTCACTAACTAAAATATCTAACAAAATAATTACACTAAAGTTACTAAATAAATTCACTAACTATATTACACTAACAAAACAAAATATATTAAACACTAACTAAAATATCTAAGAAACAATTACACTAAACTTACAAACTAATTAACCCTAAAGTAACCCTAACTAATTAACCCTAAAATACACTACCAAAATTATATACACTAACTAATTAACACTAACAAAATAACTAACAAAATTAACACTACTAATTAACTAGAGCTTAATTACCTTGGGGAGGGGCTGCTCCGGAGGTGGTTGACGGTGCGGGCGGCGCGGTGGGCTCCGGTCGGCGGCGTGCCGGGGAAGAAGGGGTGGCGCCGGAGCAGGACGGCACGGGCCGGGCGAGGGCGACACGGGCGGCGCACGGGCGCGGGCGGCGCGGGGGAGGCACGGGCGCGGGCGGTGCGGTGGTTGACGGCGCGGCGGCGCGATGGCTCTGCGCGCGAGGAGGAAGACAACGGCGCGGCGACGCGATGGCTCTGCGCGGGAGGAGGAAGACGACGGCGCGGCGATCTGTGTGCACCCCCCTATAGCCCCGGTTGGTAGTACAAACCGGGACTAAAGGGGGACCTTTAGCCCCGGTTTGTAGTACAAACCGGGGCTAAAGGGTTTTCGGCGCCCCGCGTTTCGCGCGCAGCCCCGCACCCCTTTAGCCCCGGTTTGTAGTTCAAACCGGGGCTAAAGGTCCTTTTTTAAAAGCTTTTTCAAAACCTTTTTAAAAACCATTTTTAAATTAATTATTATATGCCTGTTTAAAACCTTTTTAGAAAAAAAAAGCTTTTTCAAAACTTTTTTAAAAACCTTTTTTAAAACCTTTTTAAAAACCTTCTTTAAAAATCTTTTTTAAAACCTTTTTTAAAAAACTTTTTCAAAACCTTTTTTAAAAACCTTTTTCAAAACCTTTTTGAATTTTTTATGCCCGTTTTGAATTTTTTGTCGTTTCGAACTTAGGTCAAAACGGCGTGCGTGAAGATAGGGGATGAGATTGTTAGAACTTGCATTGGATCTCTAAAAAAACGACATATTATGAGTCTAAAAATGATTTTTTTCAAAAAATCACGGACGTTAGATCATGTACCTATAGTTCAAACCGGACCCACTTCCTACCGATTCGGCAGACATTTGTCTTTTTCACCCGGGAAGGACAGAAAGGTTTGAGATCCCCTGGTTGGGATATAGGTCACGTAGCATGGTCTACTATTTTAGAAAAAATGGGATGGTACCATTCCGTAACTGCATTTTGGTGGCTGCTTCACAAAACGACCCGTCTTTTTGCGCTCGGAAAATGGCTTTTCCGAGCGACGAAAAGGAAAACTTCCTCCTGCAACATTGTTCTACATCCCAATATACACATGCATGCACAATATGGGCACCGTATCACAAACTATGCCGCGATTCAACACATAACATCCGTCTCTTGGACCGAAAGCCATGAAACCTCGAACATGATAGGTCATTTTGTGAAGGTTTTTTGGAGACATAATCAGTATACCAAGTTTGATATTTTTTCTTACAACTATGTCACATAATATCACACCACGCGAAGGATTTACATTGGTCGGACCTTTTTTGAAATTTTTATGCCCGTTTTGAATTTTTTGCCATTTCGAACTTAGGTCAAAACGGCGTGCGTGAAGATAGGGGATGAGAATGTTAGAACTTGCATTGGATCTCTGAAAAAACAACATATTGTGAGTCTAAAAATAATTTTTTCAAAAAATCACGGACGTTAGATCATGTACCTGTAGTTCAAACCGGACCCACTTCCTACCGATTCAGCAGACATTTGTCTTTTTCACCCGGGAAGGAAAGAAAGGTTTGAGATCCCCCGGTTGGGATATAGTTCACGTAACGTGGTATAATATTTTAGAAAAATGGGATGGTAGCATTCTGTAAATGCATTTTGGTGGCTACTTCACAAAACGATCCGTCTTTTGCGCTCGGAAAATGGAAAATGTCTTTTCCGAGCGACGAAAAGGAAAACTTCCTCCTGCAACATTGTTCTACATCCCAATATACACATGCATGCACAATAGAGGAACCGTATCACAAACTATGCCGCGATTCAACACATAACATTCGTCTCTTGGATCGAAAGCCATGAAACCTCGAACATGATAGGTCATTTTGTGAAGCGTTTTTGGAGACATAATCATAATACCAAGTTTGATATTTTTCCTTGCAACTATGTCACATAATATCACACCACGCAAAGGATTTACATTGTTCGGACTATTTTTGAATTTTTTATGCCCGTTTTGAATTTTTTGCCGTTTCGAACTTAGGTCAAAACGGCGTGCGTGAAGATAGGGGATGAGAATGTTGGAACTTGCATTGGATCTCTGAAAAAACGACATATTGTGAGTCTAAAAATGATTTTTTTCAAAAAATTACGGACGTTAGATCATGTACCTATAGTTCAAACCGGACCCACTTCCTACCGATTCGGCAGACATTTGTCTTTTTCACCCGGGAATGACAGAAAGGTTTGAGATCCCCCGGTTGGGATATAGTTCACGTAGCATGGTCTACTATTTTAGAAAAATGGGATGGTAGCATTCTGTAACTGCATTTTGGTGGCTGCTTCACAAAACGACCCGTATTTTTGCGCTCGGAAAATGGAAAATGGCTTTTCCGAGCGACGAAAAGGAAAACTTCCTCCTGCAACATTGTTCTACATACCAATATACACATGCATGCACAATATGGGCACCGTATCACAGACTATGCCGCGATTCAACACATAACCTCCGTCTCTTGGACCGAAAGCCATGAAACCTCGAACATGATAGGTCATTTTGTGAAGGTTTTTTGGAGACATAATCAGTATACCAAGTTTGATATTTTTCCTTGCAACTATGTCACATAATATCACACCACGCGAAGGATTTACATTGTTCGGACCTTTTTTGAATTTTTTATGCCCGTTTTGAATTTTTTGCCGTTTCGTACTTAGGTTAAAACGGCGTGCGTGAAGATAGGGGATGAGAATGTTAGAACTTGCATTGGATATTTGAAAAAACGACATATTTTGAGTCTAAAAATGATTTTTTCAAAAAATCACGGACGTTAGATCATGTACCTATAGTTCAAACTGGACCCACTTCTTGCTGATTCGGCAGACATTTGTCTTTTTCACCCGGGAAGGACAGAAAGGTTTGAGTTCCCCCGGTTGGGATATAGTTCACGTAACATGGTCTACTATTTTAGAAAAATGGGATGGTAGCATTCTGTAACTGCATTTTGGTGGCTGCTTCACAAAACGGCCCGTCTTTTTGCGCTCGGAAAATGGAAAATGGCTTTTCCGAGCGACGAAAAGGAAAACTTCCTCCTACAACATTGTTCTACATGACAATATACACATGCATGCGCAATATGGGCACCGTATCACAAACTATACCGCGATTCAACACATAACATCCGTCTCTTGGATCGAAAGCCATGAAATCGGGACTAAAGATATTTCCCGCCATATCCCACCGCTTCCCGCCATGTTTTCCCGTCATTTCCCTCTGAACGGTTCTTTTAGTCCCAGTTGTAACCACTAACCGGGACTAAAGATATTTCCCGCCATATCCCACCGCTTCCCGCCCTTTCCCTCTGAACGGTGCTTTTAGTCCCGGTTGTAGCCACTAACCGGGACTAAAGATATTTTCCGCCATATCCCACCATTTCCCGCCATGTTTTCGAGCACTTTCCATCTATATATAGGCCGAACACGCCATGGCTATCCATACATCCGCACCTTCCTCTCTCACAACTATGGACAGTGCCTACTGGGCCATTCTGACCCTCGAGGAGACCCAGGCGTTGTGGGCCTCCAACTACCCTTGCCTACCGGGCTACCGGCACTACAAGAAATGTGTTCACTAGTGACCTTCTCGTAGTGGCACGAAATGAAATCGTCATAGATCTATGACGATTTCGCACCAGATGGTCATAGGCCATTTGGAAAGACCAGAACCATGTACAATGACGACGTTTTGTATCAAAATCGTCGTAATTTCATCAGATGAAATCGTCATAATCTGCATGGTATGGCTTAGGATCCTACTTGTAGCCTATTTTGTGAAGGGACTAATCAAAACAGAGGAAACTTCCTCCCACGGATCAGCGTTATGGCCCTGATCTGAACCGTTTAGTCCTGATCCAACGTCTGACCGCTCACCCGAAGAAGCACAAAGTACTATCCAGTACGCACCGCACCCACGGCCCTAACCCTAACCTCACGAACTCCGAATCGCCTCCCCCTGTGCCGCCGATTCTCCCCTCTCACCGATGCACGCTCTCCAGCCCTCGTCCCTCCGACGCCACCCCCATCGCTCCCGATCGCTATCACCAATCTCTGCTCGTCCCAATTGTCGATCTCCACTCCACCCTCACTCCCCCAGCACCACATCCCCGTCGCCATCGCCGTCGTCTACATGGAGGCAGCCGAGATCCTAGTGCTCCGCAGAGGCAAGTCGTCCGTCCTACGGGCCCGGTGTGGCCGCTGCTCTCCACCCAGCTCCTCGGGAGAGGGACCTGATCTGAATTTCTCTCGTTCCTTGCAGGATGAGGAGCGACTACAAGGTCGAGATGGTGAATGTCAGGATGCAGTTCTTCGTCGAGTTCTGCTGGCACAAATAAAGTACAGATGGTTCTTCACGAACACAGCTGATGACAAGAAACTGGTGGCGGCGCTTTCCATTCCAGCCATGGTGAGCTTCCCCTCCCCTCCTGCCTGATCTCCGTCTGCTCCGGCTCTCTGCGTGTCCCCTTCCGATCCGAAGGTTTCAGCTGTCGATATGATCTGTTGCTGCCATGTGGATGATGCAGGAAGGAAACCGTCGACGCCGCGATTGAGTTGCTCTTGAACATGGAGAAGCAGTGTCGGCTCGCCAGCAATGTGGCCGTCACTAGGAAGGCCACGGTCGACATTGTCGAGCTTTGCTTCAAGGATGTTGCTTCTCTTCACCAAGTCCAGAACCAACATCCTCCATCCTCAACACACTCAAGCCTGTCTTCGGTGTGCCGTCGGCTCGCCAAGGTTTGGTCGTGTGATCCCTCGCTCCTGTCATGATTTCTTGATTTAGTTCTTTGTACTCATGCATGTTCTTGATTTGGCACTAATTGGAGTAGTCTGGCACCTGTAGTTATGTGTCTTGTCATCTCCACCGAGTACTCCACTGAGTACTTGACTTATTGTTATGTGTCCTGTTCATGATTTCTTGATTTAGTGCTTTGTACTCCACTGAGTACTTGACTTGTATGTGTCCTATCATCTGTTGTGTCTTGGGGACAAGTAGAAACAAATGATAGTAGTATCTTGGGGATAAGTAATTGTCTTGTTTAGATTACAATTGGCTTACTGAGTAAATTGTCCTGTCATCTCTATGACATTTAAGCATGTCACTCATAAACTCTTTCTTTGTAATGCTAGATCTCTTTGCTTACTGAGTAATTGTCCTGTCTTGACCGCGCGATCCACATCTGGCGATGTGCGAAGCTTCGCGCGCCAGGACCCAGCTGCATAGACACAATACAGGAGTACGGGGTATGCGTAGTTCAAGTTGCTAGATGAAAGCTAGTTTCATGCAGAACTATCTTTCCACCTGCTAGATGAAAGCTAGTTTCTATTTATTGATGGAAACTGTTAGTTGTATCTTGCTAGATGGAAGCTAATTTTTTTAATGTTACTTTTCCTATTTTTGCTTCTTCATGCCAATTTTCCTTGATGCAGCTTATTTTCCCCTGTAATGTATCCTACTAGATCAATGCTATATGTAACCTGCTAGCTCTATGTTGCTAGTTCTACATAGAAGGAAAAATAAATAAACTTGAACTTTGTTTTCTAGAACCAGTTGTACTTACATGTATCTGAAACTATGCTACTGGAGCATGTACTCAACTGCAACTAAAAACTTGTACATAGACATAGATGTTACTCTCAGATTTTCCATAAGTAAGCTCACTGTTTGAGATAGAACTAGTATGGTTCAGCATGGTTAGCACCGACTCTCAGGTTTTTTCGTAGAGATGCTTGTTTTCTAGCACGAGCACGGTGAGTTGTGTCTCACCTAGCGTACTTCCTGTTAGTTATATTTTTCTGTTGTGTATGGGTCATGTTTTGATTCTAAATATAATGGTGGTGATTTGTTAGATGTAATCAAATAACTTCGGTGGGATCTTCTAACACCATAGTCTGCTGTAATATATGATGGGGATGCATTTTTTTATATATCAATTTTAATACTGATTCTTTTTGGAATATACAATGCCCCTGCATAAGTTTTGTATCTACAGATGTTGTTATATTTTCCTAGTTTCTAATTTATATGTTTGCGGTTTCCTTATGGTGAGTAGATTTTCTTCTCTAAGGAGGTTCAACTAAGACAGTAATTGCTCGTATGCTCGTCGTGCCGCCGCGGCTTCAGATTTTCTAGGATTGTTGTATAGATGATTGGGCATGGTACTGCATGACTTAGTTAGATTTTCTAGTATTATTGTGTAGATGATTGGGCATGGTACTGCATGACTTATGTTGTGATTGTGAGCTTCAGGTATAGAATAGATGGTGTCTCATGTGCTTTTACTTGTATTGTGGAAACTTTATGCATTTTATTGTTAACTAGTTTGGTCAAATTCAGTTTGCTGCATCGCAAATGGTGGGCAACAAATAAATTCTAATCTACTTTCCAACAAGTTTAGTACATACCTATTTCAGCTCTACAAGTTTAGTGCAGCCTGCTTGGAAACTACAGTATACAATTAGTGCATTGTATGTATGATCTTTTGACTAGGAAATTACTGTCGTTTATGGTCATCAATCAACAGTCTGCAAGTTTAGTGCATTTTATGTATGATCTTCTGATCTGGCTGCGACCTAATCTAATTATTGATTGACGTAAGACTTAGTTCTTTCCTAGTCCCACCATTCTGCCAAATATCTTCATCTGACCTTATCATGTGCAATTTCAGGTCTATTTCTCCCGGCAGTTGTAAGGCCAATGTTGGATTCTTGGGTAGTTGAGCAAGTTGCCCCAACAACACTAGGGATATTCACCTTCGCATGTGTCAAGGAGAAAGTGTAGCATCCATCTCGGTGCTGATTATACTGTGATGTGTTCTGTGACCAGCCGCCGCCAAGCATCGCCGGTTTGCTGCTGTTTCGTGGGAGGCTCCTTTTGCCACTAAAACCTGATGTTCCTATGCCACCCGGAGGGAGTGTCAGGTACGCGGTCGAACTAGCAAATCTCAATTGGTTCTTCCTTTGTTGCCTAGTCCAGAGTTAGCGCCTCGACTGAGGGCATTAGTTGGTTCGAAGGCAATTAAACATCTAAAGTTTAAATCGCTTAGTCGTGCTTATGAGAGAATTAATTTTTCAAAGATGATAACTGTTTCTGTTGAAGTGCTATTCTAGAAGCTAGCTAGCATCCTGATTCCTTGATCATTCTTTTAGCACCACGGTAGGAGGGACAATTTGGTATTCAAGTGTTTGGGCATAGTATATATATACTTACACAAACAAAACTATCTGGTATTCAAGTGTTTAGGGGTAGTGTATATATATACTGACACAAGCAAAGAAAAGGATCGCACCTGGCTACTGTTGGCTACTGTTGTATGTTTGTATTGTTTTCAGTATCACGAAAAACTTGTCATCCTTGGTCTAATGTTGATGGGCTTGGGTTCATGCAAACAAGAAAGTAAAACTTACGGTTTTTGTTTGTTAAACATGCTTGTAATAAACTAATTTGGTTAGATAAGTTAAACATGCTTGTAATAAACTAAGTTAAACATGCTTGTAATAAACAAGAAAATATGAGCTACTGTTTAAAATATGCTTCATTCTTGTACTACCATTTAATCCTGTAAATACTTGATATTTGGTGTACACTGTTTCTATTTCTCTCAATGCTGTGTGTTTGCAATATCACATTTAATTGTTGCACTCTCCTGTCAGTGAAGATGTTATGCTTAAACAATGAAAAATGCACTTATTTCTGTTAAATAGTGAACTTCTTGCATTCCATTTATCTGCCCTTTTGATTCTGTTTGTAATTATTTTGTTGGGACTGTTGCAGATACCCTATTGTTTACAGGAGCTGCGGGCTGATCTGGAAGCATGCATAAGTTCGAGAGGATCAAATTGTAGCTAGTTTTTACACTTGCTCAGAGCTTTAGTTGTTGATTTGTAGGTACCAGGTCATCGAACATTTGATTTCTAAACTAGTTGTAATTTGAATGAGTGGAATTTCATGTGTTCCATCTATTCTGACCAGAATATTGTAATAAACTCATCTTTGCTGTGATGTGTATTTTCTACTTATTGGTACATTTTTTCTATTAATCTGGTGTAATTTGTTATTAATGTGACCCCCTGTCCAAAATAATCTTATTACTGGGACCTACTGTCTATCAGTACTGACAATTTGGACCCGCATTTTCTAAACGGATCAGTCCAAAATAAAATGGACAGTATAATGGCTATTTACTGGTGTGACCAGCCCAAAATAAGAAGGCCCAAAGTAAGAATATGTCCATATAAAAGACCAATGCAAAGAAAAACAATCCAGAATAGTTGGGCCGAGCCCATGTGGAACCGAGAAATGGGCTGGGCTGATTTTGATTTTAGACGATTTAATTTCGTCACAATTTTGCCACGTAGGATCGTCCACGTAGGATCTGACTTGGCCAGGCTAGATGGCCCATGACGATATTGGATCGTCATAGACGTTATGACGATCTAATATCGTCATAGACGATTATGACGATTTTACCAAAAACGTCGTTATAGTTCATTTGCGACGCCCAGATTTCGACGATCTCAAAATCGTCATAGAACCGTCATAAATGGACTACTATGACAATTTTGTGACGAAAATGGAGGGTCATATATAGCCAGATTCCTTGTAGTGCGGCCGGCCGCCGGCTGGATGCTGAGTGCTGGAGGGGTTCCTGTCCCTCCTGTGCCTCAAGGCTCCACCAGACAGGCGGCCATCACGAACCACTTCTATCACGAGCTCACGCCGGAGCAGCGGATGGATCCCCAGTGGGATCCCAACAACCATCACTCCTAGAATGCCTTCTTTGCTAACCGACGGGAAAGGGAGCTCGCCAGGTACGAGGGTGATGGCCCGCCCCCGATGAACCACAATGAAGCCGTTCGGCGTCTGTGGTGGGCGAACCGTACTATCATCGGCGTGATGTGCTACATCGTCGGGGGAGACCATCCTCGCCTGCGGTGCCCACAAGTCTACCCGCCACAGAGCCACAAGAAGGCCCCTCCCCCGCCCGGCGGTAGCGGCATCGTCTTCAAGGAGACTCCTCCCCCGCCCGCCGTGAATCCGAGGCCGGAGTGGCAGGTGCCCCCGGTATATGCCATGGCTGGGCTGAGGATCTCTGGAGTGGCAGGTGACGATGACGACGATGATGACTATGACGAAGAAGACCCTGAAGCTGTGTACTATAGGACTAGGCATGATTATGAATAAAGGGGGTGGCTTTAGTCCTCAGTGTTAGCTAGTCCCGGTTTGTCCCGGTTTTTAATATTAATAAATGTCTAAGTGTTACCTAGTCTAAAGTTTTGGTACCTGCCTACAGCAATCTTAGAAATTCCTTTATTAACCATGGAGCATCTTCCTTTAATAAATGAAAAATAGGATTAATTCACAAAAGATTTAATACATTACATCACCAACATCCACATCTAGTGTTTTTATTCTCTTCTTGTCCGTAACCATGGAGCATCTTTCTTATTTAGCGATATGCTTGGGTCAGTTTTCACTTTGAATGGCAGAATTTCATGAAATTTGTCATAATCTTCTGACATGTCTGTCCTGTCCTCAACTCCCACCATGTTTCTTTTTCCTGAAAGAACTATGTGGCGCTTTGGCTCATCGTATGATATTATATTCTTTTGCTTATCTTTCCTTTTTCTCGGTCTAGTAGACATGTCCTTCACATAGAAAACTTGAGCCACATCATTGGCAAGGACGAATGGTTCATCTTCGTACGCAAGATTATTGAGATCCACTGTTGTCATTCCGTACAGCTGGTCTACCTTTAACCCACCTCCTGTCATCTTGACCCATTTGCATCGAAACAATGGGACCTTGAAATTAGGACCATAGTCAAGTTCCCATATGTCCTCTATGTAACCATAATATGTGTCTTTTTTCCCATTCTCGTCCGTTGCATCAAATCAGACACCACTGTTTTGGTTGGTGCTCTTTTTATCTTGGGTATGCGTGTAAAATATATTCCCATTGATCTCGTAACCTTGGAAAGTCAATATAGTTGAAGATGGAGACCTCGCCAACAAGTACAACTGATCTCCAACAGTGGTTTCATTCATGAGATGTGTCTGCAACCAACCGCCGAAAGTCTTCACGTGTTCATCTCTAATCAACCTGTCAGACTGCCCCGGGTAGTTCGAGCATACAATATTCTTGTGTACCTCGATATATGGAGCCACCAAGGTGGAACTTTGCAGAAATGTATAGTGTGCTTTAGTGAAAGAATGTCCATCCATACATATCTTCGCTTTCTTTCCTAGCGTGCCTTTTCCACTAAGTCTCCCTTCATGTCGTGATTCAGGTACACCGATCGGCTTAAGGTCAGGAATAAAGTCAACACAAAACTCAATGACCTCCTCTGTTCCATATCCCTTGGAGATGCTTCCTTCTGGCCTCGCACAGTTATGGACATATTTCTTTAAGACTCCCATGAATCTCTCAAAGGGGAACATATTGTGTAGAAATACAGGACCGAGAATAGTAATCTCTTCGACTAGGTGAACTAGAAGGTGCGTCATTATGTTGAAGAAGGATGGTTGGAACACCAACTCAAAATTGAAAAGACACTGGACCACATCTTTCTGTAACCCTGGTAGACTTTCTGGATCGATTACCTTCTGAGAAATTGCATTGAGGAACGAACATAGCTTCACAATGGGTACTCTAATATTTTCCGGCAGAAGCCCCCTCAAAGCAACCGGAAGCAACCGCGTCATAAGCACGTGGCAGTCATGAGACTTCAGGTTCTGGAATTTTTTCTCTGCCATATTTATTATTCCCTTTATATTGGACGAGAAGCCAGAAGGAACCTTGATACTACTCAGGCATTCAAAAAAGATTTCTTTCTCTTCCTTGGTAAGAGCGTAGCTGGCAGTACCTTGAAACAACTCTGGATGCCTGCCTTCTCGGTCTTTCATACGTTGTTGGTCCTGTCGTGCTTCTGGTGTATCTTTATTCTTTCCATACACGCCCAAGAAGCCTTGTAGTATCACGCAAACATTCTTCGTCGGGTGCATCACGTCGATTGCAGAGCGGACCTGTAAGACTTTCCAATAGGGTAGCTCCCAAAATATAGATTTCTTCTTCCACATGGGTGCGTGTCCGCCAGCTTCCTTCGGAACGGACTGTCCGCCAGGACCCTTTCCAAAGATTACTTTTAAATCCTTCACCATATCAAATACATCATCACCAGTACGACGGACAGGCTTACTCCGGTGATCTGCTTCACCATTGAAATGCTTGCCTTTCCTTCTTAGGGAATGCGTGGGCGGAAGAAAACGACGATTCCCTAGGTACACATTCTTCTTGCACTTATCCAAATAAATACTTTCAGTGTCATCTAAACAGTGTGTGCATGCATTGTATCCCTTGTTTTTCTGTCCTGAAATGTTACTAAGAGCAGGCCAATCATTCATGGTTACGAACAACAATGCCCGTAGGTTAAATTCCTCACGTTTGTGCTCATCCCACACACATACACCTTGTCCGTGCCATAGCTTTAAAAGTTTTTCAACTGATGGCCTTAGGTATACATCAATGTCGTTGCCGGGTTGCTTCGGGCCTTGGATGAGCACTGGCATCATAATGAACTTCCGCTTCATGCACAACCAAGGAGGAAGGTTATACATACACAAAGTCACAGGCCATGTGCTATGACTGCAGCTCTGCTCCCCAAAGGGATTCATGCTATCCGTACTTAGACCAAACCATAAGTTTCTCGCGTCACCTGCAAAGTCCGGGTACTTTCTCTCAATTTTTCTCCACTGCGACCCATCAGCGGGGTGTCTCAACATCTCATCCTTCTTACGGTCTTCTTTATACCATCGCAACAATTTGGCATGCTCTTCGTTTCTAAACAAACGTTTCAGCCGTGGTATTATAGGAGCATACCACATCACCTTGGCGGGAACCCTCTTCCTCGTGCGCTCCCCCTCAACATCACCAGGGTCATCTCGTCGGATCTTATACCGCAATACAATGCATACCGGGCATGCATCCAAATTCTCGTACTGCTCACCGCGATAGAGGATGCAGTCATTAATGCATGCATGTATCTTCTGTACCTCTAATCCTAGAGGGCAGACAACCTTCTTTGCTTTGTAAGTACTGGCGGGCAGTTCGTTATCCTTTGGAAGCAGCTTCTTCATTATCTTCAACAACTTTTCAAATCCCTTGTCAGGCACACCGACCTCTGCCTTCCATTTCAGCAATTCTAGTGTGATGCCTAGCTTTTTGTGGCCATCTTCGCAATTGGGGTACAACAATTTGTTGTGATCATCTAACATCTTCTCAAATTTCAACCTCTCCCTTTCGCTATCACATTCTCCCTTTGCATCAGCAATGGCCCGACCAAGATCATCATCTGGCTCATATGATGCACGTTCTTCTGCTTCTTCTTCATCATTGTCTTCCATTGTAGTACCACCGTATTCAGGGGACATAGGATAGCTGTCATCATTCTCTTCATCTTCGTTGTCTTCCATCATAACCCCTCTTTCTCCGTGCTTGGTCCAACAATTATAGCCAGACATGAAACCGAACCGAAACAAGTGGCCATGAAGGACTCTTGAGGAAGAGTATTCCTTCTGATTCCGACACTCACCACATGGACAACAGATAAAACCATTCCGCTTGTTTGCCTCTGCCACAACGAGAAAAGAACGCACGCCTTTAATGAACTCGTCAGAGATTCGGTCAGCGTACATCCATTGTCGTCTCATATGCATTTTATAAGTTCATCAAACAAAATCACGATGCTAAGAGTAGTACTAGTCTAAAAATAAAAGAACACATCGTATACATCAAACAAGCACAGATTTTAAAAACTTTCTACTATATCTTTAGTCCCGGTTGGACACACTAACCAGGACTAAAGGGGTTGCGGCAGGCTGGGGCCGACATGAGCCCGTTTAGTCCCAAATGGTGTCTCCAATCGGGACTAAAAGTGGGTGACGACACTATATGTCGTGAGTGGACACTATGCCAGTGAGTGGCGACAATGTTTTAGTGGGTGGCGACATTATGTCATGAGTGTCGACACTATGTTGTGCTGCTTAATCTATAAATAGGCTTCCTTGTGAACTATCAACTGCAAGAAAGATCGTGTGCGAGACCAGGGCTTATAGCTCCTATGCGACGTCTTTACATGGAATTGGAAGGAAAGCGACATCGTTGAAAAGAATAGCTCGCATGCGACGGTTGTGAGGCAGCTAATATCCCAGGGCCACACGGGCCTTAAAACGGTCGTAAGGACACATTTAACTTTGTTCCAATATTAGGGTTAAGCCAAACCGGTTGGTTGGGACAGCCAGTCAAACCAACCGCTTCCAACCGAGAGCGCGCGTAACACTGACTGTAGCTTCCCCGACGGCGGCGGCGGACCTCACCCATCGTTCTCGGCGCCGGCGGCGGCACGGCAATTAATTTAGGCGGTGGCGCTTTCGTTCGACGACGAAGGTGGTGAGTGCCATTTGAAAGCTAATTCCTCTCCCATTCTTCTCAATTCGAGATCTGAGCGTGCCCATTGATGCTAGATTGTGGAGGCGAGGGTGTGCTGAACGGGGCGAGGGGGAACGATATGGAGCATGGAGAGGGGACTTCTAATCGGTATATCCCGTATCTCTGCACTTAATTTCTCTAAGGTTGATCTCTTTGTTCGCTTCCGCTAGCTCACAGTGCCCGCCAAAAACAGGGGAGACGATGTTGTGCGCCAAACCTTCGAATTTCGCATCAATTTCTTTCCCTCTAGGGCTGTTTTAGTTGATGGCAGCACGCAGATCATTGAGAGAGACACGGTTGTTAAATGGGAGGTGGAATTAGAACATATTGATCCCCAAGAGCTAATAAACATGGGAGAGGAGGCAGTAAGGAAAATGGTGGAAAAAATTGGGGATAGTGTGGTTTGGGGGCCAGAGCAAGTAGTTTCTTTGTTATGATTTGATGATTGCAAATGTGACTATGTTAGGGTTGAGACAGGGGAACATATAGTTGATGAAATCGATGAGCGAAACGGTTGGACAAGCAAAACTGTTCTGTTTTTAGCAGAGCTCATTGATCTGAAACCTGATTCGAGGGTTGGATATGTGGCCTCGAAGCTGGCTGCTCAGATGGTCGAGGATGATTAGGCTGCACAAAGGCAAGTAATGCCTATACTTACTGAGTTGGAAGTGTTAACAGTGGAGGATGATGATGCTAATGCACAAGGGGAGGCTGCAGATGGTAATGCACAAAGGATTGTAACTGTTGATTGGAATTCAGTTGAGATACATGACCGCACTGATTTGGTCATTGCACCAATAGATGACATTGAAATGGCAAAGCTTTTTGGCATTCCTATAGATGACAGAGACAAGGAGAAGAAGAGGGATGAAGCTGCAAATGATGGTGACAACCATTTAAGAGATGAAGAGGCAGATATAGATCTAGAGTTGTTGGAAAATGCTGCAGTTCATGTAGATGATGCACATGATGATGAGCTGGTAACAGTTTATGACAAAGAGGACCCAGTTATTGAAGTTGGGAGATTGTTTCCAAGCATGGATGAATTCAGGATGTGTTTCAGGACATATGCAGTCAAACGTGAGTTTGCTACCAAGACTATGTGGACTGATAAAAAGAAGTTCTATGCAAAATGCATAGGTTATGATGGTGGTGCCAAGCCTTGCAAGTGGTATATATCTGCTAGATGCCAACCTGATGGAAGGACAATAAGAGTGAATCAAATTCCAAAACCTCATACTTGCATTACAAGTTCTCAAACAGTTACAAAGATGACATCACAATTATGGGTTGCAGAAAAGATCAAGCCCATTTTAGCCACAACACCAAACAGCACTGCAAAGAGACTGAAAATAGACTTGGAAAAGCAGTACCCCATTAAGCTGAATTATACTACAGTGTGGAAGGCAAAGCAAAGGGCAATGAAAGAGCTATATGGTGATTGGGCAAATACCTTTCGAATGCTTTATAACTTCAAAGCAGAAGTAGAGAAGAGGTCACCTGGCAGTGTTGTGGAGATAGATACTGAGGTAACAGCTGATGGGAAAGTCTTCTTCTCTAAATTCTTCATGGCTTTAAAGCCTTGCATCGATGGCTTCAAAGCAGGTTGCCGTCCATATTTGAGTATAGACTTATCTTTCTTGACTGGAAAGTGGAATGGTCAACTAGCAGCATGCAATGCTTTAGATGGACACAATTGGATGTTCCCTGTAGCTATTGGCATGTTTCAGTCTGAGACAGAGGCATCATGGACATGGTTCATGATGCAGTTGAAAAGATGCATAGGGCCAGTCTCTCCATTGGCAGTGCACACAGATGCATGTAAAGGTTTAGAAAATGCAGTGAAGATTGTTTTTCCTCATGCTGAGCAGAGGGAGTGCTTCGGCCATATGTGGATGAATTTGATCAAAAAATTCAGAGGAGATGATTTTGGACGCATGTGGCCAGCAGCAAGATCTTACACCAGGCAGACACATTCATATCACCTTGAGAAGATTAAGGCGGCATGCTCTGAGGAGGATAGGGTCAAGTTTTGTACATGGTTGGAAACCTACCATTCTCTTTTATGGTACAGGTCTGGTTTTAACACTGCCATCAAATGTGATCATATCAACAATAATTTGGCAGAAAGTTTCAACAACAAAGTGAAGGAGTTAAAATACTTGCCTGTCCATGATATGGTTGACCAGATCAGGATCATGATCATGAGGTTGTGGGAATTGAGAAGAAGGCTTGGTGATGTTCTTCAAGGAGATAAGCTTCCTGATGTTGTGCAGCAGGTGGTCAACAGGAGCAGAAATCTTGCACATTTGCGTGTTGAGAAATCCTCATTGTGGGGTGCTAAAGTCAGAGATACAAAGACTGGCAGGAGGCATGTTGTTGACACTCAATTGCATGAATGCACATGCCTTGAGTGGCAACACACTGGGAAGCCTTGTGAGCATGCCATACTTTTCTTGGCCTCCAAACACAAGCTAAATATGCACCCATATTTGCATGAGTATTATTCTGTAGCAAAATTCAAGGCTGCATATGGAACACCAATTCCAGCACTTACAGATCAGTCTCAGTGGCCTGAAGTGGACATTCAGTTCTCCTTGTGTCCTCCTTTGATGAAAAGAAAGGCTGGCAGGCCCAAGCAGAGTAGATTCAAGGCTTGGTTTGAGAAAGGTGGGAGCAGCAAGAAGGGAAAAAAAGATGAAAAGAAAGATGCCAAGCCAAAAAGGGCCCAAAAAGGTAACAAGAATAGATGCAAACTCTGTGAAGAACTTGGACAACGAGCTGGCTCTACCAAGTGCAGATACACTGCTGAAAAGCCAAAGTATGTTCATCCAAAATCTATCCCATTTCTTGTTGATGATTTTTCTCCCCCAGCTAACTTGCTTGTTTTCAGGAGGAAGCGTGGAGAAAAAGGCCCACCTCTTGTTGTTGACGAATGCTGGCCAGTGAAAAGGGCAAGAATCAATGGCCAAAGAAAGAAGAGAACTAACCAGATCATGTTTGGTGCTGCTGAGGTGCAATCTGAACTTGTTTTGGAGGATGATGTGCAAGCTGTTGAGGCTTTAGGGCACACCGTTTCTGATTTGGAAGCTCTGGTGCAAAATGAGGGGCAAAATGAGCCTGTTGTTGAGGCTCTGATGCAAAATGAGCCTGTTGTTGAGGCTCTGGTGCAAAATGAGCCTGTTGTTGAGGCTCTGGTGCAAAATGAGCCTGTTCTTGAGGCTCTGGTGCAAACTAACCAAGTTGTTGAGGCTCTGGTGCAAACTGACCATGTTGTTGAGGCTCTGGTGCAAAGTGACCATGTTGATGAGGCTCTGGATCATGATCATGAGGTTGTTGAGGAGGTGCAGGAGGTGAAGGAGACTCTTGGACGTGCTGTGGGGAGGCCAGATGGTAATGGTAAGAAAAAGAAGAGCATAAACCTATTGTGTGGTGTGAAACTTGTGAAGGAGAAGAAAACGAGGGGTAAGAAGAGCCAAAAGAAATAGACATTTGTTATTTAAACATTTGTTATTGTTGTAAACATTTGACACTTGTTGTTGTAATAATTTGGCACTTGTTGTTGTAAACATTTGTTATTATAATAATTTGTCACTTGTTGATAATTTGGACAAAATTCAAATATGATGGTAAATTTGAATTTCAACATATGTAGCTATGTCACTTTTCTATGTTTGTATGAGCTTCCAACGTTTTTCTCATATGTACAATACAACTCATCCTCACCCTGATCCCTTTTGTGAAGTACAACTCACCCTCACCCAAAATAGGGTAGAAATGGGCTCCAAAGCTAGGGTAAACCACCCCATTTCTAAGCAAGTTTTTTTCGACCATTTCTAAAACCAAGTTAGATATTTTTCCTCAGAACTATGTCACATAACATGACACCATGCGAAGGTTTCGTATTTTTTGATTTTTTTTGAATTAGTTATGCACATTTGAATGTCTGGTCAAACTTGAAGGGTTTTCATAAATATTCTTAGCTAGGGGCTGAGGCTCGCAAAACTAGCATTGGATCTCTGATGAAATAGCATGTTGTGAACCTAAAAATTATTTTTACAAAAAATCATCAGCATGGAATCATGTACCTGTAGTTCATATCTTACCCACTTCCAGCCGATTCGGCAGGATTTGTCTTTTTCACCAGGGATGGAATAAAAGGTTTGAGATACTCAGGTTGGGAAATTGTACATTCTAGGTGGTCTAGTATTTTTGAAAAATAGGATGTTACCATTTTGAAACTTCAATTTGGTGGTTGCTTCACAAATCCCCCCCTCTTTCGGCACTCAGAAAATAGAAAATGATTTTTCTGTGCGTCGAAAAGGAAAACTTTGTGCTACAACATTGTTACTCATCCCATTATAGACATGCATGTCAAATATGGGCACATTATCACAAACTATGCCTTGATTCTAGCCATATCATTGGTAATTTGACCCGAAAGCCAGAAAACCTCGGAGGAGATAGGTCATTTTGTGAAGGGTTTTTTGAAATATGATCAATAGACCAAGTTTGATATTTTTCCTCACAACTATGTCACATAACATGACACCATGCGAAGGTTTTGTATTTTTTTGATTTTTTTTGAATTAGTTATGCACATTTGAATGTTTGGTCAAACTTGTGAAACCCCGTTGACTGCATCCTAAACCCCGCTAACCCTAAGGCCGAATGAGGACCGTAGATCTAACCCTAGCGCGACACTGTGGCCGTCCGATCGCGTCTTCTAGAAGGATTCCGCGGGTGGCTCTGGGCGATCCGTGGAAGGGCTTGTTCTGCAACCTGATTGGTTGACGTCTCTTAGAAGGATTTCGTGGCTAGCTCTTGGCGATCCGTGGGATGGATGATTCTGGAATCTGATTGGCTTCATCGTTTTTACGTGCAACAGCGTGACATGCGAGGGCGCTGGGCGGGGCGGGCTGCACCATGCATGCAGCTGCCCCTAGCGTCGCAGTCTAGCTATTTTACGTGCAACAGCGCTGCAGCGTATTTACTCCCTCTGTCGCATTAAATAAGTGTACGTGTAACAACTTTCTCCAGTCAAACTTACTCCCCTCAGGTTCATTGTAATAAACGAGACTTTGCATGATACCACATCTATGTTATTTTGCACTATGTAGTAGTAACTTAGACTAGTAACATATGCATGATACCACATCAACTATGTATAAGGTGGAACCTTTGCTATAAGATGGGACCCACACAGCTTATGGAAATGGCTATAAGGTCAAGTTCACCATAAGCTGGGACCCACATGTCTGTTAAAAGTACACACACGCAAGAGAGAGAGGAGAGAGTAAAATAATTGTTTATTGCTTGTGGGCAACCCATAAGCTTGTAGGTCACCCTTAAGGAAAATCTTCTAAATTAAACCTCCACTATGTATATGGATAGCCATATGGACTACCTTTTCGTTTGTGGATAGCCTTATGGACTACATAGTGGATGCCCAAGTGCATTGGAAAGGTAGAAGTACATTTTTTGTGGAAAAATTTTGAAGCCAAACGTACACTTATTTGTGGACAGAGGGAGTATGCATGTCACTATGACCAGCAGAAAAAATATCAAAATCTAAAATATGTAATAAATATAACGTACAGCGTTGGCACACTCCAGACCGTTGGACTGAGCGTGGCATGCGAGGGCGCTGGGCGGGGCGGGTTGCACCATGCATGCAGCATGCAAGGTCGGGGGCGGCGGTGCAGGGGTTACAGTACGTCGCATCCTAGCTATTTTTTTTCTCTCTTTCGCATTGATCACGCCCGCTTCCCACACGCAACGCAGCGCACGCGTCTCGTCTCAGCGTCTGGGCGGGCTGCACCATACATGCAGCAGCTGCCCCTATCTTCGCAGTCTAGCTATTTTGCGTGCAACAGCGCTGTCCCATTAAATAAGTGTACGTCGAACAACTTTTTTCAGTCAAATTTACTTCCATCTGGTTCATGCGCCATACAAAAAATCAATATTACTCCCACCGAATTTTCTTGCGTGTGTAAAAACGAACGAGTACCTTCGTACTAGATTCCTGCATTTATTACCGAAGTAAATCAATGCCAAATTATATTTTTCCTTTTATTTTTCACTGCCAATGAACAACTACCTTGGACGTTTTTTTCTCTCTTTCGCATTAATGCATGCATGCATGCAGGGGCGGGGGCGTCGCATCCTAGCTATTTTTTTCTCTCTTTCGCATTGATCACGCCCGCTGCCCCGCTTCCCACACGCAACGCAGCGCACGCGTCTCGTCTCGGCGTCTGCGCCAACGCGACGCTGGATTCCCACGCCGTCCTTCACGCCCCGCCCTCAATAAATAGGCAAAACGCCTTTGCCTCCTCATCTCATCTTGCCCCTCATCTCTTCAACCTCGAGCCCGTCCCTTTGCCTCCTCCCAGCCGCCCCCCAAACACTCCGACCATGGCGACCTCCCCCTTCCGACACTGAATTAAGCGACGAGGACAACCACCCGGACCACAAGCAGTGGTGGGAGCAGCGGGCGCCCACGCGCCCCAAGCGTGGCAAGAAGAAGAAGTCCCCGCCCTGCCCCTGGGGGGATCAGGGCCCCATCGTCACCAACCCGGGAGTCTCCAACCTCCCCGGCGGTGGCGACCTCCCCTCCGAAGCCTACTGGGCTAAGGCGGCGAAGGAGGAGGCAAAGCAGGAGGCTGCTGTCGCCAGGTGGGAGGAGAAGGAGGCCCAGCGCGCCTTGAAGAAAAGGCGCAGACGACAGGAGGAGGAGCAATGGGAGGCAAATGGCCGGGCCTTCTGGGAGGAGCAACGGAAGCGGGACCAGCGAGAGAGGCTGGCGGCGTGGAATGCGGCTGCACCGGCACCGCCTCCACCGCCGATGGAGTAGGGGGTTAGGGTTTAGGGGCTAGCCCAGGGTTTAGGCGGGGTGCCTATTCCCTTCTATATTATTGTACTTTTTTCTTTTTATTGTAATGTTATCGATCCCCCCTATCTAATATAAGTAATGTTATCCCAATATTATCTATCCCCTTGTTTCATTGTAATCTGTGTTTTATTGTATTGTCATTTGTAAAAACACCCAAAACAACAAGTGTATAAAACAAAAGACACAAAAACAAGTTCATATAATACTCGTGCAATATTTATATATTTACAAGTGTATAAAACAAAAGACACAAAAACAAGTTCATACAACACATGGTTCATTTTCAAATAAGACATTTACATATTTACATAAGTTAAAGGAGCGCCCAAGTTATGTTAGTTAAATGGATGTCCTTGGACTTCATTTATATATTTACTTTTGCAAAAAAAAAAGATTGCAACCTGAGCACGAGTATCTGTAGATCCACACGTTCCTATTTAGATTGTAACGTGAGTACCATTTTTTTTGCCCAATCAACATATAGTTACTATTGGGCCTGGATACGTCCATTTTGGCATGGCTAAGTTATATTTGGGTCTGACCTTTTTCAATCCTCGTCAATTGTTTTTTAATTTTCAACCCCTCCCCCTCCCCTGCACACGGGCGCCCCCTGCACACTGATAAAAGGAACACTGACGAAACTGAAGAAACACTGATTTCGAAAACAGAGCAGCTCAAAATTAGCCCGAATTTGTGTTGCATTTTATTCAAGCCAAAGACATAGACCATTACATCCATTACAAAGCATCACTCGAACACTGACTGCGCTGTCTAATGACTAACGATGAGGAGATAAACTAATCCGAGAGAAATTACACAAAAATAAAAAAACCGGCCATCAGATTGTCCTGCTTCTTCAATTCGATGATTTGCCTTAGCCGCTTGTTCATCTTCTTTAGCTCGGCCTTCACTTCCGCATCCACCGTAGTACCAGCGGAAATGGGGTTGCCACATCCCAATTGCTCCACCACGGACGGGTTTTCGAGCTCCCGGGATGCTACCTCCACCCCAATTCGCTCGATGTACTCATCAAGCCACTCAAAATGCCCACATTTTGGCAGTTCCTGAAATCGCATAGATGAACCCTAAATCCCAAATTCGATGAAATGCATGAAATTTCGAAAGAAAAGCGAGAAATTGGCGCTCGGAACACTCAGATCTCACCTTTCCCGGCTCGGGCTTGCTCTCACACTTCACAAATTCCCGACCAATGTTGCCGTTCTTGTCGGTGGATGTGACAAGCCGCTTCAGGGGCGCGGTACGGGGGCAATCGGGGCACCTCCTCATCGGCATCGCACCATACCGAGGCCATGAGCGGTGGGAGGAAGCAGAGCTCGACATCCCTCGCCGGCGTTGCCGCACTTGCTCGCCGGAGAAGAAAACAGAAGGGGATGAGATGCTGGAACGGTGGCGGGAGTGCTCAGGTACGGGGACGGATCGGGGCCAACGGCTCTCTTCGACCACAGGGTGGGTCCCACGATATGAGGTGGACATCAGGTGAGTTCCGTCGTGACGTGGAGAGGCTGTGGGTCCTACTGTGCTCAGCTGATTCGAATTCGTTGACGGTCTCGTGGGGTTAAGTAGAAGTGTCGCACGGGAGCTATTTGCCGCCTCACAACCGTCGCATGCCAGCTATTGTTTGCAACGATGTCGCTTTCCTTCTAATTCCTTGTAAAGACGTCGCATAGGAGCTATAAGCCCGCGAGACCAGGGACACCACTACGGCGGAGATTCTCGAAGATGTCTTAGGACGAGGAGCTCGCCGTACAGGCACTCCCTAATATGTGAAATTAGTTAGCTCCACCAGCATACTAATTTAGCTAGAAAAGATATGAACTGAAAGATGGTGTGCGAGAGCAGGGACACCACTATGGCAGAGCTTCTCGAAGATGTCTTAGGATGCCTCGTCCTCAGACATCTTCGAGGAGCTCGCCAGAGAGGCACTCCCTAATTTAATTTGGTAGCTCCTTGGCGTGTTCATGTTTTTTATCTTAATTTCTTGCTTAACTGGCCGATGATTAACTAAAATGCTAGGGCGCCACTATATATATCTGTGTCTTCATAGTTTTGGTACTTATTTTTGTTTCAATGGATTTTGTGACGACAGGTAGAAGAAAGAAAAATATTTTGTTGCTCGACGGTGACATGATGCACTATGAACCGACCGGATTTCAAGACAACGTGTCAAACCAAGATATGTATATAGGATGAACTCATGTATCTATGTGCTTCGATGAATCAAATGAATTTCGAGAACTATATGTGCCAAATTAACCAGATATACAGAGATAGAACCCACACAAAATCTATCCATTTCTAGAGCATGAAATGAGCTAAAACAAGCAATGAGAGATGAAATGATGAAGTTGCTAATCTCTTAGGACCCTTGCACTAGTAGAAAAAGAGTCATTCGTCCATCTCAGTTCGGAGCATTAGTCCCGGTTATAGTTGGACCCGGGACTAATGTGAGCATTAGTCCCGGTTCCAACGGCTAGAACGCCAGCAATCTTTAGTCCCGGGTCAAACGGGACCTTTAGTCCCGGTTCGTATCACCAACCGGGACTAAAAGGGGTGCCCCGTTGTCAATCCCTTTAGTCCCGGTTCGTATCACTAACCGGGACTAAAGGTGTGGTCACGGTTCGTATTACCAACCCGGACTAAAGGGATTGGCACCGGGGCACCCTTTTTAGTCCCGGTTGGCCCGGTTGGTGATACGAACCGGGACTAAAGGTTATAAAAAATTTTAAAATTAAAATCCTTTGAACTGTAGTTAGGCCATGTACACTGAGAGACGTTTAGATAGACGTTTAACTGATTAAAAATAATACGTACGAAAAAGAAAATTAGGAAAGCGTCCTTGTCCCTCATCGCGTGGCGTTAAACCCAGGCGCTAAATAGAGTTTGTTTTTCGCGTCCGTACAGTCCGCCGCAGGAAAAATTAGACGTGCCCTTATATTAAGTGATTTAGTTGTTACAAAAATTAACAAATATAAATTTCAACATAATTTACAAAAAATGTTATAAAAATTCAAATGGCCATAACTTGTGTATACCATGTAAATAAAGTACAACCTATCAAAACGTGCAGAAAAAATTATTTCAGAAATTAAATTATTTTAGTATTTTTATGTCATATTTGAATTCCTCGCATTTTTCTGATAATAATGGATATATTATTTGTTAAAATGTCGATTTAGAGATTTGAAGATATTGTTTATGTCATATTAAATGAATAAATGGCAAAAATGAATAAAATATTAATTTAATTAGTTTTTACTTTCATTAGAATAAAATGTTATTATTAATTATTTATTGTTGTTTACTAAAAATAGTTGTTCTTAATTTCAAAAAATAAAAACGTGTCACATATCGATATGAGTTAATAAGATTGATATACTAGTCTTGACAACAAGATATAATGGTTCTTCGCGCAGGTGGGAGAGATGGAACGAAGAAGTTAAGCGTGCTGGGGGTGGAGTAGTGCTAGGATGGGTGACCGGATGGGAAGTTTGACTGTAAGTACGATTTGAACTAAGATTAAG
The DNA here is from genome assembly GCA_910589765.1 of Avena atlantica. Lineage (NCBI taxonomy): Eukaryota > Viridiplantae > Streptophyta > Magnoliopsida > Poales > Poaceae > Avena > Avena atlantica. The sequence goes on along the minus strand of OU342733.1, from coordinate 418,908,469 downwards.
TATAATTAGTGTTAAAAATGAGAGATGTGGGAGATTAACGAGTCAAATAATTCAAAAGTTTAAGAAAAAATTGAAAAAAAAAATCAAAAATTTTTATTAAAAAAAAATTAGAAAAAAACTTTTAGTCCAGGTTCGTATTACAAACCGGGACTAAAGGTCCTGCACACTCGACGCGGCCCCGTGAGTGCCTTTAGTCCCGGTTTATGACCGAACCGGGACTAAAGGGGTAGGCCTTTAGTCCCGATTTCTTTGTCCCGGTTAGGAAACCGGGACTAAAGGCCTTTACAAACCGGGACCGATGGCACGTTTTCCACTAGTGTTGGTAGATGTGGAGCCAAAAAATCTTCACAAATCTTGAGAAAAATGAGGAAGAACTCGAGATTGAGGGGAGAAATTTGAGAGGGATGATTGTGTGAGCTTGAAATGGCTCGGGCTAGGAAGGGAAAGAAGATATAGTGGGGACTTTTGTCCCGGTTTGAGAAACAAACCGGGGCTAAAGGTCCACGCATCTGCTCTTTGTTTTTCAAACCGAGGCTAAAGGTCCACGCATCTGCTCTTTTCCAACGTCAGACCCTTTAGCTCCGGTTTGTTAAACGAACCAGGACTAAAGTTCACATACGAACCGGGACTTATGTCTTCTGGTCCCTGCGGCCGTTTCTAGCCGTCGGGACCAACCAAAGGTCCGGTTTCTACTGTGTTTGACCGATTGAAATCACAAAAGTACACAATAATCACTAAGCATGTCGCAAACCACTGACCTTTCCACATATCTACAGTAGACGATGTTATGGGAAGTGGGATTATAGGTGTGTCCAGCTAGCTATGTGGAAAGTGGGATTATATATGTGGGTGTGTGTCCAGCTCGTCCTCTGTAGTCTGTAGCTAGTACTAGCTAGCTCTCCCGGGACATGGATGCGTGGTCCATGGAGTAGTAGTCACTGCATGCAGTGCAAGCAACTTTTTGGGTACTCGCACGAGACATCTTTGGTTTCTTCCTGCTCCATCCATAGCCCTCCATGCATAGTGCCATCCGAGCCAGCTGCTCCATCAGGTAACACCTACCTGGCTTACCACCTCGAGTGTGTGCAAATTAAATCCGTCACGCATCCATCCAAAATAGACAGGAGCGGCGCGCCATGGATCTCAACACTAGAAAAATATCATTCCGATCGATGCATGATGATGTCGTCGTACGTCGTCCTGGTCAGTTGTACCGTCCTCGGATCCTACCTGACGGCGACGTGGTCGCGCTAGCTAGGAAAATGAACACAAACGACCGAGCTAGCTAGCTTCGCGTCGTCGCCTCCCGTTCCTTTTCGCTTTTTCTAAGGGGCACGGCGACGAGGACTGGGCGACAGCCGACAGGCCTCCGCGCCAAAAATGGGCACGAAAAGCCACGGCCACATACACTCACCGTGCACTACTGCAGCACCAACTTCTTCGCCGTGTTCTGAGGTTGACGTGTGTATGCATGTACGGCAGCTAGGCAGCCAGTGTGGCGTATATCCTGGAGCTTGACGATATTTTGAAGCACAAAGATGCATGGTGAATAGAGATGACACAAGAGGCGTACGCTGATTAATTAGTTTGTGCCTACCAAGCTAATAATGCCATGTGATTGTACGACCTGGTACGGCAGAAGAAGCATCTGGACTAGAGACGTGGATTAGTTAGCTTGTCCCCACTGTCACTGTGTTATCACGAGCTCGATAATCTTCGTCTCAGTTTGCATTTTTCGGGGTGACGCTGCTGGGATGATTGGTTCCATATTCCGACGGCATGATTGGTTCCATATTCCGCCTTCTCTGTTTGTCGCTTCAGCGACAGGAGGAGGTGGGGACCTTGAACCTGCGCTCGGCATGTAGAAGGTCACAAAAATTAGAGTTTGGTCAATCGACATCGACGTTATGGTGGCTATGGCGGCGTTAAGAGGGACAAGAATAAGGTATACCCGTATTCTCTTTCACCTCATCTGCGACGATCTTGCGGCTGGCGTTGAGGAGGGCGGGGATTCGTGTGGTCACCGCTTTCATGGACGGTGGATCTCGTCCAGTCTATGTGTGTTTTAGGTTAGGTGTTACAAGTTTCAGATCAGTTTAAGGGTTCAATGGCGACTGCTTCAGCTCTAGCCGTTTTTCCTTCGAGGCACGTGCACGAAGACTTTCCGACTGTCATCAACAACGTCAGGCCGGCTCCGATATGGGAGCGATGACAGAGGCGTGTCGGCGGCTCGCTCTGGCGGTAGTAGTGGTCGTTAGATGGTCTAAGAATCTCGATGTAATTTTTATTATGTTTGGAAGCTTTGTACTTCTTATAAACTCATAAAATAGATACGAATCTTTTTCCGAAAAAAAATATCGGCATCCTCCTATTTTTTCCTCATCATTCTAGACCCTAAACCCACCCAGAGCCAGGACGTCGTGGTTTTGCCTACATGGATGCATGATGCATAGGCGCCAGCTGCTAGCGGCTCGAGAACGTTCGCGTACCCAGTAGTAGGACGCGGCCTTTCAGGCTCTTGTTGGCCATCACATCACCGATCGATCGGCGTGGACCCCAGTAGATACGGTCGTGCGGAGCCTCTGTACCTACCGATCCTGCTGGATGCTTTTCCCAGTCGCGGCAGGCAGGTAGGCAGCTAGCTTGTACGTGCTCCATCGGCGAAGATTAACTTGTTCTAGTAGGTCACTTTCACAACCACTCATGCTCATCCTGTCATCCATGCCTGGTCGAACGTACTGGCGCCGTCGTCCGTCCAGCGTGCCCAAGAGGCAGCTAGCAGGATATACACGCTGGCATGGCACGCTTTGCATGACCTGAGGAGCCCGATCGACGACCCGATCGAGCGCAATGGAGGTTCGAATCCATACCGGAAGATCAGTCTGCAATTTTGATTTGTTTCGATGGTCGCAACTTGATCTGCTGCATGCAGCCGTACGCCCGTACCGTACGGGTGCGGCCTGCAGGAAAACTGACCACCTGCGTGCCGCCCCATGTGACCGTGTCCTCTTGCGATGATCATTTTGAACCTAAACCTGTCGGCGCAAGTGGGTACTATTATCTTTCTTATTATGTGCCCTCCCTCAGATGCTACCGTTTCGCAGGTTACGGGAGTACGCGCCTAGAGTTCTCTAATCCGGCGTCGGCGTCGGCGTCACCGTCTGCCCGGTGGGAACAGGACGGGGCGGACGCTCTCACCGATCGTTTCCACGCTCTATGACGACTAGTTGAACGCCCGTGCGTTGCCACGAAGTATAAAATTAAAATTATCGATCGTCTTATCATTATACATGAATCAAAACAGGACATAATATTTAAAGAAATCTATAAGCTGAGAGTCATTATTTGTACAATCTACTCCCTCCGATCCATATTACTTGTCACTAAAATGGATGTATCTAGACATGTTTTAGTGCTAGATACATATATTTCAACGACAAGTAATATGGATCGTAGGAAGTAGCATTTTTTAGCCGCATAATGATTGTTTAATTTGATGAATTCCAACTTCAGCAGCTAAATTTTAGATAAAAAACAAAAAACTCTAGTACTTTAGACTACTTTTTCTCCTCCTCACTGAAGGAACCGGCACACTCAAAATATAATCCATGGCCTATGCAAAGGAATAACAATGGTACAATCTATGTCAGAAATATACATGTATTTACAAGTTGCGAGACTAACTGTACCTATTTTACTATTCTTCATAAAAATCCCGATGACGACGTACCTTTTCATATTTCTTGGAAGCCTTGGCATACTTGTCCATCTTAATAATGATTTAAATCATCGTTCACTTCTTTCTTCCTGGCAGCCTCTCGTAAATCTTCTCAGAGTTGCTCTTCAAATCCTAAGATTCTTCCTTTTTAGAAAGAGAAACACACACTTTAACACATGTTCAATAACGGAATCAAAGATGGGTTGGTGCCCATCGACTTATTTATCAGGGATGGAGGTTTTTCTGCCATATAGATAGCCGTTTAGGTTTGTACTCTGTACCGAAGAACGACCAGTAATGCAAGTGATGAATACAATAAAACCTACAAAATCATAGTAATTTCAAAATATTATTTTTGCGCGTAGTGGCACTCTTATAATTCAGTTGTGTAGATGTATGACTGTAAACACCTCAATGAAATTTTCCTTATACATGCCACTTTGATGGTGTAAAAAACATTTGGGACCCTTCTGATAGATCCTTCGAGGCTTATTTATGTTCCCATCTAATTAATCCCAAATATTAGGATGGCGTGGAATTTGTTAGGAAAGGATGATTGCTTGGACCTTTAATTGCATATATTTAATTCTTTATTTTTGGGATTGTGGTGCAGGTTTTTCTCTAAAAGGACATGGAATAAAAAGGGTATTCCTTTGTGTTGCATGCAACCTATTTTTTTCACGTGTAATCAATCTAGGATATGATATTTGGTTACATGCGGTAGAGTAGGAAAGTACTATATAATTGATGATTAACCCCTTTAATTATGCTATACCATTTTTGCTTGTGAAATCTGTGTGAGGTCATATGTATATGGAAGGGTCTAGATGCATCAAATGACTACTGTTTGTATTGAGTGGTGACACACCGTCACCAAATCTTATTTAATAGTAAAGATATAATTTGTTTGGTCCCTTTGTCTCTGTTTCTCATGTTGTGCCTAAATGCATGAGGAGTTTCCAAAAATGTGTCTGGCTTGAGACATCTTTGAGCATAGTTGTTTGCATTGATGGAAAAAGCGCAATATATATTGGTTAATTATAGCAAGAATTGAGATAAAAGCTGAACTACTGATCAAATAATATCAACGGATGGAGAAAACAGAATGAGGTTTCCTGATGCAGTTTCCTACCTTTTTTTGGTCAGTTATAGGAAAAAACTAAAATAAAAAAGTACAGAAGAATGGAAAGGTCATAAGGCACGTAGTCAATATCTTTCTAATCACAATTGATCTAAATAAGCTAGAAATTCATTTGTATAGACGTCTACCCATTCACTTGGCTGTGCGAACTAAACACCGTAATCATATATATAGCATAAAATGGAGAATTCCAAAAGCATTCTGTGAAAAAAGAGACATGGCAACCTTCTTTTCAAGAAAACACAAAGGTGAATGGCAATTGATGTAGGAATGACATGGCAACCTTCTTTTCAAGAAAATGCAAAGGTGAATGACAATTGACGTAGGTATCTTCTCTCTGTAGTTGTCATCCAGAACACAAAATGACACTATGTACATTATCAACGAATGTGAGTGCCATTACCAGAAAATGCAGAGCCTAGAGACATATCTCATATTGCTAGCTTCTGCGTCCAGAATAAGAAAAGAAAGTATCAACATATGGGGTTTTCTTATATAAGAGCCTAGATAAGAATTTAGCTACTTATAAAAGAATATCAACAAATGTGAAAAAATAATGAGGTTTTCTTGTGAAATGTCCTTTCCTTTTCCTCTGGTTAGTTGTAGGAAAAGTGAAATAAAAAATTTAAAGAATGGAGATGTCATCGGTAGGAAGCTGAACAATACGTAACTGAGATTGAGCGATGGAGCAGCGGTTGGTTAGCCGAGTTTGTTTCTTGGGGTGTACGTGTGGCAGTTTGTTAGCACGTCGTAAGTTTTGAATTTTTCGTTGGCTGTTGGCTGTTTCGGGGTGGCATTTGTCTGTAATATTATTGAAGTGTGACACCGTGTGACACCACCGTTTTGCTTTTAATAGTAAAGATTGACGGCGGCTTGCTATTTTTTTTTTGAACGCCGCGGTACAAATTACAGGAAGGACCAGGAAGAAAAGAGAAATTACAACAAGGTCCATACAATAAGCACCAAGAACCCTAAAAGTATTGCCAGAAATACAATTGGGTCCAGCTCCACTACCACCGCTAGCTTTGGCCTGTGCCGGCTGCCGCCGCATGCATCTGCGCGCTAGCTGCCGGCGACAGAGACGGCAAGCGAAAAGGAGAACCAGAGCCAGAGAACACTCGACGTACTGTAGTTGCCCAACATGCGATATATTGCGACCACGATCATCGTCTCGCGAGGAGTAAATTCTATTTTTTACTCCCAAATTTGACATTTTTTACAGCAATTACCCTATTTATCAATTATTCATCCATTTTATCCCATTTAATAAAAGTTGTGCCAGTTTTTATCCCGTCTATTATTCTATTTTCCTGTTTTATCAGCTTTAAATACTGATGAGGTATCATGTGAGAATGTAGCGGCCGTTCCTCTTGCGGAAGACAACACTGCACGGCCCAGAAATGCCTGGCGGTGGGCTTTTCACCGGGCAGAGCAAGCGCGCTGGTATCGTGCCTAAGATGTAGTGACCAGCGGCAACGACGTACGTCAAGAACTACATGTTTGGCGGTGGATCAAGTGGCAGCGAGGGAATTGCAGCAACATACTTTTGCTGGTGGTATATCAATCGCATTACATCCGAATTAGCTAGTATCCATGTCTTTCATTCTCAGTCAATCCAACAAATGTACACAGAGACACGGCAGCGAAGACATTGGCAAGTACTGGTCTGTGTGGGCGGGCTTACTTCCACCACAAAATTGATCAGACTATCTAGCTAGCTTGTCCAAATAAGCAATCAATTAGCTAGCTTTGTACAGGTCGTGAGGTCTAGTAGGAAAGGGAATCGATCAGCTTGACGTGAAGCTGCTAAACAGAAACCATGTGGCAAGTTTACACTTATATTGTGGCACGCCACATGGACCTGGCTGTTAGGTTAATCGCAACAGAACATGTTAAAAAAATAGAAGCACCAGTAGAAAACAGGCCTTTCGTTCAGGCCATTAGTTTCGGCTGTGGCTGGGGCCGGGACTAATGGCCCTGGCCGGACGGCCCGAGCCATCCAGAACCATATATGTTCCGGCCCGTTAGACCCCATTAGTCCCGGTCTGAGGCTCAAAACGGGATTAAAGGGCCCTGGCCCTGCCGCTCGCTGGGGCATCCCCTTTAGTCCCGGTCTGAGGCTCAAACCGGGATTAAAGGGCCCTGGCCCTGTCGCTCGCTGGGGGCACCCCCTTTAGTCCCGGTTTGTATCTCCAACCGGGACTAGTGGTCTGGCCCTATATATACGCACAGCCCCCTCTCAAGTGTTTTTTCCTGGTGGGAGAGAGTGTTGTTGTGCTATTTTTTTTCTTGTTCATACATATTCACTAGAGGTGTTCGGTGAAATGTCCATTAGAGCGATGCAAGTTTAGGTCACGCAAGACAGACATGATATGAGGTGCCCGAGCCACACTTAAGTTTTCTCATCTTTGTTTCCATGTGTAATAAAAGGTTAGCAACTATTTTCTCATTAAGACCATCGCGTGGTACTAATTTTAGCATAGTGATTGCGACATATATTTGTATGATACAGATGAGCCATCCATGGATGTACGGTGACCGACGCTCTGCCGCTTTGAGAGAAGGCGTGTGTTCTTTTCTAGTTATGGCTTTATGTGTTGTCCATGTGTTGACTGTAGGAATGAGAAGGCTCACACTTCCGCAAGAGTCATTCATAGCCACCTGCTTCGGTCTGGTTTTATGTCCGGCTATAATGTTTGGACCAAACACGGAGAAAGAGGGGTCGTTATGGAAGACGGCGATGAAGAAGAGAACGATGATGACAACTACCGATCTATGTTCCCTGAATACGCTGATACCGCAATGGAAGACAATGAAGAAGAAGGAGGTGAAGAACGGGAACCAGACCAGCCCGCTGATGATCTTGGTCAGGTCATTTCTGATGCAAAGCGAGACTGCGACACAGAAAAGGAGAGGTTGCAGTTTGAGCAGATGTTACAGGACCACAACAAATTGTTGTACCCAACTTGTGAAGATGGCCAGAAGAAGCTGGGTAGCACACTGGAGTTGCTGAAGTGGAAGGCAGAGACCGGTGTGACTGACTCAGGATTTGAGAAGTTGCTGGTACTCATGAAGAGGTTGCTTCCAAGAAATAACAAATTGCCCGCCAGTACATACGAAGCAAAGAAGCTCGTCTGCCATCTGTTGGAGATATGCCCTAGAGGCAATAATAAAAGTGGTTATTATTATATCTTTGTGTTTATGATAAATGTTTACATTCATTCTATAATAGTATTAACCGGAAACATTAATACTTGTGTGATTTGTAAACGAAATTAGAGTCCCTAGTAAAGCCTCTTTGTAATACTAGCTTTTTGGTTAATAGATGATCGTGGTTTCCCGATCATGAACATTGAGATGTTATTAACAACAAGATCATATCATTAGGAGAATGGTATGATGGACATACTCCTATAGATAAGCGTATCATTAAGATCAAGTCATTTCAATAGTTCGTTTGCTATAAGCTTTCTAATACATAATAACCTAATTCATTCGACCATGAGATCATGCTAATCACCATCACCGGAAGGATACTGTGATGACATCATATGCCACACCGTAACTGGGTGGCTATAAAGGTGGCATTGAGTGTTCGGAAAGTATGTGTTGAGGCACATGGATCAAGAGTGGGATTTGTCCATCCATATGACGAATAGATATACTCTGGGCCCTCTCGGTGGAATGTCATCCAGTTAGCTTTGAAGCATGTGACTGGCTCACAAGGGATCACATATCACGGGAACGAGAAAAGAGTACTTATCGGTAACGAGGTTGAACTAGGTATGCAGAGATACCGACGATCAAAACCTCGGATAAGTAAACTATCGTGAGACAAAGGGAAATTGGTATCGTATGTAAGTGGTTCATTCGATCACAAAGTAATCGTAGAAATATGTGGGAGCCATATGAATTTCCAGATTCCTCTATTGGTTATTGATCGGAGAAGTGTCTCGGTCATGTCCGCATAATTCACGAACCGTAGGGAGACACACTTAAGGATTCGATGTTATTTAGTAGATATGGAATGTTAGTAGGGATACCAAATGTTGTTCGGAGTCTCGGATGGGATCTGGGGTATCACGATGAGATCCGGAATGGTCCGGAGAATAAGATACATATAAGGAAAGTCCGATTCCGGAGTTCGGGAAAGATTCCAATGTTTTCATCGGAGAGGTTCTAGAAGGGTCTAGAAGGTTCACCGATCCGGAAGGGGAATGGTCCATGCATGTGTCATGGGTAAGTGGAATGGTTGGATCATATCTTAGGTCACTTGGTGTGGACATTTGCAAGAGAGAATTAAAGCTCTAAATTGAAAGTCAAACGGGAAGTTTGAAAAGTCAAACTGGAACAATGGTTTCCTAGTGGAAGAAGGAAAGAGTCCTTCTCTCAATCCAACTTGGGTTTGGGTTTGGATTCAAACCCACCCCTCCCAAGGCTGCCCCCCCCCACTCTCATAAATAGAGGGGGAGGACTGCCCCAAACACACAAGCCCTAGCCCTCCCACACCTGCGTCGCCGCCGGCGGTCCGTCGCCGCCGCCGACACCTCCTCCTCCTCCCGGTCTTATAAACCCTAGATCACCGGGAAACCCTAGATCCACCATAACTCGCACCGTGGCTTAGGTGAATCCCTGCGGGATCTTCCCTCTACTTCCGACACCACGCCGTCGTGCAGCCGGAATCGCGAGGGGAGAACTAAAACCTCCGCTGCCTGCTGGAACAAGGGAGAGGAAGGTCTTCATCGAGTACAGAACGTGTGACCGACTGCGGAAGCACTGCCGAAATGTAGCGCTGGAAGGATCGTCTACGCGATCTTGAGATCGGCAAGTGTACGACTACATCACCCACGAGAATCTGCTCTCGTTAACCGCTTTGGAATCTTAGAGGGTGAGTCTTTCTATCGACTCGTTGCTACAATCTAGTAGATAGATCTTGGCTTGTTTGTGTGCATGCGGTAGAATTTTTTTGTTTTCCATGCTACGAACCCCTACACCCTCTAGGATTAGATGTGCAGAAGATACATGCGTGCCCTAATGACTGCATCCTCTACCGCGGTGAGAAGTACGAGAATTTGGATAAATGCCCGGTATGCACTGCATTGCGGTATAATATCAGAAAAGATGACCCTGGTGATGTTGATGGCGAGCCACCCAAGAAGAGGGTTCCTGCCAAGGTGATGTGGTATGATCCTATAATACCACGATTGAAACGCTTGTTCAGAAACAAATAGCATGCTAAGTTGTTGCGATGGCACATGGAAGAACGTAAGAAAGACGGGATGTTGAGGCACCCCGCTGATGGTCGACAGTGGAGAAAAATCGAGAGAGACTTTTCGGACTTTGCTGGTGAAGCAAGAAACTTATGGTTTGGTCTAAGTACAGATGGCCTATCACAGCACCTGGCCCATCACTCTATGTATCTACAACCTTCCTCCTTGGTTGTGCATGAAGCGGAAGTTCATTATGATGCCAGTGCTCATCCAAGACCCTAAGCAACCCGGCAACGAGATTGATGTGTACCTAAGGCCATTAGTTGATAAACTTTTATGGTTGTGGGCCGAACCAGGTTTACGTGTGTGGGATGAGCACAAACATGAGCCATTCGACCTACGAGCATTGCTGTTTGTAACCATCAATGATTGGCCTGCTCTTAGTAACATCTTAGGACAGACGAACAAGGGATATAATGCATGCACACACTGTTTAGATGAGACTGAAAGTATATATCTGGATAAATCTATGAAGAATGTGTACCCGTACAATCGTCGTTTTCTTCCGCCCAGACACCCCTTAAGGAAAAAAGTCAAGCATTTCGATGGAGAGACAGATCACCGGGAGAAGCATGCCCCCTGTACTGGTGCTGATGTATTTGGTATGGTCGAGGATTTAAATGTAATATTTGGAAAGGGTCCCGGAGGACAACCTGTTCCGAAAGACGCCGACGGACGCGCACCCATGTGGAAGAAGAAATTTATATTTTGGGAGCTACCCTATTGGGAAGTCCATGAGGTCCGCTCTGCAATCGACGTGATGCACCTGACGAAGAATCTTTGCGTGAATATTCTAGGCTTATTGGGCTTGTATGGGAAGTCAAAATATACACTAGAAGCACGGGAGGACCAGCAACGAAATAAAGGACGAGACAGCAAGCATACAGGGCAGTTTCAAGGGCCTGCCAGCTACGCTCTTACCAAGGAAGAGAAGGAAATATTTTTTGAAGTCCTTTTCAGTATCAAGGTCCCGTCTGGCTTCTCGTCTAACATAAAGGGAATAGTAAATATGAAAGAAAAAATTCCAAAACCTAAAGTCCCATGACTGCCACGTGCTTATGACGCAGTTTCTTCCGGTTGCATTGAGAGGGATTCTACCGGAAAATGTTCGGCTGGCCATTGTGAAGGTATGTGCATTCCTCAATGCAATTTGTCAGAAGATAACCGAGCCAGAAAGTCTATCAGGGTTACAGAATGATGTGGTCCAATGTCTGGTCAGCTTCGAGTTGTTGTACCGTTCATCTTTCTTCAATATTATGACACACCTCCTAGTTCACCTAGTCGAAGAGATTAGAATTCTCGGTCCTGTGTTTCTACACAATATGTTCCCCTTCGAAAGGTTCATGGGAGTCTTAAAGAAATATATTCATAATAGTGCTAGGCCAGAAGGAAGCATCTCCAAGGGCTATGGAACAGAGGAGGTCATTGAGTTTTGTGTTGACTTTCTTCCTGACCTTAAGATGATTGGTGTTCCTGAATCTCGGTACGAGGGGAGGCTGACTGGAAAAGGCACACTAGGAAGGAAAACAATGGTATGTATGGACAGAGATTCTTTCAATAAAGCACACTACACAGTTCTACACAATTCCACCTTGGTGGCTCCGTATATCGAGAAACACAAGATTATTGTACGCTCGGAAAACCCGGGGATGTCTGACTCCTCGATTAAAGTGGAACACGAGGACACTTTCGGTAGTTGGTTGCAGAAGCATCTCATGAATAACAACACTGTTGAAGATCAGCTGTACTTGTTGGCACGGTTACCATCTTTGACTATATGTACTTTCCAAGGGTACGAGATAAATGGTACATTTTACACGATCGCCCAAGATAAAAAGAGCACCAACCAAAACAGTGGTGTCCTCTTTGATGCAACAGATGACAATGGGAAGAAGGACACATATTATGGGTACATAGAGGATATATGGGAACTTGAGTATGGACCTACTTTTAAGGTCCCTTTGTTTCGGTGCAAATGGGTCAAGATGACAGGAGGAGGGGTACATGTAGACGAAAAGTATGGCATGGCAACAGTGGATCTCAACAATCTTGCGTACATGGACAAACCATTCGTCCTAGCCAATGTGGCTCAGGTTTTCTATGTGAAGGACATGTCTATGAAACCGAGAAAAAGAAATTAGCAAAAGAATACATCGTCCGATGAGCCAAAGCGCCACATAGTTCTTTCAGGGAAAATAAACATCATGGGAGTGGATGACAAGACAGATATGCCAGAAGATTATAATAATTTTCATGAAATCCCGCCCTTCAAAGTGAAAACTGACCCAAGCCTCCTATTAAATGATGAAGATTCTCCATGGTTACGGCGCAGAAGAAAACAACAACACTAGATAGGTATGTTGGTGTAATATATTAAACCTTTTATCTAATCATATTGTTAAATGATGAAGATTCTCCATGGCCATGATGGCCACACTATAAATAGAGGGAAAGGGCAGGGCAGGCTGGGCCAGTTAGCACCAATAATAGGGGTTGAACCTTTAGTCCCGGTTGGAGAAACCAACCATGACTGAAGGGATTGCGGCAGGCTGGGCCAGGTAGTACTAATAATAGGGGTTGAACCTTTAGTCCCGGTTGGATGAACCTTTAGTCCCGGTTGGAGACAACAACCAGGACAAAACACGAGTGAGCGCTAATAATAGGGGTGAGTGTCGACATTATGTCATGAGTGTCGACACTATGCCGAGCTCCTTGTACTATAAATAGGCCAGTCCTCCAGCCAGTTTGAGGCATCTCCAAGATCGATGGTTTTCGAGAGCAGGGACACCACTACGGCCAGTTTTAGCGAGATGCCGCCGGAGCCCAGTCCTCTGGCATATCCAAGAAACTGGTCATAGAGGCACTCCCTAATATGTGAAATTAGGTTAGCTCCCAGGCATATTGATCTAGTTAGAGAAGTTACAAGCTGCAAGATGGTCTTCGAGAGCAGGGACACCACTATGGCCAGTTTCAGGGAGATGCCACCGGAGGCCAATCCTCCGGCATCTCCAATAAACTAGTCATAGAGGCACTCCATAATATGTGACCGCACGTGCTTGGAGATTAGATCTTCATGGTAAGTACGAATCGGAACTAAAGGTCCCCCTTTAGTCCCGGTCCAACCATAAAACGAGACTAACACTCAAGACATTTATTAATATTTAAAAACCGAGACTACGGAATCGGGACTAAAGGCCCCCTTTAGTCCCGGTCCAGCCACAAACCGGGACTAACACTCAATACATTTATTAATATTAAAAACCGGGACAAACCGGGACTAGCTAACACTTAGGACTAAAGCCGTCCCCTTTAGTCATAATCATGCCTAGTCCTATAGTACACAACTTTAGGGTCTTCTTTGTCATCGTCATCTTCATTGTCATCGTCACCTGCCACTCCGGGGATCCTGAGCCCAGCCATGGCATATACTGTAGGGGTTCGTACCATGGAAAACAAAAAAATCTACCGCATGCACACAAACAAGCCAAGATCTATCTACAAGATTGTAGCAACGAGTCGATATAAGCACTCACCCTCGAAGATTCCAAAGCCGTTAACGAGAGCAGATTATCGTGGGTGATGTAGTCGTACACTTGCCGATCTCAAGATCGTGTAGACGATCCTTACGGCGCTGTGTTCCGGCAGCGCTTCCGCAGTCAGTCACACGTTCGGTACTCGATGAAGACCTTCCTCTCCCTTGTTCCAGCGGGCAGCGGAGGTTGTAGTTCTCCGCTCGTGACTCCGGCAGCACGACGGCGTGGTGTCGGAAGTAGAGGGAAGATCCCGCAGAGCTTCGCCTAAGCCGGATGCGTGTTATGGTGGATTAGGGTTTTCCCGGAGATCTAGGGTTTAGAAGTCCGGGAGGAGGAGGAGGTGTCGGCGGCGGATAGGGCGGCGACGATGAACCAGCGGCTGCGCGAGGCGGCGACTTGGGCGCGGCGGCGGCGCGGGTGTGTGGGGAAGGCTTGGATCTTGTGGTGTTGGGTCAGCCCTCCCCCTCTATTTATGAGAGGGAGGGGCAGCCTTGGGAGGGGTGGGTTTGAATCCAAACCCAAACCCAAGTTGGTTTGAGAGAAGGACTTGTTTCTTCTCCCACTAGGAAACCATTGTTCCAGTTTGACTTTTCAAACTTCCCTTTTGACTTTCAATTTAGAGCTTTATTTCTCTCTTGCAAATACCAACACCAAGTGACCTAGGATATGATCCAATCATTCCACATATCCATGACACATTCATGGACCATTTCCCTTCCGGTCCGGTGAATCTTCTAGACCCTTCTAGAACCTCTCCGATGAAACCATAGGAAACTTTCCCGAACTCCGAAAACGGACTTTCCTTATATGAATCTTATTCTCCGGACCATTCCTGATCTCCTCGTGATATCCCGGATCCCATCCGAGACTCTGAACAACATTCGGTATCCCTACTAACATTCCATATCTACTAAACAACATCGAATCCTTAAGTGTGTCTCCCTATGGTTCGTGAATTATGCGGACATGACCGAGACACTTCTCCGATCAATAACCAATAGAGGAATCTAGAAATTCATATGGCTCCCACATATTTCTACGATTACTTTGCAATCAAATGAACCACTTACATACGATACCAATTTCCCTTTGTCTCACGATAGTTTACTTATCCGAGGTTTTGATCGTCGGTATCTATGTATACCTGGTTCAACCTCGTTACCGATAAGTACTCTTTTCTCATTCCCGTGATATGTGATACCTTGTGAGCCAGTCACATGCTTGCAAGCCAATTGGATGACATTCCACCGAGAGGGCCCATAGTATATCTATCTGTCATATGGATGGACAAATCCCACTCTTGATCCATGTGCCTCAATCCATACTTTCCGAACACTCAATGCCATCTTTATAGCCACCCAGTTACGGTGTGGTGTTTGATGTCATCAAAGCATCCTTCCGGTGATGGTGATTAGCATGATCTCATGGTCGAAGGAATTAGGTTACTATGTATCAGAAAGCTTATAGCAAACGAACTATTAAAATGACTTGATCTTTATGCTACGCTTATCTATAAGAGTATGTCCATCACACCATTCTCCTAATGATATGATCTTGTTGTTAATAACATCTCAATGTTCATGATCGAGAAACCACGATCATCTATTAACCAACAAGCTAGTATTATAAAGAGGCTTTACTAGGGACTCTAATTTAGTTTACAAATCACACAAGTATTAATGTTTCCGGTTAATACCATTATAGCATGAATGTAAACATTTATCATAAACACAAAGATATAATAATAACCACTTTTATTATTGCCTCTAGGGCATATCTCCAACAGTCTCCCACTTGCACTAGAGTCAACTAATCTAGATTACATGGTAATATACCGAACACCCATGGCGGTTTGGTGCTGGTCATGTTTTGCCCTCGGGAGAGGTTTAGTCAACGGATCCGCCACTTTCAGATCTGTGTGTACTTTGCAAATCTTTATGTCACCATCTTGGACATGCTCTCGAATAGCATGAAAATGTAGCTTGATGTACTCCAGCTTCTTGTGTGACCTTGGTTCTTGTGCATTGGCTATGGCGCCCATGTTATCACAATAGATAGACATTGGGTCCAGCGCACTAGGAACCACACCGAGCTCTGTAATGAACTCCTTCATCCATATCGCCTCTTGTGAAGCCTCCGAAGCAGCTATGTATTCCGATGCAATTGAAGATCTCGCCACAACACTTTGCTTTGCACTCCTCCAGCTAACTGCTGCACCATTCAAAGTAAATATGTATCCAGATTGAGATTTAGAATCATCCGGATCGGTGTTCCAACTAGCATCGGTGTAACCATTAACAACGAGCTATTCATCACCTCCATAAGAAAGAACCATATCCTTAGTTTTTCTCAAGTACTTAAGGATGTTTTTGACCGTTGTCCAATGATCCACTCCTGGATCACTTTGATATCTGCTAGTCAAACTAACAGCATATGCAATGTCAGGTCTAGTACATAGCATGGCATACATAAGAGATCCTATGGCTGAGGCATAGGGAGTCTTACTCATCCTTTCTCTATCTTCTATCGTTGCAGGACTTTGAGTTTTACTCAAGGTCATATTGGGCAACATGGGCAAGAACCCTTTCTTGCTATCTTCCATTCCAAACCTCTTTAGAACTTTGTCCAAACATGTACTCTGGGACAATGATATTAGGCCTCTCGATCTATCTCTATAAATCTTTATGCCTAATATGTAAGCTGCTTCGCCAAGATCTTTCATTGAAAAAAATTTATTCAAATAATCCTTGACACTGTTAAGAAGGTCTACATCATTCCCAATCAACAATATGTCATCTACATATAGTATTAGGAATGCTACAGAGCTCCCACTCACTTTCTTGTAAATACAAGTTTCTCCATAAGTATGTATAAAACCAAAGATTTTTATTACCTTATCAGAACGTTGATTCCAACTTCAGGATGCTTGCTTCAATCCATAAATGGACAGTTGAAGCTTACATACCTTGTTAGCATCTTTAGGATCGACAAAACCTTTGGGTTGCATCATATACAACTCTTCATCAATGTCTCCATTGAGGAATGCTCTTTTGACATCCATCTTCCATATCTCATAATCATAATATGCAGCGATTTCTAACATAATCCTCACAAACTTAGGTTCGCTACTGGTGAGAAAGTCTCATCGTAGTCAATTCCTTGAATTTGTCGAAACCCTTTTGCGACAAGTCGAGCTTTATAGATAGTAACATTACCATCAGCATCTGTTTTCTTCTTAAAAATCCATTTATTCTCGACAGCCTTCCGGCCATCCGGTAAGTCCACCAAAGTCCATACTTGGTTTTTGTACATGGATCCAATCTCAGATTTCATGGCTTCTTGCCATTTATTGGAATCTGGGCTCATCATCGCTTCCTCATATGTCGCAGGGTCATCGGTGTTGTCCACCAACATGACACTCATAACGGGATCATACCAATCGGGAGTGGTACGAGTCCTCGTCGACCTGCGAGGTTCCGTAGCAACTTCAACCGAAGTTTCATGATCAACATCATTAGCTTCCTCTCTTATTTTTGTAGGCACCACAGGAACTACTTCCGGTGCTGCGCTACTTGCAAGTTCGAGAGAAGGTTCAACAACCTCGTCGAGTTCTACTTTCCTTCCAGTCACTTCTTTCGAGAGAAATTCCTTCTCTAGAAAGGATCCATTCTTGGCAACAAAGATTTTGCCTTCGGATCTATGATAGAAGGTATACCCAATAGTTTCCTTCGGGTATCCTACAAAAACGCATTTTTCCGCTTTGGGTTCAAGCTTGTCGGGCTGTAACTTCTTTACACAAGCTTCTCAACCCCAAACTTTAAGGAACGACAATTTAGGTTTCTTCCCAAACCATAATTCTTCGTTTCAACGGATTTAGATGGTGCCCTATTTAAAGTGAATGCGGTTGTTTCTAATGCATAACCCCAAAATGATAGCTGTAAATCTGTAAGTGACATCATAGAACGAACCATATCTAAGAGAGTTCAATAACGACGTTCGGACACACCATTACGCTGTGGTGTTTCCGGCGGTGTCAATTGTGAAAGTATTCCGCATTTCTTCAAATGCTCGCCAAACTCGTAACTTAGATATTCACCTCCACGATCAGATCGTAGAAATTTAATCTTCTTGTTACGCTGATTCTTTACCTCACTTTGAAATTCCTTAAACTTCTCGAAAGTTTCGGACTTATGTTTCATGAAATAGATATACCCATATCTACTCAAGTCATCCTTGAAGGTAAGAACATACCGATAACCACCGCGTGATGCTACACTCATTGGGCCACACACATCGGTATGTATGATTTCTAACAAGTCCGTAGCTCGCTCCATCATACAAGAAAATGGAGTCTTAGTCATTTTACCCATCAGACATGCTTCGCATCTCTCAAGTGATTCGAAATCAAGTTATTCAAGAAGTCCATCGGAATGGAGTTTCTTCATAGGCTTCACTCCAATATGACCAAGACGACAGTGCCACATATAGGTCGAGTTATCGCTCAATTTCAAACGTTTAGCTTCAATGTTATTAATGTGTGTATTTCCACTATCCAGATTCAATAAAAATAGACCATCTATCAAAGTTGCATGTGCATAAAACATATTACTCATATAAATCGAACAACCATTATTCTCAGACTTAAACAAATAACCGTCTCGCAATAAACATGATCCAGATATAATGTTCATGCTCAACGCAGGCACCAAATAACAATTATTTAAGTATAAAACTAATCCCGATGGTAGATGAAGAGGTAGCATGCCGACCGCGATCACATCAACATTTGATCCATTTCCAACGCGGATCGTCACCTCGTTCTTCGCTAGCTTCCGTTTATTCTGCAGCACCTGTTTCAAGTTACAAATAAGAGCAACCGAACCAGTATAAAATACCCAGGCACTACTACGAGTACTAGTGAGATACACATCAATAACATGTATAATGGATATACCTTTCTTCTTGATGTTGTCGTTCTTCAAATCCTCCAAGTACTTTGGGAAATTCCGCTTCCAGTGACCTTCTCCCTTGTAGTAAAAGCACTCAGTATTAGCCTTAGGCCCAGCCTTGGTCTTCTTTGCCGGCACGGTAACTTTCTTACCGCCATTCTTGAAGTTTCCCTTTTTCTTAGACTTGCCTTGCTTCTTGAATTTGGTGGTCTTATTGACCAACAACACTTGGTGCTCTTTCTTGATCTCCACTTCTGCATATTTTAACATGGAGAAGAATTCTGGCAACGACTTGTCATGTTTTGCATATTGTAGTTCATCACAAAGTTCTTGTAACTTGGTGGTAGTGATTGGAGGACAAGATGAATCCCCAAAGCATTAGGAATCACTATACCTAAGCTTTGAAACTTGCTTGCGTGCCCAGACATCTTAAGCACGTGCTCACTGACGGAGCTGCCCTCTTCCATCTTGCAGTTAAAGAACTTTTCAGAAGCCTCATAACTCTCAACTGCCGCGTGAGCCTCAAAAATCATTTTGAGTTCACGGACAATATCATGTGGGTCATGGTTCTCAAACCTTTTCTGAAGCTCCGATTCCAAACCATACAAGATAGCACATTGAACTGTGGAGTACTGATTCTTCAAGCGAGGAAAACATTCTTTACCTCATCGGTAGCAATAGCTGCAGGCGGGTCACCCAGCGGTGCATCCAGCACATAGGTCAAATTACCAGCATTGAGGACAATCCTCAAATTGCGGAACCAATCCGTGAAGTTGCTTCCATTGTTTTTCAACTTTTCTTTCTCTAGGAATGCATTAAAATTGATGGTAGGGGCCGCCATTGATCTACAACATATTTGCAATAGTTTAGACTAAGTTTATGACAAATTGAGTTCTTATTAATAGTTAAATTAATCTAGGTGAACTCCCACTCAAAACAATATCCCTCAAATTGTTTTCGTGATCACACGAACCAAATCCACCACATCAAAACCGATCATCACGAGAGTTGATGTAGCTTCAATAGCGAACAATCAACATGTTCATCATATCTACTATATGACTCATGCTTTACCTTTCGGTGATCCGTGTTCCGAGACCATGTCTGTACATGCTAGGCTCGTCAAGATCAAACCTTAGCTTCCGCATGAGCAAATCTGGCTTGCTCACGTTGTATACACTCGCAGAATCTAACACACACGATCATCACGTGGTGCTTCGAAACAACGAGCTTTAGCAACGGTGCTTACTAAGGGTGAACACTTTAAAACTTGAAATTTTGTCATGAGGGATCATCTTATAATGCTACCGTCGCGAACTAAGCAATACAAGATGCATAAAAGGAACATCACATGCAATTCATAATATGTGATTTGATATGGCCTTTCTTCTTGTGCTTCCGATATCCATCTTCAAGCACGAACATGATCTCCATCATCACCGGTATGGCGTCAAGGTCAATGGCGCCGTTTCATGGTTGCCATCCACCAGTTTAAACTATTACAACTACTTTGTATAGACACGCAGGTCTTAACAGAATTTAAAAGACAACCATATGGCTCCTATCGGTTGCCAACTTACAATAAGGAACTTTGCATACATCATATATAATCACAATCATGGCCATATCACATCACAGCACACCCCTGCAAAACAAAGTTAGACGCCTCTAATTTTCTTTGCATATTTTACGTGGTTTTGGGCTTTCAATAAGTGTCGTTCTTACTTACGAACAAGAACCACAATGTTGATGCTTGAACTATCAAGTGCCCATTGTAAATTGAATCTATACTATGATGGGAGAGACAGACACCCGCAAAGCCACTTGTGCAATACAAGTTGCATGTTGAGCGTGGAGCAAGTCTCATGAACGATGTCATGTAAGGTTAGCCTGGGCCGCTTCATCCCATCATACCGCAAGATGCAAATTACACAAAAAGCAATTGATAATAAAAGCACCACCGCCCACAATGACCATTGTGTTCTACTCGTGCAACAGATCTACATATAGACACGACTCTGATACCACTGTAGGGGTTCATAGCATGGAAAACAAAAAATTTCTACCGCATGCACACAAACAAGCCAAGATCTATCTACTAGATTGTAGCAACGAGTCGATAGAAGCATTCACCCTCAAAGATTCCAAAGCGGTTATTGAGAGCAGATTCTCGTGGGTGATATAGTCGTACACTTGCCAATCTCAAGATCGCGTAGACGATCCTTCCGGCGCTGCGTTCCGGCAGCGCTTCTGCAGTCGGTCACACGTTCGGTACTCGATGAAGACCTTCCTCTCCCTTGTTCCAGCGGGCAGTGGAGGTTTTAGTTCTCCCCTCGTGACTCCGGCTGCACGACGGCGTGGTGTCAGAAGTAGAGGGAAGATCCCGCAGGGCTTCGCCTAAGCCGGATGCGAGTTATGGTGGATTAGGGTTTTCCCAGAGATCTAGGGTTTAGAAGTTCGGGAGGAGGGTGAGGTGTCGGCGGCGGCTAGGGCGGCGGAGACGAACCAGCGGCGGCGTGAGGCGGCGACTTGGGAACGGCGGCGGCGCGGGTGTGTGGGGAAGGCTTGGATCTTGTGGTGTTGGGGCAGCCCTCCCCCTCTATTTATGAGAGGGAGGGGCAGCCTTGGGAGGGGTGGGTTTGAATCCAAACCCAAACCCAAGTTGGTTTGAGAGGACTTGTTTCTTCTCCCACTAAGAAACCATTGTTCCAGTTTGACTTTTCAAACTTCCCGTTTGACTTTCAATTAGAGCTTTATTTCTCTCTTGCAAATGCCAACACCAAGTGACCTAGGATATGATCCAATCATTCCACATATCCATGACACATTCATGGACCATTCCCCTTCCGATCCGGTGAATCTTCTAGACCCTTCTAGAACCTCTCCGATGAAATCATCGGAAACTTTCCCGAACTCCGAAAACGGACTTTTCTTATATGAATCTTATTCTCCGGACCATTCCGGATCTCCTAGTGATATCCCGGATCCCATCTGAGACTCCAAACAACATTCAGTATCCCTACTAACATTCCATATCTACTAAACAACATCGAATCCTTAAGTGTTTCTCCCTACGGTTCGTGAATTATGCGGACATGGCCGAGACACTTCTCCGATCAATAACCAATAGAGGAATCTAGAAATTCATATGGCTCCCACATATTTCTATGATTACTTTGCGATCGAATGAACCACTTACATACGATACCAATTTCCCTTTGTCTCACGATTGTTTACTTATCCGAGGTTTTGATCGTCGGTATCTCTGCATACCTAGTTCAACCTCGTTACCGATAAGTACTCTTTTCTCGTTCCCGTGATATATGATACCTTGTGATCCAGTCACATACTTGCAAGACAATTGGATGACATTCCACCGAGAGGGCCCAGAGTATATCTATCCATCATATGGATGGACAAATCCCACTCTTGATCCATGTGCCTCAACCCATACTTTCCGAACACTCAATGCCATCTTTATAGCCACCCAGTTACGGTGTGGTGTTTGATGTCATCAAAGCATCCTTCTGGTGATGGTGATTAGCATGATCTCATGGTCGAAGGAATTAGGTTACTATGTATCAGAAAGCTTATAGCAAACGAACTATTAAAATGACTTGATCTTTAGGCTACGCTTATCTATTGGAGTATGTCCATCACACCATTCTCCTAATGATATGATCTTGTTGTTAATAACATCTCAATGTTCATCATAGAGGTACCACAATCATCTATTAACCAACAAGCTAGTATTATAAAGAGGCTTTACTAGGGACTCTAATTTAGTTTACAAATCACACAAGTATTAATGTTTCCGGTTAATACCATTATAGCATTAATGTAAACATTTATCATAAACACAAAGATATAATAATAACCACTTTTATTATTGCCTCTAGGGCATATCTCCAACATATACCGGGGGCACCTACCACTCCGGCCTCGGATTCACGGCGGGCGGGTGGACTTGTGGGCACCGCAGGCGAGGATGGTCTCCCCGGCACTGTAGCGCATCACGCCTATGATAGTACGGTTCGCCCACCACAGACGGCGGCCGACTTCATTGTGGTTCACCAGGGGCAGGCCATCACCATCGTACCTGGCGAGATCCCTTTCCCGCCGGTTAGCGAAGAAGGCATTCCAGGTGTCCTAGTTGTCGGGATCCCACTGGGGATCCATCTGCTGCTCCGGCGTGATGTCGTGGTAGAAGTGGTTCGTGATGGCCGCCTGTCGGGCGGAGCCTTGAGGCACGGGAGGGACAGGAACACGTCCAACACTCAGCATCCAGCCGACGGGTATCCGGTAGCCTGGTGGGCAAGGGTAGCTTGAGGCGCACAGCGCCTCCTTCTCCTCAAGGGTCAGAATGGCCTAGTAGGCGCTGTCCATTTCTGTGAGAGAGGAAGGTGTGGATGTGTGCATAACCATGGTGCGGTCGGCCTATATATAGATGTAAAGGGCGGGAAAACATGGCGGGATGCGGTGGGAAATGGCGGAAAATATCTTTAGTCCCTGTCAGTGGCTACAACCGGGACTAAAAGCTCGGTTCAGAGGAAAGAGCGGAAAAACTTGGCGGGAAGCGGTGAGAAATGGCGGGAAAAATCTTTAGTCCCTGATAGTGGATACAACCGGGACTAAAGCTTATTCAGAAAATGGATTTGGATTAATTATTCAAATTCAAGAACTTTTCATGTTGAAAGTTTAGTGAGATTCAAAAATATGCAAAAAAATAATAGTTAATGCATTTTTAAATTGATAATGGCAAAATGGTTAATAATTTGAATATTTAAAATAATTATTTGATAAAACAGAAAATGGATTTGGATTAATTATTCAAATTCAAGAACTTTTCATGTTGAAAGTTTTGTCAAATTCAAAAATATGCAAAAAATAATAGTTAATGCATTTTTAAATTGATAATGGCAAAATGGTTAATAATTTGACTATTTAAAATAATTATTTGATAAAATAGAAAATGTATTTGGATTAATTATTCAAATTCAAGAACTTTTCATGTTGAATTTTTTATCAAATTCACAAGTATGCAAAAAAGTATAATTTAAATGTTTTAAATGATATTTTTGAAAATTTGAAAAAGAAGCACACGCGCTGGGGTTTTTGGCCCAGCGCGCGCAAATTTGAGCCTTTAGTCCCGACCCAGTTTACCAGCGGGGACTAAAGGTCTGGCCCCAGTGCGCGAAAAACGAAACGCCCCCCCACCCCCTCAAGTCCTGGTCCGTGGCACCAACCAGGACTAGAGACCCCCTTTAGTCCCGCCTGGTGCCACGAACCGGGACTAGAGGGTGGTATAAATGTAGCCCTTCCCCCCGGTGCGTTCCACGCACCGGGAGAAGAGGAGGCCAGCAGACGAGCACGACGCCGCCAGGCTGCCCCCGCGAGAATCGACGAGGAAACCGCCGGCCTGCCGCCCACCGCCGAGCCTGCCGAGCCCCGCTTCCGCGCCCTTGCCGCCTCTCCCCGCGCGCGCCCCGAGCTCGAACGGCCGCGCGCACCACCGCAGCGCCGCCACTCCGACGAAGCAGCAGCGCCGAGCGAGGCTCTCCCCGCCGCCACCTCCCGCGCGCCCGCGCCTGCCGCCAGCGTCACCGCCGACCGCCGGCGCGCCACCGCCGGTGAGTTAGGGTTAGGTTAGGATTAGTATTATAGTTATGATTTTTAATTTAATTAGGATTATATGTATAATTAGGTTAGGTTTGGATTAGGGTTAGGTTATAATTAGGATTAGTTTTAATTTAACCATTAGGATTATATGTATATAGTGTATTTAGTTTATTTTTAATTATAATTAGGATTAATTTTAATTTAACCATTAGGATTATATTTATATAGTGTATTTATGTATATAGTGTATTTCGTTTATTTTTAATTATAATTAGGATTAGTTTTAATTTAACCATTAGGATTATATGTATATAGTGTATTTATGTATATAGCGCCACCGCGGCCGCCGCCACCGCACCTCCGGGTTTAGGGTTTAGGGTGGTGACCGGAGTTAGGGTTAGGGTGGTGGTTCTCGGGGGAAGCCGCTTAGTCGCCCGCCTCTCCCGCGTCCACCATCACCGGCCACCGCCACCGCACCTCGGGGTTTAGGGTTTAGGGTTTAGGGTGGTGACCGGAGTTAGGGTTAGGGTGGTGGTTCTCGCGGGAAGCCTCTTAGTCGCCCGCCTCTCCCGCGGACACCATCACCGGCCACCGCCACCGCACCTTCGCGTTTAGGGTTTAGGATGGTGACCGGAGTTAGGGTTAGGGTGGCGGTTCTCGCGGGAAGCCGCTTAGTCGCCCACCTCTCCGGGTTTAGGGTTTAGGTTTTATTTGTTAAGTTCAAATAAATATTGTGTGCATTTTGCAGGAACTATGGATTCGCCTAGTCCAGTCCGCAGAGACCTAGATTCGGAACACTTGCTCGAGGATATGATTCATGATGCCGATGAGGGATCTCCCTCAAGGTATCTGAACTCATCCGGTGAGGGAGAGGAGACCAAAAAACAAGAGGAAGAAGCCCATGGACGCGTAACGCAGACCGACGAGGTATATATATATGATGTCCGATGATCGTCACTAGATGTACCTAGTTGTATATATATAATGTTGACGAATGTTTCTTCTCTTAGGCCTCTACATCGAGCAAGAAAACCAAGCGCGGCCGAGCCAAAAAGTTTCCCCTAGGTACTGTTTATAAAATTAAGAGGTTTCAGGAGACGGCGAACCATTGGAACCAAAGAAAACAAAACAACTATTTGTACAACAATGCAGAGTTGTTGCTAGAGATCGCACCCCGATCACTGTTCGGGAGTGGAATAAGCCCAAAGAGGCGGAATGGAGTGATGTGTATATCGACGATAGGTTCAAAGATGAACTTTTTAATGACCTAATGGGACATTTCAAGCTGCCAGAATGTGACACTGAGGACGAGACTGCTGAAATGAGAAAGAAAGTCAAGCAGTTCGCACTAAAAAAGATGGCCGGACTATTCAAGAACTGGAAGAAGTCATTATGGCAAAAATATCAGAAGGACAAGAAAACCCCATTATACGAAGGCTATCTAGCGAAGCAGCAGCCTTACTGGGATGCATTTGTGTTGTATAGGAGGTCAGGAGTTGCAGAGGAAAAGTCCGAAAAAACAAGATAAATGCTGCGAAGAAGAAATATCACCATAACTTGGGGCCAGGGGGCTACGCGGCTTCCATGCCTAAGTGGGATGCAAAAGAGAAAGAGCTGCATAATAAAGGGATCATTCCAGAACCAATTCGCGAAGAATGGGATTTGAGGGCAAGAAATTGGTTCCTTGGGCATGGGAGTACATATGACGAACTTACAGGGGACCTTGTTTGCAGTGACGGGATAAAGGTACCCAGGAATTCATGGCTAAAAGTGATCAAGGATATTAAAGATGGAATAAAACAGTTTCATCCCGATAGAGAGAATGACTTGCTGACCTTGGTCCTCGGGAATCGCGAACATACAGGATGACTCCGAGGCCTTGACAGGAGTTTCACGTCGGAGACTAGGTTTCCTAAGGACCAAGGTACCTATAGAAGCCGAGCAAGAGAAAAGCAACGATGGGAGGAGGAGGAGGCAGACAAGTTCACGCAGCTGCTAGGAAGACTTGACAAGCAGCAGCAGCAGATCGACGAACTTAGAGGAATAGCGTGCTTGTAGCAAGATCCTCCACTCGATATTACCGCCAACCCATCTCAGCGGAGAAGCAACATCGCTAAATCGGAGGTCCCGTCTAATGATGCATCCTATACTACAGATGGCGGTCCAGGCTACCCTGTGGATGGAATTAAGGAGCAGATACCTTGTGAGCTCCATAAAAATTGAAGAACGTATCTGTGAAGGTGGCGGTCGTATTGGCTTTGCCTTGTCCGCCTGACGCACGTTGGCATGGCCGTGAGATTCCACCTAGCTATGCTAAAGTCGGGGTGGATCAAATCGTAAAGGAGTAGGAGTCAATGGAGCTTGACATCCCTAGACTTGAAGGTGAGTTACCACTAGGAGAAGTACTTGGTGGAATCATTCTCTGGGAAAAGAATAACATACGGTTTACAGGCTCGGCTCCAAGGATAACACTACCGCCTCTGAGTCGTCGCAGGTCTCCTTCACCTCCACCTCCACCTCCATCACCTCCAAGAATCCCACCCCATGATGACTACGACCACCACATCCCGAGTCCATCTCGATCTCCTCCGCAGGCTCAGCAGTCTTCTCCGCCCGCTAAGGACAATAAGCGGAAGCGTGCTCTGTCAGTGAGTACTAAAGGACGCGGCAGCCCAAAATGGAAAATGTTGCCCCTCCCAACAATGCCTCATCAGAATCTTCCCATCGGACCTTATGATCGTACTGATGCGGAATCTGCAGCGATATCAAAGGCCGAAGTGGCGGCGCATTTTGAGAAGAAGAAACCCGAGCCTGCTCCGGTATACACCGAGAAGCAAAAGTCATATGCACTTGATTTTCTGAACACACCATCGCAATATGAGTTGCACCATAAGCCAGATGACTATCTACGCATACTTCAGAAAGAAGTGGCGAAGAGCAAATCAAGTTCAAGCGGTAAAAAATCAGCAAGCACAGGTGCAAGCAGGACAAAAAATGCAATCAGTAAAAAAATCAGACGTTCCCCTTCTCGGACAACATGCAAAACAAACGATCGCACCCCTCAAGGTGGTTTCACAAAACGTTCCACTCCTCGCACAACAGCCACTTGATATGTCAATAGCTGCGGAGTTGGCGGCGAGCTTGGAAATTAAACATGATGAACTGTTAGGCCCCCAACTCGACCATCTACCCAAGATGCCACTAGCCCCTAAATATGTCGCAGGTGAGGATTTGGTCAGCAGAGAGAGGCTGAGAGAACTGCTAACACAAATGCGGAATCTCCATCAATGGTACTCGGCGGTTATGAAGCAGGGGGAATAATGATCGTAGCCAAAGTCCCATGTGAGTACTACTTCAGACCCGAAGAGGTACATATTGAGTTTCCAGAACTATTCCAGTTATACCATCTCGACGCCTTGGGCAAATCCATCCTCAGCTGCTATTGTCTATAAGTTGTTGAATTCATTGTCTACATGTTCAGTTTTCAGTTGTTCAGTTCGGAACATGTGATTATCCTTATTATACAGAATTAAGATCCTAGAATATAAAAGAAAAAGAATCTACAATATTGGGTTCATTGACCCAGATAAAGTGCATATAGCCACGCTAACGAATAACCCCGAGGAGACGGAGGAAAACCTTCTAAGGTTTCTAATGGAGCAAAATTTCTCTGACCACATACTGTTTCCTTACAATTTCAGGTGAAGGTCTTACTCTGTTGTACACATTCACTTTTGATTAGTCGATGCTAATAAGTGTAACTGATGTATATATAAATGTTTGCAGCTTCCACTGGGTTCTTCTAGACATTCAACTTGATAAGGGAAGAGTTGATGTCATGGACCCATCAAAGAGAAACCTGGAAGATTTCCACAGCATGCAGGACATGCTCCAGAAGTAAGTTTCACGCTATATCGGTATCTTTCGTTGATTTACCGAGATATCAGGTAATGAATAACGCATTCATTTATTTTCTTCGTCGGGCAGGGTTTGGATCCGGTTCAAGCGCGAGGTTATGAGTGTATTTAGTGAGAAGCTGACTTTTAAGGCGGTCTTGGTAAGTAGCACGTGATATGTCCACGCATCTCTTTACTTCTAGTTTCAATACAATAATGATGCTCTAGATTATTATTTTGATTGAATTCTATTCTCGTAAAGTGTGCGAGGCAGCCACAGGGGTCGAATCTATGTGTATTCTACGTTTGTGAGTTCATTCGCACGTTTACCACTGAACACAACGATTGTATAGTCACGTAAGCAATGCATTCACACCATCATTTTATTGCCGTCACCTTTTGTTATCATGATTGATACATATTGATCTCCTTTTTCTTATATATAGTTCGAGAGAATGCGGGATCAACTACTACCAGAGCAACGTGTACTAGCAATTGCGGAGGAGCTGGCGGGATTTATTTTCAAAGAGATCGTAGACGATGCCGGAGAATTTAGTGTGAATAGGCGCTACTGATCTCCATGTAATCGAACTATTTTGTGCTCTAGTCCCGGTATTCTGTGATCTCCATGTAACTATGTAAATTGTATATATTTGTATGCTCGATTTCGTAATACAAGTTATCTTATATATATATGCAAGAACGTATACGATATGTGGTGGCGTACAAATATTCAAAAACCATTTTGAAATAAAAAATAAATAAATAAAACAATACAAAATGAATTAGAGGCCAAATTGGGTAATTAGTGTCACAAATGTTAAACTAGGGGGCAAAATATAGAATTTACTCTCTCGCGAATCCCTCACTTGACCAATGCACGTTCGGTCGATTGCTTAGATAGCACAGTCGATCGATTCATCCTCTCGAACACTTGCCGTATTGACTCGACCGGATGCACACGGGCATGCTGAATAGCCAGTGTAACAACAACTAAGATTGCTTTTCCAAGATTCTCAAACCTTTTCGTGCTTTGATTTTGCTTCTACAATACTATCTTGATTTTTTTCGTGTGACTGACCGGTTTTGTGTGCTTGGTCTTTGTAAGATTGATAGTATAAAGCAGAGCAAGTGCCTCTTTTTTAGCGCTTGCTAGTCGTCGGCCACATACATAGACCAATAGCCGCTGGTTCATGCTGCAAAAAAAATTTGTACTAATTTTTAGGTACTTCTGAATAAATTATAACTGCACTTGTGTAAGTTCTCTTTCGTCGTGATTATGGATTATAATTTACACATTTTGGGTAAAATGTTACATGTTTTTATAATTTGATCTTTTATTTAAATCCGTGTTTGCAGAAAGCAACAAACACTGAGTAATTAAGTCCTATGTCTGCCCTTCCTTGTGTTAAGTCTAGCGTTTTATTGAACAATTAAATAAACTATGATTTTACTCAACTTGTGCCCAACACTTTATTGAACGAGTTCATCACATGGGCGTTAAGCAACTATAAACTCATCACAACACCAGGGTGCTACTAAAATAGAAATGCTCGTAAAGTCAATAATTATTCATTTTGTATTCCTTTTTTCCCTACTTATTATATCATATAGCGATAGTTATAGTTTAATTTTTCCTACGCTGCTTCAACAATCCAATTGAGAGTCCTGTGAAAAACTAGGTCTTGCGAGAGTTCACATACATACTTAATGACAACAAACAATATTAATATACAAGTGCCTAGTTTTTTAATTATGTTCTCACTACAAGTCTAATCACGTTTCCTCATCATTGAAAGGGGACCATACAGGATCCCATGAATTTTTTTATCTCTCTTTATTACCAATAAAGAACTTAATAACCTATTCACACAGGATCCTTTTGGCTATCGCTATTGGATGTTTTCTTGCACAACCACTAATATATTGACACATCGTCACAACATGTGATGACCTGGATTCCTCAAGAATGGCCTAAATTTAAGTCAACAACTAAATCATTGACAAACGAGCAATACCATATGCCATGTCATGTTAATTAAAGCAACCTAGACTAATTTGTTGAACAATGCTCTAAGACATGTTACATTTTCTTAATTTAGTAAAGTCCAAACTTAGGCAGTAACACGTACAACTGTATGATTATTTTAGTAAAATTTAATATAAATGGAACTAGATCGAAGTTTATAGAAGAAAAACTTATCAGATCTAGGTATCGTCTTTGGGGTAGACTAGTAGATGCATGAACATAAATTTCCCCACAAGGTTCATGTATACCCTTTAGGTAAGATATAAGTTTAAAATATTATAATTATATATATAATTCATATATGACACGCCTAAGGATAGGACATAATCCAAGAACCATATGAAATTTCTATATATGAAATAGAATGATCTATTTTAATTAAAGTTGCAACATGATCTTGGATCTTATGAAAAACTAAACCTTTTATCTCTTGCATGTACCCTCTCACTCTATCTATCTATCTATATCTCTCGAATTTCTAAAAAAAAACTAGTATATTTTCACAATTTTTGCACTTCTGCATTCTATGATTTTTCTCAATAGATAGGATTAACAAGCCATGTAATATCAATTCAAAGCGTTAATGTATTTTTAGTGTCCTATATATTTCTAAAAGAGGGCGTGGAATATTTTCTTATCTTTGTACAAGAAACCATGCATGTTACTCTCATAAGATTGTTTACCTCATTCAAAAATGAATGACATATATCACTAGGTTTGATAAAGGCTAATAACCACATCTAAGAAAATAACAACTTCCACATCACAAATTCACAAACATTTATTACAACAAAAAATACAATAGTCATTCTCCGTGCACACAAACTAGTAATGTATATGGACAATGGGGTATATCCTAGATGAGCATCAAGCGTTGAGCCCAACTAGTAACGAATATAAGTGGAGTTACAAGGCATAGTTGCCTGACCTAACCGTCACTTTCTCCATGTATAAAACGGGCTTGACAGGATCTAGCAATCTTCTGCCCGGTGCTTTTCTCCTACATGTGTAGATACCGGTAGAGGCGTTACACGTGTGACGCTGAAGACGAAGGAGTTTGTGGGTGGAGCTGGAGGAGCTTCTCATAGGACCGACCAGCACTGCCTCGACGTATTATATCAAGTTCCGCATCTGTTCGTCTAGTGGTAATCTCGTGGCCTTCTATCTCAGCTAGATCTTGAGAGTTGCGCGTTTTTTTTTGTTTATCTCTGCGTGGCCCAGCAAATATCAATGGACCATGGTGCTAGCAGCTTGTTGCTCTTCATTTTGAAACCTAATCATTATATTTTTTAGGATTTGAGCAACTACTTTCTAGCACCCTTTTATAATATTCTAAATACTTATTAATGTAAGACCTTTTAGATATTTTAAAGTGAACAAGATACACTTCAAAATAAGTGAACCTATACACTAAAACACGTCTACATACATGTGTTTTATAAAAAAGGCTAAAAGGTCTTACATTATTGGACGGATGAAGTATGTTTTTACCTTGTCAACAAGACACTAACTTTTTTAGCATGAAGTTGAGTTATGCCATTTACTTTCTTAGGATAGCACCACATGTTATCTTCACAAAACTATCTAAACACGTTCTTGAAAGATTACCCAATTTCCAAGTTTACCAAGAAAACAACATAATTAGTTTTAATAAAAGGATTATCGTGGTCTACCGTAATGGTGATCTTTATTTTTGTCATATGGTGGGCAAAAGTAGACCGTGGTGGCTCACGGAACAACGACCACCATGAGTGAATGATGATTTTATATGAAAAACCAATAAGAGAATAGTGAGCTCTTTCATCAGTCACTTCACCGACGTCGGACCTAATCAGGGGAAAGCTCCCATAAATATAACCTTACAGATCAACTTATACCACCACATCGAAATAGAAAGGAAGGAGTCTAAAAAAGGCTTATATTATGGAACGAAGGTACTCCCCCATCTTAAAATAGATGTCAAAAACTTGTAAAAATTTGAACGTATTTATATACTAAATAGTATCTAGGTATATATCCAAATTCAGATAAATTTGCGACATCTATTTTGAGACAGAGATAATAGTACATTTCATGCCTTGTTCAGCCAGCATATCAATGGATCGTGGTGCTAGCAGCTAGGGACTAAAGCCCCTTATCAACCGGGACGCATGGCCCTGTTTGTACTAGTTCCATCTCCATTGGAGAGACGCAGACGGTTCGCGCGTGTTCGTATGGGTGCGCGCGGACTGCGCGGCGGCCAGGCGGTACGACCCATCCGGATTATTTTGGGCGGACCGACCCATTCGTGACCCAGGTCTGAGTGACGAATGGGTCTGCCCGGACAGACGCGACACAGGCTGACCCAGATACAGACGCACATTCTTCTTTTAGGCTGGCCTGCGTTCGTTTGGGTCGCGCTGCTGTGCGCGGTCGACCGGACAGACCGAACCATAGACCCAAATCATCCGTGATATGACCCAAGCCCCCTTAGGTGACTTCTCTAACTTCCAATAATTAGTACTGTAACCATACCAGACCACCCCCAGTCAAACTATTGGATACTAAATAGTACTGTTAGTACTTCCAGAACACCAAGGGCCGATGTTGCCTCCAGGTCCTCCATCATCCACCCTTTTATAAACCCCTCATGTGCTCCATTTTCCGTCATCACTTTCTCCATTCTTGTTTGCTACCCTTTCCTGTTCTTGGCGTGCATTTATGTTCTTTTGAACAAGCTTTTTCTTTCGTGTTCTTATTCGTGAGATCGGATAACGTTTGAAGAAAAGATTTAGTTTCGGTGGTTTATGCACACCCTCGTCAACTGCCATCTGCTGTTTCTCTCTTCCAAAGCCAGTTTGTTGCACCAGGCGGCGCCATGTCAACGGCCCAGAGCCCAGCGACCGCGGTGGCGGCGGCGGCGGCGGTAGAGAAGAGCAAGCACTGGGCTCCGCACGGACCGGCGCTGACGGCCTGTCTCGTCACCATCAACCTGCTCATGATCCTCCTCATCTTCTTCTACTTTTGGCGGTTCTTCTCCGGGAAGCGAGGGCCGTCCTCTCTCGGCGGCGCAGACGAGGAGGCACCGTCTTCATCGGCTGACACTTCCCCGGCGACCTCGCCCAGAGCTTCGAGGCGCCTGACGGACCCCAACCAGCTGCCCGTCTCCGTGTACGACTCGAGCAGCGACGACGTCACCGGCGGCAAGGCCGACTGCGCCGTGTGCATCGTGGAGTTCCACGACGGAGACCTGGCCCGGCTCCTCCCGCGCTGCGGGCACCGGTTCCACGCGGCGTGCGTCGACGCGTGGCTGCGGCTCCACTCCACGTGCCCGCTCTGCCGCGCCGACGTCGTCGCCCCGTCGCCAGCCGCCGCCGAGCCCAAGAACGACGACCCCAAGGACGACGGCGGCGTGGAGTGCCCGGTGTGAGCTCGGCAGATTGAGATCCACGGAATGCAGAGGAGAGGAGGAGCGCGTAACGGCGGAACGGAAGGCGACAAGATTCTTTCCGATCGGCGTCGCTATCCTCGCGCAAAAGTCGGCGAGGTACACGGTTGGCCTCGTCGAGTCTCCTGTTTTCTCGTGTTGATCCTTTATATTTTTATTTTCAGTTTTTCCCGTTTGGGATCCTTGAGGTAGTACATATTTAGATCAGTCTTCTCTTATATTTGATGTGGTATGATTGGAATTAGGTAGTACTATATATTTGATGGAGCATTAGACCTTTGCGTCTCTGCGAGTGACAGAATTAGTAAGATTGAATGTAAATAATTAGTAGTAATGAAAATCTTCATTGGCGTTTGTTGGGTGATTTTCTGGACCCTGTGTATTTCTAAGAACAATCTGGACCATGTGTCCCTTCACTTGCCATATCCATAGTCGCGACCGACGGGAAGTAATAAATCACTCAAGCTAATAGGAGTATTCCAATGATGGTCGCATGTTGCATGGTGCTTGAAAACACAGAGGGTAATTACAAGGTTCAAGAAATCTGTTGGTAGGGGAAATTAGTTTTATGCTAACATTCCGGATCGCTTCGGTGTGGTCGATTTCTTTCTGTTTTTTTTTTTTTTGCCGTTTGTATCTCGATGTCTTGATTACTTTTCCCTCACATTGTTGCAAATAGCAGGCATAGCTAGTATCATCCTACTATCAGTATATTTTGCTAGAGAAAAAAACGATGTTGTGGTAGTATATGGAGGGTTTTTTCCTGAGAGGTAACATCGTAGATTCTAGGTACGTGGTCTTATTCATTACTTCCTTCGCATCAAATTTATTTATCGTAGTGGACAAAATGTTATCTAAAATCTGTGGTCAATAAACCTGCGACAAATTTTGGTTCAAGGGGGTAATATGAGACAAAATTTGAGCAATTGAAAACAGAAAAGTAAGCGATCGCTAATGGCAAGTATAACGCAGATCGCATGTTTCGACTCTTATGCATGGGAAAAAGCGGAAACTAATCCAAAGCCCCAACGCAAGCCAGACACTTGTTATCCAACTGATTGAGTCCGATTTTTATGCCGCACAGGCACGGCAAAATTAAACTTAAGCGCCGGACACAGCTTTTCTCGCCGACGCCTATAATTAAGCGCCCCCCAGCAGGCCCAGTTCTTTTGGCGGCTTCTCCCAGAAGCCGCCCTACCCCCAGCTTCCTGGGGAAGCCGGTTCCAAAATTTTGTGAGGCTTTCAAGTTCGTTTAGATTTAACCACTTTGGAAGCCTTGTAAATTTTTTAAACCGGCTTCCCCAGAAAGCTAGGGGTAGGGCGGCTTCTCCGAGAAGCTGCCAAAAGAACTGGGCTTTATATGATGCAACCGCCGCAAGGGCCGGGAACAAAATCCTAGCGCCCATCCCTAAACGTCCGTGTTATACTTGCCCTAAACATATCGCAATAAGCACCACTGACCTTTCCACATATGTACAGTGAATTTTGTGGGAAGTGGGATTATAGGTGCGTGTTCAGCTCCGGGGACATGGATATGCGTGGTCCATGGAGTAGTCACTCGCAGGAGACATCTTTAGTTTCTTCCTGCTCCATCCATCCATGGCCCTCCATGCATGTATAGTGCCATCCGAGCCAGCTGCTCCATCAGGTAACACCTTCCTGGCTTATCACCTCGAGTGTGTGCAAATTAAATCCGTCACGCATCCATCCAAAATAGACAGGAGCGGCGTGCCATGGATCTTAGCACTAGAAAAAAATCATTCCGATGGATCCATGATGATGTCGTCGTCGTCCTGGTCAGTTGTACCGTCCTCGGATCGTACCTGACGGCGACGTGGTACTCCGCCATCGTCTATAAGCTTCCCGTGGTCGCCTCCCGTTCCTTTTCGCTTTTTTTAAGGGGCACGGCGACGAGGACAGGGCGACAGCCGACAGGCCTGCGCGCCAAAAAAGGGCACGAAAGCTACGGCCACATACGCTCACCGTGCACTACTGCACCACCAACTACGCCGTTTGTATTGTCAAAAAAAAAAAAAACTTCGCCGTTTTGTGAGGTTGACGTGTATGTACGGGAGGCAGGCGGTGGCGTATATCTTGGGAGCTTGACGATACTATTTTGGAGCAGAAAGATGCATGGCGAATAGAGTTGCCAAGCGACGTGGATTAATTAGTTTGTGCTAACCAAGCTAATAATGCCATGTGGTTGTACGACCATGTACGGCAGCAGAAGCATCTGGACTAGACGTGGATTAATTAGTTTGTGCCTACTGCGTTAACTATCACGAGGTCTAGAATCTTCGGTCCAGTTTGTACTCCTTGGCGTTTTCGAGCGGGCGCCAGGGAGGTCGCTGGGTCTCCCTCTTCGTGTGCTGCAGTGGTTGTAGTTGCCGGCGGAGGATGCAGACTCAGTGGCTCGACCATAAAGCTCGGGTGTGCCTTCGCGGTGTCGTCAGCGTCTAGCTGCCTCTCCAGATCTCGGTCTGCCGTGGTGGCGAGGGAAGGAAGGAGGGTGGGCATGATGCTGCTGCTGATGCTTGCGATGGACGGGGCCGCCTGTTCCCAGGTGGCGATGTTGTGTTTCCTCCGGCGATCTCCAAGCGGAAGCAAAAAAGCCAACCGCTATCCCTGGCCAAGAGGGTGGCCACGCCGAGCTCGAGAGGCCTCTATGCCTGAGCTACTTCAACCGCCTCCGGCGGCCTTTTCTCTCCCTCCTTGCGGCTCCTAGCATCGACATCGGGCCAAGTGGTTCGTCCCCGGTTCCGACGATGGAGGCCGCGGCTGGAGGCGAGCATCAAGCGGCATGCAGGACTCGATTGCTTTCTGATCTTTCCTGCAGGGTGCAATGTGTAAATTTGAGCGCCCCAGTCGTAACCTTGTTTTCTTTTATGGGCCTTATTGTAATTTGTACTCACCGCTTTGACTAATAGCAGCATCTCGGTCCTTCGGGACCTTTTCCCGTTCAAAAAAAATAACTCAATGTGAACCACCTAAAATCCGTGATCCGTGCATACCATAGTACTCCCACCGTTTTCTCTAAAAAAAAAAGTACTCCCACCGTTTCAGAAATATAAGATATTTTAGCTTTATAAAAGTAAATGTATCTAGACGTTTTTTAATGTATAGGTTCACTCTAAAACTCAAAAAATCTATGCACTAAAAGACGTCTAGATACATTTGATTCACAAAGCTAAAACATCTTATATTTCTAAACGGAGTGAGTACTACGAAACGTGCATTTTAAGGGCCGTTCTTGCCATGTGTGGTGCAGAAGATTGCTGGCATCTAAAAATTCAAACGTGTTCTGCAGTTCAGGTAGGTTCTTATTCTGTTCGGCGTGTTGAGAATGATTCAACTTTTTTGGCCTAGGGTCATGAAACGCAGCACGGGACGCCTTTTTGGCACGCAACAAGACCACTCGCCTCTGTTTCGCCTGGCAGTGACCGTCGTCGCCGTGTTGATATACACATCATATGTGCCTCATGCTTTTTCATGTGTCTTGGATGCCTTCCTTGTGTTGGATGTTGGGTCATTAAGCGATTTTTAGTGAGATTAATTATCAAAATCCGCTTCACATATGCACTAGTAAAGTTAACCACATACATCCAACTAATAAGCACATGCATATCTATATATGGATCAAATACTAGCGGGAACAAAGAGATAAGAAGCACATACGTGTTGACTAGATAGATCACCATCGTTGTAGCAGCATGGTCAACGTTGATGTCGTTAGTGGTATTGTCGAGGTTGTTAGTCGTCGGATTCTTAGAGGAAGTAGATGTATGGCCGGCGAGGAACGGAAAAACAAGGCAAGTAGTTGTACAAAACGCTTCTCAAAAACCTTATCACTCATTTCTCGGTGTAGGATATCGATGGATATAGCTTTGGAGGCCTGCTCTCCTAGACGGCGGGGCACCCAGTAGCCAGGATGGAGAAACCTAGAGAGCAGCGCAATGGCTAGGAACTTAGGCAAGAGAGAGGAACTGGTTCATTCTAGATTTGTTCTATCTCTCCTTTGTAAAGCATAAGAGGTGAGCTGATCAAACCGCCACGCGGTGAAATTCATGGACATGCGTTAAGTATGCACACACATATTTACACATATCCAAACAGTTGGTACAACATGAAAAATTTAGTCTTCTGCAAAATAAATTTCTAACTCAAACTCGAGTATGAAAGGCGAGGAATGTGAGGGCGGCCGACAAAGATGAGTGTGCGTTAAATTCTCTTGTTCTCACTCACTTAATGGGATAGAAAGATCTATCCTTATAAATTGGTTCAACTCTCTCCCAACTAACAATTTAGGACTAAGATCCACTTCTTTTGGCAGCTTTCCTTGAAGCTGGGGAGCATAGCTTCTCAGAGAAGCTACCAAAAGAATTGGACCTAAACTTTGTACTCCAAAGCTCCCAAGCTGCTATACTAGATGGGCCTTTCAGATTTCAAGATTTGCTAGCCTATATGGTTTTTTACATGGGCCGTATCCCATATAAATCTAACAATCTTCCACTAGATCTTTAAAACACATTATAGTGCACATTAGTTTCAAAGAACTATTTAATATACCTATAGTTTAGTGGAGGCTATTAAGTTGAACTTCCATCTAGGCAAAGAACTACACTTGTCTAAAACTAAACAATGGACTAGACTTTGAATTGTCAGTCTTGTGCAGCAACTTCACTCAATATCATTACCATTACTAGGATGATATATCCTATCGTATGCTACCCCTCCGGTGCTTATAAGTCTTGCTCTTCGAACTTTCACGAGCTTATTAGAGATTCACCCAAATATCATACATTGTGAATAGCAGTGTAGCTCATATATGTGTGCTTTTTCAAGACCACCCTATAGGAAAACGTCTTTGCACACGAATAGCCAAACATAACACATCAAGATATTATCAAACTGCCTAACCATAGGCTATACGAGAATTGTATCTACAACTGAGTGTGAGTATTAAAAGTTTATGTCAACTCAATTGCTATGCTTTGTTTTCAAGGTCCTAGATCACGGAATATCCGATCACATATATTGGGTTACTCTCTCGACAACTTACATGGGTCTCAACTTCATCTCTCTCGATGCATTATCTATCAAGTTTCTTGATATTCCTTTCGTAAGAATATCTGACAGATTCTTAGCCGTTTGGACATAATCCAATGCTAGAATTCTTATGTTTTTCAATTTTCTTACAAAATTTGAGTCTTATTTTGTCATGTCTTGAACTCTTCATATTATCCCTTAGAATAGTTCACTTTAAAAATCACAGTTTAGTTGTCAGAGTTTGTAAGGATTGTAGATATTAGTTTTTAAACCAACAGAAAATCTTTTAAGAGATCATTATGATTCAACGGTCACAATACCTAACTATATGAGTTCTTCTTTCATGGTTGTCCTCATTAAAGTGGCATGGTTGCAAGAATTTCTACTAAAATAGCGCACATAAACACCGAGACACATTCTTCATCTTCATGCTCGTGCTTAGGTAAGAAAAGGTCCACTAGAAATATCTAGTAGGGGAAAGTGAATGCGCGCCACTTTTTTCACGGCACATGGGGTCCACCGTGGTATCTATTCCGTGGTATCTAAACCAATAAATAAAAACTACAAAAACTAAAAAATATATTATTAAGAAAACATCTCTAATTTATTTTTGTAGTTCTTGAGCATCTTTTTTTCTACACAAATTATGCATCACGTCTGGGTAAGAAGATCTTCGTGATGCGGACAACCTCGCCATCGATCTGCAAGGCATCATCTGAGCGGCACAAGTTGACAACCTCAACACGGATGTCCGTGCTTCCTTCTTAGCCGAGGCT
The DNA here is from genome assembly GCA_910589765.1 of Avena atlantica. NCBI lineage: Eukaryota > Viridiplantae > Streptophyta > Magnoliopsida > Poales > Poaceae > Avena > Avena atlantica. Next base: position 418,869,065 of record OU342733.1, on the reverse strand, counting down.
CTACCAGCTGTCCTTCTCGCAATGGATCTATCATCCGTCTTCCTCGCAGCGGATCTGAAAGAGTAATACAATGAATTAAAGAAGATACCGACTCGCTTTACATGATAGAAACCTAGTCAGTTTAGGGTTCCTTGTCGGTTACATGGAGACTAGGCCACCGAATCCGCCTAATTTGCCTTCGTGTAATACCATGAAAAGGACGAACATGTGCACATCATGCGCCACCTCAATTCGATAGTGTCGACTAAACCTTTAATCCAGATTACGGATGCATTATAGTAGCTCTTCCCTAGAAAATACCTAGGTTTATCGAACCTTGGGAAACAAAGGCTAAAACGAAATCTGGGGAACTTCTACAAGACTTCCTGATTATTTTTTTTTGCATTAACCAGATCTTTCCAGTTTACAATGTATCTTTTGGTTGTTTTCAATGATGAAGATAGGCTAGGGTTGAAGATCCATGTGGATCTATGAATACGAAATGGGATAAAACTAAGATTAAACACAGTCAGGTGTAAAATGATCTAATAGTGATAGGAATTGTGGACAGTATATCCTCAGCTACTAGAGCCCATAAAACCACATGTGATAATAGTATTTTGGTCTAACTGTCATACCACGGGTTACAACTATTATTAAGTAAAGCAGACCAACGCATTAAGATCGGCGATGTTACTGTTGATCCCAAGTGGATCACTAAGAGAATACCTTACCCCCTTGTTGTCACTGAGGTTTCGTGTGTCAGGTGCCGTTATCCACTCATGTCATCTCATCTCACACCTTGATCAATCCGCAGAGTTTTGGGTACCTACAAGTCTTCGAATCTAGGTAGAGACAAAGATACAAGATAACAAAACTCATATTCAATCAATACACAATATTTCCATAAGATTAGATGCATAGACGCTGCGAGTTACCCCAACCCACAGCCGTGAGGACTACTCACTCATAATAAAAAGACCGACAATATGAATCATTGGCAAATTACTTAAATTAAAATTAAATATTATTACAATGGCCACCAATTCGCAATAAGATCTCTATTACAAGATAACGATTATGGCTATATGGAGGAGATAGGATATGGATGTGATGAACTATGGTGCTGTGTATCTCTTTCGGTGTGATGTGTGAGATCTAAAAGGCGAATGGGTTATGTGGATGCTGGAGGGTGCGTCTCTCCTCGAATGGCGCCGCTTCCTTCACATAAGTAGTTCTATTTGACCTAAGGAAGGCAACAACATGATGGTAGGACGGTATGGGTGGGGATCGCATGTACCTATGCTCGTTACACCTCCCAGAAGTGCCTTTTCGAGCCTGGTTGACTTGGTTGTGTTGGTAACGTCATATTCTTCAGTAATTTCTCCCGATCTCGTCATAAATGCATGATTTTCTACACATCACAAATCAAGAGAAGGATTTACACATCTATGTAGTAATTAGTTATTAGTAGCAAGTCTAGATAGTTATTTAGTCAATTTCTTGACTTAAAATAAGATTTAAACGCGGATAAAGATGGCTATATTTCATAGCCATCATCGACTGGGCTCCTTGGGCCTACGCAGTTGGGTATTCCCCCATCAATGCCGCTACTAGCAGCCCACCGGCCACCGTAATGGCAAACCTCCTTCCCGTAGACCCAAGGCAACACCTCTAAGGAGAGCACATGCCAGCAAGCCGCCACCCATTTGGGTGGATTTAAGGTTTTCACCCTAGGATTGCGGAGAATAGGACGTGGCCGTAGTGGACCTAGACATCGCCTTCGAGAAGGGGAACGATGCAGGCTATGTTACCATCATGATCACCACAACAAGTCAAGGGTTTCCCCCGGGCCAGAGCTCCCAACCAAGCCATCCCAACTAGGCTTAAGATCTGTCGTGAATGCCGGGATTCAGCAGCAGCGAGGTAGGGGCAACTTGGAGGGAAGGCCACAATCTTCAAATCTTGTGGTGGAGGTTGATCGTCCAAGGGTCGTGATCAACAACCTCTACCCCTCGCCACCCGCGCGACCGAGGAGGACAACCAACAAAACAGGTGAGTGCCCAGCCGCCATATCAATGCCGCGCTGACCTCCTGAGGCTGCTGCCTCCAACGTCAAAGCTCTCCCCGCGGAGAAGGAGCAACGATATTCTCGCCGCCACCGTCCTTGGCAGTTGTGTGCGGGCTTGTCTGCGGGCTCCTCTGGCGGTGACGACAGAGAAGGGGGGGGGGGGGGGAGGATGTGGTGGCCTAGCTAGCGTTTGCTATCGCCGCCGCCCCTGTCGCCCTAGAGCGGAGCAACGCGGGGGAGGGGGGGGCGAGTGAAGCGGTTTGCGTGGGAACACATGTCACGCGTAGGGTAACTATAAAGAATATCAACAAATTACAGGGTTCTTTAAGAACGCACGTGAATGGGTATTCCACCCACACCTCGAAGTGACGAATGAACCCGTGTAGAATGTTTACATGAATAAAGTTAAGCGACATGCAGAGTCTTACTTAATTTTCAAGCGGAGTCATTCACTAGAATAGTGGACATGACTGATACACGAGAGAAAGAACCGACTTGATGTTCCATAGGAACAGTAAGCATCACGATTACATGGAGCAAGGCAAACCAGTGACCTTTCCACATGTGTACAGTACATGGTGTCAGGTGTGGCAAGTGGGATATAGGTGCGTGTCCAGCTCGTACTGATCTGTAACTAGCTGCTGTTCCATGTAGTCACTGCATGCAACGGTAATGAGCAGTTGAGCACTCGCAGGAGACATCTTTTGTTTGTTGCTGCTCCATCCATGGCCCTCCATGCATATATAGTGCCATCCGAGCGAGCTGCTCACAGTCGTCGCAGCAGATAACACCTACCTGGCTTACCACCTCTCTCGGGGCTCCTCTGCAAATCTATCCAGCCAAAATAGACTGGAGCGGCGCGCGATGGGGCGAGCTCGACACTACCAAAATAATACAGTACTCATCATTCCGATCGATGGATTACGTGGTCGTCGTCCTGGTCGGTTGTACCGTCCTCAGATCGTACCCATCTCGTACGTCGACGACGGCGACGTGGTCAGGCCTCCCGTTTGTTCTCATTTTTTCTTAGGCACGGCGACAGGACAGCCGGATCCGTCGCCTCCGTGGGAAAAGGGCCACTGGAGCTACTATTGGATTATTAGGCATAATTTTCACGATTAATTCCAGAATATAAATCATGACAAAACCAGCTACTAGCTCATGTAACTCGAACATACTAGATGTACTAAACAATAGGATGATCGGAAACAAACTGCAGCTTAAAATGTATTCGTAGAACATGATGAACAACCAAACAGGATCACGTAGCACGTACCGTTCGGTTGTAGTAGTAGAAACTTTGGGGAAAAGTGATCACAGCAGATGGCGACGAAGACGGCGGTAGGCAGCACCGTCTGACTTGGATGGAAGACGACCCGTGATGAAGAACTCGAGCAGTCGCGCAGAGCGCTTCCCAAAAACCTTATTCGCCCTCTCCCGTACAGGATCACAAGGGCGAGTGGTTCCGGAGACCTGCTCTCCCGTCCGCCGGTGCACGCCGGCAAGCGGGATGGAGTAGACTATGGTGGCGGCGCAAGTAGAGAGGATGGCAAAACCCTAGATTGGTTTTCGGCGGTGTTGTGGCGGTAGCCGCGCAGGACTTTATATAGAGCGGCTCAGGAAACCCTAACGGAGGCGAACGTGGGCCGCCGCTCGCACGCACGCTCGCCTCGTCACGTCGGAATCTCGCCGAGCCGAGCTTTATTTTGCTGCTCACGAAAATTGACAGACGTGTCAAACGGTTAGCTTATTCGGTTCGCTCCCGGATCGGAGCTCATATAGGTGTGTTCTTTCAAGAATGCCCTGTAGGACGGCATCTTTGCTAATTAAAGCCAACAGAAACACATTAAGGCATGTTGCCAACCTGCCTTACAGATTATGAGAGTCATGCATCTTCACATAGAGAGGGTTTTCAAAATACTCTCCTCAGTCAAACCACTAGCTTGTTCTTCCCAGGTCCTAATTCACGGGATCTCCGATCACATAGGTTGGGTTACCACTAAGGTGTGACATCCATGGGTCTCAACCCCATCTTCCTCGATGCACTTTCTATCACATTTCGTGATAGTCCCTTTGTAAAGGGATCTGCCAGGTTTTTGTCTGTTTGAATATACGTAACAGTTATTACTCCGGAGTTTCTCAATTTCCTGACAGATTTCAAACGTCTCTTCACGTGTCTTGATGACTTCGCGTTATCCTTAGAATTGTTCACTTTGACAATAACAGTTTGGTTGTCACAATTCAAAAGGATTGCCGGCACAGGTTTTTCAACCACGGGCAAGTCCATCAAGAGCTCACGCAGCCATTCTGACTCAACAGTGGCTGTGTCTAAAGCAGTAAGTTCTGCTTCCATAGTTGACCTCGTCAATATGGTTTGTCTACGAGACCTCCATGACACTGCGCCACCTCCAAGGGTAAACACATACCCGCTCGTGGCGTAGAGTTCATCAACGTCAGAGATCCAATTCGAATCACTATATCCTTCAAGCACAGCAGGATTCCCTAAATAGTGAATCCCATAGCTCATTGTACCACATAGATAGCGCATGACCCTTTCAAGTGCATTCCAATGGTCAATACCTGGGTTAGACATGAACCTACTCAACTTGCTCACAACAAAAGAGATATCGGGTCTTGTAGCGCTTGCTAAGTACATGAGAGAACCAACAACTTGTGAATATTTTAGTTGATCTGTTGGTTCCTTCTTATTCTTTCGTAATGTCAAACTGGGATCATAAGGTGTTGGAGAAGTCTTGCCATCATTAAAGCCAAACCGGCTCAAGACCTTCTCAACATAATGAGATTGCGTTAAAGTAATCCCATTCTCGTTCTTAATAAGCTTGATGTTCAGAATGACATCAGCCTCTCCCAGATCTTTCATATCAAAACTCTTTGATAGGAAAGACTTGACCTCATTTATCACTTTTATGTTTGTACCAAAGATCAGAATGTCATCCATATACAAACATAATATAACGCTATCGCCCCCACCATGGCGATAGTAAACACACCTATCAGCCTCATTAATGACAAAGCCAGCAGAAAGTAGAGTTCTGTCAAACTTCTCATGCCATTGCTTAGGTGCTTGTTTCAGGCCATATAAAGATTTCAATAACTTACACACCTTTGTCTCTTCACCTTTTACCACAAACCCATCCGGCTGATCCATATAGATCTCCTCTTCCAACTCTCCATTAAGGAAAGCTGTCTTCACGTCCATTTGATGAACGAGAAGACTATAAGAGGCAGCCAGGGATAGTAGTACTCGAATGGTGGTCAGTCTAGCGACAGGTGAATAGGTGTCTAAGTAATCTTCGCCTTCTTTCTGTGTGTAGCCCTTAGCTACAAGACGCGCCTTGTACTTCTCAATAGTACCATCAGGCCTTAGATTCTTCTTGAACACCCACTTACATCCCACAGGTTTACAACCATAGGGTCGTTCTGATAATTCCCAAGTTCCATTAGAAATAATCGAGTCCATCTCATTTTGGACAGCTTCTTTCCAATCATCTGCATCAGGAGATGCATATGCCTCGGTAATGGATCTGGGAGTATCATCTACAAGGTACACGATGAAATCATTGCCAAAGGATTTTGCAACCCTCTGTCTCTTACTCCTCGTGAGAGGTTCATCGTCATCCTTATCAAGAAATTCCTCATGTGGTTGTTCAGAATTATCAATAGATGCACTAGATTCAAGAAGTATTTCAGAAGAAATCCTACCAATGCTATGCATATCTTTCATAGGAAAAATATTCTCAAAGAATGTTGCATCACGAGATTCCATTATAGTATCAACATGCATATCAGGTACCTCAGATTTAACTACTAGAAATCTATAGCCTACACTCCGTGGAGCATATCCTAGAAAGATACAATCCACTGTCTTGGGTCCGAGCTTGCGTTTCTTGGGAATCGGTATGTTGACCTTCGCCAAGCACCCCCAAGTACGCAGATACGAAAGTGATGGTTTTCTCCCAACCCACTCCTCATAAGGGGTCTTTTCTTTATTCTTGTTAGGAACTCTATTCAGGACATGACATGAAGTCAACAAAGCCTCCCCCCACCATGCCTTTGATAAACCAGCAGTGGCTAACATGGAATTCACCAAGTCAGTCAGCGTGCGGTTTTTCCTCTCGGCAACCCCGTTTGATTGGGTGAGTAGGGAGGCGTCCTCTCATGAATAATTCCGTGTTCCTGACAGAATTCATCAAATATTTTGGGAAAATACTCACCACCACGATCCGACCTAAGACGCTTGATCTTTCTCTCTAGTTGATTTTCAACTTCGGCCTTATAGATTTTAAAGTAGTCTAAAGCCTCATCTTTAGTTTGCAACAAGTAAACATAGCAGAATTTAGTAGCATCATCTATCAACGTCATGAAATATCTCTTTTCACCTTTTGTCAACACACCATTCATCTCACATAGATCAGAATGTATGAGTTTTAGAGGTGCCAAGTTTCTCTCCTCGGCAGCCTTGTGAGGCTTTCGAGGTTGCTTTGATTGCACACAACTATGGCACTTAGAACCTTTGGCAATAGTGAAATTCGGAATTAAACTCATGCTGGACATCCGAGACATCAAACCAAAATTAATGTGACATAAACGAGAATGCCAAACACTGGTATCATCATTAACACCACCACAAATATGATTCACGGATTTATTACAAAACTCTGAAAGTGAAAACCGGAACAAACCTCCGAACTCATAACCTTTACCAATAAATTGTCTATGTTTTGAAACAACGACTTTATTAGACTCTAAGACAACCTTAAACCCATCTCTGCAAAGAAGGGAGCCACTAACGAGATTCTTGTTCATAGTAGGGACATGCTGCACGTTCCTCAGCTGCACGATATTTCTGGAAGTAAACTTCAGATCCACCGTGCCAACACCACGAACAGAAGCATGTGATCCATTCCCCATTAGGACGGATGAATCCCGAGCGACCTGATAAGAAGTGAACATAGAGATGTCAGCACACACATGAACATTAGCACCCGTATCAAGCCACCAACACGGTGATTGAAATACTGAAAGAACAGAAAATAAATTACCATACCCATCAGTATTGCTAGCGGTCACGACGTTGACAGTCTTGGACTTTTTCCCTCTGCGGTCTGCGCGTTCTGGACAATCCTTGGAAAAATGGCCGGGCTCTCCACAAGTGTAACAAGACAGTTCACTCTTGTCCCTGTTCGTCTTCTTCTTCTTGAAGGTTGTAGTCTTTACAGGCTTGTTAAAGGAGGGTTTGAAGTTCCCTTTGTTCTTGCCTACGGATTTGCCTTTCTACACAAAGTTAGCAGTAGCAAGACCCTCTCCTTTCTCAGTAGTGTCCTTAGCCCGAGCCTTCTCCTCAACATCAAGGGACGCTATCAGATTTTCAACTGATATCTCCTGTCTCTTGTGTTTGAGAGTTGTGGCAAAGTTACTCCATGAAGGGGGCAACTTAGCAATAATGCATCCCGCCACAAACTTGTCGGGTAAGGTACACTTAAGGAGTTCGAGCTCCTTGGCAATGCACTGTATCTCATGAGCTTGTTGAACCACATGAAGGTCCTTAGTCATCTTAAAATCATGAAAGCTCTCCATGATATACAGTTCAGTGCCAGCATCTGCAGCACCAAACTTGGCATCCAGTGCATCCCAGAGCTCCTTCCCGTCTTTTATGTGCATAAACACATCACACAGACGGTCAGCAAGAATGCTCAGAATACATCCCACAAAGACAGTATTAGCATTCTCGAACTTCTTCTGATCCTCGTCAGATATAGTTCCCTCAGGTTTGCCTTTACTGATGTGGAACACTTTCATCGTGGTCAGCCAAAGCTCAGCCTTGTACTGCCACCTCTTAAAGTGCACACCGGTAAACTTATCCGGCCTCAGTGCATCGGTAAAACCAGCCATTGTTAATTCAGGAAATTGCCTACAATAAGGTTTTTGGATTGTTGGATTATTAGGCATAATTTCCACGATTAATTCCAGAATATAAATCATGACAAAACCAGCTACTAGCTCATGTAACTCGAACATACTAGATGTACTAAACAATAGGATGATCGGAAACAAACAGCAGCTTAACATGTACTCGCAGAACATGATGAACAACCAAACAGGATCACGTAGCACGTACCGTTCGGTTGTAGTAGTAGAAACTTTGGGGAAGAGTGATGGCAGCAGATGGCGACGAAGACGGCGGTAGGCACCACCGCCTGACTTGGATGGAAGACGACCCGTGATGAAGAACTCGAGCAGTCGCGCAGAGCGCTTCCCAAAAACCTTATTCGCCCTCTCCCGTACAGGATCACAAGGGCGAGTGGTTCCGGAGACCTGCTCTCCCGTCCGTCGGTGCACGCTGGCAAGCGGGATGGAGTAGACTACGGTGACGGTGCAAGTAGAGAGGATGGCAAAACCCTAGATTGGTTTTCGGTGGTGTTGTGGCGGTAGCCGCGCAGGACTTTATATAGAGCGGCACAGGAAACCCTAACGGAGGCGAACGTGGGCAGCCGCTCGCACGCACGCTCGCCTCGTCACGTCACGTCATGACGCGCGCGCGCCGCGGGTTGCGGGAATCTCGCCGAGCCGAGCTTTATTTTGCTGCTCAGGAAAATTGACAGACGTGTCAAACGGTTAGCTTATTCGGGTCGCTCCCGGATCAGAGCTCATATAGGTGTGTTTTTTCAAGAATGCCATGTAGGACGGCATCTTTGCTAATTAAAGCCAACAGAAACACATTAAGGCATGTTGCCAACCTGCCTTACAGATTATGAGAGTCATGCATCTTCACATAGAGAGGGTTTTCAAAATACTCTCCTCAGTCAAACCACTAGCTTGTTCTTTCCAGGTCCTAATTGACGGGATCTCCGATCACATAGGTTGGGTTACCACTAAGGTGTGACATCCATGGGTCTCAACCCCATCTCCCTCGATGCACTTTCTATCACATTTCGTGATAGTCTCTTTGTAAAGGGATCTGCCAGGTTTTTGTCTCCGATCACAAGGGCGAGTGGTTCCGGAGATCTGCTCTCCCGTCCGCCGGTGCACGCTGGCAAGCCCTAACGGAGGCGAACGTGGGCCGAGTCCACGTTACGCACGTCTGTCAATTTTCCTGAGCAGCAAAATAAAGCTCGGCTCGGCGAGATTCCCGCGACGCGCGCGCGTGACGAGGCGAGCGTGCGAGCGGCGTCGTCGTCGGAGGAGCGCGCGTGTGTATCTCTCTTATTCCCACTAACTTACAAAGTGGTGCAACACTCCACCTTATAAGGTGGTGCAACTCTTCTCCAACTTTCCATGTGGGACTAAACTTTAGCTCCCACTCCACTACCATGTGAGCTGCCACAAACATGGCCCAAACACATATGGGCTATCACAAATTTAAGCTTTGAGATTTAGAGAAAATCTGAAATACTCATGGGACTAAATGGATTAGCCCCATTATTTCTAACAGCTACGGCCACATATATATATTTTGCGCACCATGCGACCACCAACTTCGCCCCGCCGCTTCTGAGGTCGACGTGTACGTGCGTACGGCAACCGGTGACGTGTGCATACCGTCTGTGAGCAGCAGAATTCCAGGAGGCAGCCATACATGGCGTGTATCTAGTACTTGCAGCAGGGACACCTGACCAGCTTCGAGCGGCGGTTCAGCTCTGTGCGTGCCGCCACCCATGTACATGTATGTCCTGGTGCAACCTTTGGATCTATCCAGAAAGAATTCCACCTGCACTGGTAGAAAACGTGCCATGCGTCCCGGTTGGTAAGGGGCTTTAGTCCCGGTTACCCAACCGGGACGGGGCAATCGGGACTAAAGCCCGAACCTTTAGTCCCGGTTTTTCCACCAACCGGGACAAAAGGCCACACACGTGGCATCTGCTCCGTGCGAGGGGGGGGGGCTTTAGTCCCGGTTCGTAACACGAACCGGGACTAATAACCTGCTGCCGCGGCAGAGATTTGGCCCATTTCTCTGCCGCGGCAGAGAATTTATTTTGGCACATTTTGTTGCCGCGGCAGCATTTTCGCCACTTTTTGTGCCGGGCAGAGAATTCATTTAGGTTGTTTTATTGTTTATTTAGTGTTTTGCACTTATCAATGAAGGAACCTTATATTACACAAGATCATCATGACAACATTTTACATTCAATACACGGATCGAGTTCATGCACTACATACAAAAGTTGCTATTCGATGCTACCGGCCAATTTCTTGAAAGTTGCTATTTTTACAATTCCTATTGTCTATACACAGCCGAGTAGTATTCCCCTTGTTTGTTTAGGACTTCTGCATCCAAGAATCCCGCCAATTCCTCCTGTATTGCTCGTATGCGATCCTTTGGCAGAAGACCGTCCCGTAGACGTTCGATCTGGTTTAAAAAAGGAGTCAGCCTATATGAATATGAAACTAAACACAATTTGATTGTAATTAAAAACTATAGAAATTGTTTACGTACGTGGAGTTGCTCTAAATTTCTGCCCTTCTCATCGCACGTCTGCCGGATGAACTCGCATACATAGTATCCACATAGATTGTTACCTGGTCCCTGCGTCAGGCACTTTACGACAACAGAGTTCAATTAAAATAATAATCAAGCATGATAATAACTGTATCAAAACTAGAATCAAAGAGATGCGCGGATATAGCTAGTGGTGCTTACATCTAGTGGTTGAAATGTAAGCTCCTCTTTCCAAACACCCCTAGCCTTCTTGGTGAACCGTTTCCAAGCGCTGCCCGGCGTAGAAAACGAATAAAATAAGTTATTAAGTACTTGATATCATAAAATTCATGAACGTTGCCGATATAGTGTCGTAATGATTAGAATTACCGCTGGAGAAGTATCTGCATGTCCTTCCACGTCTCAAGGGGTTTATGTTTCGAGTCCATGACTAGTACACGCCCTTTGTCAAGTTGAATGATTAACAGAATATAGTGGTACCTGCGAATGCAGAACTAATCAATTATATACTTAACATCGAGTAAGCGAAATAGAAAGTGTATACAAGACAATAACACTCACTGGAAGTTGTAAGGAAATAGTATTTCCCTTTTGGTTTCTTGAAACCTTAACGCGTGTACTATATTATCCTCCGTATCCTGGGGGCTTATTTTGAGATTAGCTTCATGAACCCAATATGGGTCAATGAAGCCAATGTCATAGATCTGTCCTCTGCTGCATTCGAGAATCTTCATTCTGCATATTAAAGTATGATTATATACATGCAATAAACAAAATAATATAGATGGAGACTAAATTAATTACAGAATTAGTACTTACAGACAATAGGCACTCATGATCGATTTGTCCAAGGCGTCTTGATTGAATAATTGAAATAGTTCATCAAATTCAATGGATATCATGTCATCCTTATCTTTCCCATGATGCTTTTTTGTAACCCTCAGCACTATCCAGTTAGCCCCGGCCCTTGTGGCATGCATGTACCAGTTATGCAATCTTCGCATTTTTGTTGGAAGATTGTTTACCTCCTCAGGTTTGACGAGAGGTTTTCCGTACTGGTATTGGTATGCTACTTCACTCACGGGGAAGAACTCTAACTGGGATAAGTACCGGGCAATACTCATACCTTGAGCAGCGGCAGCTTCTCCGTATTGTGCAACTACTTCTGGATCATACTGCTCTTCGGCCCCATATTTGCTCGACCCCACATTGGTTTGAGAAATCACCTTGAGAGGGGCGCAAGTCTGTTTTGCTTGTTCTCCGAGCTGGGCAACAGATTTCCCGCTTGCATCAGTACTGCTCTTCGAGGCTTTTTGTGCTGCATGTGACTTGAGAATAGAACGCTCATAGTCTGATGACAGCTTTGGCTCGGGTTGATGAAGAGTCTTTAGCATTTTCAACACTTTGGCTTTTTCTTCTTTGGTGCTGGGGAACTCTGGCTCTTTCGGCCGCCTCAGCTTAGCGAAAAACGCTGTCGTTTCCGCATCAACGATCGCCGCAGTCTCCTCTTCAGTACAGTCATAAGCTCTCTTGGGAGGAACCGTTGGTACTTTTGGAAGAGGCTCTTGTTTACGTTTCGGCGATCGCTTATGACGCACAGTAGCGGTACGCTTACGCTTTTTATCCTGAGGCGCCGGCGATGGCTCCCGCGGCGATGGCTGCACCGGAGATTGGTGAGGCGACGGAGCCGGGTGAGGCGACGAAGACGGCTGCCGCGGCGGCGACGACCTCGCTGGAGACGGGTGAGGCGGCGGCGAAGATGGCCTTGGCGTGTGATTTCGAAGCACGATACAATCCTTCGGCCATAGAATGGTGATGTTTTTTGCGTCACCCAGCACAGTCACATCCCCTTCACCAGCAGGGTAGTGAAGATCCAAAACCTCAAAGGTGGGCATGATTTCATCCACGCCAACAACAGCATAGCCCTCTGGAACCGGACGACTGTGGTAAGTTGGTGTGGGTCCAATTGGTAAGGCATAGCCCACCGCCACCTTCATTGATATGTTCACAACTTTGACATGTAGCTCGCAGTGTGTCATCTCTGTGATATCATCCACTGGGTAGCCAACAGGAGCCATCGTCGGTGCATCATCGGCATCGCCATTGTCATCACCCGGGACCTCGGTGGAAGCCACACTGCTTTTTCGATTATTCGATAGGCCGGTAGCATCGAATGCAGTGTGCTGCTGAGATGGGCCGGTAGTACTTTGCTCTTTAAGTGAGTTAATTTCATCTTGTTGTTGCTTTAATCGTTCTTCAATTAAACGCATTCGCTCTTTCTGACTTTCTGCTTCAACTGCCGCCTTGTCCTTACTCCTCTGACGGCTTCTATCAGGATATTTCTTCCTCTCTTCGGGAAACCCAGTCCTCCATGATTGGGAGCCTATTGTGCCTCGTGTTCGTCCATCATGTTCCTTATTTCCAAGGGCGAGTGTGAGCTCATCATTCTCTCTATCGGGAATGAAGTCCCCATCTTTAACAGCCTTTACTGCTTTTCTTATCCTCTCGATTGGCAAGGGGTCTTCTTTATGTCGTATGTTATATATACACCTCCCTTCCGAGTCCAACGTGCCCCCATGCCCGTAAAACCAATTCCTTGCACGTTCTACCCAATCGTCTGTCTCTGGGGTGATATTTTTATCACGCAGTTCCTGCTCAAGTTTCTCCCACTTAGGAATGCCAACCTTGTAGCCACCTTGCCCCATAGTATGGTGATACTTCTTCTTAGCAGCATTCAGCTTATTCGTTTCAGACATTTTCTTAGCTTTTTCTGATTTCTTGTATTCCACAAACTCATCCCAGAATGGTTTTATCTTCTCAAACTGAATATTCTTGAAATCGGGAGTCTTCTCTTTCACGACATAGTCAAGGTGCAATCTTTTCTTCCAGTTGGTGAAACACTGGGCCATCTTCTTCAAAGCCCACTCCCTGACCTTAGCCTCCATGGCTCTCCCATGTTGTAAGGCGTCCTCAACTGGATCCTCCGCATTTGGATCCAGCTCTATCTTCGGTAGTTTGAAATTAACCATGAGCCTCTTCCACAGTAAATCTTTGGCGTGGTTAGGGACAAATAAACATGTTCCCTCTTCATCCGCTTTAGCAGGCCTATTCCAATTTCTAATGGTGATTGGGATTAAGTCCCTAACGATTACTCCGCATTGTGCCACAAATTTGGTTGCGACAACTTCGGGAGCTGTTGGTCTGCCGTCTTCAGCGACATCTTCGATCCTAAACCTCTCATGGTCTTGCAACTTTTTGGTTGGGCCTCGTCTGCTCTTTTCAGTAGATTCCTTCGATCCGGAGGGCTAAAAGAAGAAAGATCGTCGTTACTATTTCTATATAGATAGCAGATGATTAATTAATGAATTGATTTATATTACATGCACCTTGCCGGAGCGGTCGTCTTCTCGATTACACAAGGCATCGCCTTCTCCCTCGCGGAAGGCAACACCTTCAACCTCAAACAAGTTGGCTACTCCGGTAAAAAGAGGATCACCCTCACCGGAGTTGTTCAGAAACGTTGATACGTCTAAATTATCTTCCCCACGGATCACACCTTGGATCAACTCTTCCTTTTCTTCGTCTCTGACGTGTGGGTCCATATTTTCTGCATAGGTGGAAAAACGAATAAGTCAAAGCGGCTAAAGGAGAAAGTTAAGGAGAAACCCTAAGATATACATACACAATAATAAAAATGAAGAGAAACCCTAAACCTAGCTACAAAAAGGAAACCGTGTAGTAGATAGGTAACTCTAGCTAAAATCAACTAAAATCAATATTCCGGAGTTCCGAGGGGTGTAACCTAGTTCGGAGAAACCTGCGATGCATATGAGAGGGGAACATGAGTATAAGGCTACAAAAGGGAAACTATCCAGCAGATAGGTAACACTAGATACTAACAAAATACCATATTGGAATCGATTTAAGAGGGTTCAGAATGCCCTGGCGAAGGCACATCGTCGAACCCACATGCACCTAATTGGTATTAATGATTCCTTATCTAACCACAGTGACTGACAATGTGAATCAGGTCTGGGGCTACCCACATTGACTGACCAGTGGGGTCGAAGACCAATAATACCAAACTAATTAATAAACCTAATAATACCTAACTAATAATAAACCTAATAATCGAAACACCGAAAAGAAAGGGAAACAATCAACACATGGCATCGATGCAATGCTCAAGCAAGTATGATGATATGACAAGTTAATTTGCATTGGAATGTAACCCTAAGACATGCTCGACGATTTAATCGGGGTTCCGATGGGTGAAAACCCTAACTCGGGGAAACTCCGGAACATATGAGAGGGGTGCATTTGTTCTTCTAATTATAATTGTCATTTAAATTGTTGAACAATGCATGATTATAGGTTAAATAGATAGGTTTCATTTTTCTGAACAATTTGATATATTATTTGTATTTTTCTGACTTATAAATAAAAAGATATTGAATTTACAAGTTTATATCAATTTCTGGAATTATTAAATCATTTAAAATTGAATTACTGTGTCAATATGACATCAGCAAAGGGTTGGGTTTTTTTTACCAAGACAGAACCTAGCCACTGTCACTGAGTGCTGGGCCCTAGGCCACATCAGCAAGCCACCGTGGGCCACGTTAGTGGGCCCGTGGCAACGTCAGCGTGACGCCGTGGACAAGGACGACGCGGCGGTGGAGGAAACGGCGCCGTCGACGATGCACCACCCGATCGAAGCCGCCGCGCCCACCACCAGTAGCAGAGGGAGGGGGAGGACAGAGAGGCAGGGAGGGGCGGCGCCGTACCTGACGCGCGGCGGTGGGGGAAGGGCGCGGTCGTCGACGGGAAGCAGAGAAGCGGGCGGCCGACGGTCGTCGGGGGAAGGAGACGCGCGGGCGGCGCGGTCGTCGGCGCGCGGGAAGAGACGCGGGTGGCGGCCGGAGGCGGAGGCGTTGACGACGGAGCCGCTACGGGGAGCGCGCGACGGTGGCGGTGGCAGCCTGGCGGCGTCGTCGTCAGCGAGGGCGCGGGCAGAGGCAGAGGCAGAGAAGTGAGTGGGGAAGGGAAGAAGAAGAGGAGGCACGCGCTGTTATAACTAAAGGGCCTTTAGTCCCGGTTCGTGGCTCCAACCGGGACTAAAGGTGCATATGTCCCGGTTGGAGCCACCAACCGGGACCTATACTCCAAAATTTTCAGCAGACCAAGGGTTGGCGCGCAGTGGGTCTTTAGTCCCGGTTGGTGGCTCCAACCGGGACATATTCCCCTGTTTTCAAAAAAATTCAGGTATTTTCTCTCTGTTCCCGTCTTATTTTTTATTTTGGGGTTTAAATTTGTATTGTTTTTTAAATGATAATTAATTTGGAATTTAGAAAAACTTTAAAACATAAAAAGTGTTTGGATTTGAATAAATAATTCAAAACCATTTTCTGTTTTAAAAAATAATTAATGTAACCATTTAAAATATGAACCATTTACAATTAAAAATGAATTAACTTATATTTTTTTAATATCAATTTGGAATTTAGAAAAACTTTAAACATAAGAAGTGTATGGATTTGAATAAATAATTAAAAAACATATTCTATTTTTAAAAAATAATTAATGTAACCTTTTAAAATGAATTAACTTATATTTTTGAATATAGAAAAACTTTAAACATAAAAAGTGTTTGGATTTGAATAAATAATTCAAAACCATTTTCTGTTTTAAAAAATAATTAATGTAACCATTTAAAATATGAACCATTTACAATTAAAAATGAATTAACTTATATTTTTTAATATCAATTTGGAATTTAGAAAAACTCTAAACATAAGAAGTGTATGGATTTGAATAAATAATTCAAAAACATATTCTATTTTTAAAAAATAATTAATGTAACCTTTTAAAATGAATTAACTTATATTTTTGAATATTAATTTGGAATTTAGAAAAATTTTAAACATAAAAAGTGTTTGGATTTAAATAAATAATTCAAAAACATTTTCTGTTTTAAAAAATAATTAATGTAACCATTTAAAATATGAACCATTTACAATTAAAAATGAATTAACTTATATTTTTTAATATCAATTTGGAATTTAGAAAAACTTTAAACATAAGAAGTGTATGGATTTGAATAAATAATTCAAAAACATATTCTATTTTTAAAAAATAATTAATGTAACCTTTTAAAATGAATTAACTTATATTTTTGAATATTAATTTGGAATTTAGAAAAACTTTAAACATAAAAAGTGTTTGGATTTTTAACTTATATGCCCGTTTTTTTTTGAATTTATTATGCCCGTTTTGAATTATCTGAATTTCTAACTATGGTCGAACCGGTGTGCATGAAGATAGGGGACGGGCATCGTTAGAACTTGCATTGGATCTCTGAAGAAACCACATATTGCGAGTCTAAAAATGATTTTTTCAAAAAATCACGGGCGATAGATCATGTACCTGTAGTACAAACCGGACCCACTTCCTGCCGATTCGGCAGACATTTGTCCTTTTTACCCGGGATGGACGAAAAGGTTTGAGATGTACCGGTTGGGATATAGTCCATGTAAGGTGGTCTAGTATTTTAGGAAAATAGGACGGTAGCATTCTAAAATGGCATTTTGGTGGTTACTTCACAAAACGACCCGTTTTTTGCGCTCGGAAAATGGAAAAGGGATTTTCCGTGCGACAAAAAGGAAAACTTCCTCCTGCAACATTGTTCTACATACCAATGTCCACACACATGCATAATATGGGCACAACATCACAAACTATGCCGTGATTCAGCACATAACATCGGTCATTTGGACCGAAAGCCATGAAACCTCGAACATGATAGGTCATTTTGTGAAGGTTTTTTCGAAACATGATCATTGTTCGACACACATTTAGTCCCGGATGTAGTCACAAACCCGGACTAAAGGGATTGCGGCAGAGTGGGCCAGACAACACTAATAATAGGGGTGAGTGTCGACATTATGTCGTGCGGCTTGTACCTTGTCCCGGATGGTGTCACCAACCGGGACTAAAGATGAACCTTTAGTCCCGGTTGGAGACACCAACCGGGACTAAAGATGAGTCAACACTAATAATAGGGGTGAGTGTCGACATTATGTCGTGAGTGTCGACATTATGCCGAGATGCTTGTACTATAAATATGCATCCTTGTGAGTCCAGTCCTCCAGCCAGTTTGAGGCATCTCCAAGATGGTTTTAGAGAGCAGGGACACCACTACGGCCAGTTTCAGGGAGATGCCGACGGAGCCCAGTCCTCCGGCATCTCCGAGAAACTGGTCATAGAGGCACTCCCTAATATGTGAAATTAGTTAGCTCCGAGGCGTATTGATCTAGTTAGTGAAGTTACAAGCTGCAAGATGGTTTTCGAGAGCAGGGACACCACTGCGGCCAGTTTTAGGGAGATGCCGACGGAGCCCAGTCCTCCGGCATCTCCGAGAAACTGGTCATAGAGGCACTCCCTAATATGTGAAATTAGTTAGCTCCGAGGCGTATTGATCTAGTTAGTGAAGTTACAAGCTGCAAGATGGTTTTCGAGAGCAGGGACACCACTGCGGCCAGTTTCAGGGAGATGCCGACGGAGCCCAGTCCTCCGGCATCTCCGAGAAACTGGTCATAGAGGCACTCCCTAATATGTGAAATTAGTTAGCTCCGAGGCGTATTGATCTAGTTAGTGAAGTTACAAGCTGCAAGATGGTTTTCGAAAGCAGGGCCACCACTACGACCAGTTTCAGGGAGATGCCAACGGAGCCCAGTCCTCCGGCATCTCCAAGAAACTGGTCATAGAGGCACTCCCGGTCCAGCCACAAAATGGGACTAACACTCAAGACATTTATTAATATTAAAAACTGAGACTACAAAACCGGGACTAAAGGCCACAAACCGCGAAAGATATCCTTCGGTCAAGCCACAAACCGCGAAAGACATGAACTAGAGTTACATAATATGACCGCTTCAGACGTAACCATGGAGCATCTTCTTTACTTAACGGAATGCTTGGGTCAGTTTTCACTATGAAGGGCGGAATTTCATCAAACTTATTATAATCTTCTGACATGTCTGTCTTGTCCTCGATTCCCACGATGTTTCTTCTCCCTGAAAGAACTATGTGACGCTTTGGCTCATCATATGATGTATTCGTTTGCATATTTTTTCTTTTTTCGGTCTGGAGGACATGTCCTTCACATAGAAAACCTGAGACACATCATTGGCTAGGACGAATGGTTCATCTCTATAACCAAGATTGTTGAGATCCACTGTTGTCATTCCGTACAACTGGTCTATCTTTACCCCTTCCCCATTCAGGTTGACCCATTTGCAGCGAAACAAAGGGACCTTAAAAGAGACTCCATAGTCTAGTTCCCATATCTCCTCTATGTAACCATAATATGTGTCCTTTTGTCCATTCTCGTCTATTGCATCAAAGCGGACACCACTATTTTGGTTGGTGCTCTTTTTATCTTGGGCGATCGTGTAGAATGTATTCCCATTTATTTCGTTCCCTTGGAAATTCAATACAGTAGAAGATGGTGACGCGGCCAACAAGTATAGCTGATCTCCAACAGTGGTGTCATTCAAGAGATGTGTCCGCATCCAACCACCGAAAGACTTCATGTGTTCATCTGTAATCCATGATTCAGGCTTCCCCGGGTTTTTGGAGCGTACAATATTCTTGTGTTCCTCGATATACGGAGCTGCCAAGGTGGAATTATGTAGAACTGTGTAGTGTGCTTTAGTGAAAGAATCCCCGTCCCTACATATCATTGCTTTCTTTCCCAGCGTGCCTTTTCCACTTAGTCTTCCCTCATGCCGCGAGTCAGAAACACCAATCGGCTTAAGGTCAGGAATAAAGTCAACACAAAACTCAATGACCTCCTCTGTTCCATATCCCTTGGAGATGCTTCCTTCTGGTCTAGCACGGTTATGAACATATTTCTTTAAGACTCCCATGAACCTCTCAAAGGGGAACATATTGTGCAGAAATACCGGACCGAGAATGGCAATCTCTTCCACTAGATGAACCAGGAGATGCGTCATAATATTGAAGAAGGATGGTGGGAACACCAATTCAAAACTAACAAGACATTGTACCACATCCTTCTGTAACCTTGGAAGAATATCTGGATTGATTACCTTCTGAGATATTGCATTGAGGAATGCACACAGCTTCACAATGGGTACTCGAACATTTTCCGGTAGAAGCCCCCTCAATGCAATCGGAAGCAACTGCGTCATAATCACGTGACAGTCATGAGACTTCAGGTTTTGGAACTTTTTCTCTGCCATATTTATTATCCCCTTTATATTAGATGAGAAGCCCGACGGCACCTTGATACTGTAAAGGACTTCAAAAAAGATTTCCTTCTCTGCTTTGGTAAGAGCATAGATGGCACGACTTAAGTGACGCCCTTTATCCGTCTTGTTATCTGTATGCATGTTCTTTGGGTCTTTCATAATTTGTTGGTCCTCCCGTGCTTCAGGTGTATCTTTTGTCTTACCATACACGCCTAGGAATCCTAGCAGGTTCACGCAGAGATTCTTCGTCACGTGCATCACGTCGATTGAAGAGCGGACACGCAGGACTTTCCAATATGGCAGCTCCCAAAATATAGATTTCTTCTTCCACATGGGTGCGTGTCCTGTAGCGACGTCGTTCGGAACTGATTGACCGCCGGGACCCTTTCCAAAGATTACTTCTATGTCCTTGACCATACCAAATACATCATCACCAGCAGGGAGTTCAGGCTTCTTCCGGTGATCTGCCTCACCTTTAAAATGCTTGCCTTTCTTTCTTACGGGATGATTGGTCGGAAGAAATCGTCGATTCGCTAGGTACACAACCTTCTTGCATTTATGCAAATATGTACCTTCGGTCTTATCTAAACAGTGGGTGCATGCCTTATATCATTTGTTTGTCTGTCGTGAAAGGTTACTAAGAGCAGGCCAATCATTGATGGTTACGAATAACAACCCTCGTAGATTAAATGGCTCCTGTTTGTTCTCATCCCACGCACGTACACCTGGTTTGCCCCACAACTGTAAGAGTTCTTCAACTAATGGCCTAAGGTACACATCAATGTCGTTGCCCGGTTGCTTCGGGCCTTGGATGAGCACTGGCATCATAATGAACTTACGCTTCATGCACAACCAAGGAGGCAGGTTGTAGATACATAGAGTCACGGGCCAGGTGCTGTGACTGCAGCTCTGCTTCCCAAAAGGATTCATGCCATCCGTACTTAGACCAAACCATAAGTTCCTTGCGTCACCTGCAAAGTCTGGGAAGTCTCTCTCGATTTTTCTCCACTGTGACCCATCAGCAGGGTGTCTCAACTCCCCGTCTTTCTTACGGTCTTCTTTGTGCCATCGCAACAACCTGGCATGCTCTTTGTTTCTGAACATGCGTTTCAACCTTGGTATTATAGGAGCATACCACATAACCTTAGCAGGAACCCTCTTCCGGAGGGGCTCTCCCTCAACATCACCAGGGTCATCTCGTCTGATCTTATACCGCAACGCGTTGCATACCGGGCATTTATCTAAATTCTCATACTCCTTACCGCGGTAGAGGATGCAGTCATTAATGCATGCATGTATCTTTTGCACATCTAATCCCAGAGGACAGAGAGTCTTCTTTGCTTCGTAGGTACTCTTGGGAAGTTTGTTATGTTTTGGAAACTTCGGCTTCATTATTTTCAGCATCTTTTCAAATGAGGAGTCAGTTAGACCACACTCTGCCTTCCATCGCAACAATTCCAGTGTGGTACCGAGCTTTGTGCTGCCATCTTCACAATTTGGGTACAACAATTTCTTGTGATCTTCTAACATGCCCTCTAACTTCAACTTCTCATTTTCTGTTTCACAGTCTCGCTTTGCATCAGAAATGAGCCTACCAAGTTCATCAGCCGGCTCATCTGATGCCCGTTCTTCACCTTTTTCCTCTCCATTGTCTTCCATTGCAGTATCACTGTATTCAGGAAACATATGATGATAGTTGTTATCATCATCTTCTTCTTCACCATCTTCCATCATAACCCCTCTTTCCTCGTGCTTGGTCCAGCAATTATAGTTGGGCATGAAACCTTTCATAATCAGGTGGCCGCGAATGATTTTCGAGGAAGAGTACTCCTTGTTGTTCCGACATTGAACACATGGACAACGTATAAATCCATTCTCTTTGTTTGCCGTAGCCACATCGATAAATTTATCCACGCCTTTGATATACCCGGCTACCCGCCGGTCACCATACATCCATTCCCGACCATTCATCTGCATCATATAAGTAAGTTTATCAAAAAACAGGACATCATAAATAGTGAAATAACCAATTCACACCGACACATGAATTGTATCAATGACCTAGAAAAGATAAGATTGCTAACCTCGATCGAGGGAAATAAAGAGGAGAAAGCTCAAGTGCGTCTCGGACACCTTCTATATTTTTGTTCTATGAGAAATTCAACTGGATTTTTCACTCAAACATTTCAACAAACACCTTCAATGCATGCATGAGAAAAAACTAGCACACACCCTCACACCTTACACCATTCAAAAAAACAGAGTGGAGGCAGAGGGGGCTGGGGCGTTGCATTTATAGAGGGCAAGGGGTCTTTAGTCCCGGTTGGAGCCAGCAACCGGGACTAAAGGTGCGTGCCACGCCACGTGGCTGTGGCCAAACCTTTAGTCCCGGTTGGTGGCTCCAACCGGGACGCATGCCCCCTTACCAACCGGGACCCATGCCCCCTGGCCCCGTGCCCGCTCCAACCGGGACGCGTGCCAGCATTAGTCCCGGTTGGTGGCGCAACCGGGACTAATGCTCCCAGGGGTCGCGAACGGATGGCCCTTTTTTCTCTAGTGCTGGTCCTCTTGAACAAATCTCTCCACCGCAACCTGTCGGCGCAAGTGGAGGTTATCTTTAGGATCGACCAACTTGCATGTCGTCTTTGCTTCACACATGCATGTGCCTCCCTCAGATCCTACCGTTTCGTCAGTCGAGTCATCATTGACCCGCCATATATGTCTGCTTACGGAAGGGCGCTAGCTAGTACTAGAATTCTCTAATCCGCCCGCGCGACCGTCACCGTTTGCCCAGCCGAAACGCTCTCACCGTTCGTGGACGTTCTCTCTTCATTTTGCATCTGCCGGCCGCAGCCACATGCATCTATGCGCTAGCTCTCGAATCATGCTTTCGTTCCGCTTTATAAATAAAGGAATATCCAGATATAACGTACCAAATCATCCACCACGGCTTGAACCAAACAGAAATAAAAAAGGGTTCACACACCCGCTGGAGCCACAGCACAATCATGCCCAAAATGAAAACTAAAAAACCGCAGCGATAGGGCGGGGAAGACACTCAGGCCGCTGGGGAGGGAGAGGCCGGAGCAGAGAGGGGGAGCGCCGCCGTCCTCAAGGCCCGCATAGTGCCGTCGAAAGCCGCTCGATCACTCTTCCGCACCAGGGGAGAACACTGCTGGAGAAGGGCAAGAAAGGAAAAAACAGGGTCAGACACACGGGAAGGATAAACCTTCTCAATGAACATCTTATTCCGGACGTTCCATAGAGACCAAGAGATGGCCGCAAACACAAGCCAGAAGAGGCGGCGTCGTCCTCCGGCCCGGTTGGCCTGGGTCTGCAGGAACACCCCAAGCTCCTGCGCGTCCCAGTCCGGCCCCAACGCCTCTCTGAAAAAGCTCCAAAGAGCCTGAGCCACCGAACAATAAAACATAATATGGGCACAGGTCTTCGGAGTCCCACATAGGGGAAAACGGCCATTGCCCGGGCCGTTACGCTTGGCCACCTCCACCCCTGAGGGTAATCGATCACGCAACAGCTGCCAGACGAAGATGCGAATACTAAGTGGGAGGGGGGCCTTCCACAAGGGAGATGTCCAGCCCATCTCCGGGCCCTGGAACAAGGCATGATAAGCCGAGTTCTCCGTGAACTCACCCGACGGATGCAGCTGCCAGGTTACCGAGTCCGGAGCCTCGGATAAGGCCTCGGGGAGGGAACCACGCAGCTGCTGGAGGTCTGTGGCTTCCGCCGCACTAAGATGCCGACGGAACAAGATGTTCTAGTGACCCGCTAGGAAGGCCTCACTCACCAGAGCCTCGGGGGAGACGGAGATAGCGAAAAGGCTGGGGTACCAGACCCCCAACGGGATTGGGAGCAGCCAGGGATCAAGCCAAAACCGAATCCCCTGCCCGCAGCCAGCCGCAAAGGCGATGCCCAACCCAATGAAGTGCTTGATCTCCTGGAGGGATCTCCAGAACTGGGAGCCCTCCCTACGCTCGCAAGCCAGAAGGGGGCGGCCTCGGTGATATTTGGCTTTGATAAGCTGAAGCCACAACCCTCCGTCGTCCCTGAGAATGCGCCAGACCCATTTCAGCATCAACGCCACATTAAAGCGGCGAGAGTCGAGGATACCTATGCCCCCAAAGCTCTTGGGGGCGCAGACGTCTGCCCATTTGACCATGTGGTATTTCTGATGGCCATCCTTCGCCGCCCAAAAGAATCTAGACAACTCCTTCGCGAAGTCGGCATTGGTCCCTTCGGGCAGGAGGTACAACCCCATCTGGTACATTGGGAGACTCGAGAGACACGAGTTAATCAGAACCGACTTGCTTCCCTTGGACGTAAGGCGCGCTCGCCAGGGTTCCGCCCTCGAGCGCACCCTCGTAACCAAAGGAGCCAAGTCTCTGATCAGAACTCATGTCTCCCTGATGGGCATCCCAAGATACGTAATAGGGAAGTCAACGAGCTTACAATTCAGCCCATCCGCAATCCGCTGACGCTCCTCCTCGGCGTACTCGAGAACCATAACCTCGCTCTTGTCAAAATTGATCGGCAGGCCCGACATGGACTCAAAGCAAAGAAGCAGGAACTTCAGGTTAATGATGTAAAGGTTCGAACCCTGTACCATGATCATGGTGTCATCTGTATACTGGAGGTGCGAGATCCCACCCCCGGGGATCAGATGTCCCACCACCCCCGAGATGTCCCCGAGCATTGAGATCAGTCTAGAATCTCCGCCAGGGCATCCACCACGGCATTAAACCATATAGGGGAGATCGGGTCCCCTTGTCTAACTCCGCAGGACGGACTAAAGTAGGGGCCAATCTCCCCATTGATATTGATCGCCGTCCTGCCACTCCTCACGAACTGCATAATCCAGCAAATCATGAGATCGTCAAACCCCCTCCTCTCCAGAATGAACCTCAGGAAGGCCCAATCCAAGCGGTCATAGGACTTCTGGAAGTCCAGCTTAAGGAACACTCCTTTCTGACGTCGAGCCTTGACTTCATGGATAATTTCTTGAAGTGCCAGGACATCGTCATGAATGAGGCGTCCCTTGAGGAAAGCGAACTGGAGAGGATGGGTGAGGCGCTCCATCACCGGAGCAAGACGAATGGCACAGACCTTGGCGAACAGACGTTGTATGACATTAATCACTATGACCAGACGGAACTGACGAATATCCGTGGCTCCCACTACCTTGGGGATCAGGGTAATGACACCAAGGTTCAGCCGAGACATCACCAGGGTACCCGTGTAGAACTCCTGGAAGAGCTGCAAGATCAAAGGCTGGATCTGAGTCCAAAAAGTCTGGAAGAAGCAAACCGGTAGCCCATCCGGGCCCGGTGCTGAACTAGACTTCATGGACTTCAGGGCCGCCTCCACCTCCCCTCCTAAGAAGGGAAGCGTGAGCCTAGCATTCTCCTCAAGGGAAACTAGCGCCTCACTGGACCAGAAGTCAGGCGTCAGTGAGACTCCCAACTGTGGCAAGGCGGAGAAGAGACCCCGGTAGAAGGCATAAATATGGGAGGAGAGCGCCTGAGGGGACTCCAACAACGACCCCCCCCCCTCCCACAGGAAAGGAATCGAACACTTCCTCCTCCTACCATTGGCAATGGCATGGAAGTAGGCCGTGTTCGATTCCCCCTGGACAGTCCAGTTCTGGCGACTCCGCTGACGCCAGAACGCCTCCTCTCCCTTGTAGATATCCATAATGGAGGACTCAAGGGAGTACCTATGGGACGAAGCCTCCGCCGAGAGGCCATGCAGGTCGGCCTCCCGGTCTAAGGCCTGGATCTCCCTCAGAATGGAATCCTTCTGAGTCCTGAGGTCCGCCCCCAAATTCGCCCCCACCCTCTCATGAACTGACGAGATAATTTGGCACAATGGTGCCATATATCCACGGCGCAGTACACCCGAGGAGTCGAAGCGGCCGCAGCCACCCACCTTGACCGCACCGCCTCCACGAATCCTCGTTTCTAAAGCCAGAAAGATTCAAAGTGGAAACGGTTCAGCCGAGGGGGAGGCCCCCTCCCGAGGATAGGAGGAGAGGGGTATGGTCAGACCCTATCCTAGTGACCGCCCGAAGCGAGCAAAGTGGGAAGGCCACCTCCCACTCAACGGAAATAAAGACGCGGTCGAGGACACTGCGGATCGGATTTCGCTGATTATTCGACCAGGTATATCTAGCGCCCACACGCCGAATATCACGGAGAGCCATCTCAGCAATGCAGTCGTTAAACATACGCATCCTAG
Source organism: Avena atlantica (assembly GCA_910589765.1). Lineage (NCBI taxonomy): Eukaryota > Viridiplantae > Streptophyta > Magnoliopsida > Poales > Poaceae > Avena > Avena atlantica. The sequence goes on along the minus strand of OU342733.1, from coordinate 418,843,030 downwards.
GGAGGTCCACATTTTTCGAGCTCTTATCATTGGCAGATCGGATCAGGTTAAAATCCCCGGCGACCACCACCGGGATAACCGTCCGTTCCACTTTCGATTTGAGCTCACGCAAAAAGTCAGCGGACCTCTTATGGTCCGCGGGGCCATAGACAATGATCATCTCCCACCTTAAGCGAGATTGTCTATGGGTAAGCGCCATGCCCACAAAGAATTCCCCGCGGTCCATATCATCAACCTCGAAGGTATCCTCTTTCACGCCCAGAAGGATCCCCCCGGAGTGCCCGGACACAGGAAGCCAGGACCAGGAAAACTTGAAGCGGCTCAAAGCTTCCAATTCAGCAATGGAGAAGTTCTCGCGAATTGTCTCCTGAAGGCCGACAATATCCGGCGCTTCCAATCGAATAAACTCCTTGATCTGGCGACGACGGCCCACGTGACCAAACCCCCGGATGTTCCAAATGAATGCCCGGATGGCCCGGAGGATGTCCATGTTGGAACCTCAAGCCGGGGGGGTCCCCTGCGCGGGGACCGAATGAGGGCAGGGAGAAGAGGAGAGGATCGCAGCAGACTTGGGAGGTCTCCCACGAGGCCTGCCCGGGGGGGGGGGTCGGCTTGTGCGTGGTCTCCCGCGCATCAGGCGCAGGCTGGGTCTCCCTGCTAGAGCCAGGCCCGTCGGGTCCAGCCCCTGCAAGGATCTGGGAGCGTTCCCGCTCCCGGGCAGCAGCGATCGCTCCCGCATACCCCTCCCGCACCTTAATGGCCGCAATCTGCTCGAGCTTCGACCCCTTCTCGCCACGGAAGACAATACCACAATCATCAGCCACCTCACGTAGGTGGGCCAAGGACACCTCGAAGAGAACACAAAAAGGCGAACCAGGCAAACCAGAAGGACCAGGGTCAGGAGGAACAGGAGCGAAAGCAGTACCTGAAAAATCGTCGCAAGCAGCAACCCAGCGGGAGGCCCTCTCAGCCACCGTCGGCTCGGGCCCGGACAAGCCTGTCCGAGAGCCAGCGAGGCGAACGCTGTGGCGAGAGGGGGCGGCCTGGAGCCCCTGGACCGGCGCAGCTTGGCCACATCCACTAGGATGATGGGGACCCCGGCGGTGGAAGACAACACGGGCGGGTCCGGGGTATCCGGAGCGAGGGCGTAGCACACCACCCTAGGGGAGCGTGGGGACAGGTGGGCACACACCTCCAGACCCACACTCCTCGAGGTCCTCTAATCCAGGGACGACAGGACGGGAGGGGGGCCCATGAGAGGCGACGGGCCCCGGTCAAGGTAGGGGCCGTACTGCACGATGTCCAGGCCGATGGAGAACGTAGGGTCGGGACGGAAGCAGGGGAGGTCCACCGGGGCCAGCTTGGCCACCGCGCTTAGCAACAGGGGGTGCCTCCCGGGGAAGAAGGGGCCCCCTCCTGAGAGCCCAGCAGCCGGGGGGGCGCTGTGCCCCCCGATGATCACTGAGGCGGGCAGGGCGGGGGAGGTGATGCATCAGTGGCGAGCGACGACTCCGGGTCCGAACCCAAGTCACTATCCGAGTGCTCCTCCCTAGAGCCTCCACCCCCCGCCCCCGTGTCGTTGCCGGCCGGCGGGTGGGGAGGAGGGGGGAGAGGCCAGCCTCTGCTGCGGCCACCTCCTTGTCGAGCTCCACCAGGAGATCCCGACCCACTCGATCGAAGAAGAAGTGCGGGAGCGAGACCGGGAAGATCGAGGTGTCCGGGCAGAGTAGTCACAGCCGGACCGGCCCGTGCCCAGCCAGAGAGCCCAAGTACACCTCCGTCACCTTGCCCACTATCTGGGCCACAAGCGCCACCACCTCTAGCCTCCAGGCCTCGAGCGGGATCCCAATGAGGCGGACCCAAACCTCCGAGAGGGTGGCCACCGTCTCCTGATCCGTCGATGAAGGCTGTATGGAGACCTTCAGCTGGATGCAGAGTAAGCGTGAAGGCGGAGCTGAGGGCGCACATGCGAAGGATGGCCACGGAGGGGAACGAGACCAAGAACTCACACGCCGAGACACGCCGCATCGGCCACTCGTAGCCAAGCAGAGCCGCGCTGAGCTCGTCCTGCAGCAAGGACTCGGTCACCTCCACCGAAAGGGGGGGTCCTGGACCGGGAGGATCGACACCCTCGCCAAGGTCTCAGGCACGGTCATCGGGACGCCCCCTAGGTCGATGTAGTAGAACCCACCATCGAACCCGTGCCCGTAGTACTCGAGCGTCTCCCTGGGGCGCGGGTGTAGGGTTTCGTAGCATGGAAAACAAAATTTTTCTACCGCATACAAACAAACTAGCCAAGATCTATCTACTAGATGGTAGCAACAAGTCGATGGAATAACTCACCCTCGAAGATTCCGAAGTGTTTAACGAGAGTGGATTCTCGTGGGTGATGTAGTCGTACTGTTCCCGATCTCAAGATCGCGTAGACGATCCTTCCGGCGCTGCGTTCCGGCAGCGCTTCCGCATTCGGTCACACGTTTGGTACTCGACGAAGACCTTCCTCTCCCTTGTTCCGGCAGGCAGCGGAGGTTGTAGCACTCTCCTCGTGATTCCGGCAGCACGACGGCGTGGTACCGGAAGTAGAGGGGAGATCTCGCAGGGCTTCGCCTTAAGCCGGAGCGAGTATGGTGAACTATGAGAGAGACTCTCGGTGATCTAGGGTTTATACGCACCAAGGAGGAGCAAGGCCGGCAGCTAGGGTTTGCCTAGGCGGCTGCGGCAGCAGGAGGTGGCGGCGCCGGCGGCTAGGATTAGGGTTTGCGGGGCGTGGTGTTGTGTCCTTGGAGGGGCAGCCCTGCCCCTCCTTATATAGGTGGAGGGGCGTGCCAGGGGAGGGGAGTCCCTCCCCAACTCGGTCTCCAAGTGGGCCGGCGGTGGAGGGAGGGAACTCCTCCCCAAGTAGGTTTCCTACTCTCCCTCCACCTCACAAAATAGTCGTTTGACTTTTCAAATTGGCGTTTGACTTTTCAAACTAGGATTTGATTTAACCCTTTATTTTGTTCAGCGATGACACCTAGTACATGATGCAATCATTCCAACTTGTTATCACACATTCATGTACCCTTCCCCTCCGGAGTGCCGGACATTCCGGAACCTTCTAGAACATTCCCGATGAAAACACCGGAACCATTCTCCAACCCCGAAACAGGACTTTCCTTATATGAATCTTATTCTCCGGACCATTCCAGATCTCCTCGTGATATCCCGGATCCCATCCGAGACTCCAAAAAACATTCGGTCTCTTACTCATCATTCCATAACTACTCAACAACGTTGAATGCTTAAGTGTGTCTCCCTACGGTTCGTGAATTATGCGGACATGATCGAGACACTTCTCTGAACAATAACCAATAGAGGAATCTGGAAATTCATATGGCTCCCACATATTTCTACGATTACTTTGCGATCGAATGAACCACTTACATACGATACCAATTTCCCTTTGTCTCACGATAGTTTACTTATCCGAGGTTATGATCGTCGGTATCACTGCATACCTAGTTCAACCTCATTACCGATAAGTACTCTTTTCTCGTTCCCGTGATATGTGATCCCTTGTGAGCCAGTCACATGCTTGCAAGCTAATTGGATGACATTCCACCGAGAGGGCCCAGAGTATATCTATCCGTCATATGGATGGACAAATCCCACTCTTGATCCATGTGTCTCAACCAATACTTTCCGAACACTCAATGCCACCTTTATAGCCACCCAGTTACGGTGTGGTGTTTGATGTCATCAAAGCATCCTTCCGGTGAAGGTGATATGCATGATCTCATGGTCGAAGGAATTAGTTTTACTATGTATTTAGAAAGCATATAGCAATTGAACTATTAAAATGACTTGATCTTTATGCTACGCTTATCTATAGGAGTATGTCCACCATATCATTCTCCTAACGATATGATCTTGTTGTTAATAACATCTCAATGTTCATGATAGGGAAACCACAATCATTTATTAACCAACAAGCTAGTATTGTAAAGAGGTTTTACTAGGGACTCTATTTTAGTTTACAAATCACACAAGTATTAATGTTTCCTTGTTAATACTATTATAGCATGAATGTAAACATTTATCATAAACACAAAGATATAATAATAACTATATTTATTATTGCCTCTAGGGCATATCTCCAACAGTCTCCCACTTGCACTAGAGTCATCTAATCTAGATTACGTGGTAATATACCGAACACCCATGGCAGTTTGGTGTTGGTCATGTTTTGCCCTCGGGAGAGGTTTAGTCATCGGATCCGCCACATTCAGATATGTGTGTACTTTGCAAATCTTTATGTCCCCATCTTGGACATGTTCTCGAATAGCGTGCAAACGTAGCTTGATGTGCTTCAGCTTCTTGTGTGACCTTGGTTCTTGCACATTGGCTATGGCGCCCATGTTATAACAGTAGATAGACATTGGGTCCAGCGCACTAGGAACCACACCGAGCTCTGTAATGAACTCTTTCACCCATATAGCTTCTTGTGAAGCCTCCAAAGCAGCCATGTATTCCGATTCAATTGAAGATCTCGCCACAACGCTTTGCTTTGCACTCCTCCAGCTAACTGCTGCACCATTCAAAGTAAATACATATCCAGATTGTGATTTAGAATCATCCGGATCGGTGTTCCAACTAGCATCAGTGTAACCATTAACAACGAGTTGTTCATCACCTCCATAAGAAAGAACCATATCCTTAGTTCTTCTCAAGTACTTAAGGATGTTTTTGACCGCTGTCCAATGATCCACTCCTGGATCACTTTGATATCTGCTAGTTAAACTAACAACATATGCAATGTCGGGTCTAGTACATAGCATGGCATAAATTAGAGATCCTATGGCTGAGGCATAGGGAGTTTTACTCATCCTTTCTCTATCTTTCGCCGTTGTCGGACTTTGAATTTTACTCAAGGTCATATTGGGCAACATGGGCAAGAACCCTTTCTTGCTATCTTCCATTCCAAACCTATTTAGAACTTTGTCCAAATATGTACTTTGTGACAATGATATTAGGCGTCTCGATCTATCTCTATAAATCTTTGTGCCTAATATGTAAGCTGCTTCGCCAAGATCCTTCATTGAAAAACTATTATTCAAATATTCCTTGACACTATTAAGAAGGTCTACATCATTCCCAATCAACAATATTTCATCTACATATAGTATTAAGAATGCTACAGAGCTCCCACTCACTTTCTTGTAAATACAAGCTTCTCCATAAGTTTGTATAAAACCAAAACTTTTGATTACCTTATCAAAACGTTGATTCGAACTTCGGGATGCTTGCTTCAATCCATAGATGGACCGTTGAAGTTTGCATACCTTGTTAGCATCTTTAGGATCGACAAAACCTTTGGGTTGCATCATATACAACTCTTCATCAATGTCTCCATTGAGGAATGCTGTTTTGACATCCATCTGCCATATCTCATAATCATAATATGCAGCGATTGCTAACATAATCCTCACAGACTTTAGCTTCGCTAGAGGTGAGAAAGTCTCATCGTAGTCAACTCCTTGAATTTGTCGAAACCCTTTTGCGACAAGTCGAGCTTTATAGACAGTAACATTACCATCAGCATCTGTTTTCTTCTTGAAAATTCATTTGTTCTCGACAGCCTTCCGGCCATCCGGTAAGTCCAACAAAGTCCATACTTGGTTTTTGTACATGGATCCAATCTCGGATTTCATGGATTCTTGCCATTTATTGGAATCTGGGCTCATCATCACTTCCTCATAAGTCGCGGGGTCATCGGTGTTGTCCACCAACATGACATTCATAACGAGATCATACCAATCAGGAGTGGTACGAGTTCTCGTTGACCTACGAGGCTCTGTAGCAACTACAACCGAAGTTTCATGATCATCATCACTAGCTTCCTCTCTTATTGGTGCAGGCACCACATGAACTTCTTCCGGTGTTGCGCTACTCGCAAGTTCGAGAGAAGGTTCCACAACCTCGTCGAGTTCTACTTTCCTTCCAGGCACTTCTTTCGAGAGAAATTCCTTCTCTATAAAGGATCCATTCTTGGCAACAATGATTTTGCCCTCGGATCTATGATAGAAGGTATACCCGATAGTTTCCTTCGGGTATCCTATGAAGACGCATTTTTCCGCTTTGGGTTCAAGCTTGTCCGGCTGTAACTTCTTTACATAGGCTTCGCAACCCCAAACATTAAGGAACGACAATTTAGGTTTCTTCCCAAACCATAATTCATACGGTGTCGTTTCAACGGATTTAGATGGTGTCCTATTTAAAGTGAATGCGGCTATTTCTAATGCATAACCCCAAAACGATAGCGGTAAATCTGTAAGTGACTTCATAAGACGAACCATATCTAAGAGAGTTTGATTACGACGTTCGGACACACCATTACGCTGTGGTGTTCCCGGCGGTGTCACTTGTGAAAGTATTCCGCATTTCTTCAAATGCTCGCCAAACTCGTAACTTAGATATTCACCTCCACGATCAGAACGTAGAAATTTAATCTTCTTGTTACGTTGATTCTCTACCTCACTTTGAAACTCCTTAAACTTCTCGAAAGTTTCGGACTTATGTTTCATGAAATAGATATACCCATATCTACTCAAGTCATCCGTGAAGGTAAGAACATAACGATAACCACCGCGCGATGCTACACTCATTGGGCCACACACATCGGTATGTATGATTTCCAATAAGTTCGTAGCTCGCTCCATCATACCAGAAAATGGAGTCTTAGTCATTTTTCCCATCAGACATGCTTCGCATCTTTCAAGTGATTCGAAATCAAGTGATTCAAGAAGTCCATCGGAATGGAGTTTCTTCATTTGCTTCACTCCAATGTGACCAAGACGACAGTGCCACATATAGGTCGAGTTATCGCTCGATTTCAAACGTTTAGCCTCAATGTTGTTGATATGTGTATTTCCACTATCGAGATTCAATAAGAATAGACCATCTATCAAAGGTGCATGTGCATAAAACATATTACTCATATAAACCGAACAACCATTATTCTCAGACTTAAACAACTAACCGTCTCGCAATAAACAAGATCCTGATATAATGTTCATGCTTAACGCAGGCACCAAATAACAATTATTTAAGTATAAAACTAATCCCGATGGTAGATGAAGAGGTAGCGTGCCGACCGCGATCACATCAACCTTTGATCCATTTCCCACGCGCATCGTCACCTCGTTCTTCGCTAGCTTCCGTTTATTCTGCATATGAGCAACCGAACCAGTATCAAATACCCAGGCACTACTACGAGTACTAGTGAGATACACATCAATAACATGTATATCGGATATACCTTTCTTCTTGATGTTGCCGTTCTTCAAATCCACCAAGTACTTTGGGCAATTCCGCTTCCAGTGACCTTCTCCCTTGCATTAAAAGCACTCAGTATCAGGCTTAGGTCCAGCCCTGGTCTTCTTTGTCGGCGCGGTAACTTTATTACCACCCTTCTTGAAGTGTCCCTTTTGCTTAGACTTGCCTTTCTTGAATTTGGTGGTCTTATTGACCATCAACACTTGGTGCTCTTTCTTGATCTCCACTTCTGCAGATTTTAACATGGCGAAGAGTTCTAGCAACTGCTTGTTCATGTTTTGCATATTGTAGTTCATCACAAAGTTCTTGTAACTTGGTGGTAGTGATTGGAGGACACGATAAATCCCCAAAGCATTAGGAATCACTATACCCAAGCTTTGAAGTTTGTTTGCGTGCCCAGACATCCTAAGCACATGCTCACTGACGGAGCTGCCCTCTTCCATCTTGCAGTTAAAGAACTTTTCAGAAGCCTCATAGCTCTCAATTGCTGCGTGAGTCTCAAAGATCAATTTGAGATCACGGACAATATCATGTGGGTTTGAATTCTCAAACCTTTTCTAAAGCCCCGATTCTAAACCATACAAGATAGCACACTGAACTGTGTTGTACTGAGTCTTCCGAGCGAGGTAAACATTCTTTACTTCATCGGTAGCAGTAGCTGCAGGTGGGTCACCTAGCGGTGCATCCAGCACATAGGTCAAATTACCAGCACTGAGGACAATCCTCAAATTGCGGAACCAATCCGCGAAGTTTCTTCCATTGTTTTTCAACTTTTCTTTCTCTAGGAACGCATTAAAATTGATGGTAGGGTCCGCCATTGATCTACAACAAATTTGCAATAGTTTAGACTAAGTTTATGACAAATTGAGTTCTAATTAATAGTTAAATTAATCTAGCTGAACTCCCACTCAAAACAATATCCCTCACATTGTTTTAGTGATCACACAAACCAAATCCACCACATCAACTCCGATCATCACGAGAGTTGATGCAGCTTCAATGGCGAACAATCGACATGTTCATCATATCTACTATATAATTCATGCTTTACCTTTCGGTGATCCGTGTTCCGAGACCATGTCTGTACATGCTAGGCTCGTCAAGATCAAACCTTATCTTCCGCATGAGCAAATCTGGCTTGCTCACGTTGTATACACTTGCGTAATCTAACACACCCGATCATCACGTGGTGCTTCGAAATAACAAGCTTTAGAAACGGTGCTTACTAAGTGTGAACACTTTAGAACTTGAAATTCATGTGTATGAGGGATCATCTTATAATGCTACCGTCGTTAACTAAGCAATACAAGATGAATAAAGGATTAACATCATATGCAATTCATAATATGTGATATGATATGGCCTTTCTTCTTTGTGCTTCCGATCTCCATCTTCAAGCACGAACATGATCTCCATCATCACCGGCATTGCATCAAGGTCAATGATGCCGCTCCAGGGTTGTCGTCTACCAGCTTCAACTATTACAACTACTTTGAATATAGACACGCGGGTCTTAACAGAAATTAAAGACAACCATATGGCTCCTGCCGGTTGCCAACTTACAATAAGGAACATTGCATACATCAAATATAATCACAATCATGGCCATATCACATCACAACACACCCTTGCAAAACAAAGTTAGACGCCTCTACTTTATTTGCATGTTTTACGTGGTTTGGGGCTTTTAATAAATGTCGTTCTAACTTACGAACAAGAACCACAACATTGATACTAGTATTGTCAATCACCCGTTGTAAATTGAATCTTAACTATGTTGGGAGAAACAGGCACCCGCAAAGCCACTTATGCAATACAAGTTGCATGTCAAGCGTGGAGCAAGTCTCATGAACGATGTCATGTAAGGTTAGCCCGGGCCGCTTCATCCCACCATCCCGCAAGATGCAAAGTACACAAGAAACAATCGACAACAAAAGCATCAACGCCCACAATGACCATTGTGTTCTACTCGTGCAACAGATCTACATATAGACACGGCTCTGATACCACTGTAGGGTTTCGTAGCATGGAAAATAAAAAATTTCTACCGCATACAAACAAACAAGCCAAGATCTATCTACTAGATTGTAGCAACGAGTCGATGGAATAACTCACCCTTGAAGATTCCGAAGTGTTTAACGAGAGCGAATTCTCGTGGGTGATGTGTTTGTACTCTTCCCGATCTCAAGATCGCGTAGACGATCCTTCCGGCGCTGCGTTTCGGCAGCGCTTCCGCAGTCGGTCACACGTTCGGTACTCGACGAAGACCTTCCTCTCCCTTGTTCCAGCAGGCAGCGGAGGTTGTAGCACTCTCCTCGCGATTCCGGCAGCACGACGGCGTGGTACCGGAAGTAGAGGGGAGATCTCGCAGGGCTTCGCCTTAAGACGGAGCGAGTATGGTGAACTATGAGAGAGTCTCTCGGCAATCTAGGGTTTAGACGCACCAAGGAGGAGCAAAGCCGGCGGCTAGGGTTTGCCTAGGCGGCGGCTTGCCCTAGGCGGCGGTGGCAGCAGAAGGTGGCGGCACCGACGGCTAGGATTAGGGTTTGCGGGGCGTGGTGTTGTGTCCTTGGAGGGGCAGCCCTGCCCCTCCTTATATAGGTGGAGGGGGCGCCCCAGGGGAGGGGAGTCCCTCCCCAACTCGGTCTCCAAGTGGGCCGGCGGTGGAGGGAGGTAACTCCTCCCCAAGTAGGTTTCCTACTCTCCCTCCACCTCACAAAATAGCCGTTTGACTTTTCAAATTGGCGTTTGACTTTTCAAACTAGGATTTGATTTAACCCTTTATTTTGTTCAGCAATGACACCTAGTACATGATGCAATCATTCCAACTTGTTATGACACATTCATGTACCCTTTCCCTCCGGAGTGCCGAACATTCCGGAACCTTCTAGAACATTCCCGATGAAAACACCGGAACCATTCTCCAACCCCGAAACAAGACTTTCCTTATATGAATCTTATTCCCCAGACCATTCCGGATCTCCACGTGATATCCCAGATCCCATCCGAGACTCCGAACAACATTCGGTCTCTTACTCATCATTCCATAACTACTCAACAACATCGAATCCGTAATTGTGTCTCCCTACGGTTCGTGAATTATGCGGACATGATCGAGACACTTCTCCGAACAATAACCAATAGAGCAATCTGGAAATTCATATGGCTCCCACATATTTCTACGATTACTTTGCGATCGAATGAACCACTTACATACGATACCAATTTCCCTTTGTCTCACGATAGTTTACTTATCCGAGGTTATGATTGTCGGTATCTCTGCAACCTAGTTCAACCTCGTTACCGATAAGTACTCTTTTCTCGTTCCCGTGATATGTGATCCCTTATGAGCCAGTCACATGCTTGCAAGCTAATTGGATGACATTCCACCGAGAAGGCCCAGAGTATATCTATCCGTCATATGGATGGACAAATACCACTCTTGATCCATGTGTCTCAACCAATACTTTCCTAACACTCAATGCCACCTTTATAGCCACCCAGTTACGGTGTGGTGTTTGATGTCATCAAAGCATCCTTCCGGTGAAGGTGATATGCATGATCTCATGGTCGAAGGAATTAGGTTACTATGTATTTAGAAAGCATATAGCAATTGAACTATTAAAATGACTTGATCTTTATGCTACGCTTATCTATAGGAGTATGTCCACCATATCATTCTCCTAACGATATGATCTTGTTGTTAATAACATCTCAATGTTCATGATAGGGAAACCACAATCATTTATTTACCAACAAGCTAGTATTATAAAGAGGCTTTACTAGGGACTCTATTTTAGTTTACAAATCACACATGTATTAATGTTTCCTTGTTAATACTATTATAACATGAATGTAAACATTTATCATAAACACAAAGATATAATAATAACTATATTTATTATTGCCTCTAGGGCATATCCAACAGCGGGATGGCACCGTACCCTGTCGAGGCGCTAGATCTCAACCGAGTAGTGTATAAAGGTAGCTCCGGTCATATCATATCTTCGCCTCGCTAATATAATCACTCTTGATCAATGCACGTACGATCGCTTAGAGGGCACACATTCGATCGTATCGTAAAGTTGCTGCCAAGACCGGACGAGTGCTCTTGCGAAAATCTGAACATTTTCGTGCCCTTGTTGATCCTACCTACCTTGATTTTTATGTGACCATGGGTCGCCGGACTCAGAGTGGTTGGTCCCATATGCATGGTTGGCGTACGTATATGCTTGCGGAGACCTACGACAAGGCAAAGATTTAGATGTCCGAGATTGGCAAACGCACGGAAGAGATCCATATCAAACTAGCATCATCATTGTTTGGATTGGAGTGCGTATAAAAGGATCTGATTAATAATCAGGATGCTTGGGCAGCGGGCCGACACATTACAGATACGGGAGGTGTCCTAATTGGCTTGTTTGGGTCGGCCCGCGGGCACCAAAACATGCTATCTTGGTCTCTATTCAATTTGGCCAGGGTGCCCGAGCGAGCGCAACCAGTTCACACATTTTCTAAATATTTGATCAAGTGGCAATAGATTTTGATAATTGGCAACACATTTCATCCAACTGGAAAAAATAGGCAAAAGCACCCAAAACAATTACCACAAATTACCAAATATCATAGTTCCAAGGCCGTAGTACCGAATCATAGTGCAAAATAATATAAATTTGATAGAAAATGCGCAAAAGAGGTAAATCTCATGGCGATAGATCATCGATGAGATCACACTTGGCGGTCGCGGACGTTTTTTTGCTTCTTCTCAAACCAACTCATTCGAGCCGGATCCAAGATGGTCAAGTCCATCATCACAAGCTTGGTCTCCTAGGCCATGGTCTTGGCCTCGACCTCCTTGGCCCTTTACTGAGCATTGGCCTCTTCCACCTCAAAAGCTCTCTTTGTGAGATCAACGAAGCAACCAACGGTGGCCTCTTTCTGTAGACAGCGCCTCTCCTCCCTCTTGGCATTTGCCTTCTCCTTATCCACAAGCAACCCTTTCAAGCTCTCTTGCAATGCATGTGTGGTGGCTTGGCGTTGGAGATCTTGCTTGCTGGCCTTGTGACCTCTTGGACGAAGGACAAGACCATTGTGCGGAGCGCTCGTGCGTGGTTCATCATCATCAAGGTCGGGGACATCCGACTCACTCCCACGCTTCCTCAAGCCTTCGATACTCTTTTTGTAGAGGACAAATCTTGTTTCCCACTTTAGACATTTCTTGATCTTCATCCAACAATGGGGTGAGGTGAATGGCTTGTTGTCGTACTTCTTTTTGAAGTACTCCATGGCTTGGGTCACCTACACAAAAGGAAGAGAACCCACAATATATGCAACAATTGCAAATATGACATATGCACAATGTAGATGCAAGAATGACCTAGCCATTACCGTGTCTCCAACGCACGTTCCGCTCACCGGACGGCCTACCACATGCTCGTATGCACCACAAAACTTGCTGCACTCGACATTTATGAAACCCTATCTATTTTAAAGAGAGTTTCCATTATGGTCGCTATGGATGGGATATGGATTGAAATTCTTGCGCTCGTGGTAGAACTTGAAGATGCGCTGCCAATATGTCGAGCCCTTTTGCTTGTTCCCGATAATTGGATCCTCACTAAGGACCTTGTTCTCCTAGACGGTGTACACGCCGGTCCTTTGGCTCTTCCTTTTGAGCATACCGCCATCATAGGCTCGACACCGTCTTTGTCTTTGTCCACATCCATGGCGTCGTCACCAAATCTATTCGGCCCGCCTCAGGCCTAAACAATGGCTCTACCACAATGTCAAAAAGGGACATGGGGTCTTCCTCATCTCCAGGGTCGTCATCCTGGTTGTGGCCTCACAGATCATTTCATGCAACACGGCCTCATCGTCCTCCTCCCTAGACGAAAACCGGTGCGACAAATCATCAAACAGTTGGCGGGCTGCATGTATATTTGCCGCGGGATCCTGTGGTTCCTCTTGTTGTGTTGCTGCGTGAGGTCGTTGGAGCCTAGGGTGCGGTCCAGGTCGAGGAACGTGGCATGTGAATTCTCCATGATACTTGAAGGGAATATGCCCTGAGAGGCAATAATAAAGTGTTTATTATGTGTATTCCAAGTATATGATAGATGTTTATTTTGCATGCTATAATTGTATTAATACGGAAATGTTAATACATGTGTGTTTAATAAACAAACAAAAAGTTCCTAGTTATGCCTCCCTTATAAACTAGCTCGTTGATTAACAAGATGATCAAGGAAGATGATCAAGGTTTTCTGATCATAGACATTGGATGTTGTTAATAACGAGGTCACAACATTAGTGTAATGATGTGATGAACATTCATCCGAAGTATAGCATTACGATCAAATTCATTGAGTTTATATTTCTATAACAACTTACGAAGTGATCTAATCCTTAGACCATGAGATCATGTCAATCACTAACACCGGAAAAGTTTCTTGATAACATCAAATGTCACACCGTAACAGGGTGATTATAAAGATGGGTTCAGAATTACTAAAGTGTTATCTTGAGGCCCATGGATCGAGAGTGGAATTTGTTCATCCTGATGACGGATAGATATGCTCTGGGCCCTCTCGGTGATATCACATTGGTTAGCTTGCAAGCAAGTGATTTGATCACTAGAATGTTATATCACGGGAACGAGAAAAGAGTACATGTCAGTAACGAAATCAAACTAGGTATGGATATACCGATGATCGAATCTCGGACATGTAATATATCACGAAACAAAAGGATTAAGATACTAGTGTAAAAGGTTCCGACAATCAAAAAGAAAGACATCGTTGAATGTGTGGGAGTCAGTATGCGTCTCCAGATCCCGCGTCTGATTATTGATCGGAGAAGGGTCTCGATCATGTCCACATTATGTGCGAACCGTAGGGTGACACACTTAAGAGACACCGACATCCATTTGGAGCAAAATTTTCATGCCAGAAAGAATAACAAGCACAAGAATTTATTTCACTAGATACCGAAACAGGTTTTCGGGTGAAATTGCAGAAAATGTTTTTGCATGTGAAATGAACTAGTAGAAAGGGGTTATATGTGAATGTTTGTCATTAAAGTATTTGACAAAATTCTGAATAAAAAAGGAGTTTTATTTAATGCGAGTTTGCATTAAATTTGGTGGAAATTTAATGGGAATTTGAGTGGGTTTTTGAGTGGACGGAATTGAAAGGGATTTTTGTGAGTGGAGTGTCCACCCACATGAATGAGGGGAGGGCAAGGGGCAGCCCCCATGCGCAGGCCACCCCCTTGGGGTTCCCCCTCTCCTATAAAAGGAGCCCCCCTCCTCACTTCTCACTCAAACCTCCTCGTGAAGGATCTCTCTCCCCCTCTAGTATTTATCCCCCATGGTCTCGAACTAGCGAGATACATGTTCTCGGTGGCTATTCGGCAAGAAAGAGTTATGCTTCCGCTGCATCGCTGGAGCGAGGAGGAGGATGCTCGGTGCCTCAGACGTGTTTGCGAGCACGGATGCGCCGCTAAGTTGCGGTGCTAAGGACTTCCTCTCGATCTTGAGATCAGCAAGAGATCGTCTACATCAACCACGAGTTTGGACTCGTTAAGCTTTTTCGATCTTCAAGGGTATGTTCTCTACGGATATACATCCATCCGTTGTTTGTATCTAGTAGATAGATCTTGGTACATAGTTGTTCCCATCGTAGGAAATTTTTTGTTTTCTATGCTGTGAACCCTATAGTGGTATCAGAGCCGGATCTATGCGTAGATGCTTTACACAGGTAGTACACATATGAGTATGTGGGTGATGATGATCATGTTATTGCTTCTTAGTTGTATTTTGGATATTGGTGGCATAGTGGGATGAAGCGGTCCGGACAAACTTTACATGTCCTCGCACATGAGACTTGTTCCACGCTTGACATGCAACTAGTTTTGCATAAGTGGCTAGCGGCTGTCTGTCTCTCCTACTATAGTCAATATCTAATTTGCAATGAGTTGTCAACAATTTGGTTATCCTCGTTGTGGTTCATGTTCGTAAGTAAGAACGGTTATATCTTCGAAAGCCCTAAGCCACGTAAAACTTGCAATGGGTAAATTAGAGACGTCTAGTTTAGATTGTTGTTGGGCTAGTGTTATGATATGATGATGTTGTAAGTAGAAGTATGAGATGATACTCTTACAAAACACATAACGTGTAAGTTCCATAGACCTTGGCCTTACACATATAGGTATGATAATGATCATACCACGATGCACATGATGGAGATCAAGTGTGGGAACCATATCATTTCACTTATAAACATGCGATGTTTAATTTCATCTTATATTGCTTGTTTGGCCTTTTATTAGCATAATAAGATGATCCCTCATTTATATATCAAGATAAGAATGTGTTCTTCCTTAAGTATGCACCAATTATGTTTCGTCGCTCCAAGATATCACATGATGATCGGGTGTTCTTGGATCCACGACCATATTTTGTGTGTAAGACAGTTACACACGCGAATACTAAGGTTCTTACTTGGCGAGCCTAGCATGTACAGACATGGCCTCGAAACACAGACCAAAAGGTTAAGCATGAGTCATATGGTAGATATGATGCCCATTTGATGCTCGCCTTTGAAGCTACACCGACTCACATGATGATCGGACTTGGTGTAGTGGATTTGGTTCATGTAATCACCAAAAAGGCATGAGGGATGTCATTTTTGAGTGGGAGTTCATTCTTAATGTGGATTATTTGAACTCAATATATCATAAACTTAGTCTAAACTTTATAAATTCTGTTATAGATGGCACCACCTGCTTTTAATTTCAATGTGTTCATTGAAAAAGAGAAACTTGCAATGAACGGTAGCAACTTTACCGAATGGGCCATGAATTGGAGGATTCTCCTCTCTGCTGCACAAAAGCAATATGTGCTAGAAATGCCGCTAGCCCCCCCCCCCCCACCGTTCGATGATGTCCCTGACAAGGAGAAGAATGTCTATCAAACTCGTCAGGAGGACCACAACTTAGTTCATTGCGGCATATTATATGGGCTAGAGCCAGAACTTTGAAACATTTCGAAAACGGCAATGCATTTGATACAATGGGTGAGTTGAAAATGATTTTCGACACACATGTTGCTGTAGAGAGCTACAATGCTTCATAAAAGTTCTTTAGTTGCATGATGGAAGAGAACAGCTCCGTAAGTGAGCATGTAATCAAGATGTCGGGTTACGCTGATAAGCTTGTGTCCTTGGAAATAACGATTCCCATTGACTTAGGCATCCATCGTGTTCTTTAGTCTCTGCCACCTAGCTATAATAGCTTCGTATGAACTATTATATGCAAGGCATGAAGAAGTCTCTCCCCGAGCTTCTGTCAATGCTTAAAACTGCAGAAGTGGAGATCAAGAAAGGACATCAAGTGTTGATGATCAATAAAAACACTGGTTTCAAGAAAGACAAGAAGGGAAAACGGAAGGGAAGTAAGGGCGGCAAGACAGTTGCCGTGCCCGAAAAGAAACCTCGAGTTAGCCCTAAGTCTGATACCGAGTGCTATTATTGTAAGGGGACTGGCCACTAGAAGTGCAACTGCCCCAAGTTTTTGGCAGACAAGAAGGCCGGCAAGGCAAACAAAGGTATATATGATATACATGTTATTGATGTGTACTTGACTAATACTCGCAGTATCACCTGGGTATTTGATACCGATTTAGTTGCTAATATTTGTAACTCGAATCAGGGGCTGCGGAACAAGCGACCGCTAGCAAGGGGTGAGGTCAAGATGCGTGTCGGCAATGGATCAAGTGTTGATGTGATCGCTGTCGGAACGCTACCTCTCCATTTACCGTCGGGATTAGTAATAAACTTGAATAATTGTTATCTGGTGCCAGCACTGAGCATGAACATTGTATCTGGATCGTGTTTGATGCGAAGTGGTTATTCATTTAAATCCAAGAACAATGGTTGTTCTATTTATATGAATGAAATATTTTATGGTCATGCACCGATGATGAATGGTTTATTTTTGTTGGATCTCGATAATAGTGTTACACATATTCATAATGTTGATGCTAAAAGGATTAAACTTAATGATGATATATCCGCATATATGTGGCACTGCCGTCTAGGTCATATTGGCGTTAAACGCATGAGGAAGCCCCATTCCGATGGACTTTTGGAATCACTTGATTTTGAATCATTTGATACATGTGAGCCATGCCTTATGGGCAAGATGACTAGAATGCCGTTTTCTGGTTCAATGGAACGGGCGACAGATTTATTGAAAATCATACATTCTGATGTATGTGGTCCAATGAGTGTGTCGGAGCGAGGTGGATATCATTATTTTGTTACTTTCACAGATGATTTTAGTAGATACGGTTATATCTACTTGATGAAACACAAGTCAACCTTTGAAAAGTTCAAGGAATTTCAGAGTGAAGTGGAAAATCACCGTAATAGAAAGATCAAATTTCTACGGTCCGACCATGAAGGAGAGTATCTAAGTTACGAGTTTAGCACTCATATGAAAGAGTGTGGAATTGTTTCACAACTCACACCTGCCGGAACACCATAGAAAAATGGTGTGTCGGAACGTCGTAATCGTACTTTATTGGATATGGTTCGATCTATGATGTCTCTGACGGACTTGCCACTGTCATTTTGGGGTTATGCGCTAGAAACTGCTGCATTCACTTTAAATCGGGCACCATCTAAATCCGTTGAAAAGACACCATATGAATTGTGGTTTGGAAACAAACCTAAGCCGTCATTTTTTAAAGTTTGGGGATGCGATGTTTATGTGAAGAAACTTCAACCGTATAAACTCGAACCCAAAGCGTAAAAATGCGTATTCATAGGATACCCTAAGGAAACTATTGGGTATTCCTTCTATCCTAGATCCGAGGGCAAGGGTTTTATTGCCAAGAATGGATCCTTTCTAGAGAAAGAGTTTCTCGAGAAAGGTGTGAGTAGTCGGAAGGCAGAACTCGAAGAGGTTGTTGAACCTTCTCATCATAGTATGGAGAGTAGCGCAGTGCCGGAAGTCGTTCCGGAGTTTGCTTCACCAATTGAAGAGGGAACTAATGATAACGATCATGAAACTCGGCAAGAGAGTACTATCAAACCTCACAGGTCTAGCAGGTTGCGTGCAGCTCCCGAGCTGTACGGAAACCCTGTTATGAATTTCATGGTTGATGAAATTGATGACCCTGCGACGTATGAAGAAGCGATGATGAGCCCTGATGGCGCCTAAGTTGATGTAGGAGTGCTTTGTTGGAAACCCCAAGAGCAAGGTATGAAGCAGCACAGCAGCAAGTCTTCCCTCAGTAGAGACCGAGGTTATCGAACCAGTAGGAGGAAGGAAACGTCACACGGGTGTTGCTGGCAACGTGGAGACCTGAACAACACAAACTCAAGACTCTGCCCCAACGAATCAGTGAGGTTGTCAAGCTCACTGGTTTGCTGTAACAAAGGATTAAACGTATGGTGTGGAAGGTAATGGTTTGCAGCAAGTAAACAAGTAACAGTGGAGGATGTATTGATGGTAAAGATTGGACCGAGGTCCATAGTTCACTAGAGGTGCTCTCCTTAGATAAACAACATGGCATGAAGGGTAAACAAATTACAGCAGGGCAATTGACAGGAACTAAGCAAGGCATAAGAATGCAATTACTAGTCAAAAAGATCCTATGAGATTCGATTGGGCAATACAACAAGATACATAGACCTCCATCTAACTGCATCTATGACTAGAAGTCCACCTTCAGGTTATCATCCGAACACCCTCCAGTATTAAGTTGCAAGCAACAGACAACTGCTTTAAGCAAAGTATGTAAGGTAAACAGTCCACATGTTCCATGAACAAGAGACCGTTGTTTTCTCCCTAGTAGCAACATCATATCTAAAACCGAAGAGATTTATGTCACTTACCTTGGAAACTAGAGGCATGAACCCACTATCGAGCATAAATACCCCCTCTTGGAGTCACTAGCAACTACTTGGCCAAGATATCTACTAACAACAGAGAGCATGCAAGATCACAAACAACACAGACATGATAGAATCATAAAGATGAAACCATTAATCAAACCAACATAATAATCTCAATATCCACCGGATCCCCGCAAACACAACATGCATGATTACAAATATATTAGATCTTAATCATGAACGGAGCTCACAAGATTTATACATAAAAGCACAAAGGAGGAGATACAACCTTCTAGCTACTACATGGACCCATAGTCCAAGGTGGAACTGCTCACGCATCATACCGGAGAGAAGGCCTCCGGGATGATCTCCCCTCTGGCAGGGTGCCGGGAAGAACTGCAGATCCCCCCAATCTAGGGATGATGGTGACGACGGCTACAGATGGTTTTGTGGAATATTGATCGGGTACTCAGGGTTTCTGCATCGAGGGATTCTTATAGGAGAAGGTGGAGGCAGAGGGGCAGGCCAGGGGCACCAAACCCTAGCCATGCGTGGGCCCACCTATGGTCGCGCCTGGGGGGTTGCCCCTATGGCTCGCCTACCCGGCTCCCCTCTGGACTTCTTGTTCCCCACGGAAAGTAATTGACTTTGGCTTTTGTTCCATCCAATTCCGAGAATATTTCTTTACAAACTTTTCTGAAACCAAAAACAGCAGAAAACAGGCATCTGGCACTGTTGCAACTTGTTAATAGGTTAGTACTAGAAAACATGTAAAAAGCACCTCAAAGTGTAGACAAGTAAAGCGAAGTAGATACTAAACAAGCATGGAGCATCAAAAAATATAGATACGTTTCTGACGTATCAACATCCCCAAGCTTAACTCCTGCTCGTCCTCGAGTAGGTAAGTGATAAACAGAATAATTTTTGAGGTGAACATGCACCCTCACAATAAAGATCCAACCATTTGCAAACATTGAAAGCTGAGATCAAAGAACTCTAAACATGTGCATGAAAGAATGGAGTTCTAACAGTAGGACATAGTAACTATGCATGCAACATGGCAAGCTACAAACAAAGATCACGAATAACATGCATTGAAAAACATTTGTTTGTTTCACATACAGAAAACATAGCATAGTGGCAATCAGCTTGTCCCTCATAGAGTAGCAAATAGATGCATAGGAAACCTTCAAAGTTCACAAGGGTGACTAGAAACAAATAGCACAAGAACAAGTAATATCACAATATGCATCAATTAATAAACTTTGGAACACTGCACACAAGATGAAAACTATGCTCTCTTAATGGTGCCTAAAGGTAGAAGGTGGATACTCAATAGTGGCGGAAGAAAGGCCTTTTTTAAAGGAAGCAGGGATTACAAGTTTCAAAAAGAGCTTCCAAAAATTATGGTACTTATTAGCTTTTAGCCCTCATTGCCCCTATCATAAGCATCTAGAAGTGGTTAAGGTTAAAGTGGCAAAGCTGGAGTATATGCTTGACGAAGTATAAGTTGGCAATCTCAAGTCCCTTGAATATGAGGGCCACACCTCATGGATACTCAACTTTGGGCCCAGGCAAGTTCTTGTCACTGTAAGTATTTGCGTATCATTGAGAACCGCCAACGGGGTACCCCTTGCACATGGTACAGGAGCTTTCCCATAACCAAAATGACAAGGCAAGCAGACAATGAGCATCTCAGCAATCTTTTTATTTACCATATGCATAGCTTTTTATTGAGGATGCTTCATAGATAGCTCACTATGGTGATGCTGCAAGTTTCCACCATGATTAGGCATTGCTTAGGCTAGCGGCCCATGCGTTTCTCTAACACAGAATACAAACTGCATGGACTTACAAGTTCCCACTTCATTTCACACTGGTGACATCCATAGACAAAAGAGCATGATATCAACTGAGTACAAAAGTACAAGTGCAATGTTGAAAACGTTCCCCGTGACAACACGGTTCTGCTAATTCCAACTTATAAGTGCAAACATATACAACAAAGTTGTCACAATGGTTCAAGTTTATTAGGGGTAAAGAATAAAATGTGCCATCAAGTTCGTGAGGGCTTTAATCACTAAGTTTTCACATAACAAAACAGTTTTTAATTGGAAGATAGTTGAAAACAAGAATATACTTGGAATGGTGTAACACACTATGCATAGGAGTTTATAGTGGACACTTTGGAATAACTTGGTTTCTTGGAAGTTGGAATCATGAGTAGAACTTACTCATACAAGTGGAGGCTAGCAAAAGACTGGGAGCAACCAACTAAGAGAGCATAATGGCCATAATCATGCAATGCAACAAAGCATACTAATCAAAGCAAAGAGTGGTACTACAAGTCAAGGAATAAATGATCATAGGGGCTAATGGTGAGTTGTCATAGTCATAACATGGTGTAAGCATGTGCCATGTAAACCCAAGCAAAGCATCAAAGGAGAATACCACAATACTATGCTTTTGCATGCTAAAACAACGCATAATTTTTTCAAGGCACACTAAGCAATCCCAATTGTTTGGAACAAGACATGCTACAGAAATAATCACTAAGCATAATGCTAAAACAACACCTAGCATGGCATGCTAAAGTCTAAGTGACAGTCAATGCAAGCTCCTCTTACACTTCAAGCAAGAACTTACTACTCCTTTCCAACACCAAGCAAACTTATTTGCAAAACAATACAACGAGAACGGGGGTCCAAACTACTTTATTCAAGCAAACTAAACAACCTAAGCAAAGTAAACAAAAACTAAGACACTCCAACAACAACACAACAGTGCATGAAACAATAAAAACGAAGTGTCTAGACAGACCTGAGCTTTTTATTGATGAAGAAGGGGATGCATTGGGAATCCCCAAGCTTTGACGTTTGTACCTCCTGGATATTTCTTGGGGTGACACCATGGTGGCATCCCCAAGCTTGAGATTTTGTCCATTCTTCATCTTATTACATCATTCTCTCTTTACACCTGAAATTTTTCCTTCATACAAAACTTCACACAATCTTCATTAGCAACATTAGTTTATTCAAAATATATTAGACCACTTGGCAAAGCTTTGGAACAGCAAGAATTTTCATTAAAAACACAAGATACTATATCAACTCCTTCAAAAAGCTCAATTTACCTGAAGAGAACTTTAAAATGAATCAATAAGGAGCAAATGCAAATAATGGCAGAAATCTGTCAAAACAGACCAGCAGGTAGAAACCGATTTTTTCGAACATTTTATGCTGCTCAAATCAAAAAGTGTTGAACTAACTAAAGTTAGCTAACATACTGGGGGATTTATTCGTAAACTTTGAGCTCAATCCGAGTTATAGAGACTCCTTACGAATTTTTATGGTAGAGGACAGAAATCTGTTTTGGGACAGCAGCTCCACAAATCTTACTTCCCTCTCATTAGAGGTTATTCTTGGCACAAAAAGCAAACAAAAAGGATAAGGAGAGGTAATTACTGAAGTAATAACTTCCAATACTCAAGGAAACTCTTGGGTTATCTCATAACAAGTACTTTTCTTTAACGCCTTTAAGTTAGGCATAAGAAGCAAGAAGAATCAAGTATTTTCAAATAAAGAAGCAACCTTCTTGTTCTTTCCTTTCTTCTTTTTATTAGGGAAGATATGATTGCTTACCGGAGGAGCAAAATGCATGATACCTTTTCCAACATCTATCTCTGCCCCAAGGTGTTTCATTAGAGACCTTCCAAGTGTGATCTGTCCCTTGCCTACACATTTAATAACAAGATAATCAGTAGTCACCATTTTCCTGAGATTTTTTTAAACACACCTTCAGCTATTCCAATGGGTAATATGGTGGTATTGTTGGTAAGATAGATTTCCTTTCCTCCTTTAATAAGCTCCCAAAGACTCAAGGAATCATAAATATCTTTAGGCATGAGACAAAATTCAGACATGATATCAAAGCGAGCATAAAAAAGTGTAGTGTTTATTGAGACTTTGATTGTGGAAAACCATTTTGAAGGCTCGGAATTTATGGGAACATAATCATGGTAATCCCTAAGCGTGTGATAGCAACTATTCATAACAGCAATACCGGTCTCAAGTTTGTTCAACCTAGCAAAAATATTTGTGAAAGAGGAATCAGACTTCCCAAGTGTACCATAAATCATGATTAATTTCTGCATGGCATCATAAGCTTCATCCTCAGTACATAGAAAAAAATCTTTCTCAGCCACAACATCCAAAGCATATCTATAACGAAGAGCAATACCGCGGTAGAAACTATCGATAACCAAGCTGAAGCTTACCTTAGGCTCAGTTTCCCTCTGGAAAGCAGAGATTCTAGACCAAGCCTCCTTAAAACTTTTTTCACCTTTTTGCTTAAAAGTGGAGATTTCTACCATAGGAGAAATAGAGGTTGATCCAAAACCAAACATGGTAGCAACTAGAGTAGGAACTAATTTTTTTTGTGTTTTTGAATAAAGAAAGCAGACCAAACTAGACTAATTTTTTTGGGTTTTTTGGAAAGAGGCAAACAAAACCAAGCAAGAAAAACAAAGCAAACTAAAAGCAAAGTAAAGATAAAGGAAGTGAAGGACTCCCCTTGTGAAGCCGTCATTGGCCTCCTCGGCAACGTCGCCAGAAAACTTGTTGATGGCGCCTAAGTTGATGTAGGAGCACTTCGTTGGAAACCCTAAGAGCAAGGTATGAAGCATCACAACAACAAGTCTTCCCTCAGTAGAGACCGAGGTTATCGAACAAGTAGGAAGAAGGAAACGTCACACAGGTGTTGCTGGCAACATGGAGGCCTGCACAACACAAACTCAAGACTTTGCCCCAACGAATCAATGAGGTTGTCAAGCTCACCGGTTTGCTGTAATAAAGGATTAAACGTATGGTGTGGAAGGTAATGGTTTGCAGCAAGTAAACAAGTAACAGTGGAGGATTTATTGATGGTAAAGATTGGACCGGGGTCCATAGTTCACTAGAGGTGCTCTCCTTATATAAACAACATGGCATGAAGGGTAAACAAATTACAGCAGGGCAATTCTGAGCAAGGCATAACAATGCAATTACTAGTAAGAAAGATCCTATGAGATTCGATTGGGCAATACAACAAGATACATAGACCGCCATCCAACTGCATCTATGACTAGAAGTCCACCTTCAGGTTATCATCCGAACCCCCTCCAGTATTAAGTTGCAAGCAACAGACAACTGCTTTAAGCAAAGTGTGTAAGGTAAACAGTCCACATGTTCCATGAACAAGAGACCGTTGTTTTCTCCCTAGTAGCAACAACACATCTACAACCAAAGAGATTTATGTCACTTCCCTTGGAAACTAGAGGCATGAACCCACTATCGAGCATAAATACCCCCTCTTGGAGTCACTAGCAACTACTTGGCCAAGATAGCTATTAACAACGGAGAGCATGCAAGATCACAAACAACACAGACATGATAGAATCATAAAGACAAAACCAGTAATCAAACCAACGTAATAATCTCAATATTCATCGGATCCTCGCAAACACAATATGCATGATTACAAATAGATTAGACCTTGATCATGAACGGAGCTCACAAGATCTATACATGAAAGCATAAAGGAGGATATAAAACCATCTAGCTACTACATGGACCCATAGTCCAAGGTGGAACTACTCACGCATCATACCGGAGAAAAGGCCTCTGGGATGATCTCCCCTATGGCAGGGTGCCAGGAAGAACTTCAGATCCCCCCAATCTAGGGACGATGGTGGCGACGGCTACAGGTGGTTTCGTGGAATATTGATCGGGTACTCAGGGTTTCTGCATCGGGGGCTTCTTATAGGCGAAGGGGAAGGCAGAGGGGCCGGCCAGGGGCACCAAACCTATGGCCGCGCCTGGGGGGGTGGCCCCTCTGGCTCGCCTCCCTGGCTCCCCTCTGGACTTCTTGTTCCCCACGGAAAGTAATTAACTTTGGCTTTTGTTCCGTACAATTCCGAGAATATTTCTTTACTAACTTTTCTGAAACCAAAAATAGCAGAAAACAAGCATCTGGCACTGTTGCAACTTGTTAATAGGTTAGTACCAGAAAACATGTAATAAGCACCTCAAAGTGTAGACAAGTAAAGCAAAGTAGATACTAAACAAGCATGGAGCATCAAAAATTATAGATACGTTTCCGACGTATCAAGTCCGGATTCCAACCAATGGTTAGAAGCCATGAAATCCGAGATGGAATCCATGTATGAAAATCAAGTTTGGAACTTGGTGGACTTACCTCACGACCGAAAGGCCATGGAGAATAAATGGACTTTCAAAAGAAAAACTGATGCTGATGGTAATGTGACCGTCTATAGAGCTCGACTTGTCGCAAAGGGGTTTCGACAAATTCAAGGAGTTGACTACGATGAGACATTCTCTCACGTAGCGATGCTAAAGTCAGTTAGGATTATGTTAGCAATTGCTGCATATTTCGATTATGAGATATGGTAGATGGATGTCAAAACCGCGTTCCTCAATGGTAATATTAAAGAAGAGTTGTATATGATACAACCAAAGGGTTTTGTCGACCTAAGGATGCTAACAAGGTGTGCAAGCTTCAGCGATCCATCTATGGACTGAAGCAAGCATCACGAAGTTGGAATCTCCGCTTTGATGAGGTGATCAAAGAGTTTGGATTTGTCCAAACTTATGGAGAGGCTTGTATTTACAAGAAAGTGAGTGGGAGCAATGTGGCATTTCTGATATTATATGTGGATGACATATTATTGATCGGGAATGATATAGATCTTTTAAACAGTGTTAAAAGTTATCTAAACAACAAATTTTCAATGAAGGACCTAGGTGAAGCGTCATACATATTAGGCATAAAGATCTATAGAGATAGATCTAGGCGCCTAATAGGGCTATCAAAAAGTACATACCTTGATAAGATTTTAAAGAAGTTTAAAATGGACAGAAGTAAGAAGGGGTTCTTACCTATGTTGCAAGGCAAGACACTGAGTAAGACTCAAAGTCCATCTACGGCGGAAGAAAGAGAGATAATGGACAAAGTCCCCTATGCTTCATCCATAGGCTCTATAATGTACGCCATGCTATGTACAAGATCGGATGTGGCACATGCTATTAGTTTGACTAGTAGGTACCAATCGAATCCAGGTTTGTAACACTAGATAGCGGTCAAGAATATCCTTAAGTACTCGCGAAGAACTAAGGATATGTTTCTTGGGTACGGAGGTGAAGAAGAGCTTGTCGCTAAGTGTTATGTCGATGCAAGCTTTGACACTGATCTGGATGACTCTAAGTCTCAGTCCAGATACATATTTATCATGAATGCTGGAGCGGTTAGTTGGAGGAGTTCCAAACAACCCGTGGTGGCGGGATCAACAATGGAGGCCGAATATGTTGCTACTTCGGAAGCGGCTCAGGAAGAGGTTTGGATGAAGGAGTTCATATCCGAACTAGGTGTGGTTGCGAGCGTGTTGGACCCAACGGTGATCTATTGTGATAACAATGGTGCCATTGCCAATGCCAAAGAACCAAGGTCTTACAAGAATTACAAGCATATTAAGCGCCGGTTTCACTCCATCCGTGAGCATGTCAAGGATGGAGATATAAAGATTTGTAAAGTACATACATATCTCAATGTAACAGATCCGTTGACTAAAACTCTCCCTAGAGAAAAACATGATCAACACCAGAACTCCATGGGTGTTAGATTTATCACTATGTAACTAGATTATTGTCTCTAGTGCAAGTGGGAGACTGAAGGGAATATGCCCTGAGAGGCAATAATAAAGTGTTTATTATGTGTATTCCAAGTATATGATAGATGTTTATTTTGTATGCTATAATTTTATTAATACGGAAACGTTAATACATGTGTGTTTAATAAACAAACAGAAAGTTCCTAGTTATGCCTCTCTCATAAACTGGCTCGTTGATTAACAAGATGATCAAGGTTTCCTGATCATAGACATTGGATGTTGTTAATAACGAGGTCACAACATTAGTGTAATAATGTGATGAACATTCATCCAAAGTATAGCATTACGATCAAAGTCATTGAATTTATATTGCTATAACAACTTACGAAGTGATCCTAATCCTTAGACCATGAGATCATGTCAATCACTAACACCGGAAGAGTTTCTTGATAACATCAAACGTCACACCGTAACAGGGTGATTATAAAGATGGGTTCAGAACTACTAAAGTGTTATGTTGAGGCCCATGGATCGAGAGTGGAATTTGTTCATCCCGATGACGGATAGATATGCTCTGGGCCCTCTCGGTGATATCACATTAGTTAGCTTGCAAGCAAGTGATTTGATCACTAGAATGTTATATCACGGGAATGAGAAAAGAGTACATGTCAGTAACAAGATCAAAATAGGTATGGAGATACCGATGATCGAATCTCGAACATGTAATATATCGCAAAACAAAGGGATTAAGAATGTCATCGTTGAATGTGTGGGAGTCAGTATGGGTCTCCAGATCCCGCTTCTGATTATTGATCGGAGAAGGGTATCGATCATTTCCACATTATTCGCAAACCATAGGGTGACACACTTAAGAGACACCGACATCCATTTGGCGCAAAAGTTTCATGCCGGAAAGAATAACAAGCGTAGGAATTTATTTCACTAGATACCGAAACAGGTTTTCGGGTGAAATTGCAGAAAATGTTTTTTTATGTGAAATGAAATGCTAGAAAGGGGTTATATGTGAATGTTTTTCATTAAAGTAATTGACAAAATTCTGAATAAAAAAGGAGTTTTTTTAATGAGAGTTTGCATTAAATTTGGTGGAAATTTAATAGCAATTTTGAGTGGGATTTTGAGTGGAGGAAATTGAAAGGGATTTTTGTGAGTGGAGTGTCCACCCACATGAATGAGGGGAGGGAAATGGGGCAGCCCCCATGCACCGGCCAGCCCCTTGGGGTTCCCCCTCTCCTATAAAAGGAGCCCCCCTCCTCACTTCTCACTCACACTTCCTCGTGAAGGATCTCTCTCCCCCTCTAGTATTTATCCCTCATGGTCTCGGACTAGCGAGATACATGTTCCCGGTGGCTATTCGGCAAGAAAGAGTTGTGCTTCCGCTGCATCGCTGGAGCGAGGAGGCGGAGGTTGCTCGGTGCCTCGGACGTGTGTGCGAGCACGGATGCGTCGCTAAGTTGCGGTGCTAAGGACTTCCTCTCGATCTTGAGATCGGCAAGAGATCGTCTACATCAACCACGATTTTGGACTCGTTAAGCTTTGTAGATCTTCAAGGGTATGTTCTCTATGGATATACATTCGTCCGTTGTTTGTATCTAGTAGATAGATCTTGGTACATAGTTGTTCCCATCGTAGGAATTTTTTTGTTTTCTATGTTGCGAACCGTACAATAGTAACCAGTAAGCTCCAGGACCCAGGATGATGATGTTGAGGATGATGTTGTCGTGGGGCAGACCTAGGAGGGGTTGGCCGACCGTGTTCTGGTGGACGACCGTGTGTCTCTGGTCAGGGAGGACCTGGAGATGCATCTGGACGGTGGCCCCCTTTGGTTGGTCTTGAGGCTTCGTTGGTCAGTGGGTCAGACCGGACCCATGATTGGTCTGGGTTGCCTCGGTCTCCATCTCGGGCTTCTTCTCCGGGTATTCCTTCGCCGTTTGTTGTGCAGGGGAGTGGTACTCCCTTCAGGCGGAGCGCGCGCCATGGAGTCGATGCCTCTGGGGCGTCGGCTATGGATGAGGACTCTGTAGGGGTTCGTAGCATGGAAAACAAAAAATTTCTACCGCATGAACACACAATCAAGATCTAATATAAGATCAAGCCAAGATCTATCTACTAGATTGTAGAAACGAGTCAATAGAGTACTAACCCTCGAAGATCCAAGGCGGTTAACGAGAGCAGATTCTCGTGGATGATGTAGTCGTACACTTCCGATCTCAAGATCGCGTAGACGATCCTTCCGGCGCTGCGCTCCGGCAGCGCTTCCGCAGTCGGTCACACGTTCGGTACTCGATGTAGACCTTCCACTCCCTTGTTCCAGCAGGCAACGGAGGTTGTAGTACTCTCCTCGCGATTCCGGCAGCACGACGGCGTGGTACCGGAAGTAGAGGGGAGATCTCGCAGGGCTTCGCCTTAAGCCGGAGCGAGTATGGTGGACTATGAGAGAGCCCTTGGTGTTCTAGGGTTTAGACACACCAAGGAGGGGGTGCTAGGGCTGGCGGCTAGGGCTTGGAGGTGCCCAAGTCGGCGTCTAGGGGAGAAACCCTAGGCGGCGGCTATGGTGGGGGACGGCGGCTAGGGTTAGGTTTAGAGGGGGCAATCTTGTGTGCTAGGAGGGGAGCCCTGCCCCTCCTCTTATAGGACGGAGGCGCCGGCCAAGGGGAGGGGAATCCCTCCCCAACTCGGATCCCAAGTGGGCTGGCGGTGGAGGAGGGACTCCTCCCCAACTCGGTTTCCACCTCCCTCTCCACTTCCCAAAATTAGCCATTTGACTTTCAAAATGGCGTTTGACTTTTCAAACAAGGATTTGATTAAACCCTCTATTTTGTTCAGCGATGACACTTAGTACATGATGCAATCATACCAACTTGATATAACACATTCATGTACCCTTCCCCTTCGGAGTGCCGGACATTCCGGAACCTTCTAGAACATTCCCGATGAAAACACCGGAACCATTCCCAACTCCGAAACAGGACTTTCCTTATATGAATCTTATTCTTCGGACCATTCCGGATCTCCTCGTGATATCCTGGATCCCATCCGAGACTCCGAACAACATTCGGTCTCTTACTCATCATTCCATAACTACTTAACAACATCAAATCCTTAAGTGTGTCTCCCTACGGTTCGTGAATTATGCGGACATGGTTGAGAGACTTCTCCGAACAATAACCAATAGAGGAATCTGGAAATTCATATGGCTCCC
This sequence comes from Avena atlantica, assembly GCA_910589765.1. NCBI lineage: Eukaryota > Viridiplantae > Streptophyta > Magnoliopsida > Poales > Poaceae > Avena > Avena atlantica. The sequence goes on along the minus strand of OU342733.1, from coordinate 418,812,936 downwards.
ACATATTTCTATGATTACTTTGCGATCGAATGAACCACTTACATACGATACCAATTTCCCTTTGTCTCACGATAGTTTACTTATCCGAGGTTTTGATCGTCGGTATCTCTGCATACCTAGTTCAACCTCGTTACCGATAAGTACTCTTTTCTCGTTCCCGTGGTATGTGATCCCTTGTGAGCCAGTCACATGCTTGCAAGCTAATTGGATGACATTCCACCGAGAGGGCCCAGAGTATATCTATCTGTCATATGGATGGACAAATCCCACTCTTGATCCATGTGTCTCAACCCATACTTTCCGAACACTCAATGCCATCTTTATAACCACCCAGTTACGGTGTGGTGTTTGATGTCATCAAAGCATCCTTCCGGTGATGGTGATAAGCATGATCTCATGGTCGAAGGAATTAGGTTACTATGTATCAGAAAGCTTATAGCAAATGAACTATATTAAATGACTTGATCTTTATGCTACGCTTAACTATAGGAGTATGTCCATCACATCATTCTCCCAATGATATGACCCTGTTGTTAATAACATCTCTATGTTCATGATCAGGAAACCATGATCATATATTAACCAACAAGCTAGTTTAACAAGAGGCTTTACTAGGGACTCTTTTACGTTTACAAATCACACAAGTATTAATGTTTCCTGTTAATACAATATAGCATGGTATGTAAACATTTATCATAAGTATGAAGATATGATAATAACCACTTTATTATTGCCTCTTGGGCATATCTCCAACAGTCTCCCACTTGCACTAGAGTCAATAATCTAGTTTCAAACCTTTGTGTATTCAACACCTATGGCTTTCCGGTGTTGTATGTACACGATTGTTAGTGGTCAACTGATCTCCGGATCTGACACTTCCAGGTCCGTGTGTGATTGCATGTCTTTGCATCTCTACGCATCACTCATTCTCTAATGAGATGGCTTCGTACAAATTTGGTCCTTTGGTGTGACCTTTAGTTCTTTGGGGTTAAAACATGTTGATAATATTGTCGTACAATATATCTTCATAGTACTATCCCACTGTGAACTACACCTAGTTTGATAACAAACTACTTGACACAAATGCCCTCTTTTGCTGCTATAATAGCAGTCATATACTTAGCCTTTTGTTGTAGTATCTGTCACAATGTCTTAACTTTGGAATTCATCCAAATTCATTATGGAACTTACTTTCCATCATATTGTGCCACCGTTAGTTTAGATTGAGATAAACTTAATTTGTACTTTGTGACAAAACTAGTATCAATGTAGTACTTTTACAATGAACTAATCATCTATTTGTCACTTCTACAAATAATATACTCTTAGTTCTTCCAAAAGATCATAATAATATCCTTACTATTGTCCAATGATCATCTTATGAATCATTCTGGTATATGCTCATAACATTTAGAGCATAGGACATATCTGGATTTGTACATATCACAGTATGATTGATATACTCTTTGTGATTTTATACATCAAGTATCAATCTATACTTGAATCTTTGTTTCACTTACCAAGTGTCAATACACTTGAATATATCATCAATATTGAACTCATTCAATCCTTTCAGTGCAACAAAAACCTTTCTTGTAGTTTCTATATTGAACTCATTCAATATCTCATCTATGTACTCTTGGCACAACCATATTGGCGTCTATTGATGCCAAATATTTGGGTTTTGCCTAAGTCTTTCATCGAGATGAAATTCTTATCATGTGTTAATAAAAAAATACATCACTTCCAATCAACAATATGTCTTCTACATAATGTATTAGAAATATGTCTTAGAGCTCCCACTTAATTTCTTGCAAGTGCAAGCATCTTCGTCGTCTCCGATGAAATTAAAATCTTTTAACAGTTTCATCACAGTGAAGATTCCAACTCCGCAATGCTTACTTCAACCATTGAAGTTTGCATATGCTTTTAGCATCCTTTGAATTAACAAAACCCTATGGACCGCGTTATGCACATGTCCTAGGTAACAATTCTATTAGAAGAACTTGTTTTGTTTATTCAATTACCACATAACAAAATTATATGTAGTGGTTGCTACATTAATCCGTCTAGACTAAATATCGCTATGAAAGATCAAATCTTGTCATAGTCAACCTTTGAACATTGTTGTGAATTCTTTCCCAACAACGTCGACTATTTCATAGATGTGAAACATCCATGTATATTTCTTTATATATCCAAATACGACTGTAAGGTCTTGTACCTTTCGAGAGGGTCTTTCAAGTTCAAAGCTTGATCTCTCGTATATGGAACTATCACGGATTCTATGGCTTCAAGCCAGTTTACGGAGTCAGGGCCAATCATTGCTTCTTTGCATGTAGTACGTTCATTATTCTCAAATAATGATTCAACCCTCAAATCTTGGTATTTGATTGTTTACTCGACCTACTTGGTTCAATAGAAACTTTGACCTTCGTAACCACAACCTTTGAGGCACGTGAGCCATGAGCATTGTTGCTGCCTCCGGAACACTTTTCGGCGCTGCGCAACTTTGCACATATAGCTAAGGTTCTTTTAACCATATCAAAGTTCTATTGTCCTCCCACTTTAACTTTTCATGGAAAATTCCTTCTCAAAGAAACTTGACGTTCTAAGCGACAAACACTTTTGTCTCCGGTGTTTATGGAGGAATACTTAACAGTTACACAAAGACAGGTTCATCCGACTTTGGTTGCAAACATCTTTCTTATGCATAGCATACCAATGTTTAAGAAAGGACTACTTGGGTTTTATCCCAAACCATAACTTTATATGGTGTCATTTCAACGGATTATGATGAAGCTCTTTTCAGTGGAAAAACAGTAATCTCTAAAGCTTTTAATCTTTAAAATATAATGGCAGTTTTATGAATTACACCTTTGATCTTACCATGTCAAACAAGGTTTAATTACATATCTCTAATGCTCCATACTCTTATGGTGTTTCGGGAAATGTAAATCCACGGAACGATTCCTTAAATCTTAGGTATTATGCTAAACTTGTAACTCAAATATCTTCCTTTATGATCTTATCATAAACTATTTACATTCTTGTTACAATGATTTTGCACTTCATCTTGAAAGTCTTTGAACTTTTCAAATGTTTCATACTTCATCCTTATTAAGTAAATATTCATATATTCACTCAAATTTTCGGAGAAAGCATATGAAGTCGAAATCCATCGCTCTTGACTACACATAATGGACTTCGTACCACAATATGTACAAGTTCCAATAAGCTAGTCATTCGTTCCCTTTTGGCCTATGAATGAAGTTTTAATTATCTCTAGGAAAGTTTCACAAGCGTCATGTGATCAAAAATCAAAAGACTCCAAAATTCCATCCACATGGAGTTTCTTCATGTTTTCTTTCCAATATAATTTAAACGGCGATGTCACTTCCTAAGTGATTTTTCAATCAATTTGTCTTTCGACATTTTTAGCACTAGTTTTATGGATGTGATTTCTCCAACGAGATTTGTGAATCATCCATCTTTTATGGATTACGGCAATTATTTGAATAACCCTTTTGTTCTCATAATACCTGATAAAACAAATCTTGAAGGCAAGCTTTGATGTTTAACGAGAAACACAATAACCCTTTATTTGTTCTCGATCACATATTCTTTTGCTAGTTACTTAGGCCATTGTAGTTCATGAATTGTGTTGTTTCGTATGACAATTCACACCAACAAATTCAGTATCAAATACTTAAGAACCACATTGTTTAATATGCAAAGAATATAGCCATAACATGTATATCATCTATATACTTAAACTGAACAATTCTAGTCTTTTCTTTTCTGCCATATATTTATGAGATTCTCTTTCAGTATTCTCTTTTGAAAGAATCTATCAACATCAATAGTGGAGTCATACATATGACACATATTCCAAAGCGTGTATAATTAAATACCAATGTCTTTGGACTTTCACTTTGAAGTAGATCACCATCATCAAATGTTTGATGTTCTTTCAAATTCCACTCTTTAGTAATCTCTTGGTGTAGTAAATATTTTACCTACATCAAATATTCACCCTTATCATGGAATTATTCATGATCAAGCTATAGCTTATTGCGGTGAATCGCGAGTATAATGTTGCTCTCCAAAACCTTTTGGAGAATTAAGACAACTATTGTCTCCAACCTTTTGCAAATTCTCATCAAATATGAGAATATGACTTTTGCCATATTATACTCTATCATGTTGCAACAAAAACTTCGTTTCAGATATCACAATATCTTCCACACATCATGGTTTCTGAAACAACTCTTTCAGATCCTAGATAACCTTGATATTAAGACAATCCTTTTGAATATCAAGAATCATGGAGACAAACATGATACTCATACACTAACTCTTGGAATTGTCACTCTTGTTTTAATACCAATTATTAAACTTCATGGAGTAACCGGAACTTACTGAAAGTTTGCAATAGGACTTTTAAACTTTAGATTAACACTTCAAAACAATACGATACCAGTTCGTAAAGTAACTAACCAGAATTCTATAGTTCTATTATCTCAATTATAACTAAGCGCAAGGTGGTAAACGGATGCCAATGACTACAACAACTATGCAAATTCACTTTGATTTAATTTATGATAAATAGTGTTTAACTTTTAATCATATTGTCGTTGAACTCCCACTCAAAACAATATCCCTCACATTGTTTTAGTGATTACACGAACCAAATCCACCACATCAAAACCGATCATCACGAGAGTTGATATAGCTTCAATGGCGAACAATCAACATGTTCATCATATCTACTATATGACTCATGCTTTACCTTTCAGTGATCCGTGTTCCGAGACCATGTCTGTACATGCTAGGCTCGTCAAGATCAACCTTAGCTTCCGCATGAGCAAATCTGGCTTGCTCACGTTGTATACACTCGTAGAATCTAACACACGGTGCTTACCAAGGATGAACACTTTAAAACTTGAAATTGTGTGCTTGAGGGATCATCTTATAATGCTACCGTCGTGAACTAAGCAATACAAGATGCATAAAAGGATTAACATCACATGCAATTCATAATATGTGATATGATATGTCCTTTCTTCTTTGTGCTTCCGATCTCCATCTTCAACCACGAACATGATCTCCATCATCACCGGCATTGCATCAAGGTCCATGATGCTGCTCCATGGTTGTCTTCCACCAGCTTCAACTATTACAACTACTTTGAATAGACACGCGGGTCTTAACAGAAATTAAAGACAACCATATGGCTCCTGCCGGTTGCCAACTTACAATAAGGAACATTTCATACATCAAATATAATCACAATCATGGCCATATCACATCACAGCACACCCCTGCAAAACAAAGTTAGACGCCTCTAATTTTCTTTGCATGTTTTACGTGGTTTGGGGCTTTCAATAAGTGTCGTTCTAACTTACGAACAAGAACCACAACATTGATACTAGTATTGTCAATTGAATCTTAACTATGTTGGGAGAAACAGACACCCGCAAAGCCACTTATGCAATACAAGTTGCATGTCAAGCGTGGAGCAAGTCTCATGAACGATGTCATGTAAGGTTAGCCTGGGCCGCTTCATCCCACCATCCCGCAAGATGCAAAGTACACAAGAAGCAATCGACAACAAAAGCATCAACGCCCACAATGACCATTGTGTTCTACTCGTGCAACAGATCTACATATAGACACGGCTCTGATACCACTGTAGGGGTTCATAGCATGGAAATAAAAAAATTCTACCGCATGAACACTAGATTGTAGCAACGAGTCAATAGAGTACTAACACTCAAAGATCCAAAGCAGTTAACGAGAGCAGATTCTCGTGGATGATGTAGTCGTACACTTCCGATCTCAAGATCGCGTAGACGATCCTTCCGGCGCTGCGTTCCGGCAGCGCTTCCGCAGTCGGTCACACGTTCGGTACTCGATGAATACCTTCCTCTCCCTTGTTCCAGCAGGCAGCGGAGGTTGTAGTACTCTCCTCGCGATTCCGGCAGCACGACGGCGTGGTACCGGAAGTAGAGGGGAGATCTCGCAGGGCTTCGCCTTAAGCCGGAGCGAGTATGGTGGACTATGAGAGAGCCCTCGGTGTTCTAGGGTTTAGACACACCAAGGAGGGGGGTGCTAGGGCCGGCGTCTAGGGCTTGGAGGTGCCCAAGTCGGCGGCTAGGGGAGAAACCCTAGGCGGCGGCTATGGTGGGCGACGACGGCTAGGGTTAGGTTTAGAGGGGGCAATCTTGTGTGCTAGGAGGGGATCCCTGCCCCTCCTCTTATAGGAGGGAGGCGCCGGCCAAGGGGAAGGGAATCCCTCCCCAACTCGGATCCCAAGTGGGCCGGCGGTGGAGGAGGGACTTCTCCCCAACTCGGTTTCCACCTCCCTCTCCACTTCCCAAAATTAGCCATTTGACTTTCAAAATGGCGTTTGACTTTTCAAACAAGGATTTGATTAAACCCTCTATTTTGTTCAGCGATGAATCTTAGTACATGATGCAATCATACCAACTTGATATAACACATTCATGTACCCTTCCCCTTCGGAGTGTCGGACATTCCGGAACCTTTTAGAACATTCCCGATGAAAACACCGGAACCATTCCCCAACTCCGAAACAGGACTTTCCTTATATGAATCTTATTCTCCGGACCATTCCGGATCTCCTCGTGATATCTCGGATCCCATCCGAGACTCCGAACAACATTCGGTCTCTTACTCATCATTCCATAACTACTCAACAACATCGAATCCTTAAGTGTGTCTCCCTACGGTTCATGAATTATGCGGACATGATTGAGACACTTCTCCGAACAATAACCAATAGAGGAATCTGGAAATTCATATGGCTCCCACATATTTCTATGATTACTTTGCGATCGAATGAACCACTTACATACGATACCAATTTCCCTTTGTCTCACGATAGTTTACTTATCCGAGGTTTTGATCGTCGGTATCTCTGCATACCTAGTTCAACCTCGTTACCGATAAGTACTCTTTTCTCGTTCCCGTGGTATGTGATCCCTTGTGAGCCAGTCACATGCTTGCAAGCTAATTGGATGACATTCCACCGAGAGGGCCCAGAGTATATCTATCCGTCATATGGATGGACAAATCCCACTCTTGATCCATGTGTCTCAACCCATACTTTCCGAACACTCAATGCCATCTTTATAACCACCCAGTTACGGTGTGGTGTTTGATGTCATCAAAGCATCCTTACGGTGATGGTGATAAGAATGATCTCATGGTCAAAGGAATTAGGTTACTATGTATCAGAAAGCTTATAGCAAATGAACTATATTAAATGACTTGATCTTTATGCTACGCTTAACTATAGGAGTATGTCCATCACATCATTCTCCCAATGATATGACCCTGTTGTTAATAACATCTCTATGTTCATGATCAGGAAACCATTATCATATATTAACCAACAAGCTAGTTTAACAAGAGGCTTTACTAGGGACTCTTTTACGTTTACAAATCACACAAGTATTAATGTTTCCTGTTAATACAATTATAGCATGGTATGTAAACATTTATCATACGTATGAAGATATGATAATAACCACTTTATTATTGCCTCTTGGGCATATCTCCAACAGACTCCATGGTCAAGGCCATGCGTCGTAAGGCTGAGAAGAACTTAGATTCATCATGTATCATGAGTTCTTCCAAATCTTTTTTGTCTTTTTTCTACTCCTGTTATTTCTTCTAAACAAGCCAATGTTGGCATTAGTTTGGGGAGCTCTGTACATGATGTACTTTTTTTCTAATGTTTTGCGACACATGGAGGTTGACCGTCTCACGGTTACTCCTAAGGTCGGCGTTGTTCCTCATGCTTCACTAACCAAGGAGGAGGAGTTGCATGCCACAGTAGACGGTCAACTACTTTCTCACTTACTTGGTGAACTGTCGGAGGTGGACTTTGATGAGACTAGGCTTGCCTCTGTATACGAGTTAAAAGCTTCTGGTCGAAAATCAAAGGGCCAGCGGTCGCGCAAGAGATCCCGTGTATCCAAATCTCCTATAGTTTCTCAATGAATGAAATGTTTTCAAATAGCAGAGGTCTTCAGGACTTGTCTAAACATTTATTCTTTGCTGATTGTGTGAGAGACCATAAATTGGATTTTTTTGGGTATCTCTGAGACTAGCAGACGTGATTTTTCACAAGCCCTGCTCAATCGCCTTTCTGGTGGAGTGGACTTTATGTGGATATCATGTCCACCGCGTGGTCGTTCGGGGGGTCTCCTGTTAGGCGTTCGAGATGAGACTATGGAAGTTTTAGCTACTTCGGCGGGAGATTTTTTCATAAAACTCCGTATCCGCAACAAGGCTGACAATTTCACATGGTCTCTAGTCGTTGTTTATGGGGCTGCCCAGGATGTTTATAAGGATGATTTTTTATGTGAGCTTATGAATCTGGCAAAGGACAATCCATACCCTATTCTTATAGGAGGGGATTTTAATTTGCTGAGATTCCCTCATGAGAAAACTCAGGGTAGGTTCGATAAACATTGACCATTTTTGTTCAATGCTGTTATTGACAGTCTGGACTTAAAGGAGGTTACAATGTTTGGAAGACAATTTACCTGGGCTAATAGTCTTCCGAAGCCAACATACGAGAAACTAGATAGAGTGCTTATGGATACCGACTAGAAACATCCTATGGTTACTGTTCGTGCTCTAGAGCATATCGAGGCTTTATCGGATCATGCACCGTTACTTTTGTCTTTTGGATCGCCACTACGGAAGTCCATGAATGAGTTTAAATTTGAACTCAGGTGGACGATCCGTGATGGTTTCTACGAGATGGTTAAGGTTATTTGGGTGAAACCGGTTGGTGGCCAAACGCCTATCCTACGATGGAATAACAAAATGCGTGTTTTACGCAAGTTCCTTCGTGGTTGGGCCAGGAATACAGCTGAAATCCTCAAAACAAAAAAATATGCCTAACTTATATTATTGATGACTTAGAGGCTTTTGTGGAGGTCAGGCCGTTAACTTCACAAGAAATTGAGCTTAAAAGCCAATCGAATACAGAGATAGCCCGACTTCTACGCGAAGAGAAACTCAAATGGTACCAACGCTCTAAGGAGAAGTTTATTTTGAAAAGATATGCGAATACTAGATACTTTCATGATGTTGCCAATGGCAAGCATAAGAAGAAACTTATTCACTCTTTGATCCAGGATGAAGGTATGATTGAGGGACAGGATCAACTAAAGTCATATATTACAGCGTATTATAAATCCTTGTTTGGGGCCCAGTGGAAAATTCTTTCTCTCTGGATGAGTCTCAAATGGCCGATATTCCACAGGTTTCTGAGGAGGAGAACAACTTTCTAACAGCCTCGTATACCGAGGAAGAAGTCAAGACAACGGTTTTCCAAATGGAACCTAAAAAACCGCTAGGGCTCGGTGGCTTCCCAGAGGAATTTTATCAAAAATTCGGGGACGTTATCAAGGACGACCTGATGAATTTGTTTGAATTCCTACAAGTCGGCTAGTTGGACCTTTTCGTCTAAATTTTGGTAACATAATTTTACTTCCTAAGGTTAACAATGCATAACTTATACAACAGTATCGTCCAATCTGCTTGCTTAATGTTAGCTTTAAGATTTTTACTAAAGTTGCCATGATTAGACTTAACTCAGTTGCTGATCATGTTGTTAGCCCTTCTCAAACTGCATTCATGCAAGGAAGAAACATCCTTGATAGTGTAGTAATTCTGCATGAAACAATCCATGAACTACATTTAAAAAAATTAAATGGTGTACTGTTCAAGATTGATTTTGAGAAGGCATACGACAAATTTAATTGGTCTTTCTTCAACAAACACTCCGCATAAAAGGTTTTTCTGAGGAGTGACGTGCTCTTATTCAGTCATTTGTGTTTGGGGGTAGTGTTGCCATTAAAGTAAATGAGGATACTGGCAAATACTTTCAGACAAAGAAAGGACTGAGACAAGAAGATCCATTATCGCCTTTACTATTTAATATAGTGGCTGATATGTTGGCTATCCTTATTGAGAGAGCAAAGGCTGAGGGTCAAATTGAAGGATTAGTTCGACATCTTATTGATGGTGGTATTTCTATTCTTCAATACGCTGACGATATGATGTTGGAGATATGCCCTAGAGGCAATAATAAATGTGGTTATTATTATATCTTTGTGTTTATGATAAATGTTTACATTCATGCTATAATAGTATTAACAAGGAAACATTGATACTTGTGTGATTTGTAAACTTAATTTGAAGTCCCTAGTATAGCCTCTATACTTCACTAGCTTGTTGGTTGATTAATGATTGTGGTTTCCCTATCATGAACATTGAGATGTTATCAACAACAAGATCATATCGTTAGGAGAATGATATGGTGGACATACTCCTATAGATAAGCGTAGCATAAAGATCAAGTCATTTCATTAGTTCAATTGCTATATGCTTTCTGATACATAGTAACCTAATTCCTTCGACCATGAGATCATGCATATCACCTTTACCGGATGGATGCTTTGATGACATCAAACACCACACCGTAACTGGGTGGTTATAAAAGTGGCATTGAGTGTTCGGAAAGTATTGGTTGAGACACATGGATCAAGAGTGGGATTTGTCCATCCACATGACGGATAGATATACTCTGGGCCCTCTCGGTGGAATGTCATCCAATTAGCTTGCAAGCATGTGACTTGGTCACAAGGGATCACATATCACGGGAACGAGAAAAGAGTACTTGTCAGTAACGAGGTTGAACTAGGTATGCAGAGATACCGACGATCATAACCTCGGATAAGTAACATATCGTGAGACAAAGGGAAATTGGTATCGTATGTAAGTGGTTCATTCGATCGCAAAGTAATCGTAGAAATATGTGGGAGCCATATGAATTTCCAGATTCCTCTATTGGTTATTGTTCGGAGAAGTGTCTCGATCATGTCCGCATAATTCACGAACCGTAGGGAGACACACTTAAGGATTCGACGTTGTTTGAGTAGTTATGGTATTATGAGAAAGAGATCGAATGTTGTTCGGAGTCTCGGATGGGATCCGGGATATCACGAGGTGATCCGGAATGGTCCGGAGAATAAGATTCATATAAGGAAAGTCCCGTTTCGGAGTTCGGGAATGATTCCGGTGTTTTCATCGGGAACATTCTAGAAGGTTCCGGAAAGTCCGGCACTCCGGGGGGGAAGGGGTACATGAGTGTGTCATATAAAGTTGGTATGATTGCATCATGTACTAAGTGTCATCGCTGTCCGAAATAAAGGGTTAATTCAAATCCTAGTTTGAAAAGTCAAACGGCTAGTTTGAAAAGTCAAACTGCCAGTTTTCGGAAAGAGGAGAAGGAGGTTTTTGGTGGAGGCCGAATTGGAGGAGGGTTCCTCCTTGGGCCGGCGCACCACCTCAAGGCCGAGTTGGGGAGGGACTCTCCCTCCCCTTGGCCGGCCCCCTCCACCTATATAAGGAGGGGCAGGGCTCCCCTCCTAGTGCACACAAGTTCCTATCTATTTCTCCCGGTTTAGAGCCGTTTTGGATTAGAGCTTCTAATTGCTTTAGCCAACGGTTTAGAGCCTTCTAATTGGTTTAGAGACTTCTAATTGGTGTGTCTAATTACTAGACCACTAATAGCCTCTCTCATAAGCTCCACCATACTCGCACCGGCTTAAGGCGAAGCCCTGCGGGATTTCCCCTCTACTTCCGGTACCACGCCGTTGTGCTGCCGGAATCGCGAGGAGAGTGCTACAACCTCCGTTGCCTGCTGGAACAAGGGAGAGGAAGGTATTCGTCGAGTACCGAACGTGTGACCGACTGCGGGAGCGCTGCCGGAACGTGGCGCCGGAAGGATCGTCTACACGATCTTGAGATCGGAAAGAGTACGACTACATCACCCACGAGAATCCGCTCTCGTTAAACGCTTTGGAATCTTCGAGGGTAAGTTATACCATCGACTCGTTGCTACAATCTAGTAGATAGATCTTGGCTTGTTTGTTTGTATGCGATAGAAATTTTTTGTTTTCCATGCTACGAACCCCTACAGTGGTACCAGAGCCGTGTCTATATGTAGATCTGTTGCACGAGTAGAACACAATGGTCATTGTGGGCGTTGATGCTTTTATTGTCGATTGCTTCTTGTGTACTTTGCATCTTGCGGTATGTTGGGATGAAGCGGCCCGGGCTAACCTTACATGACATCGTTCATGAGACTGGCTCCACGCTTGACATGCAACTTGTATTGCATAAGTGGCTTTGCGGGTGCCTGTTTCTCCTAGCATAGTAAAGATCCAATACACAACGGGTGATTAACAATACTTGTGTCAACGTTGTGGTTCATGTTCGTAAGTTAGAACGACACTTATTGAAAGCCCCAAGCCACGTAAAATATGCAAAGAAAGTAGAGGCGTCTAACTTTGTTTTGCAGGGGTGTGCAGTGATGTGATATGGCCATGATTGTGATTATATTTGATGTATGCAATGTTCCTTATTGTAAGTCGGCAACCGGCAGGAGCCATATGGTTGTCTTTAATTTATGTTAAGACCTGTGTGTCTATTCAAAGTAGTTGTAATAGTTGAAGCCGGTGGACGACAACCATGGAGAGGCGTCATTGACCTTGATGCAATGCCAGTGATGATGGAGATCATGTTCGTGCTTGAAGATGGAGATCAAAGCACAAAGAAGAAAGGCCATATCATATCACATATATATATTGAATTGCATGTGATGTTAATCCTTTATGCATCTTGTATTGCTTAGTAGACGACGGTAGCATTATAAGATGATCCCTCATGCACATGAATTTCAAGTCATAAAGTGTTCACCCTTAGTTAGCACCGTTGCTAAAGCTTGTTGCTTCGAAGCACCACGTGATGATCGGGTGTGTTAGATTCCGCAAGTGTATACAACATGGGCAAGCCAGATTTGCTCATGCGGAAACTAAGGTTTGATCTTGACGAGCCTAGCATGTACAGACATGGTCTCGGAACACGGATCACCGAAAGGTAAAGCATGAATCATATAGTAGATATGATGAACATGACGATTGTTCGCCATTGAAACTATATCAACTCTCGTGATGATCGGTGTTGATGTGGTGGATTTGGTTCGTGTGATCACAAAAACAATGTGAGGGATATTGTTTTGAGTGGGAGTTCACCTAGTTTAATTACATTAATTAATTTGAACTCAATTTGTCATAAACTTAGTCTAAACTATTGCAAATATGTTGTAGATCAATGGCAGCCCCTACCATCAATTTTAATGCGTTCCTAGAGAAAGAAAAGTTGAAAAACAATGGAAGCAACTTCGCGGATTGGTTCCGCAATTTGAGGATTGTCCTCACAGCTGGTAATTTGACCTATGTGCTGGATGCACCGCTGGGTGACCCACCTGCAGCTGATGCTCCCGATGAAGTAAAGAATGTTTACCTCGCTCGGAAGAATCAGTACTCCATAGTTCAGTGTGCTATCTTGTATGGTTTGGAATCGGAGCTTCAGAAAAGGTTTGAGGATTCAGACCCATATGATATTGTCGAGGATCTCAAATTGATTTTTGAGACTCATGCGGCAATTGAAAGCTATGAGGCTTCTGAAAAATTCTTTAACTGCACGATGGAAGAAGGCAGCTCCGTTAGTGAGCATGTGCTTAAGATGTCAGGGCACGCAAACAAACTTCAAAGCTTGGGTATAGTGATTCCTAATGCTTTGGGGATTTACCGTGTCCTCCAATCACTACCACCAAGTTACAAGAACTTTGTGATGAACTACAACATGCAGAACATGAACAAGACGTTGCCAGAACTCTTTGCCATGTTGAAATCTGCAGAAGTGGAGATCAAGAAAGAGCACCAAGTGTTGTTGGTCAATAAGACCACCAAATTCAAGAAAGGCAAGTCTAAGCAAAAGGGACACTTCAAGAAGGGTGGTAAGAAAGCTACCACGCCGACGAAGAAGACCAGGGCTGGACCTAAGCCTGATACTGAGTGCTTTTACTACAAGGGAGAAGGTCACTGGAAGCGGAATTTCCCAAAGTACTTGGCGGATTTGAAGAACGGCAACATCAAGAAGAAAGGTATATCTGATATACATGTTATTGATGTGTATCTCACTAGTACTCGTAGTAGTGCCTGGGTATTTGATACTGGTTCGGTTGCTCATATTTGTAACTCGAAACAGGTGCTGCAGAATAAACGAAAGCTAGCGAAGAACGAGGTGACGATGCGCGTGGGAAACGGATCAAAGGTTGATGTGATCGCGGTCGGCACGCTACCCCTTCATCTACCATCGGGATTAGTTTTATACTTAAATAATTGTTATTTGGTGCCTGCGTTGAGCATGAACATTATATCGGGATCTTGTTTATTGCGAGACGGTTACTTGTTTAAATCCGAGAATAATGGTTGTTCTATTTATATGAGTAATATGTTTTATGCACATGCACCTTTGATAGATGGTCTATTCTTATTGAATCTCGATAGTGGAAATACACATATCAACAATATTGAGGCTAAACGATTGAAATCAAGCGATAATTCGACCTATATGTGGCACTGTCGTCTTGGTCACATCGGAGTGAAACGTATGAAGAAACTCCATTCCGATGGACTTCTTGAATCACTTGATTTTGAATCACTTGAAAAATGCGAAGCATGTCTGATGGGAAAAATGACTAAGACTCCATTTTCTGGTATGATGGAGCGAGCTACAGACTTATTGGAAATCATACATACCGATGTGTGTGGTCCAATGAGTGTAGCATCGCGCAGTGGTTATCGTTATGTTCTTACCTTCACGGATGACTTGAGTAGATATGGGTATATCTATTTCATGAAACATAAGTCCGAAACTTTCGAGAAGTTTAAGGAGTTTCAAAGTGAGGTAGAGAATCAACGTAACAAGAAGATTAAATTTCTACGTTCTGATCGTGGAGGTGAATATCTAAGTTACGAGTTTGGCGAGCATTTGAAGAAATGCGGAATACTTTCACAATTGACACCGCCGGGAACACCACAGCGTAATGGTGTGTCCGAACGTCGTAATCGAACTCTCTTAGATATGGTTCGTTCTATGATGTCACTTACAGATTTACCGCTATCATTTTGGGGTTATGCATTAGAAACAGCCGCATTCACTTTAAATAGGGCACCATCTAAATCCGTTGAAACGACACCGTATGAATTATGGTTTGGGAAGAAACCTAAATTGTCGTTCCTTAAAGTTTGGGGATGCGAAGCCTATGTAAAGAAGTTACAGCCGGACAAGCTTGAACCCAAAGCGGAAAAATGCGTCTTCATAGGATACCCGAAGGAAACTATTGGGTATACCTTCTATCATAGATCCGAAGGCAAAATCTTCGTTGCCAAGAATGGATCCTTTCTAGAGAAGGAATTTCTCTCGAAAGAATTGACTGGAAGGAAAGTAGAACTTGACGAGGTTGTCGAACCTTCTCTCGATATTGCGAGTAGCGCAGCACCGGAAGAAGTTCCTGTGGTGCCTGCACCAATAAGAGAGGAAGCTAATGATGGTGATCATGAAACTTCGGTTGAAGTTGCTACAGAGCCTCGGAGGTCAACGAGAACTCGTACCACTCCAGATTGGTATGATTCCGTTATGAATGTCATGGTGGTGGACAACACCGATGACCCCGAGACATATGAGGAAACGATGATGAGCCCAGATTCCAATAAATGGCAAGAAGCCATGAAATCCGAGATTGGATCCATGTACGAAAACCAAGTATGGACTTTGGTGGACTTACCGGATGGCCGAAAGGCTGTCGAGAACAAATGGATTTTCAAGAAGAAAACAGATGCTGATGGTAATGTTACTGTCTATAAAGCTCGACTTGTCGCAAAAGGGTTTCGACAAATTCAAGGAGTTGACTACGATGAGACTTTCTCACCGGTAGCGAAGCTAAAGTCTGTGAGGATTATGTTAGCAATCGCTGCATATTATGATTATGAGATATGGCAGATGGATGTCAAAACAGCATTCCTCAATGGAGACATTGATGAAGAGTTGTATATGATGCAACCCAAAGGTTTTGTCGATCCTAAAGATGCTAACAAGGTATGCAAACTTCAACGGTCCATCTATGGATTGAAGCAAGCATCCCGAAGTTGGAATCAACGTTTTGATAAGGTAATCAAAAGTTTTGGTTTTATACAAACTTATGGAGAAGCTTGTATTTACAAGAAAGTGAGTGGGAGCTCTGTAGCATTCTTAATACTGTATGTGGATGACATATTGTTGATTGGGAATAATGTAGACCTTCTTAATAGTGTCAAGGAATATTTGAATAATAGTTTTTCAATGAAGGATCTTGGCGAAGCAGCTTACATATTAGGCATAAAGATTTATAGAGATAGATCGAAACGCCAAATATCATTGTCACAGAGTACATATTTGGACAAAGTTCTAAAGAGATTTGGAATGGAAGAAAGCAAGAAAGGGTTCTTGCCCATGTTGCCCAATACGACCTTGAGTAAAACTCAAAGTCCGACATCGGCAGAAGATAGAGAAAGGATGAGTAAGACTCCCTATGCCTCAGCCATAGGTTCTCTAATGTATGCCATGCTATGTACTAGACCCGACATTGCATATGTTGTTAGTTTAACTAGCAGATATCAAAGTGATCCAGGAGTGGATCATTGGACAGCGGTCAAAAACATCCTTAAGTACTTGAGAAGAACAAAGGATATGGTTCTTTCTTATGGAGGTGATGAACAGCTCGTTGTTAATGGTTACACCGATGCTAGTTGGAACACAGATCCGGATGATTCTAAATCGCAATCCGGATACGTATTTATTTTGAATGGTGCAGCAGTTAGCTGGAGGAGTGCAAAGCAAAAGCGTTGTGGCGAGATCTTCAACTGAATCGGAATACATGGCTGCTTCGGAGGCTTCACAAGAAGCGATATGGATGAAAGAGTTCATTACAGAGCTGGGTGTGGTTCCTAGTGCGCTGGACCCAATGTCTATCTACTGTGATAACATGGGCGCCATAGCCAATGCGCAAGAACCAAGGTCACACAAGAAGCTGAAGCATATCAAGCTGCGTTTTCATGCTATTCGAGAACATATCCAGGATGGGGATATAAAGATTTGCAAAGTACACACAGATCTGAATGTGGCGGATCCGTTGACTAAACCTCTCCCGAGGGCAAAACATGACCAACACCAAACTGCCATGGGTGTTCGGTATATTACCATGTAATCTAGATTAGATGACTCTAGTGCAAGTGGGAGACTGTTGGAGATATGCCCTAGAGGCAATAATAAATGTGGTTATTATTATATCTTTGTGTTTATGATAAATGTTTACATTCATGCTATAATAGTATTAACAAGGAAACATTGATACTTGTGTGATTTGTAAACTTAATTTGAAGTCCCTAGCATAGCCTCTATACTTCACTAGCTTGTTGGTTGATTAATGATTGTGGTTTCCCTATCATGAACATTGAGATGTTATCAACAACAAGATCATATCGTTAGGAGAATGATATGGTGGACATACTCCTATAGATAAGCGTAGCATAAAGATCAAGTCATTTCATTAGTTCAATTGCTATATGCTTTCTGATACATAGTAACCTAATTCCTTCGACCATGAGATCATGCATATCACCTTTACCGGATGGATGCTTTGATGACATCAAACACCACACCGTAACTGGGTGGTTATAAAAGTGGCATTGAGTGTTCGGAAAGTATTGGTTGAGACACATGGATCAAGAGTGGGATTTGTCCATCCACATGACGGATAGATATACTCTGGGCCCTCTCGGTGGAATGTCATCCAATTAGCTTGCAAGCATGTGACTTGGTCACAAGGGATCACATATCACGGGAACGAGAAAAGAGTACTTGTCAGTAACGAGGTTGAACTAGGTATGCAGAGATACCGACGATCATAACCTCGGATAAGTAACATATCGTGAGACAAAGGGAAATTGGTATCGTATGTAAGTGGTTCATTCGATCGCAAAGTAATCGTAGAAATATGTGGGAGCCATATGAATTTCCAGATTCCTCTATTGGTTATTGTTCGGAGAAGTGTCTCGATCATGTCCGCATAATTCACGAACCGTAGGGAGACACACTTAAGGATTCGACGTTGTTTGAGTAGTTATGGTATTATGAGAAAGAGACCGAATGTTGTTCGGAGTCTCGGATGGGATCCGGGATATCACGAGGTGATCCGGAATGGTCCGGAGAATAAGATTCATATAAGGAAAGTCCCGTTTCGGAGTTCGGGAATGATTCCGGTGTTTTCATCGGGAACATTCTAGAAGGTTCCGGAAAGTCCGGCACTCCGGGGGGAAGGGGTACATGAGTGTGTCATATCAAGTTGGTATGATTGCATCATGTACTAAGTGTCATCGCTGTCCGAAATAAAGGGTTAATTCAAATCCTAGTTTGAAAAGTCAAACGGCTAGTTTGAAAAGTCAAACTGCCAGTTTTCGGAAAGAGGAGAAGGAGGTTTTTGGTGGAGGCCGAATTGGAGGAGGGTTCCTCCTTGGGCCGGCGCACCACCTCAAGGCCGAGTTGGGGAGGGACTCTCCCTCCCCTTGGCCGGCCCCCTCCACCTATATAAGGAGGGGCAGGGCTCCCCTCCTAGTGCACACAAGTTCCTATCTATTTCTCCCGGTTTAGAGCCGTTTTGGATTAGAGCTTCTAATTGCTTTAGCCAACGGTTTAGAGCCTTCTAATTGGTTTAGAGCCTTCTAATTGGTGTGTCTAATTACTAGACCACTAATAGCCTCTCTCATAAGCTCCACCATACTCGCACCGGCTTAAGGCGAAGCCCTGCGGGATTTCCCCTCTACTTCCGGTACCACGCCGTTGTGCTGCCGGAATCGCGAGGAGAGTGCTACAACCTCCGCTGCCTGCTGGAACAAGGGAGAGGAAGGTCTTCGTCGAGTACCGAACGTGTGACCGACTGCGGGAGCGCTGCCGGAACGTGGCGCCGGAAGGATCGTCTACACGATCTTGAGATCGGAAAGAGTACGACTACATCACCCACGAGAATCCGCTCTCGTTAAACGCTTTGGAATCTTCGAGGGTAAGTTATACCATCGACTCGTTGCTACAATCTAGTAGATAGATCTTGGCTTGTTTGTTTGTATGCGATAGAAAATTTTTGTTTTCCATGCTACGAACCCCTACATATGATTCTTTGTATGGAACATGATCTGGAAAAGGCTAAGAATCTGAAATTAATCTTATCAGCATTCGAACTGCTATCTGGACTTAAAATTAACTTAAGAGTGATTTGTATTATTTTGGCGAGGCCCAACAAGATGCCCATCTTTATGCTGAACTTTTCGGCTGTGGTCAGGGGCTATTTCCAATCAACTATCTGGAAATACAGATTCATTATCGGCGGCTCACGATAACTGAATAGAAACTTGTTGAGGAAAGGCTACAAAAGCGTCTGAATAGTTGAAAGGACAAATTGTTATCCCTAGGTGGAATACTAGTACTCATAAATTCAGTACTTACTAACATGGTACTGTATATGATCTCGTTTTTTCTATTACCAAAAGGTATCTTGAACAAAGTGCATTATTTCCGATCAAGATTTTTTTGGCAAGGGGATAGTGAGAAAAAGAAGTATTGATTGGCCAGATGGAATGTGGTTTGCCGCCCGAAGGAGTTTGGTGTACTAGGCATACATGATTTGCAAGTCAAAAACACCGCGCTCCTAGGCAAATGACTTTTTAAACTACTTACTGAAGATGGCATTTGGCAAACCATGTTATGGAGGAAATATGTGGGGTCTAAAGCAGTGTCTCAAGTGGTTTGGAAACCCGGGGATTCACACTTTTGGGCAGGACTCATGGCCACCAAAAAACATTTATTTCGTTTTGGTGCTTTCGAGATTAAGGATGGATCATAGATTAGATTTTGGAAAGATAAGTGGCTTGGCCAAACTACTCTTCGCGAATAATATCCTGTTCTATATTCTATTGTTAGACACAAAGGAGATACTATTGCCACTGTGTTGGAGAATAATCCTCCTAATGTGTCTTTCAGAAGAACCCTCATTGGTCCTAAACTGGTATCTTGGAACAATTTTTTTTTCGATTATCTACAATTGTCGGATGGTATGGACGTGTTCAAATGGAAATTACTAGAAAATGGTAAATTTTCTGCTGGTTCACTTTATAGAGCTTTGGTCCAACCGGATATCCCGATCGATGACAATAGTAAGATTTGAAAAATGAAAATACCTCTTAAGACAAAAAAAATTGCATGGTATTTACGTAAAGGTGTAATTCTAACAAAATATAATCTTGCAAAGAGGAATTGGCATGGAAGTCCACAGTGCATTTTTTGTCATCACAATGAAACAATTCGCCATTTATTCTTTCAGTGTAAATTTGCTCGTTCTATATGGTCATTCATCCAAATAGCTTCTGGTTTATCTTCTCCAAGTTCAGTAACCAATATTTTTGGTAATTGGTTGCATGGAATTGTTGATAAGTACAGAATTTTATTTAGGATGTGGGCGCTTGCCATTATATGGTCGCTATGGCTGAGTTTATGTCTTCACCTTTGCAGGTTATTTATCGAGCAACGGTTTTTCTTCGATCATAAACTATTCTGCAACGTACAGAGTTTCGCGACTTAATTATGAAGGGATATACGCGATTGAAGGATACGGCGAGGGATATTTTTTCCCGACATGGATGGCCGCGTGACTTGAGGATTGATCTGCCTTAGATTATAAACTTTTTTCATTAGCCGCTTTGTGTAATGCATGCCTACTCTTTTTCCTCAACTCTGTCGTTTGTGTGGCTGTGTGCATCCTAGTTATGGAGAGGCCGGGTGTAAAGATTAAACGTTCTCGTTAATATATGCTCCTGTTTCAAAAAAATCAGCAAGCTCCTCCAGGAGTTTTAAGCGCCGATTCTAGCAAACAACTGTAACCATACCAACCATACCAGGCTACAATAGTCAAACCATTGGATATTAATGAAACTGATCACCACCGTATTGTTTGTATCTCCAAAACACCAAGGGCCGATGTTACCTCCCACTCCACCCTTTTATAAACCCCACAGCTGCTCCATTTTCCTTCAACACTTTGGTTCTTCTTTCTCAATTCTCGCTTGCCACCTTTCCTGTTCCTGTCGTGCATTTATGTTCTTTTGAACAAGCTTTTCCTCTCCCGTTTCTTCTTTCCTGAGATCGAAGAACAATTTGACGTCTTATTATAGATTTAGCTTCTCTCTGGTTTATACACATCGTTGGCAACTGCCATCGGCTGCTGTTTCTCTCGTCCAAAGCCATCTTCCTCAGCCAGCAGGCGTCGCGATGTCAACCGCCCAGAGCCCAGCGACAGCGGCGGCGGTGGAGAAGAGCAAGCACTGGGCTCCGCACGGCCCGGCGTTGACGGCCTGCCTCGTGAGCATCAACCTGCTCATGATCCTCCTCATCTTCTTCTACTTCTGGCGGTTCTTCTCCGGGAAACGAGGCGGGGCCGACGAGGAGGCGTCGTTGTCGTCGGCCGACACTTCGCCGGCGACCTCGCCGAGGGCTTCCAGGCGCCTGAGCGACCCCGACCAGCTCCCCGTGTCCGTGTACGACTCGAGCAGCGACGACACCACCACCGGCGGGAAGGCGGAGTGCGCGGTGTGCATCGTGGAGTTCCGCGACGGCGACCTGGCGCGGCTCCTCCCGCGCTGCGGGCACCGGTTCCACGCGGCGTGCGTCGACGCGTGGCTGCGGCTCCACTCCACGTGCCCTCTCTGCCGCGCCGACGTCGTCGCCCCGCCGGCGCCCGCCGCCGCCCAGGCCAAGAACGACGACCCCAAAGACGACGGCGGCACAGAGTGCCCCGTGTGAAATGAGATCCAACTTCCAAGCCAAGGCAGAGGAGAGGATCCAGCTGAGCACGTAACGGTACTAACGGCGTAAGGCCACAGAATTCTGTCGGCGTCGTTCTCCGTTAATTAGCTGGCTCGACTAAAACTCGACGAAGTACGGTTTGGCTTCGTCGTCTCTCGTGTTTTCTAGCGTTGATCCTGCTTTCCGGTTTTGGCCTTTTGGGGATCGTCGATGTAGTACATATTTAGATCAGTCTTTCTTATGTTTGTTGCGAGTATGATTGGAACTTTAACATTATAATGTCTGTGCATGGCAGTTGACAGAGTTAGTAATAGTAGTGGTGTTAAGGTTGTATGTAAATTATTATGCAATACTTTGATCGACGTCCTTACGGTGGGTAAATTTCTAGAGGGAGAGGCAAGAATTGAACTCGTGTGGAATGTACTCATGGATGAAGTTAAGCATGTGCAAACCCGGTTTGACTGATTTAACAGGTTTGGACTAGTTTAAAATTTTGTACTAAATTTAAGGTTTGGATTTTACTTGTATAGGAAAATGAACTAGATTATAGCTGGCCGGTTTGTTCTGTTACAATTTCTGCATGGGCTTATATGAAGTTAAGAAACAAGCATGCTTAAGCTTAAACTTCCCAAGTGAACTCATTAATTGGATCAGCAGACATGCCGCCTATTTCAAAAGAAGTAACCACTAAGCACCTGGGCCATTGTTCCATGATTACAAACCGACCCCAAAGAAAAAACTATCATTCTGATCTGCCACGCTTATCTCAAACAAAAAACAAAGAAAATACAGGAGCGACAAACTCAACCCAAAAAGTATAACTATAATTAAAAGCGCGTGGCTTTCCCGGCCTCTCGGTGCTTCAGCGTTGTGTGTAGTTGATCTTTGATAGTCCACATAGCTATTGTAGATTCCTACTTTTATACAATGATCTCGTGACATGTTGCACTATTTTAATTTAACTATAATTTTACACGATACTTCCAACGAACATTCTACTTTTGGCCAACGGTCTCACGATACGTCACATTGCTGTAATTTTTGTAAATTTTAATAGACTTTATACTTTTGGCCAATACATTATGACAAGTCGAACAACTTACGCAACAATAATTTTTTTATGGTTACTTTGTCATTGGTAAACCTTTAACAACCTTTCGTCGATAGTGCACGAACGGTAATTTCTTACAATAATTTTCTGACCTAAACCGGTATTTCGCCTTAATTTCCCGACATATAAATTTTTGCCGCCAATAATTTCCATGGTCCTTTCTATGGTGGCTTTTTGCTTTTCCATACTTCGACTAATAGTTTTTCAAGATAATTTTATGTCTGCAATTTCCGGACCATAATTATCTATATCTCCTTGGCGCTGAGTACTTCCCCTGCTGTAGTTCTCTCGTGATAATTTTCATAGACTTCTATTCTATTCTTTAGCAGTAATTCTGGACATATTCTTTCAGTCGTAATTCTCTATCTATAGTTAATCCAAACGTAACTCCTCGATGGTTAGTGATTCTCTTTTTCTTTGTGGTAGCCACCTACGGATAATTTTGGACCGCAATTCTCTATCATTAATTTAGATTATTTTAAGCTTTTTAATACTTTGACAATAATTTCATAGTCCTTCACATCTTTTATCAAAAAAGATAGTTGTACTAAATTATATATGTAATGATCTCCAGCGATACATCTGACCAAATATTTCACGGGGTCACCGCGCATTCCCTAGTATCACTCCGATAGATCGGTGACTCTTGGCCGTCCTGGTCAGTTGTACCGTCCTCAGATCGTACCATTTCGTACATCGACGGCGACGTGGTGATCACGGGAGGAAAATGGACCGATCTTCCCCTGGTCTCCTCCCATTTTACTTCTTTTTCTATGGCACGGCGACAAAGAGGGGCGAAATTAGGCTACGGCCACATACCATACGCGGACCATGCATTCCACCACCAACTTCGCCGCTCCTGAGCTTGACGTGTATGTACAGCTTGCATCTGGTGACGTGTGCATATACTGTATATATATCTCGACGATATCATCTAGTCGACTCGTCCGTGAGAGATGCCAAAACAGCGAGGAGGCATCTTATCATCAATAGTTGTACGATCAGGTAGTAGGGAAGCATTAGCATCTGGAATCGTGATGCTGCTACCAGTCCATGCATGTGCCGTGACTAATTAGTTATTTGCTGCTTACCGTACGTGCTTAGTCACGAGCTGCAGAATCTTGAGCTTATTTTGGGGTGATTGTCGCCGGTGGCATATGCATGATTGGTTCCGTTCCATCGTCGGCATCGACCATATATGTGCCGAGAGCACGAACCAAAAAATGCTACGGCATCTGGTGACGCGCGCTTATCTCGTCTCGGAGCATAAAGATGATCAAGAGATGCCAAAACATGCCATGCTGTTGTACGATAAGGTACGGCAAGTCTATCATTTCCACAACAAGTAGTGGTGGATTACTTAGTCGTCCATGTATACTTCTTTTTTATGTTAGTCATGAGTGGCAGAGTTTTAGGCCTAGCTTCTGGGGTGATGCT
This sequence comes from Avena atlantica, assembly GCA_910589765.1. NCBI lineage: Eukaryota > Viridiplantae > Streptophyta > Magnoliopsida > Poales > Poaceae > Avena > Avena atlantica. Next base: position 418,788,542 of record OU342733.1, on the reverse strand, counting down.
AGTTGCTGGCATGATTGGTTGCATTCCGTGTCGGCATCGATCATGTGCCGATCGAGGAGGAAACGACCACATTTTTACCCAGCATTTCGGCTGATTTTTGGCCGTCTGGTGGGGTGGTTCTCGCATGATTGGTTCCATTCCGCCGCTGCCGAGGCGAAAAAAGGCGACCCCAAAGGCCAAAGACGTCGTCGCCCCGGCTCCCCGTGTGAGACGAGATCCAAGCCAAGGAAGCACGTTAAGGCGCAAGGCCACAGGATCCTTTAGGCGTCGCTGTGCGTTAATTAGCAGGCTCCATTAAAACTCGACGAGGTATGGTTTTTTTTTTTTTTTGACCTGCGAGGTATGGTTTTTTAAGAGTATATTATTAATATCTATGGAGATATCAATTACATCCGGTCTCCGTTGTATAACAATGCATACGACTAGTGGCCTTACGGATGCATATAGCCTAAAAAAAGTTACAAAAAAGAAAAAAAAAGTCCCGTTATGCTATAGTAATCTACTCATTGTTGCAACAGACCAACCACCACCAAGACAACACCAGAAATCTAACTTCTCTAAAAATGACTCTACCACTTCTAAAATAAGTTCGAAATTCGATGTAGTCACCTGAGGTCAAGACCATTCTCAATGAAAAGCGATTGGTTGGAGAAGCCCCCCTAGTATTGACGTCTCCAAGAAAGAAACAGTGCATAAGCGCCGTCATCGTCCTGATCATTGATAATAGGTTTTCACCCAAAGTGAAAGTACGAACTCACAAAAAATGCTTCTAACAAGGTTATTGCCAAACACAACCAACTAATGCCAGACCTTAGACTTTCACCCTGTAAGATTAGACTCTGAATTCCTTCTGTGTTGTCGCCTCCACTTGCCGCTGCTCCAAGTCACAAATCACTTAGCCGAAACCTCGTCATCTCACCAGAACTCGAACCACCCGTATTTCTCCTTAGATCTTCGGCTTCGATGCCCTTTCTCCATGACTGACTTCACCGTGAGACTAAAGACATGTACCACAATGGCAACAAACTGCAGAGCTTCACAACGCTTCCTCTGAAACCAAACGGTTAAAAAACATGGATGCATGCGACCGAAATCCATTCGAACGGGCGAAATCCAGGCATGTCGTCCATTTAGAGTTCTTCAGTGGAGCACTCTAGAACTCGACAGTCCGGCCAGATCACTGATGATAGGCTAAAAGCAGAACATCATCATGGCTTGAGAGGGATCTTAGGACCCCCACCTTTATTAGGAAGATTGTCGCCCTCCACGCCACCGTTGCCATGCCCGAGGCCCCCGTCCCTTCTTCCAAGTGTTGCGTATAGAGCCACCGTCGTGCCTTGGGTAGACGGGGTTTGGGAGATCGAGTCCCTCATGGGTCTACCTCGCCACATCCCCATCATCCATGCCGCAGGCCACAAGCAGGGTCGGGATCACCCTCACGGGACTCGTCACTCGCCTGCCTTGCCGCCGATGTGCTCCCAGACAATTCAGCTGCACCGCCGTGCTTCACCGCAGCCGACAGACCAAGGACGCCGCCGCCTCCTTGCATCTGGGCCGCCTCCAGCGGGCGCCCCGCCATCGTCGCGCCGACAAGGGCTTTTCCTGGTGACACATGTGGTAGCGGCGGAGAGAGGGAGGGGAGATCAGAGTAGATTCTTAGGGCGGCGGGCCAGAGATCCCGGCGCGGCACGGGCGCTGCCACCGCAGGGTCGCGGGAGGGTTAGGTTTTGTCTCATGTTTTTTAGCATTGATCCTGCTGCTTTGCGGTTTTGGCCTTTTGGGGATAGCCGAGGTAGTACATATTTAGATCAGTCTTTCTTATATTTGTTGTGCATATGATTGGAACATTAAGATTAGTAATATCAGTGCATGACAGAATTAGTAACCTTTTGTTAAGGTTGTATATGTAAATTATCAATGAATATTTTTTTGATCGACGTCCTTTCGGTGGGTGAATTTCTAGACCCACTAGTGGAAACAGGGCAATGCGTCCCGGTTCGTAAGGGGCTTTAGTCCCGGTTGCCGAACCATGACGGGGCAATTGAGACTAAAGCCCCCACCCTTTAGTCCCGGTTCGGCCACGAACTGGGACAAAAAGGGTTCCACGTGGCTGTTGCATGGCGCGAGGGGGAGGAGGATCCGTCCCGGTTCGTAACAAGAACCGGGATAGACCAGCCTCTGCCGCGGCAGCAATTTGGCACATTTATGTGCCGCGGCAGAGAATTCATTTTGGCCACTTTATTTTGCCACGGCAGCATTTTGACCACTTTTTGTGCCGCGGCAGAGAATTCATTTTTATTGTTTTCCTTTTTATTTTGCGTTTTGCACTCATCAATGGAGGAACCATTATATTACACAACATCATAATAACTATAGAGATCAAAGCGTCGAATATATTACATTTGATACACGGGTTTCATGCATATATACATACAAAATAAGCTCTTTGTATAGTCCCTATTGCTTTATACACCCAAGTACACATGGTATTCTCCTTTTAGGGTTTATGACATCTGCATCCAAGAATTCCGCCAATTCCTCCTGAATTGCTTGTACGCGATCCTTTGGCAGAAGACCGTCCCGTAGCTGTTCGATTTAATTTAAAGGAGTCAACCTATATGAATGAAACTAAACATAATATGATGGTAATAAAAAACTATGAAAATTGTTTACATACGTTAAGTTGCTCTAAATTTCTGCCCTTCTCATAGCACGTCTGACGAATAAACTTGCAAACATAGTATCCACATAAATTATTCCCTGGTCCCTGTTTTAGACACTTTACTAGAACAGAGTTCAATCAAAATAATAATCAAGCATGATAACGGTATCAAAACTAAAATCAAAGAGATACGTGGATCTAGCTTGTGGTACTTACATCTAGTGGTTTAAATGTAAGCTCCTCTTTCCAAACACCCCTAGCCTTCTCGGTGAACCGTTTCCGAGCGCTGCCCGTCGAAAAAAAGAATAAAAGGAGTTATTAATTACTTGATATCATGAAATTCACGAACGTTACTGATATAGTGCCGTAATGATTAGAATTAGCGTTGGAGCATCATCTGCATGTCCGCCCATCTCTCAAGGGGTTTATGTTTCGATTCCATAACTAGTATCCGCTTTTGTCAGGTTGAATGATTAGCAGAATATAGTGAAAGCTGCGCATGCATAACTCATCAATGATACACTTAACGTCGAGTAAGCGAAATAGAAAGTGTATAGAAGACAATAACACTCACTCGAAGTTGTAAGGAAATAGTATTTCCCTTCTGGTTTTTTGGAACCTTAGCGCGTGTACAATATCATCCTCTATGTTCTGAGGCCTTTTTTAGATTAACTTCATGAACAAAATATGGGTCAATGAACCCAATGTCATAGATTTTTCCTCTGGTGCATTTGAGAATCTTCATTATGCATAATATAGTATGATTATATACATGCAATAAACGAGGTGAGTAGCTAGAGACTTAATTACATAATCAGTACTTATAGACAATAGGCACTGATGATCGATTTGTCCAAGACGTCTTGATTGAATAATTTAAATAGTTCAACAAATTCAAGCATTAGCATGTCCTCTTATTTTCCGTAATGCTTTTTTGTAACCCTCAGCATTATCCAATTAGCCCCGACCTTTGTGAAATTCATGTACCAATTATGCAATCTTCGCATTTTTATTAGTAGATTCTTTACCTCCTCAGGTTTGACGAGAGGATTACCGTACTGGTATGTGTATGCTACTTCACCCGCGGGTAAGTACTCTAACTGGGTTAAGTAGTTAGCAATACTCATACCTTGAGCAGCAACCGCTTATCCGTACATTGTGACTATCTGTGGATCATACTGATCTTCGGCCGCATATTTGCTCGACCCCACATTGGTATAGGAAATCACCTTGAGAGGGGCGCAAGATTGTTTTTTATTCTCCGAGATGGGGAACTGATTTCCCGCTTGCACTAGTGCTCTTCGACAGATTATGTGCCGTATGTGACTTGAGAATAGAGCGCTCATAGTCTGATGACAGCTTTGGCTCGGGTTGGTGAAGTCCCTTTAGCATTTTGAACACTCGGGTTTTATTTTCCTCGGTGCTGGGAAACTTTGGCTCTTTCGGCCGCCTCAGCTTAACGAAAAACTCTGCCGTTTCCGTCTCGACGATCGCCGCAGTCTCCTCTTGAGTACATTCGTAAGCTCTCTTGGGAGGAACCTTTGGTACTTTTGGAAGAGGCTCATGTTTACGTGTCGGCGATCGCTTACCACTCCACAGAGTAGCGGTGGTATGCTTACGCTTTTTTCCTGAGGGGGCAGCATTGGCTGGTGCGGCGGTGACGGCTGCGCTGGAGACGGCTGTTGCACTGAAGATGGGTGAGGTGATGAAGACGACTGTTGTGCTGGCGGAGATGGGTGAGGCGGCGGCGAAGATGGCCTTGCCGTATGATTTAGAAGCACGGTATATTTCTTTGGCCACAGAATGGTGACGTTTGTTGCTTCTCCCAATTTAGTCACATCCCCTTCACCTGTAGGGTAGTCAAGCTTCAACTGGTGAAATTCGTGCATGACTTCATCCACCCCGAGAATAGCGTAGCCCTGTGGAACCGGACGATAATGGTAAGTTGGTTTAGTTTCAATTGGTAATGCATAGCCGACCGCCACCTTCATTGTTATGTTCACAACTTTGACATGTAGATCACAATGTATCGTCTCCATGATATCATCCACTGGGTAGCCAACACGATCCATCATCGATGGACCATCATCATCATCATCACCCGGGACCTCGGTGGAAGCCACACTGCTTTTCCGATTATTCGATAGGCCAGTAGCATCGAATGCAGGTTCTACCACCACGTGCTGCTGAGATGGGCCGGTAGTACCTTGCTGGCTAAGTGCATAAATTTTATCTTGTTGCCGCTTTATTTGTTCTTCAATTTTACACATCCGGTCTGCCTGAATATTTGCTTCAATTTCCTCCTTGTCCTTTCTCCTCTTATGGCTTCTATCAGGATATTTTTTCCTGTCTGCGGGAAACCCAGTGCTCCATGGTTGGGAGCCTATTGTGTCCCGTGTTCGTCCTTCATGTTACTTAATCCCAAGGGCGAGTGTGAGCTCGTCATTCTATCTATCGGGAATGAACTCCCCCTCTTCAACATCCTTTACTACATCCGGTCTGCCTGAATATTTGCTTCAATTTCCTCCTTGTCCTTTCTCCTCTTATGGCTTCTATCAGGATATTTTTTCCTGTCTGCGGGAAACCCAGTGCTCCATGGTTGGGAGCCTATTGTGTCCCGTGTTCGTCCTTCATGTTACTTAATCCCAAGGGCGAGTGTGAGCTCGTCATTCTATCTATCGGGAATGAACTCCCCCTCTTCAACATCCTTTACTGCATTTCTTATGTCCTCAATGAGCACGGTATTGCTGACTCTCAGCATATAATTTGCAAGCATATAACTTTCATGGACAGGTCACAATGGTTCAAGATTATTAAGTGCAAGGAATAAAGTGTGCCATCAAGTTCCACTACAAGGAATGTGTTATTTTATGACCTTCTAATAGTGACATCGGACAAAATCGTCATAAAGTTATGACGATTTCGCACTAGATGGTCATAAGCTGTTCGGAAGGTTTAAAGCCTTAGAAAATTACGACGATTTTGCTCATAAACGTCATAGTTTTATTAAATGAAATCGTCATAATCTGACGGACCCAGTCGTATTTGTAGCTTACTACGACGATTTAAAATCGTCATTGCGTCCAAATTAGGATACGTTGAAATGAATTGTCGATCGAGGACCCATTCATTATCTCACCGAGGGAACAAACAAACTGACATGCGGGGCACACGTGGGTCCCATCTCTTAACTGAGATTAGTAGAAGTTGATTTTTGGCTTCATGAATATTTTCACAAAAAGGTACCAGCCGGGGATTCGAACCCACAACCAGCAACCATGGCGTAAACTACCACCGTGCCTAACCACCAAACCACTCGAGGATAGTTGATAGTATAGTGCGCTCGAATTTTATTATTTCGTTTCACGAAGTTGGGCCTGGGCCATAGCAGATGGACTCCAGTTCTCGTCCTTTTTTCTTCATAAGTTTTTTCGCCGCCTGGAAAGGGAGCCTAGCAATGCTTGGGCTGGCCTTGACTTGGTCCGGGCTAACTCTGTTGGTCCGGTTAGAAGATTTTTTTTCCTTTCTTTTTTCTTTTTTGTATTTTTAATTCTTTTATATCTTTTTTATAAGAAGTCTAAAACAAATGATTTTTGTCTCTAATTTTTTATAAAATTTAGTAGGTCATCTTAGGGTATTAATTATCAATACTTTAATTTTTTAAAGTAGTGGATTTACTAATCTCACATTAGTTCATAGTATGGAAAATATCATGAAGTTTCAAACTATTGTCAAAACGGCGGGCATGAAGGTTCTTAGCTCGGGGTTGTGCCTCTCTAAACTTGTATTGGATCTCTGAAGAAACAGCATATTGTGAGTCTAAAAATTATTTTTTCGAAAAATAATGGGCATCGGATCATGTACCTGTAGTTCAAATCGGACTCACTTCCTACCGATTCGGCAGGAATTTGTCTTTTTCGCCAGGGATGGACAAAAAGGGTTGAGATACCCTGGTTGGTACATTTGTCCATGTAAGGTGTACTATTATTTTTAAAAAATGGGATGGTAGCATCTTGAAACTTTCATTTGATGGTTGCTTCACAAAACGGCCCGTTTTTTGCGCTCGGAAAATGGAAAATGGTTTTTCCGTACGACGAAAAGGAAACCTTCCTCCTGCAACATTGTTCTCCATCCCACGATACATATGTGTGCATAATATGGAAACAGTATCACAAACTATGCGACGATTTTGGCCATAACATTGGTCGTTTGGCCCGAAAGTCATGAAACCTCGAACATGATAGGTCATTTCTGAGAAGGTTTTTTCGAGACACTTGCAATATACCAAGTTTGGTATTTTTACTTGCAACTATGTCACATAATAAGACACCACACGATGGATTTGCATTGATCGGGCCGTTTTTGAATTTTTTATGCCCGTTTCGAACTATGGTCAAAACGGCGGGCATAAAGATTCTTAGTTCGGGGCTGAGCCTCGCTAAACTTGCATTGGATCTCTGAAGAAATAGCATATTGCGAGTCTAAAAAACATTTTTTCAAAAAATAATGGGCATCGGATCATGTACCTGCAGTTCAAACCAAACCCACTTTCTACCGATTCGGCAGGAATTTGTCTTTTTCGCCAGGGGTGTACGGAAAGGTTTGAGATACCCCGGCTGGGACATTGTCCATGTAAGGTGGTCTAATATTTTTACAAAATATAGGGGTACCATTCTAAAACTGTCATTTGGTGGTTGCTTCACAAACCGCCCCGTTTTTTGCGCTCGGAAAATGGAAAATGGTTTTTCCGTGCGTCGAAATGGAAAACTTCCTCCTGCAACATTGTTCTCCATGCCATGATACATATGTGTGCACAATATGGGCACATTATCACAAACTATGCGCTGATTCTAGCCATAACATTGGTCATTTGACCCGAAAGCCACGAAACCTCGAACATGATAGGTCATTTTGTTAAGGTTTTTTGAGACATACTCAATTTACCAAGTTTGGTATTTTTCCTTGCAATTATGTCACATAATAAGACACCACGCAAAGGATTTGCGTTGATCGGACCGTTTTTTATTTTTTTACGCCCGTTTCAAACTATGGTCAAAACGGCGGGCATGAAGGTTCTTAGCTCGGGGCCGAGCCTCGCTAAACTTGCATTGGATCTCTAAAGAAATAGCATATTGCGAGTCTAAAACACATTTTTTCAAAAAATAATGGGCATCAGATCATGTACCTGCAGTTCAAACCGAACCCACTTCCTACCGATTCGGCAGGAATTTGTCTTTTTCGCCAGGGGTGTACGGAAAGGTTTGAGATACCCTGGATGGGACATTGTCCATGTAAGGTGGTCTAATATTTTTATAAAATGTAGGGGTATCATTCTAAAACTGTCATTTGGTGGTTGCTTCACAAACCGCCCCGTTTTTTGCGCTCGGAAAATGAAAAATGGTTTTTCCGTGCGTCAAAATGGAAAACTTTCTCCTGCAACATTGTTATCCATGCCATGATACATATGTGTGCACAATATGGGCACATTATCACAAACTATGCCCTGATTCTAGCCATAATATTGGATTTTCTGTGCGTCGAAAAGGAAAAACTTTATCCTGCAACATTGTTCGCCATCCCATGATACATATGTGAAAAACTTTAGAGAACACATTAGTACATTCCCATATCTGAATTCAGAGGCTTGTGCATTGTTCTTAGATGTTTGTTGTAACAAACAACTAGGACCATAATATTTGTTTTGCTTGCATGTGAGTACTTGGATGTCTGTCTGCAGATCAATGAAGGAGATGGTGCTTTCTATGGTTCAAAAATTGACATTGGTGTTATTTTTTACTGTTCTAATATGATCACTGAAGTATTTTGCTAACTAATTAATTGTTCTTGCATGTGTAACTGTACTTTGCTGAACCTTTTGCCTGGGGATCGTGCTACTTCTAGTGTCTCCTGATGCAGTTTACCTTGGTGAGTAGTAGGGGTACTACCTGGTATATTCAGTCAGTACCAACACATGATTTTGTTCAATCCTGGCTATGAAGAACATGACCAGGCAGGACTACGTAGCTCGCTCATATCAAAAGGTACACTTGCTAGGATATTCGAGGTATATGGTTTGTTCAATCAAGGTGTTCTCTTCCAACGCGTGTCCGTTTATTAGATCTTGTGGTTGGGTCATTACGCCATGCCTTTGTTTCAATTATTTTGAGTTTGTTAGGTCCATCGTGCTATATGTCTGTTTGTTCTATTTTATGCTCAAAAGCACGGTCAGTTACAATTTTTATAACAATCTGTGGCTACACTTTCAAATCACATCATTTGCTAAATAAAATATCAAGCTGTTACACAAAATCTTCGTGGCCTGATTTCATTTGTTCAATATTTATCATCTGAGGGTCTTAAATAGATGATCAACCTACACCCAAGCTGATAGGCTTTATGTTCTTAGGATGGCCACTGAAACTTGTGTTAGTTACTTAATTCCATATGCAAAGCACTGGGAGGTGCTTGTATCATAGATCAGTACTTGTGGTTTTAATGATAGATTAATGGAATCTATTGGCTTTGTCAGTTGGCATATGTTCTGCTTTCTCTTAGATTTGCTGAAAGTACGTACTTCCTTAATTTGCTATCTTTTGTGTTTTACGCTTTGAGCTGACCTGCAAATACACCGGGAGGAATTTCTTGGCAGTAAATATTGATTTCCTCTACTTTCATGAAGTTCATGTCAAGTGTGAAGGCCTACCCGGAAGAAAGCTGTAGTATATTATTGTAACCATGGAACTATTGTAATCAACTATTGCCATTTGAAGTGTGTGAGAGCGTTTGGACTTTATTGTATATATAGTATGTGATTTGAAGTGTTAGTGCTGGCATATGTATTGTATATTGTATGCGATTTGAACCATGTAACAATTGTAATCGACTTAATTATAGATATTGTAAGAATTTTGTGTATTATAGTATTTATAAATAAATTATTAGTTGATCAATTACTGTCAAGCGAGATTTAACTAGCGGGATCTGTGAAAAATGAAACTGACAAGTAGGACCTGCTAAAATTAAAAGGTCGAAATTAAAAAGAAATAAAAAGTCAAAAATAAAAACGAAATTCCTATAAAAGGCCAATACCAAAAAATAAAAAGCCCTACATTTTGGGCTGGGCCTGGCCCATATAATTGGCGAGAATTGATATGAAAAAACATAAACAAATTGAATTATTGGGCTTGGCCCATACAAACAACAACTATCGGACCGGGCTGATTGTGTGCCACGTTGGACTAGCCACGTATAATCTGACGTGGCTAGGCCTCATCGCCCATGACGATATTGAATCGTCATAGAGGTTATGACGATCAAATATCGTCATAGAAGGTTATGACAATTTCGTTGAAATCGTCGTAATAGTTCATTAGCGACGCCCAGCTTTCGACGATCTCAAAATCGTCATAGAATCGTCATAAACAGACTATTATGACGATTTTGTGACGAAAATTGAGGGTCATATATAGCCAGATTCCTTGTAGTGTTCGTGAGAGCTTTACTAACTAACTTTCTCAAAACAGACAAACATTTTATTTGGAAGAAAACAAGGCATATAGAATATGCAATGAAATAGCAAATGATGCTAATAGGTAGGTATGGTGGAAACAGTTGGCAATATTGGTTTTGGGGAGTTGGAAGCACAGGTAGAGCTCATACTCAGTGCAAGTGAAGTCTAGCAATAGAGAGGGAGCGACAAACAAGAGATTAATAATTGTCATAATCATGCTTGCAACAAAACATGACTAATTATGGCATGAAAGTGATACAAGAACTCTAAGGAAAAATAAATCATCGAGGCTTACTGACTATTGTTTAGTCATATGCATGCGTGAACATGTGCCAAGTCGATTCACATGAAACATTCAGAGGAGGATACCACAATATCATACCAAAATATGAATAAAACAATGCAAGCAAACATTCATATGACATGCTACAAACTATTAGCAAGCTGGAGCTAATCATAGACAAGCAAGAACTACTAAGCATCCATTAGTAATATACGCCTTACAATGAACAAGCTAAGCATGCTCACAATGATGAGTATATGTACAAAAATGAAAAACAAATAGAGTTCGTTACCAGCCTCTTACCACACCTCAAGTTATCTTAATCTTCATTATTGCCCTTCATTTGTGTGACTTGAATAATAACATGAAACCTAAAATCCACTGAGGACGTTTGAACCCTGCAAAGAACTCACAAAACCAGAGAAGAACAATAAATATTTTTGGTGTTTTCGATTCTTTTAAAGAAAGGAAACAAACCAAAACTAAACAAAATAAAACCAAAAACAAAAACTAAGACGCTCCAAGAACAACACAACCGTGCATGAAACAATAAAAACGAAGTGTCTAGAAAGACGTGAGATTTTTATTGATGAAGAAGGGGATGCCTTTGGCACCCCCAAGATTTGACGCTTGTACCTCTTAAATATTTCTCGGGGTGACACGGGGTGGAACCCCCCAAGCTTGATCTTTTATCCATTCTTCATCTCATTACATCATTCTCTCTCTACACCAGAAATTTTTCCTTCATACAAAACTTCACACAATCTTCATTAGCAACATTAGTGTATTCAAAAGAGAATAGACCTCTGGATTTAGCTTTAGAACAGCAATTTTTTTTCACTAAAAACATAAGATACTGTAGAAACTCCTTCAAAAATCTCAATTAACCAAAAGAGAACTCAAAAAAGGAATCAATAAGAAGCAAATGCAAATAAAGGCAGAAATCTGTCAAAACAGACCAGCAGGTAGAAACTGATTTTTTCGAAAATCTTCCATTGCTCTAATAAAAAAGTGTTGAACTAACTAAAGTTAGCTAATATACTGTGGGATTTATTCGTAAATTTTCCGCTTAATACCACATACAGAGATTCCTCACGAATTTTTATGGTGGAGGACATAAATCTGTTTCAGGACAGCAACTCCCCAAAACTTACTTCCCTCTCATTAGAGGTCATTCTTGGCACAAAAATCAAACAAAAATGATAAGGAGAGGTTATTACAGAAGTAATAACTTCCCAGACTCAAGAAAACTATTGGGTTATCTCTCAAGAAGTACTTTTTTTTAACGCCTTTAAGTTAGGCACGACGAAGAGTAAAGATTGGAAATGAGAAAGATAAAAGTGAGCAAGTATAACCACAGTGAAAGCATTATTTTGTTCATTAAAATACTTTTGTTAACATGGTTGATCAAGTCTTGTTGCCAAAACAATCTTATATGAAACAAAACTTTGCATTCCATAAGGTGATTATGTTACCTCATACTTGATAGCAATGGTCCCAATCATAATAGTTTCAAAATTTTCTTATGGAATGGTACAATATATTTCTCCAACCATGATGATCTCAATATTTTAAATGGAATTCAGGCAATAGCTCTTAATAACCTTCTTGGGGAAATAAACAGTATGCTCTTTGTCATCAATATTGAATGTTAATTTTCCTTGATTACAATTAATGACAGCACCTGCAGTATTAAGAAAAGGTCTCCCAAGATTAATATACATATTATCATCTTCAGGCATCTCAAGCACCACAAAATCATTTAAAACCAAGCAATTATGATCCACTTAAACAGGAACATCCTCACATATACCAACAAGAATAGTAGTTGACTTATCAGCCATTTGCAAAGATATATCAGTTGGTATCAACTTTTATAGCTGGAGTCTCTTGTAGAGAGAAAAAGGCATAACACTAACTCCAGCTCCCAAATCACATAAAGCAGTTCTAACATAATTGTTCTTAATGGAGCAAGGAATAGTTGGTATACCAGTATCACCAAGTTTCTTTGGAACCTTACCATTGAAGGAATAACTAGCAAGCAAAGTAGAAATCTCCTCATTAGGAATCTTCCTTTTATTAGAGACAATATCCTTCATATACTTTGAATAAGGAGGCGACTTAATAGCATCGGTCAAAGGAATTTGCAAAAATAAAGGTTTCATCCACTCACAAAACTTGTTGTAGTGTTCTTCCTCCTTTGACTTGTGTTTCTTACCTGGAAAAGGCATAGGTTTCTGCACCCAAGGTTCTCTCTCTTTACCATGTTTATCAGCAATAAAATCTTCCTTAGTGTACCTAGTGTTCTTAGTGTGCTTCTTAGGTTCTTCCTCAACTTCCTCCTTATCAGGAGCATCATTATTATTACCACTTTCAGTTTCAGCATCAGAGACAGATATACTATTAGGATCTACAGAAGGTTCAAGTGGTTCCTCTACTACCTTATGTTTCTTTTTCTTTCTCTTACGAGGACTACCACTATCAACTTGTTGAGAATCCTGCTCAATTCTTTTAGGGTGTACTTCAGGATATAAAAGATCTTGAGTAGATGTACCACTCCTAGTTCTAATTCCATAAGCATGTTTATCTCCTGAGGCATTCACTAGCATATCCTTTTGTACCTTAGCAAGTTGATCAAGTTGGGTTTGAACCATTTGAAAGTGTTTTTAATATCATTAGAAGTTCTTTCCACAATATCTTTCAACTCATTGATAGCTCAAGAGTTTTCCAATAAATGATTCTGAACTTGTTTATCAAAATTACCTTGTTTAACAATAAAAATGTCAAGTTCCTATAAACATTGATCAAAAGGCTTACCATAAGGAATATCACCTTCATCAAAGTGTTGGAGAGAGTGTACCTCAATAGTAGATGAGTGGGGAATTGGCTTACATAATTCTTCTATAGGAGGTAGATTCTTCACATCTTCAACTCTAATACCTTTCTCCTTTAGACATTTCTTAGGAGTTTTGGTATTTCCTAGACTAGCCATAGTAGCATCTAAAAAAGGACCTAATGAACCACTCGCATCAAGAACAGTAGAAGTAACATCATGAGCATCAAAAGCAATTTCAGATTCAGTAGTAGTAGCAGTGTGTGTAGCATGAGTATGTGGTGGTGGAGTAACAAGCTTACTTATAACAGACGATGAATCAAGAGCAATAGAGGTGTTTTGGACTGTACCTCTTCTTGTAGTGGATGGTAAATAGGTAACTTTCCATCACGAGACTTACCCATGATGAACGGAGTAGCAGTGAACAATAGTAGATCCAAGTGAACTTACAAATAAAGCTATGCTCCCCAAAACGGTGCCAGAAAATAGTCTTAATGACCCACAAGTGTAGGGGATCGCAACAGTCTTCGCGGGTAGTATTACCCAATTTATTGATTCGACACAAGGGGAGCCAAAGAATACTTGCAAACCTTAACAACTGAGTTGTCAATCCAGCTGCACCTGGAAATAGTTCTTGCTCACAGAAGTTTCTCAGTAGCAACAGTTTGGTAGTAGCAACAGCAAAGCAACATCAATAGTGAAACAGGAGCAATAGTAATAGTAACGGTCAGTGGGATTCGAGTGCAGTAGGCATAGGGATGGATGGATGGGCGTTGCATGGACGAGTCTAAATATGTAACTTCAAGATCTAGGGCATTGCAGATAAATAATAACAAGCATCCAAGTATTAAACAATACTAGGTATGTGCTCCATATATAGTCATACGTGCTCGAACTTGCACAACATCTTCTATCCAGCCAGCCCGTGGCAGCGGGGCCTCTACGGAACTACTGGCAATTAAGGTGCTCCTCACTGGAGCAAAGCATTAACACTCCGTAAACACATGTGATCCTCACACCACAGCCATCCCCTCCGGTTATCCCAATTATTGTCACTTTGGGGCCTTTGGATCCGGACAATGATATGTGTACACAACTTGCAGATAAGATCACAAACAATACTATCATAATGATTCAATAATAAGTTCAGATCTGAGATCATGGCACTCGGGCCCTAGTGACAAGCATTAAGCACAACAAGTTGCAACAAAGTAAAATAACACTAATAGAGATACTAGGCACTATGCCCTAACAAATCTTATTCGATTACATGATAGAACTCATCCAATCCCTACCATCCCCAGGCCTATAGCGGGGGATTACTCACTCATGGATGAGGGAAACATTAATGGTTGATGGAGATGGGTTGTTGATGACGATGGCGATGATCCTCTACAAATTCCTCGTCCTGCAGGGTGCCAGAACGGAGTTTCTGGATCCGAATCTTGGTTTCTGGTGGCGGCGGCGGAGCGGAACTCTTTCTGAAAAACTATTGAACCCCCCTCGGTTTTTAGGTCGAGAGGCAACTTATAGGCACAGAGGGAGGCCGAGGGATTCCTGGGGTGGATGCACCCCCCTAGGCGTGGCCAAAGGTGGGCCCGCGCCTGGCAGGGGTGTGGTCCCCCCAGGCCCCTTATCTGTCTCGTCTTCTGGATTTGTGGGTCTTCTGGTGAAATATAATTTTTGACATATTTTCCGGGATTTTTCCTGATAGTTGATTTTCTGCACAGAAGCAAGACACCAAGGAAATTCTGCTGAAAACAACATCAGTCCGTGTTAGTTGTATCCAAATCACACAAGTTTAGAGGAGAAACAATACCAAAAGTGTTCGAGAAAGTAGATACATTTTGGACATATGAGTTGCATATTTTATGCATAGGTGGAAAAGCGAATAAGTCAAAGCGGCTAAGCGAGGAGGTTAGGTAGGCGAGATTTGAGGGGCTAGGGCCAGATGCCGAGAGATATAAACCCTAATTCGGAGAAACCATAATATATACATACACAATAATAAAAATGAATTTACAATATTTACAATTATAAAAATCAACTAAAATCAATATTCCGGAGTTCCGAGGGGTGTAAACCCTAGTTCAGAGAAACCTCGGATGCATATGAGAGGGGTCACTTTATTCTATGATTAAACTTGTCATGTAAATTGTTTAACAATGCATCATTATATCTTTAAAAGATAGATCTCATTTTTTCTGAACATTTTGATATATTATACATATTTTTATGCCTTATAATGAATTACTTATGAATTTTACAAGAATTAAACCATTTCTGAAATTATTAAACCAATTTAGAAATGGGTTATTGCGTCAGCATGACATCATCTCGGGGTGGGGATTATTTTTCACCACTGCAGAGTCTACCCATAGGGGTTGACCTGTGGGCCAGGGGCAAGGCTGACCTGTGGCAAGGCTGAACTGTGCTGACCTGTGGGCCAGGGCCATGGCCACGTCGGCGCCCGCACGTCTCACCAGTGAGCACGGTAAGGCGGTGGCCGGCGACATCGCTAGAGGGCTCGGGATGGGGCGTGCACGAGCTTGTTCTAAAGAGGGCGTCTAGGCAAACCTAACTATGATGGCACCACCCGGATTTGGTCACCGGAATTGGGCACGCGACGACATGCAGAGGCGGCGGACGACGACATGTAACGCTGGAGAAGGATATAGCAAGAGGGGATAAAAGAAGGGGTCCAGGAGATTAACAAGCTCGCCCTCGACGCGTGTGTAGCCTTGGCGAGGATGGAGGAGATCGGCAGCAACGGTGATGGGCGACGGCGGAGCTCGCCGGTGACGGGGAAGACATGGTTGATTCCGGTCACGCAGCTTCGATTCCTTCGGCGAGGAGGATCAGCATAGTGAGGCAGCGCGTGGAGGCCAGTGGCGAGGCGACGGTTGGGCAGCCTGACAGCGTTTGATCGAGCTTGTCCTCGTGGCGGTGGCGTCTCTGTTTCGGGTGAGTGAAAGAGGAACGGGGACGAAGGAGAAGGGGCGTGGCGGTTAACTAGTAGGACCTCTTTTGTTCTGGTTGGTGCCGACAACCGGGACTAAAGGGCCATACGTCCCGGTTCATGGCACCAACCGGGATGTATGCTCCAACCTTTTGTCCCGGTTGGTGCCACCAACCATGACTAAAGGAAAATCTCGGGCAGAGCGGCGCGCACAGGGGGCCTTTAGTCATGGTTGGTGGCTCCAACTGGGACTAAAGGTCCAGTTTTCAAAGTTTTATCAGATTATCTCTCTATTTCTGCCTTATTTTTTATTTAGGGGTTTAAATTTGTAATATTTTTTAAATGATAATTAATTTGGAATATTGAAAAACTTTAAACATAAAAAGTCTTTGAATTTGAATAACTAATTCAAAACCAATTTCTGTTTTTAAAAATAATTAATGTAACTACTTAAACTATTAACCATTTTAAATAAAAAATGAATTAACTTATATTTTTTGCATATTAATTTGGAATATTGAAAAACTTTAAACATAAAAAGTGTTTGAATTTTAATAACTAATTCAAAACCATTTTCTGTTTTTAAAAATAATTGATGTAACTATTTAAACTATTAACCATTTTAAATTAAAAATGCATTAACTAATATTCTTTACATATTAATTTGGAATATTAAAAAACTTTAAACATAAAAAGTGTTTGAATTTGAATAACTATTTTCTGTTTTGAAAAATAATTAATGTAACTATTTAAACTATTAACTATTTTTAATTTAATATGAATTAACTTATATTTTTGAATATTAATTTGGAATATTGAAAAACTTTAAACATAAAAAGTGTTTGAATTTGAATAACTAAATTCAAAACATTTTATTTTTTTAAAAAATAATTAATGTGACTATTGAAACTATTAACCATTTTGAATTTCTTATGCCCGTTTCGAATTTTTCCCATTTCGAATTAAGGTCGAACCAGCGTGCATGAAGATAGGGGACGAGGCTCGTTAGAACTTGCATTGAATCTATAAAGAAACAACATATTGTGAGTCTAAAAATGTTTTTTTTCAAAAAATCACGGGCGTTAGTACCTGTAGTACAAACCGGACCCACTTCCTACCGATTCGGCAGACATTTGTCTTTTTCACCCGGAAAGGACGGAAAGGTTTGAGATCTCCCGGTTGGGAGATCGTCCACATAAGGTGGTCTAGTATTTTAGAAAACTGGGATGGTGGTATTTAGAAACAGTATTTTGGTGGTTGCTTCACAAAACGACCCGTTTTTTGCGCTCGGAAAATGGAAAATGGCTTTTCCGTGTGACGAAAACAAAAAATTTTTCCTAAACATTGTTCTCCATCCCAATGTCCACATGCATGCCTAATACGGGCACAGTATCACAAACTATGCCACCATTCAGCACATAACATCGGTCATTTGGACCGAAAGCCATGAAACCTCGAACATGATAGGTCATTTTGTAAAGGTTTTTTCGAGACATAATCAATATACCAAGTTTGGTATTTTTCCTTACAACTATGTTAGATAATATGACACCACGTGAAGGATTTACATTGTTCGGACCTTTTTTGAATTTCTTATGCCCGTTTTGAACTAAGGTCGAACCAGCGTGCATGAAGATAGGGGACGAGGCTTGTTAGAATTTGCATTGGATCTCTAAAAAAACAACATATTGTGAGTCTAAAAATGATTTTTCCGAAAAATCACGGGCGTTAGATCATGTACCTGTAGTATAAACCAGAACCACTTCCTACCGATTCGGCAGACATTTGTATTTTTCACCCGGAAAGGATGGAAAGGTTTGAGATCTCCCGGTTGGGATATCTTCCATGTAAGGTGGTCTAGTATTTTAGAAAAATGGGATGGTGGCATTCGAAAACAACATTTTGGTAGTTTCTTCACAAAACGACCCATTTTTTGCGCTCGGAAAATGGAAAATGGCTTTTCCGTGCGACAAAAAGGAAAACTTCCTCCTGCAACATTGTTCTCCATACCAATGTCCACATGCATGCATAATATGGGCACAGTATCATAAACTATGCCGCGATTCAGCACATAACATCAGTCGTTTGGACCGAAAGCCATGAAACCTCGAACATGATAGGTCATTTTGTGAAGGTTTTTTCGAGACATAATAAATATACCAAGTTTGGTATTTTTCCTTGCAACTATGTCAGATAATATGACACCACGCAAAGGATTTACATTATTCGGACCTTTTTTGAATTTCTTATGCCCGTTTCGAATTTTTCCTGTTTGGTACTAAGGTCGAACCGGCATGCATGAAGATAGGGGATGAGGCTTGTTAGAACTTGCATTGGATATCTGAAGAAACAACATATTTTCTATGTAAGAATGATTTTTTCAAAAAATCACGGGCGTTAGATCATGTACCTGTAGTACAAACCGGACCCACTTCCTACTGATTCGGCAGACATTTGTCTTTTTCACCCGGGAAGGACTAAAAGGTTTGATATCTCCCGGTTGGGAGATCGTCCATGTAAGGTGGTCTAGTATTTTAGAAAAATGGGATGGTGGCATTCGAAAACAGCATTTTGGTGGTTGCTTCACAAAATGACCCGTTTTTTGCGCTCGGAAAATGGAAAATGGCTTTTCCGTGCGACGAAAAGGAAAACTTCCTCATGCAACATTATTCTCCATCCCAATGTCCACATGCATGCATAATATGGGCACAGTATCACAAACTATGCCACGATTCAGCATATAACATCGGTCATTTGGACCGAAAGCCATGAAACCTCGAACATGATAGGTCATTTTGTGAAGATTTATCTTTAGTCCCGGTTGGAGAAACCAACCGGGACTGAAGGGATTGCGGCAGGCTGAGGCAGGAAATACTAATGATAGGGGTGAGTGTCGACATTATGTCGTGCTGCTTGTACATTGTCCCGGATGGTGTCGCCAACCGGGACTAAAGATGAACCTTTAGTCCCGGTTGGAGACACCAACCGGGACAAAACATGAGTCAGCACTAATGATATGGGTGAGTGTCGACATTATGTCGTGAGTGTCGGCACTATGTCCTGCTGCTTGTACTATAAATAGGCATCTTTGTGAGTCCTCAGGCATCTCCAAGATGGTTTGCGAGAGCAGGAACACCACTACGACCAGCTTGAGGGAGATGTCGTGAAGCCCAGTCCTCCGACATTGATGCGTGTTGACGTTTTGTTGGGAAAATCCAAGAGCAAGGTATGATGCAGAACAGCAGCAATCTTTCCCTCAGTAAGAAACCAAGGTTATCGAACCAGTAGGAGGAAGGAAACGTCTCAAAGGTGTTGCAAGCAACGTGGAAACCTGCACAACACAAACTCAAGAACTTGCCCCAACTAACAGTGAGTTTGTCAATCTCACCGGTTGCTATAACAAAGGATTAACTGTATGGTGTGGAAGGTGATGATGGTTTGCAGAAAGTAAACAGGAACAGTGGAAGATGTATCAATGTTAAAGATTGGACCAGGGTCCATAGTTCACTAGAGGTGTTCTCCTTAGATAAACAAACATGGCATGCTGGGTAAACAAATAACAGCAGGGCAATTGACAGGACTGAGCAAGGCATAATAATGCAATACTAGACATAAAGATCCTATGAGATTCGATTGGGTAATACAACAAGATACATAGACCGCCATCCAACTGCATCTATGACTAGAAGTCCAGCTTTGGGTTATCATCCGAACCCCCTCCAGTATTAACTTGCAAGCAACAGACAATTTTTTTAAGCAAAGTGTGTAAGGTAAACAATCCACTTGTTCCATTAACAAGAGACCGTTGTTTTCTCCCTAGTGGCAACATCACATCTACGACCTTAGAGATTTCTGTCACTTCCCTTGATTAAATAGAGGAATGAACCCACTATCGAGCATAAATACCCCCTTTTGGAGTCACTAGCAACTACTTGGCCAAGATAGCTACTAACAACGGAGAGCATGCAATATCACAAACAACACAGACATGATAGAATCAATAAGACAAAACCATTAACCAATCTGACATAGTAATCTCAATAGCCATCGGATCCCCACAAACACAACATGCATGATTACAAATAGATGAGATCTTGATTACAAAGCACAAGGAGGAGATACAACCATCTAGCTACTACATGGACCCGTAGTCCAAGGTGGAACTACTCACGCTTCATACCAGAGGCTGTCATGATAAAGAAGAAGGCCTCCGGGATGATCTCCCCTCCGTAAGGGTGCTGGGAAGATCTTCAAATCCCCCCGATCTAGGGACGATGGTAGCGGCGGCTACAGACGGTTTCGTGGAATATTGATTGGGTGCTTAGGGTTTAGGCATCGGGGTCTTCTTATAGGCGAAGAGGCGAGGCTGGGAGGCGGCCAGGGGGCCCACACCCTGCCCAGGCGCGGGCCCACCCTAGGCCGCGCCTGGGGGGTGCAGTCGCTCTATGGCTCCCCTCCATCTCTCATATGGACTCCGTGTTCTCCTCGATGAAATATTTACTTTGGTTTTGTCCCGTCCAATTCCAACAATATTTCCTTACTAGCTTTTCTAGAACCAAAAATAGCAGAAAACATGCAACTAGCACTGTGGCAACTTGTTAATAGGTTAGTACCAGAAAACATATGAAAATCACCTCAAAGTGTGGATAAAGCAAATCAAAGTAGATACTAAACAAGCATGGAACATCAAAAATTATAGATACGTTTCCGACGTATCAGACATCTCCAACAAGCTGGTCATAGAGGCACTCCCTAATATGTGAAATTAGTTAGCTCCCAGTAGTATTGATCTAGTTAGACAAGTTACAAGCTGCAAGATGGAGTGCGAGAGCAGGGACACCACTACGGCCAGTTTCAGGGAGATGCCGCCGGAGCCTAGTCCTCTTGCATCTCCAAGAAACTGGTCATAGAGGCACTCCCTAATATGTGACCGCGCACATTTGGAGATCATATCTTAATGGTAAGTACGAATCGGGACAACATCTTCATAGTTCGGGAAAGTCGTTCTACGAATTGGGACTAAAGGCCCCCCTTTAGTCCCGGTACAGACATAAAATAGGACTAACACTCAAGACATTTATTAATATTCAAAAACCGAGACTACAGAATCGGGACTAAAGGCCCCCTTTAGTCCCGGTCCAGCCACAAACCGGGGCTAACACTGTCGTGGTGGTGGCACGGCAGATGCCATGGGTAGGCTAAAGTATGGGGCCAATAGATGCTAGTGGGATCCGGGGAGGGAAGGCCAAGATCTTTATTTCTTCTTCCTTGGGCTACAAGTGCTCCTTGAGCTGTTTACAGGGAGAAGAGAAGAAATTTTCCAGCCTAACGGCTCTCCCTTTTCTCGATGCCCCTTCTGAATCCAAGCCTCCCCTTATAAAGGAGAGCCCTGGGTTCCTCTAGGGCTGACGTGGCAAGCATATTCGAGGTATATGCTTGTCCTAATATAGTAGTTCAGCGCTCCCCTTTCCCTATCGCTCTTCTAACAACGGCAAGGTTCCAGAGGCCCCCCCTGCATGCCTCGGTCTTCCGCACTGTCACCTCCGTGACCTCCTCTTGCCTCTCTGTCGCTTTGCGCCTTTGTCCGTAGTGCTTGGCTCTGCTCAGATTCTCCCTAGCTTGCAGCTAGGGTTTGACTTCAGGCTTCTCCTTCTCCTGCAAGCTTCTTATCATTCGGTCCTTCCTCTAATCGCTCGGATCTTCCTTCACCTGCATTAAGATCACTCGGGCCGACCCGACCGTCTTACATAATATCTCGGCCAGGTAATGTCTCAATATACATATACAGGCCTCTCGCCTCCTTATGTCGGCCGACTTATACGGGATCGGACCGACTTAAACTGTAACTCGGAAACCAGATGGGGATCGTACCTTTGTCTTTCCCGTCTTTATCCTATCCGGGGTCACCCCCCCCCCCCCGACATTAGTCCCCGAAGCTGGTGTGGCCCTGCCGATAATTTCGGCCGGGTCGTATCAGCTTCATCACATTTTCCTGTATTGTTTCCGAGTTATCTTTTTCTCGTTCGAGGTACCCATGTTCCTTCTCTCATACGCCTTGTCCTACGTGTCACCCTCATCATTGTTCTTCTGGTTTTTTGTTCTTCTACAGTATTTACTGACAGGCTACAGTTGACACTGTACCTGCTGCGCCGGCGCTGCGATGCCTCGTGTACCGTTTCCTGGGGGATCGCAACCTTCTTTGCTGCTGTGTGGCCGCTGGTGCGGTTCCACTCAACGTTGTGCATTCGCGCCGCACCCACGATCTACACGGTCAACCGCTGCACCCACGATCCCACTACCTCATTCGTGGCTTGACTATAAAGAGGGGCGCGGCGTCTGGGAGTTCACTTTTCCCCTTCTCGTTCGCCTGTGCCCTCCTTCTTCCTCTCGCCTCCGCGCGCTCTTGAAGCTCCGCCGCCGCGCGCTCATCGGAACTTCCGACGGTGAGGACTCCGCCGTGTTGTTCCGCCTGCCTCGCCTGCGCTCGTCCGCTCCGATATTGTCGCCGGTGAGTTCTTTCCGGCCGCATTGCCTAGGTTCTATCTAGATTTCTCCGTTTGAATCTCGTATTCGTGCGGCGGTTCCTCTGCTCCTCCGCCGCCGCTCCCGTGCAAAATCACGACGGGGCCTCGCAGCTCTAAACTTTCCTCCTCCGCCAGCTCTTTTTCCGGTGATCTTTCCGGTGAACCCATGTCTAGTTCATTTAGCGGCGCTCTGGTAGAGGACGATGACGCTGGCTCTGGGCCCGAGCGTGGCTCGTGGCAGGGCTCTTCTGTTACACGCCGTGAGATTGAGTGGCTTATCAGAACTCGGAGGATTCCCGCCGAGGTCTCCTGTCGCTTACCCGACAGCGAGTCCTCTCCGGATGTTAGGGAGGGCGCGTATGTGGTTTTTATGTCGCACTTCGCGCGTGGCTTCGGTCTCCCTCTTAGCGATTTTGCTAGAGAGTTTCTCGACTACTTCGGCCTTCAGCCGCATCATCTTCCTTTGAACGCCATCGCTTCTCTTTCTGCTTTTTTCTCCGCATCGGAGGGATACTTCGGTCTGTGGCCGTCAGTGCACGTCTGGTCGAAGTTCTTCCAGATTCGTTCCAATGTAGTCCCTGACAAATCTCTCCACCCTTCCGAGAAATCGCTTACTCAATGCGGGGCAGCGTCCATTACACCTCGGAGGAAATCCGTATTTCCTCGTGTTACCGGGTTAGAGTCGTGCAAGAAGTGGCACAAATCCTTCTTTTACGTCAAGAACAGAGGGACAGAGGACATGATTCGGCTCCCTGCTTTCTCAATTGGTCCGCCTTCTAAGGTGAACTGGCTCTACAATCTGAGGAAAAGTCATGCCTTGGCCGAGGCTTTTGAGATTCGGCTTAAGGAGCTGATCCGCGCCGGGTTATGCGGCGAAGACCTGATGGCTACTTTTATTAGTAGCCGGATCTGCCCATTCCAGAAGCGGTCTCACAAGCTGTGCTACATGAGTGGTCCCCTTGACCCTAACCGAGTCTCGACCGTGGAGCTGGACAATTACCTTATCTATAAGCGCGTCCGAGCTATCTTTAAGACGGAGATGCCTGAGGATTGGACTTGGGGATTGAAACCGTTCACCCGCGATCATCCGCCTCCCGAGGTAAGCTTAATCAATAATGCTCTGCTATTCCATTGTTTTCGTAACGGATCCCGCTAACTCTCTTTTTCCACGTCTTGCAGAGGTTCGCAGAGCAGAAGAATGAGGACGCCGAAGTTTTGTTGCTTCCGTGGCCCGCGGACCGGAGCACCCCGGATACTGGTGAGCCGGACTCCGAGGAGTTCGTCCCTAAGTCGGATCCTGCCCCGGCTCGAGCTCGTGGCAAGACTTCGGCGCACGAGGAGGAAGGTGATTCGGACGAGGTTCAAATTCTTGAGGTAGTTGCCGCAATGCCTATTTCTTATGCATTTCCGGCTTCTACTTTCCCAGCTAATCCGGCCGGTCAGGTTCACGACGCTGAGCCTATTCCTTCTCGACCCCCTGTTACCTCGGGGAAACGCGGGGCTCCTGCTAGTGCCTCGAAGCGATCCCCAAGAAACGAACGAAGAAATCCGCTCCGAATCCTCGCAGGCGCAAGATTATGCCTGGGGTTGCCGGGTAAGTTCCTTTTGCTCGTATTTCTTGTTTCTCTCTTTCTGTTTTTTATACTGACATTCTTTTTTCTTTCTTATTTTTGCAGTGCTCCGCTTTCTGTTAAGCCCGGCGGTCCCAGCATGACTAGCCGCCCGACTCGGCAGCCGTCTCCTCCGCCCGTCGATGATACTAGGATCCCCAGTCCTGCTCGTGTTGCCTCTCCTCCAGCTCCGAATTCATCGCCTCCTCGTCGCGACGTACCTGAAACTCCTTTTGTGGACAATGATTCCAATCGGCCCTCCGAGATTTCCATCGAACCCGTTGCCCCTTCTGTGGGTCCCAGCGCCGCTACTGAGCCTCTATCTGCTCCAGCAGTTTCTACAGCCACTCCAGCCCCGGCCGAAGAGGTCGTTATCCCGGCGCCTTCTGCGATTATGACTCCTGCTGCTCCTGAAGACACCGGCCCCATTACCGAGGTATCGCTTCCTGCTGATGCCTCGTCTAAGGCAAGAAAAGCTGTTGCCACCAAGGCTTCCTCTTCCCAGAAAGGTCTTGCCGGCTCTTCTCAGCCTAGCATTGCCGACATGCTGCGCAAGGGAACTGCGCCTACCATGGCCTCCGTTGCCTCGGCTGCCAGCACCCAGCTTGCTCTTCATAAGAGCCCTGCGGCTGCAGTGATTACCCAACATGTCCGGGGTAAGGTCTTAACTCGGACTGCTAGTGGGAATAACCTTGGCTCGCTGGTGGAGTACGCCAATAATTGGAATGCTGCTGATTAGTTTGAGGGTAATCCCATCAACCAGCCCTTTCAGCTTTCCGACATCAGCAGCCGTTTGGACCACGCTGCCAAGTTCATCCTCGACACTAACAAGATGAATGAGGTAATTGCTGTTTCTCTGAATTTAGATTAGTTCCCCAGATGCTACTATATGCTCTAGTCCCCGAAACTTGCAAGGAAATAACTTGTTATATGCTTGGAAGTTTAATGATGCCCTACTTAATTTAACTTTATTTCTAGGGTTCGGATATCCGGCCACTTAGATCCGAGTTAAGTTTTGCTTGACTCGGATCTGACTTTGCTTTGAATGTCCAGCCACCTAGGTCCGAGTTAAGTTTTGCTTGACTCGGATCTGACTTAGCTTCGAATATCTAGCCACCTAGATTCGAGTTAAGTTTTGCTTAACTCGGATCTGACTTAGCTTTGAATATCCAGCCACCTAGATCCGAGTTAAGTTCTGCTTGACTCGGATCTAATTTAGCCTTGATTATTCATTTATTGTTTTGCTCCATTGTTCAGGTTGCACATGACCGGCGAACTGCCAAATTTCAGAGGTTGCTTTTCTCCCATCGCAAACTTGAGGAAAAGTATGAGAAAATCCTTCCTGTGGTAAAAAAGGCTGGTACGTCGATAGTTCCTTTTTGTTATGCTCGACATTCTTATTGATTTGTCCGCTAGATGCCGACTCACTTTTTTGGTGAACAGGTAATATTAATAATCTCAACATTCGTCTTGAGAAGAAAGTTAAGAGTTTGGAAGGTTAGTTTCCCTTTTATCTTGGACCTTTTCCCTTTTTAACATGTGTGCTAAGCTTGTTTATTTCGTTTGGCTTTGGTAAAGCCGAGTTGCAAACCTTTGCAGCGTCTCACCAAGATTGCATGCCCATGCCTGACGTGATGCTGCATTTTTTAGAACAAACCGCCACTCATTCGGCGGAGCTAAATGAAAAAGACGATGAAATAGCTCGCCTACGGGCCGAGGTGGAGACCCTTAAGCTTTCTCAGAAATCCGAATTAGAAAAGGTCGATCAGGAATTCTCCGAAGAGAAGAATCGGCTGGCTTTGGAACTACAGAAGAATAAAGAACTCCTCGAGGCTGCCGAACTGAAAACGCAGGGATTGAGCGAGGAAATTGCTCGTTTTGAGAAGAGCAAGGTCGATTGGGCCAACGACCTTCAGATAATGATGCGTTACATTCATCGTAAGCTTCTTAGCACAGCCAAATTATATTTCTGTCTTTGTCCCTGCTGCCACCTGACGTGTTCGTGTTTTGCGCAGATCATTTTCCCGAAGCTAAGCATGTGAGCTCTAAAGCTGTTCTTGCAGCTCGCGTGCGCCGAGGTGTTCCTGTTGCCACTGATTCGGAGTATTCAATGGAGGATTTCTTGGTTGCCGTTGGTGCTGCAGTTGGTCCAATGAAGATTATGGGCCGGGATTTGGTGCAAGCCGCTATTCGAGCTTACCATGTTCTTTGGCCGAACACTTCGGGGACTCCTGATATCAACGAGGTCAAATTACTGGTGAAAAGACTAATGACATCTGAGAGGCAATTAAGTCTCTCGAGGGAATCAGCCGGGTGCGCTGGCGCTGATATGGCCCTTACTGTTATCATGTCATGGTATGAAGACATCTCTCTTGATATCCTGAGAAATTTGCGCACTGGTTCCCGCTGGGTTGAGGATCCCACTTTTGTTGCTCTTCGGCAAGCTCGTGCCTTCCAACTCGTCGAGTATGCCGACGTGCACACCTGGAATGAAGGGCCGAGTTTTCTTCCAGACCCGGATGAAGAGGTTGTAGCCGAGGATGCCTCGGACAACAATTCGGCTGAGCAAGGGGAAGGTGAGGATGACTCGGCCGCATCTGAAAGCTCCAGTTCAAGTTCGGACAGCAACGGCGATGCGCGGTCCTCCTCCAAAGGTACTGGGCATTCTACCGCGCGGACTGATGCTCCTGAGCAACCTCGGGCTTCCGCTGAAGTTGCACCTGGGTCCGCGGAGGGCGAGGCAACCTCAGTCGAAGTTCCTCCTACGTTGGAGTGCCCCGCGCCTGACCAAGTTGCTGCCTCCCCAGCGAACAATGCTTAAGTTATTTCTGATCCCTGGCATGCCGGGCGTATGATGTAGGCGAAACATTTATCCGTTCTCTGTATGATTCGAATTTCTTTTGCCGTGTACTGCTGTGACATATACGCTTGTAGTTGTTACCATTTGGTTAAGTGGGTGTTCGCCCGAATTCTTGCTTTGGTGGCCCGCAATTTCCTGATTTTTTAGGATTTATCCTTGCCTTCGTTTTTTCATGGTTTATCTAGGCGTGAGCTCTGAATATCATATAATATTGATCTGTTCTGAACAGAGATTGACTACTTCGTTGGGACAATATATGTCAATCCCTGAATCATTGTTTATCGCGCCGAACTTCAATATGTAAACCAAATTTCAGAAATAATATAAGACTAATACGGGTGCCCTCAACATAAAACTGAAGCAGCATATGGCAGTCCCCGAGTCGCTGCTTTGGATGCCGAGGTTCAAATATTTAATATGAAATGAAAATAATATATGGCATTCCCCGAGTCACTGCTCTGGGTGTCGAGGTTCAAATACATAACATGAAATCGAGATAACATATGTCAGTCCCCGAGTCACTGCTCTGGGCGCCGAGGCTCAAATACATAACATGAAATTGAGATAACATACGGCAGTCCCCGAGTCACTGCTCTGGGCGCCGAGGTTCAAATACATAACATGAAATTGAGATAACATATGGCAGTCCCCGAGTCACTGCTCTGGGCGCCGAGGCTCAAATACATAACATGAAATTGAGATAACATACGGCAGTCCCCGAGTCACTGCTCTGGGCGCCGAGGCTCAAATACATAACATGAAATTGAGATAACATACGGCAGTCCCCGAGTCACTGCTCTGGGCGCCGAGGTTCAAATACATAACATGAAATTGAGAAAACATATTGCAGTCCCCGAGTCACTGCTCTGGATGCCGAGGTTCAATACATCATTGGATCTTGACCTTGAGATACAATGCTACGAGTAAAATGGCCGAAGTAAAGCTACATTCCATGGACGCTTCGTTTCTTCGCCAGCTTTGTCTGCCTTGTTCCCTTCGGGGGACTGAGCGTCGATTAGATAATAGGCATCGTTATGCAACGCTTTGCTCACAATAAATGGTCCCTCCCATGGAGGTGACAACTTGTGCATGCCGGCCGTACGCTGCACCAGTCGGAGGACCAAATCTCCTTCTTTGAATACTCTTGGATTCACCTTCTTGCTGTGATATCGTCGCAGGTTCTATTGATAAATAGCTGATCGTGATAATGTCAACTCTCTGGCTTCTTCTAGCAGGTCTACAACATCTTTCCGAGCTATCTCGTTTATCTCCGAGGTTGTATACTGAGTAACTCTTGGCGAGTCATATATTATGTCGGCTGGAAGTACGGCCTCTGCCCCGTATACCAGGAAGAATGGTGTATAACCTGTTGATCTATTCGGGGTAGTCCTGAGGCTCCATAGTACGGCTGGAAGTTCCTCAATCCAACATCCTGCCGACCTTTGCAATGGTTCGACAAGTCGTGGTTTTATTCCTGATAGCACCAGTCCATTAGACCTTTCTACTTGCCCATTGGATGCTGGGTGAGCCACAGAGGCAATATCTAGTCTTATGTGCTTCTCTCGGCAAAATCTGGCAAAATCTCCTTCTGCAAAGTTTGTGCCATTATATGTAATAATACTGTGCGGATACCCATATCTTAAGATAATATCCTTGAGAAATTTCACTGCTGTGGACCCATCACACTTTTTTATTGGTTTCACTTCAATCCATTTTGTGAACTTGTCCACCATAACCAATATGTGGGTCATTCCTCCTCGTGCCGGCTTAAATGGTCCCACCATATCTAAACCCCATACAGAAAATGGCCCAGTGATGGGTATTGTTTTTAACTCGGCCGATGGCATGTGTATTTTGGTTGCGTATCTCTGACATCCATTGCATTTCTTAACTAATTCTTTTGCTTCTTTTAATGTCGTCGGCCAATAAAATCCATGCCTGAATGCTTTGGCTATCAAGGCACGAGATGAAGCATGGTGCCCACATTCTCCTTGGTGTATATCTAGGAGGATCTCCTGACCTTCTGCCGAACTCACACACTTCTGCAACACGTTTGTGACGCTCCTTTTATATAGCTCATTGTTTATTATTGTATAAGCTTTTGCTCTCCTTACAGTTTGTCTAGCTAATACCTCATTACTCGGCAACGTCGAGTCTTTTAGGTAAGAAAATATGGGTTGCGCCCATAACGGTGTGATTTTTTCTGGTGTGATCTCACTGTCTATTTCCATGTTTTCTGCCGACATACCTATCTCGGCTCTTCCCATGATTGCGCTTACCTCGGCTGTCCTCCTCTTGGGGGGTTCCGAGTTATATTGCTGATCTACTTCCATCGGCGCGTTATCTTCTGCGGAATTTGCCGGGATAAAGATAGATTCGGATTTTGGTGATGGGATTATTGATGGTTTCCTGAGGTGTTTCAGGGCAATACCCGGAGGAATTGATTGCCGGGTTGATCCTAATTTTGACAATGTGTCTGCGGCATCATTTTCTGTCCGAGGTATGTGGTGAAATTCACATCCTTCAAAGTATCCACTGATCTTTTGCACGTGGAACCTGTATAAAGCCATATTAGCATCTAATGCGTCCCAACTGCCTTAGACTTGCTGTACTACTAGATCCGAGTCGCCATAGCATAAGATTCGGCGTATGCCAATTTCTTTTGCTACTTTCAATCCATGGACCAGTGCTTCATATTCGGCTACGTTGTTGGACGCAGCAAAATGTATTTGTAACACATATTTCAGTTGGTCTCTTTTAGGTGAGGTTAACACTATTCCCGCCCCAAACCATTCCTTAGTTTGGAACCATCGAAATGCATAGTCCAATAATTTGGATCTGGCAATGGTGGCTCATACTGCACCTCGGCCCAGTCCACGAAAAAGTCGGCGACCGCCTGAGATTTGATTGCATCTCTTCTATCAAATTGTGGAGCGTATGGTGATAACTCGATTGCCCATTTTGCTATTCGGCCACTTGCGTCTTTGTTGCTCAATATGTCGGCTATGGGTGCCTCACAGATCACTTTGATGGGATGCTCTTCGAAGTAATGTTTAAGCTTTTTCGCCGACATATATACCCCATAAGCCATCTTCTGATAATGTGGGTAATTCTGCTTTGAAGTGGATAACAACTCACTTAGATAATACACCGGCCTCTGAACCGACTTACCATCTTCAAGTCGTTCCACTACGACTACAGTACTCACTACTCTGTTGGTAGCCGCTACATAGAGTAACATAGGCTCTTTTGATAATGGAGAAGCCAAAATGGGTGCTGTAACCAACATATTTTTCAATTCATGAAATGCGATGTCTGCTTGTGGAGTCCAAACGAATTTATCTGATTTCTTCATCAGCTGATAGCGTGGTAGCGCCTTCTCTCCTAGCCGACATACAAACCGACTAAGTGAGGCCAGACACCCCGTGAATTTTTGTACATCATTTAAACATTTTGGCAACTCCATTCTTTCTACTGCCTTTATCTTTGTTGGGTTGGCCTCTATACCTCGGCTAGAAACAAGAAAACC
Source organism: Avena atlantica (assembly GCA_910589765.1). NCBI lineage: Eukaryota > Viridiplantae > Streptophyta > Magnoliopsida > Poales > Poaceae > Avena > Avena atlantica. The sequence continues at coordinate 418,757,772 of OU342733.1, read as the reverse complement.
GAGTAATTTTCCTGCCGGCACGCCAAACGTACATTTTTCTGGATTAAGCTTCATTCGGAACCTTCTTAGGTTCGCAAAAGTTTGTCGTATATCTTCCAGTAATGTTTTGCTTTCTTTGGTTTTGATGACCACATCATCTACGTATACTTGTACATTTTTTCCTATATGATCGTGTAGACATTTTTGAATGCATCTCTGGTATGTCACTCCTGCATTCCGCAGGCCGAATGGCATTGTGCGATAACAATAAGCCCCGTACGGGGTAATAAACGCTGTCTTTATTTGATCGGCCGGATTTAACGGTATCTGGTGGAAACCAGAATACGCGTCTACAAATGACAATAACTCACAACCAGCGGTCGAATCAATGACTTGATCTATTCTAGGCAATGGAAAAGGATCTTTTGGACACGCCTTGTTCAGGTTGGTGTAATCGATACACATTCGCCATACAATGGCTACATTGGGATCATCTTTCTTCTTTTCTACTAGCACCGGATTCGACAACCAATCCGGGTATAGCACTTCCATGATGAACCCGGCCACGAGGAGCCGAGCTATTTCATCTCCTATTATTTTTCTCCTGTCTTCGGTGAAGCGGCGGAGAGGTTGCTTCACCGGCCTTGCCCCTGGCCTCACGTTCAAAGAGTGCTCAGCCAACTCCCTCGGAACACCTTGCAGATCTTGAGTTGACCATGCAAATATGTCCCGATTCTCACTGAGGAAGTTGGTGAGATCGCTTTCCTATTTAGCGGCCAGGCCTGCACCAATGGTAACAGTACGCTCTGGGAATTGCTCATCGATCTGAAATTTCTTCGTTTCTTTAGTCGGCTGAAAAGAGACACTGCCATGTGGGTTGGCCAGCGCCGGCATGTTCAGCTGTGCCGACTGAGCGAGGGCTTCTACCTCTTGAATCCTTCTCTTTTCTCTTGCTATAACCAATGACTCGGCCAAATTTGACCCGGCTGAAGCACACTCCATTGACTTCTTGTAATCCCCTGCAACTGTTATTACTCCTTGTGGTTCGGGTAGCTTCATCTTCAGATAACTTACATGACAACTGCTCATGAATTTGGCCAGCGCGGGCCGTCCGAGTAGAGCATGATAACAACTTTCCAGATCTACCACTTCAAATTCTAAGTTCTCTGCTCTGCAGTTATCTCTCGCGCCGAATAACACATCCACTCGGACCTTACCGATGGGCTCGCATGAAAGTCCCGGCACTATCCCATGGAAAGTGGTCCTCGTGGACTGCAGCATGTTCTGCGATATTCCGAGTTTATGCATGGTATCTTTGTACATGATGTTGATGCTGCTTCCATTGTCAATGAGTACTTTTGAAAATTTCACATCGATGCTTGGTCCAACGAATGTCGGATCCAACACGAGTGCATACGATCCTGGATTCGGCATTATTTTGGGGTGGTCCTTTATGCTCCAAGTTACCTCCTGATCCGACCATGGCACATATCTTGGTACTGCCGGCATAACTGCATTTACTTCCATATGCCGGCGCTGCACACTCTGCTTGTCTTGCTGTTCCGTTGTGAACACGCAATAAGACTGATGATGTTCTCTGTAATCATTGCGTCCAGTATTTGTTGGATTTGTCCTTCCATCCTGGACTTGGTTCATTACTTGATGTACTGCATCCCTCCGATCCGAGTTATCGTATCTCGGGGGAGGAGGCGGTAACATCAGTTGCTGTGCATTTGCTCCAGTCAATTGTGGTTGATGCTGCTGATGTACTTGATGGGGTGCCTGAACTCCTGCGGGGTTCCCCATTGCATTTTTCATCCATGCACATTGGCGGGTCGTATGATTGGCTGGTCTGGATGGGTTTGATGTGTGAAATTTGCACGGCTGATCTAACATGGATTCGAACGTGTATTTCGGCCTCTCCTGCCACTGCTTCTTTTGTTCTGGGGTCCACTGTCTTTTTCCTTCATTTCTTGGTGTCCACTGCTGAGGTCCATTCTTCTGCCGTTGAGTTGCTCCGTGACTCGGCTGATCTTGTGCTACTGCTGCCACCTGGGCCGAATTATATCTATAATCCGGCCTTTCCTCTCTTCTTCTTCCTCTGAAATCATTGTGCCTAGATGACCCGGCCAAATCTCTTGCATAATGATCCTGTTGCTCGCGATGATCCGCCGACATTAGTTCTGGTTGCGTTGGGTCCCCTAGTGCATAGGAGTCTGCTATTCTGATAGTTTCTGCCAGTGTGGTCGGCATATCTCTTTGCAGACGTTGCCACAACACGCTGCCATAACGGCAGCCTTGCGCGAACCAAGCTATTGCTTGCGATTCTATAACCCCTTCACATGAGTTTCTCAGGTTGCACCATCGAGTTAAAAACTCTCTGTCTATTTCATTCGGCCTCTGTTTGCACATGGCTAACTGTTGCGGCCTATTTGGCCTCTTGTATGTGCTGGTAAAGTTGCTGACGAACATTTCTTCAAAATCCAACCAACAGTTGATACTGCCCGCTGGTAGATTATTCAGCCATACCCTAGCTGGTCCTTCCAACATTTGTGGGACGTACCGTACTACCCATCGTAAGTTCCCACCCGCTATTTTCACAGCAGTGGCATAGTCAATCAACCAATCTTGTGGCTTGGTACTCCCATTATATGTTTTTATGCACGGGTGGTTCGCCCATGATCCGTGGTCCAAAGCAAGTCGGACCCGGTGGACCCTGTTCTTCCAACAACTCGGACCGGTATAGCCGGTCCAGCTTCACTCTTGCATCATTTGATGGCAAATCTCTGTACAGAATTCTTTCTTGCATTCCATAGTGGTTATTTCCACCATGGATCGCATATTCCATCTCGGAATAACCATCATTGTACCTTTCATTCACTTGATTGTGGCGAGCTGGTCTCGCTTCTCTTTCCTGCCGGGGTTCATGCCTTGGTTGTGGGTTGAGCGGCAGCTCTCTCCTTACTTCGACCGGGGTATTGTTCTCATGATTGCCTCTTGCGGGTTCTCTTCTGCCGAGATCTCCATTGCCTCGGCTTCCGCCGTCTTTTTCTACACGGCCGTGGTTCCTCTCCCCACTGTTACCTCGGCTTGCATTGCCTCTGTTCTCATTTGCCTTTCCAGCCATCGCCGGATCATATGGAACAATTTGTTTGTTCCTCTTTCCTGAGGTTACTGCTTTGTCCCTTCGCGCGTTATTTCTGGGTGAAGATGCTGCTGCCGCGGATAAGGCAGGTGCTGCTCCTGCCGAGTGAACCATTCGCGAGGCCCCCGGCCTCGCCGGGTTTGTTTTAAGTATTTCTTCATTTTGCTGGTTCGCGATGCGCACCATCTCATTTACTCTTTCCTGTTGTTTCTGTCGGGCCTCCCCGGTTAACCCCTCTAATTCCAATGCTGCGGCATTCGCTGCTCTCAGGTTCTTTGCCGGGGTATTGTACCTCGGCAAACCTAAGTCATCTGATTCCGCCCTATGAGCATCATGCTCTTTGTTGATATCATCCATGAGGTTCTTCCCCCTTAATCTCAATTCGTCCACCCGCTCGGGTGCGACATCAAGCTTATTAGCTTTGGCATACTCTCTCAGGGTCCTATTTAGAGACTCCCGCAAGGCCGATACTTTCTTGGCCTCTACCAGCACCTTTTGCCTGGTTTCTTCTAACTCAGCCTGAGCATTTGCCGGATCAAGTATCGGCGCTACAGGTGTAGTCAAGTTTTCTATGGTCGCCTGAAGAATGTTCTCTGGCCTTTCCAGAGGTGGCCCTCTTACTCTTGGTGCCTTTGGGGTGGTGTCCTGCAGCTCGGTCGGGTTGGTCACTGGCGGGATTACCTCGGTGGGTTGAGGTGCGGTCTGCCTAGGTGCGCCTTGTACGCCTGCGGTGGGTTCCCTGCTTGACCCGGCTGCAGCTTCTCCAGCCTGCACTCCGGCAGCGACCATCACCTCGACGCTGCCTGCAGGACGCGCTCTGGACGGACGACTTGCTGCGTTAAGAGGGGGCTCTCCTGCAACAACAACTTGGTGAGGATAAACGCCGGTGACGTCGACGCCGACGTAAACCTTATGCCCGCCCAGGTCGATGAAGACGCCATTTCGCGGGGGATTTTTCCCCCTGAAGCTCCCTGCATTGTCGCTGACATAGTCACAGAGATCAAATCTCTGGACCAAGCCAGAAACAACGCGCTCGCCCGTGTTGATGAAGTTTCCCGTCCGGATCATAACTCCAGCTAGCACCGCTGCTGGCCCCACGGTGGGCGCCAACTGTCGTGGTGGTGGCACGGCAGATTCCATGGGTAGGCTAAAGTATGGGGCCAATAGATGCTAGTGGGATCCGGGGAGGGAAGATGTAGTTGATTCTACACACAGAGGATGAAGGCCAAGATCTTTATTTCTTCTTCCTTGGGCTACAAGTGCTCCTTGAGCTGTTTACAGGGAGAAGAGAAGAACTTTTCCAGCCTAACGGCTCTCCCTTTTCTCGATGCCCCTTCAGAATCCAAGCCTCCCCTTATAAAGGAGAGCCCTGGGTTCCTCTAGGGCTGACGTGGCAAGCATATTCAAGGTATATGCTTGTCCCAATATAGTAGTTCGGCGCTCCCCTTTCCCTGTCGCTCTTCTAACAACGGCAAGGTTCCAGAGGCCCCCCTGCGTGCCTCGGTCTTCCGCACTGTCACCTCCATGACCTCCTCTTGCCTCTCTGTCGCTCTGCGCCTTTGTCCGTAGTGCTTGGCTCTGCTCAGATTCTCCCTAGCTTGCAGCTAGGGTTTGACTTCAGGACTCTCCTTCTCCTGCAAGCTTCTTATCATTCGGTCCTTCCTCGAATAGCTCGGATCTTCCTTCACCTGCATTAAGATCACTCGGGCCGACCCGGCCGTCTTACATAATATCTCGGCCGGGTAATGTCTCAATATACATATACAGGCCTCTCGCCTCCTTATGTCGGCCGACTTAAACTGTAACTCGGAAACCAGACGGGGATCGTACCTTCGTCTTTCCCCGTCTTTATCCTATCCGGGGTCACCCCCCCGACAAACACTCAAGAAATTTATTAATATTAAAAATTGAGACTAAGGAATCGGGACTAAAAGCCCCCCATTAGTCCCGGTCCAGCCACAAACCGGGACTAACACTTAATAAATTTATTAATATTAAAAAATCGAGACTATGGAATGGGGACTAAAGGCCCCCTTTAGTCATGCTCATATCTAGCCCTATAGTAGTACACAGTTTCAGGGTCGTCTTTGTTTTCATCGTCTTCGTCATCGTGGTCGTTGCTAGGCGCACGTTGTTGGATCCTCAGCCCAGCCATTGCATATTGTGGGGGCACCTTCCACTCCAGCCTCGGATTCACGACGCGTGGGGGAGGGGGCTCCCGAATGACGACGCTGCTACACCCGCGGCCTTCACCACCGCCACCCTTATTATGGCTCGATGGCGGCTGTGGGTACCACAGGCGAGGATGGTCTCCCCCGGTGATATAGCGCATCACGCTGATGATAGTACGATTCACCGACCATAGGCGGCGGCCGGCTTCGTTGTGGTTCACCGGGGGAGGGCCGTTACCCTCGTACCTGGCAAGCTCTCTTTCCTGTCGGTTAGTAAAGAATGCATTCCAGGTGTCATAGTTGTCGGGATTCCACTGGGGATCCATCCGCTGCTCTAGCGTGAGCTCATGATAGAAGTGGTTCATGATGGCCACCTGGCCTGCGGAACCTTGAGGGACAGGAACCCCTCCAGCGCTCAGCATCCAGCCGGCAGGCGGCCGGTAGCCCGGCGGGCAAGGGTAGCTAGAGGCGCACAACCCCTCAGTCTCCTCGAGGGTCAGAATTTCCCAGTATGCGCTATCCATTGTTGTGAGAGACGAAGGTGTGGATGTGTGGATAGCCATGGTGCGGTCGGCCTAGATACAGAGGGAAAGGGCGGGAAGCGGTGGGAAATGACGGGAAATATCTTTAGTCCTGGTTAGTGCCTACAATCGGGACTAAAAGGTCCGGTTAGAGGGAAAGGGCGGAAAAACTTGGCGGGAAGAGGTGGGAAATGGAAGGAAATACCTTTAGTCCCGGTTTGTGCCTATAACCGGGACTAAAAGCTCTGGTCAGAGGGAAAGGGCGGGAAGCGGTGGGAAATGGCGGGAAATATCTTTAGTCTCGTTTAGTGCCTATAGTCGCAAGTAAAAATACAAAACCCTTCGCTTGCTGTCATGTTATGTGTTATAGTTGCAAAGAAAAATATTAAACTTGGAAAATTGCAAACATCATAAAATATCCTTCATAAAATAAGCTATCATGTCTCATGGCATTTAGGTTCACAATATGCGGCCAACCGGCCAGACATGAACTAGAGCTACACAATATGAGGCCATGAACTTCTTGGCGTATGTCCCTTCCTTATGATCTCTTTGGACGTAACCATGGAGCATATACTTTACTTAACGAAATGCTTAGGTAAGTTTTCACTGTGAAGGACAGAATTTCATCAAACTTATTATAATCTTCTGACATGTCTGTCTTGTCCTCGACTCCCACGATGTTTCTTTTCCCTGAAAGAACTATGTGACGCTTTGGCTCATCATATAATGTATTCGTTTGCTTATTTTTCCTCTTTTTCGGTCTGGAGGACATATCCTTCACATAGAAAACCTGAGCCACATCATTGGCTAGGACGAATGATTCATCTCTGTAACCAAGATTGTTGAGATTCATTGTTGTCATTCCGTACAACTGGTCTATCTTTACCCCTTTCCCATTTAGGTTGACCCATTTGCAGCGAAACAAAGGGACCATAAAAGAGACTCCATGATGGCGCGGGGTAGCATTTCGATGGGAGACCCCAAGAGCAAGGTGTGATGAGCACAACAGCAAGTCTTCCCTCAGTAAGAAACCGAGGTTATCGAACCAGTAGAAGGAAGGAAACGTCTCAAAGGTGTTGCTAGCAACTTGGAGACCTGCACAACACAAACTCAAGACTTTGCCCCAACGAAAAGTGAGGTTGTCAATCTCACCGGTTGCTGTAACAAAGAATTAACTGTATGGTGTGGAAGGTAATAGTGGTTTGCAGAAAGTAAACAGTAACAGTGGAAGATGTATCAATGGTAAATATTGGACCGAGGTCCATAGTTCACTAGAGGTGTTCTCCTTAATATAAACAAACATGGCATGCTGGGTAAACAAATTACAATGGGGCGATTGACAGGACTGAGCAAGGAATAACAATGCAATACTAGACATTCATGATCCTATGAGATTCAATTTGTCAATACAAAATGATACATAGACCGCCATCCAACTGCATCTATGACTAGAAATCCACCTTCAGGTTATCATCCGAACCCCCTCCAGTATTAAGTTGCAAGCAACAAATAACTACTTTAAGCAAAGTGTGTAAGGTTAAAAATCCACTTGTTCCATGAACAAGAGACCGTTATTTTCTCCCTAGTGGCAACATCACATCTACAACCTTAGAGATTTCTATCACTTCCCTTAGATTAAATAGAGGCATGAACCCACTATCTAGCATAAAGACCCCCTCTTGGAGTCACTAGCATCTACTTGGCCAAGATAGCTACTAGAAACGGAGAGCATGCAAGATCACAAACAACACAGACATGATAGAATCAATAAGACAAAACCATTAATCAATCTGAAATATTAATCTCAATATCCATCGGATCCCCACAAACACAACATGCATGATTACAAATAGATGATGTTGATCATGAACGGAGCTCACAAGATCTAAACATGGTAGCACAAAGGAGGAGATACAACCATCTAGCTACTACATGGACCCGTAGTCCAAGGTGGAACTACTCACGCTTCATACCGGAGGCTGGCATGATGAAGAAGAAGGCCTCCGGGATGATCTCCCCTCTGGCAGGGTGCCGAGAAGATCTTCAGATCCCCCGATCTAGGGACGATGGTGGCGGCGGATTTAGACGGTTTCATGGAATATTGATCTGGTCCTTATGGTTTCTGCATCGTGGGGTCTTTATAGGCGAAGAGGCAAGGCAGGGGGCGGCCAGGGTGGTCACACCCCCCAGGAGCGGCTAACCCTAGCCCGCGGCGCTAGGGGTGTGGCCCCCTGGTGCGTCCACTCCGTCTCGTATTCTGGCTCTGTGTTCCCCACGGTAAAATATTGACTTTGCCTTTTTCCGTCCAATTCCGAGAATATTGATTTTCTGCCTTTCTGGAACCAAAAACAGAAGAAAACAGGCAACTGGCACCATGGCATCTTGTTAATAGGTTAGTACCAGAAAACAATAAAAACACCTCAAAGTGTAAACAAAGCAAAGCAAAGTAGATACTAAACAAGCATGGAACATCAAAAATTATAGATATGTTTCCGACGTATCACTCCATAGTCAAGTTCCATATCTCATCTATGTAACCATAATATGTGTCCTTTTACCCATTCACGTCAGTTGCATCAAAGCGGACAACATTGTTTTGGTTGATGCTCTTTTTATCTTGGGCGATCGTGTTGAATGTATTCCCATTTATTTCATACCCTTTGAAATTCAAAATAGTAGAAGATGGTGATGCGGCCAACAAGTATAGATGATCTCCAATAGTGGTGTCATTCAAAAAATGTGTCCGCATCTAACCGCCGAAAGACTTCATGTGTTCATCTCTAATCCATGAGTCAGGCTTCCCTGGGTTGTTGGAGCGTACAATATTCTTGTGTTCCTCGATATACGGAACTGCCAAGGTGGAATTACATAGAACTGTGTAGTGTGCTTTAGTGAAAGATTCCCCGTCCCTACATATCATTGCTTTCTTTCCTAGCACGCCTTTTTCACTCGGTCTCCCCTCAAGTCGCGAGTCAGGAACACCAATCGGATTAAGAACATCCCCACTCGTTGGGTGATCCCAGGCCGAAATCCGGACCAATTGTTGGCCGGCCAAAACTTGATTTCAGCCAGGGAACGCCGAGTTTCCCACTCGCGTTCCTAGGCCGAGTTCCCGCGTTCGGCTAAATTTCAGACGAGTTTGGCAAATTCAGGCGGATTTCATTAAAGATTGGCGAATATAGGCAGATTACATCGAATTTAAACTACTTTACTAGATAATAAACTAAAATATTAAAAAAGGACACCGCCATCACCTTCGCCAATGTCGTCGCCTTCGCCGATGTCGTCGCCGCTTCTACATGATGAGTTGACGTAGAAGGACGTGTGTCCCGGATCAGCCCGGCCATCGTCCTCGCCGCCGTCGTTGTCATCATCGCTCGGCGGCTGTGGCAAGCGGGAGATCCCCTGGCTGGTGTCGCCGCACCTCCACGGCTTGTAGGAGGGGTCGGCTTCGTTGTCGTCGTCGAGGGCGACAAGCGACATGCCTTGGTAGGCTAGAACGTTGCGAGATCAGGCCTAGCGTTCGGCCTGCTGCTGCAGGCGGTGGACGTGCTGCCGCTCTATATCCTCCCAGTCTACCCTGGACCATTCCAGGATGTCCGACGAGGATGGCTCCACTGGCGGCGGCGCCGAGTCGTGGAGCGACTGCTCCATCTCCATCCTTATGGCCCTATCCTCGGCGGGCGTCGGTGGGAGGTGTCGACCAGTCCGCCAGCTCAGGCTTCGGCTGGCGAAGGCGTCTAGTGGGAGCCGACTGTGCTAGCACGCGTGGCTCGCGGATTACAATGCCCCGCGAGCATGTCCGCGGCGGCGAGCGGACCGACGAGACCGCCTCGTGCTTGCCTGGGAACAACGCCGGCGAAGGTCCCATCAGTGTATGGAGCGGCGTGGAGCCCAATGAGTGGGAGGCCGAGGAGGAGGAGGAGCTCAGTCTGGCCATCCTCCTCGGCAACCAGTTCGCCGGAGGATGCTGCCCCGACCTGGCCGCCAGCGTGGATGTGCGCGGGAAGCCGAGACGCGGAGTATTCCCGGCGTGGATGTGATGCAGCACCACCGCGAGCGTCCAGCCTGGCGTGCTCCAAAAACACCGACGACCCGCCGTGTTGTTGTGCTTCAGCGGCTCGTCAGGCGGCCCCTCATGGCGAGCGAGCTCCTGGGCACGGCGGCCGACGAAGAAAGTCTCCCAGTAGAGGAGGTTGTCGGGTCTCTCGGTGTTGGAGGGATCGCCCATGGCCACGATGAAGGTCTGGATCTCGTCGAGCAGTTCGTCCGGCATCGGCGCCGGCAGGATTGGGATGACGCCGGTGCTAAGCTTCCATCCCGGAGGGTTCCGCGTGTCTAGCGACACCATGCAGCCGGCGTCGTAGAGCATGCGTGCCTCCCAAGGCTGGAGCGTGCGGCAGCTGAAGCCGTTCGTCCCCGTACCGTCGCCAGGAAAACGCTCGGCCATGGCTAAGTGGGGAAGGAGAGCTGCGTGTTCGCCGGAATGTTGGTTCGCCAGAGTTGTGGGCTGGGGAGATGTGAGAGAGGGTGTGAGGAACTCCGACGAGGGGAACGGCTTTTATAGGTCGAGATGGGCGGCGAGGGTGGGAGGGGTGTAGCAGCGAGGGCAGGAAAAGGGGAAACGATAGGAAGTTAGTGCCCGCCGGTCCATCGCGGGTGCCGAAGCGGCGGCGGTGGAGCGGCACTTCGGCGACGCGTGGCCGACGCGACGGGCAGTTATTGTCCAGCGGTCGCCACGTGGTTCCGAGGATGACGACGACTCGGCTTTCGTCGCTGACTCGGCGGGTCCACACGCCGCTTCGTTTTTTTACCGAGTTCGCTTTGTCCGGCGTTCCCAGGGTGTTCTCGGGATCCTGGGAATGGCATGGGAAGTTCGGACCAAAGTTGGCCCAAATCTGGACAAAAAGAGGTTCCTGGGAACACGACTGGACCGATTTTCGGCGTCCGGGCCTAAATTCGGTGTCCTGGGTAGCCGAGTGGAGATGCTATAAGGTCAGGAATAAAGTCAACAGAAAACTCAATAAACTCCTCTGTTCCATAGCCCTTGGAGATGTTTCCTTCGAGCCTAGCATGGTTACGAACATATTTCTTTAATACTCCCATGAACCTCTCAAAGGGGAACATATTGTGTAGAAATACATGACCGTGAAAGGCAATCTCTTCCACTAGGTGAACGAGGAGATGCGTCATAATATTGAAGAAGGATGGTGGGAACACCAACTCAAAACTAACAAGACATTGTACCACATTCTTTTGTAACCTTGGCAGAATATCTCGATTGATTACCTTCTGAGATATTGCATTGAGGAATGCACACAGCTTCACAATGGGTACTCGAACATTTTCTGGTAGAAGCCCCCTCAATGCAACCAGAAGCAACTGCGTCATAATCACGTGACAGTCATGAGACTTCAGGTTTTGGAATTTTTTCTCTACCATATTTATTATCCCCTTTATATTAGACGAGAAGCCAGAAGGCACCTTGATACTATAAAGGACTTTTAAAAAGATTTCCTTCTCTGCTTTGGTAAGAGCATAGCTGGCACGACTTAAGTGACGCCCTTTATCCGTCTTGTTCTATGTATGCATGTTCTTTGGGTCTTTCATAACTTGTTGGTCCTCCCGTGCTTCTCGTGTACTCCCTCCATCCCGTAGCATAGGGCGTAAAAAAATTCGTTTTTTCCTCAAAGCATAAGGCGCAGGGTGTAGAAGTAGCTAGCTATCCAGAAAAATCCCTTGCTTGCGCTGCATGACTTGCGTGCATGCGCATGCTAATTGGCTATGCATGCTGGTAGCTAGAATCCAGGAGACGTTGTCCAATACAGAAGAGAGAGAAACAATTATGAGCAGCTATTAATTAGGGGTATGAAAGGAAAAATTGCTACTCTCTGGCTCTCCTTAATCAACGCGCTGGAATTTTTGCGCCTTAAGCTGTGAGACGGAGGGAGTATCTTTTATCTTCCCATACACGCCCAGAAATCCTAGCAGGTTTATGCAAAGATTCTTCGTCACGTGCATCACGTCGATTGAAGAGTGGACAAGTAGGACTTTCCAATATGGCATCTCTCAAAATATAGATTTCTTCTTCCACATGAGCGTGTGTCCGGTAGCGATGTCGTTCGGAACAGATTAACCGCCGGGACCCTTTCCAAAGATTACTTATGTGTCCTTGACCATACCAAATACATTATCACCAGCAGGGAGGTCAGGCTTCTTCTGGTGATCTGCCTCACCTTTGAAATGCTTGCCTTTCTTTCTTACGGGATAATTGGTCGGACGAAATCGTGGATTCCCTAGGTACATAACCTTCTTGCATTTATGCAAATATGCACCTTCGGTCTTAGCTAAACAGTGTATGCATGATTTATATCCCTTGTTTGTCTGACCTAAACAGTTACTAAGAGCAGGCCAATGATTGATGGTTATGAAAAGCAACCCTCGTAGGTCAAATGGCTCGTGTTTGTTCTCATCCCACACATGTACACCTGGTTTGCCCCACAACTGTTAGAGTTCTTCAACTAATGACCTTAGGTACACATCAATGTCGTTGCTTGGTTGCTTCGGGCCTTGGATGAGCACTGGCATCATAATAAACTTACGCTTCATGCACAACCAAGGAGGAAGGTTGTAGATACATAGAGTCACAGGCCACGTGTTGTGACTGCAGGTCTGCTCCCAAAAAGATTCATGCCATCCGTACTTAGACCAAATCATAAGTTCCTTGCGTCACCTGCAAAGTCTGGGAAGTCTCTCTCGATTTTTCGCCACTGCGACCCATCAGCGGCTGTCTCAACTTTCCGTCTTTCTTTCGGTCTTCTTTGTGCCATCGCAACAACATGGCATGCTCTTTGTTTCTGAACATGCGTTTCAACCTTGGTATTATAGGAGCATACCACATAACCTTAGCAGGAACCCTCTTCCGGGGGGGGGGCTCTCCCTCAACATCACCAGGGTCATCTCGTCTAATTTATCTAAATTCTCATACTTCTCACCGCGGTAGAGGATGCAATCATTAATGCATGCATGCATGTATCTTCTGCACATCTAATCCTAGAGGGCATAGAGTCTTCTTTTCTTCGTACGTACTCTCGGAAAATTCGTTATGCTTTGGAAGCTTCGACTTTATTATTTTCAGCATGTTTTCAAATGCGGAGTTAGTTAGACCACACTCTGCCTTCCATCGCAGTAATTCCAGTGTAGTACCGAGTTTTGTGCTGCCATCTTTGCTATTTGAGTACAACAATTTTTTGTGATCTTTTAACATGCCCTCCAACTTCGACTTCTCCTTTTCTGTTTCACAGTCTCGCTTTGCATCAGAAATGACCCTACCAAGATCATCAGCGGGCTCATCTGATGTCCATTCTTCACCTCCTTCCTCTTTATTGTCTTCCATTGCAGTATCACCGTATTCAAGAAACATATGATGATAGTTGTTATCATCATCCTCTTCTTCTTCATTGTCTTCCATCATAACCCCTCTTTCCCCGAGCTTGGTTTAGCAATTATAGCTGGGCATGAAACCTTTTATAACCAGGTGGCCGCAAATGATTTTCGAGGAAGAGTACTCCTTGTTGTTTCGACATTGAACACATGGACAACACATAAAACCATTCTCTTTGTTTTCCATAGGCAAATCGATAAATTTATCCATGCCTTTAATGTACCCGGGTTCACGCCGGGCACCATACATCCATTCCCGACTGTTCATCTGCATCATATAATTAAGTTTATAAAAAACCATTACAGAACATCGTAAATGGTGAAATGACCAATTCACATCGACACATGCATTGTATCAATGATAGATGAAAAGATAAGGTTGCTAACCTCGATCGAGGAGGAAAGAAAGAGGATAAAACTCAGGCGTGGCTCGGGCACCTCCTATATTTTTGTTTTGTGAGAAATTAAACAGAATCGTTCACTCAAACATTTTATCAAACACCTCACATGCATAGGAAAAAAATAAACTAGCACACCTCTCACACCTTCCACCAAGAAAAATCAGAGAGGAGGCAAAGGATGAGGCACCGTATTTATAGGCAGGACTCATACGTACCGGGACGAAAGGTGTGCGGCAGGCCACGTGTCTGACGCCAAACCTTTAGTCCCGGTTTGTGTTACAAATCGGGACGCATGAGCCCTCACGAACTGAGACGGATGCCTCCGATTCCCGTGTGATAGGCCGGCACGCTCGAACCGGAACGAATGCGGACATTAGTCCCGGTTCGTGACGGAATCGGAACTAATGCTCTGAACTGCTCCGAATGAAAGAAAGTTTTCGCATTCGTCCCGGTTCGTGACGAAATCGGAACTAATGCTCTGAACTGCTCCGAATGGAAGGAAGTTTTTCTACTAGTGACCCCCTGGTTTCTGATCTGCCCATATAAATGCACAGTAGTGATGTCCGATGGGAATTCACCGTACTGTATTATGCTTGAAGAGAGCAGAAGGTAATTACACAGACACGGGAAACTATACATGGTTCTGCAAGAAGGAGAAAAGTCATATCAGTCTTCACTCTCTTCACCTGAGCAGAGGCGACAATTCAACTCGTGTAGAATGTGCTCATGGAAGAAGTTAGTAAGAAACAAGCAGGCTTAAACTTCCCAAGTGAAATCATTAGTTGGACCAGCAAGCATGACAATTACGCGCGCAAAAGAAGTGATTTGATGTACCATAGGGACACTTAAGCACCTGATGGGCCCTTTCTCCATGATTACAAACCGATGATCTTTCCACGGTACATAACTACATATATGAAAGTGGATCATTTCAGCGCTCCAAAAGTACCTCCACGTCAGCCCATGCTACTGTAGAAGTGCAAAATTAGGACTTCTACAGTGTTTCATGTTGGTTCGTTGCTGCCCTTTGTTTTTTCCCTTGTTTTTTTTCATTTCTTTTTCAACGCACCAGCGACCTCTTGCCTTGTGAATTGGATAAGCTTGGACTCTGCTTGGCGATTACGCCGCATCCCCGTCGCCTCGCACCACCTGGCTCGCCTGCCTTGGAGGAGATCGCCTCCGATCCAGCCACAACTCTGCTCCGCCGCCGAACGTCTCCCGACGCCGTCCCTGCTAGCGGCTGCCTTTCTGCAGCCCCTACCCCGTTGCGTTCTTTGCTCCATACGCGCCGCCATAAGCCTCCCCATGCTCCGGCGCAGCCATGCCACGGGACCTCTCCACCGCTTTACCCTCCATGGAGGTCTAGGTGTGGACGGGTTGGACGAAGTCTACGGCGGCGCACCAGCGGTCCAACCTCCCTCCTCCTGCGAGGAGGTCGTCCGGTTGGGTGTTGGGTGCTGACGACGCAGGGAGGTCGTTCATGGGCGCTGACGATTGCTCTACCATTTTTTTTGGTGGAGCTGACTGATGTACCGGCTCCTCACCCTTTGTCGCGTTCTCAGCGTGTCCTGGGTGGCTTCACGGCAGGCCATAGCCACACGAGCTTCATGGCGACTCCACGGCAACGGGCAGGGAGTTCTAATGGCCAGGTGATCCGTTCATATCTCCACCTTTCCTCCTCCCCTCAATTTCTCATCTCCTTCCCTTCGTTTGTTTTTTATTTTCAGACACCAGCCTTGCTGCAGAGGAGGTCGCCAAGAAGTACGAGCAACTGCCGCTGGTACCAACGCCACCGCCATCACCACCAGCACGCTACATTTGTGAACAAGGTCG
The DNA here is from genome assembly GCA_910589765.1 of Avena atlantica. NCBI lineage: Eukaryota > Viridiplantae > Streptophyta > Magnoliopsida > Poales > Poaceae > Avena > Avena atlantica. Next base: position 418,742,276 of record OU342733.1, on the reverse strand, counting down.
TCAATCGAGCATGGAGATGTCGCCTCTCCTTTGTCTTGGTCATCAGTGCATGTCGGTCGATCAAGCTGTTGTGCAACAGGCTGGTGAAGGACAACCTACTGTCCAATCCGTCTCATGGATGAGTAATTTAGGTAACTGACATTGTTCAACTTATTGATAACTTCTTCTAAATTGATGACAGTTGGCTGTAAGTTGTTCCAGTGTGAGAACTGAACTAAACTTGCAGTATATCTCTTCTACACTATCAGCACCATAAAACAGGAAAACAACTATTATAACTATAGATAAGAAAAAATAGAAGATGATCCAATCTGGCTGAGTAGAAGCTACAAGGCTTTCCAATTTATCTAATAGAAATATACAGTTAGGCTAAATAATGTATCACCTGGTAAGACTAATGAATCACAAGCCTTTTACATGTCTACAAAGGGAATAGATCCATCTGTTCAGAGTGTTATTTTTCTCAATCAATTATACCTGCTTTTCAGGTTCCCTTCATGTTCGATATCAAGAGACAATGGTGCGCTTATATCTTACAATATCAATAAAAATTAGCAATTCAGTTGTGCTAACTCTCATAAAACATCCTTCAACTCTGCCATGTTGATTTGGTATTAGTAATATTTCACGAAATAAATTATCAAGAGTCATCTCTTATATATGCCTTCTGTGCAGTTAGAAATTTCAGGTACTATTTCTGAATAACAAGAGTACACTAGGCAGTGGACACTTCTTTCTATATTGGAACCTTGACCATAAGCAGCGGTGCAAACTCTCATGTGCAGATATACATGTGCCTACATCTAAGCTCACCTTACAAAAGCTACAGGTTTGCACGTATAGTCTCTCTTAAAGGCACATTCTTCAACAGAGACGCCAAGATTTTACTTGACCATAAGAAGCTGGGTGTTGGTTTTCCATACAGAGCATCGGCATGCCAAATCTTACTGCAGGTAAGAACAATATGATTGTATGTACCTATTTCGTGTTTTCTCCCAGAGTTGTACTGGGTTATATTTTCTCTTCTGTTTATTTGTTGTCTGAATTTTTCTATTACCGATGTGATTGAACTGCTGGTTCAAATGTTACCAAGGTGGTTCTGTTGTATAGGAATTGCCTTATTATTGTGCTTTGTTTTTCAACCAAGAAAACCCCCCCATCGTCTACTTATTTCCTATATTTTACACATGATGTATTAAGGTTATATTTACTCTCTGTTTTTCATGAAGAAGTCTGTTCCGTGCATTTTGGCCATGTTGTAACTAAGTTATATTTCCCCCGACAGTTTATCTAATTTTTGAACTTTCCTGCTGCCAATGACTCTTAAAATGCAGCATGTTGACTCAACTGACAGAGCACATTAGCGCGCCTAACATATAGCACCCTCAAGGAGGCCTGCAAAGCGTGAGGATTAATTGGTTGGCGATGACAACGAGTGGTTCTTACTATCGGATGAAGCTATCCACTGGGTTTCTGTGCATTGTTTCTTCTTTCTTATCCTTCGTGATCACCGGTCTTCTGGTTTCTCTGTGATGGCAAGGTGAATACTACATGATTGATTGAGTGCGAATTATGAGATCTGTTTGTTTTTCCCTGCAGTTTGGAATACTTCTGCTAATAATTTTTTATTATGCATTGCTGATTTAGATATGGCTGAGATATGGTCCTAATCATCTTATTCCTCTTTCAGATCATAAAATTCATGCCACGGGCACGTCGCCGTGCCATTTTTCCTAGTAGTAGTACCAACTACTGGTCGACACACACCTATATATAATCCCACTTCCGACACACGCAGCTAGCTCAACAGTATGGACGTGGATGGTCACCGCGCACTGCAGGCAACAGTATGGGCCACTACCAAGAGATGTGGATCCTTTCTAGTCTTTGGTCAGGTCACGCACCTACGTGCACGATTTCCTCTGGTTTCTTGCTGCTCCATCCATGCATAGTGTGTCATCCAAACCAGATCATGATCGCCGATAAGCCTCGATCGGGGGCTCACAGCTAACACCTCCCTTGCTACGTACCCAACCTAGCTAGGTAGAAGCTAGGTAGGTAAATTCACTAGGCTTATTACTATTCAACAAAGTCTAACAAAAATCGATCTAAAGCCACCTTACCAACGACAGCTCTCGGCTTGTCGCAACACCAACAACCTTGATGAAGAGCTAACAATGTAGGTGCCACGCGCTCTGACCTTACACTTACGCACATCATCATAAAATTAGAGGCCTCACCAAGCCGTCCAACTGCGAGCCGGGAGTACAAAACGGTCCCTCAGATCCTCAGCGCGTTACCATCATACGACACTCTAGAAGTCCCCGCCGACATCTTTCGCCAACCCATCTTTAGGATGTGGATCAAGGCATTGACCTTGATAGGCATGCCGTCGACATCGCCACGGTGTCGGACAAGTTCACCGGCTTGCAAACATCCGTCATCCCGCGTCATCGTCGAGATCCTGTTGCGCCATGTAGTATAGACCCTCCGTCGTCGACGTGGTAGATGAAACACCGCTACACCTCGTAACGCCTCCAGCAAGCACCTCCTCCCAAACGATGGTGCGGGAGGGAGAACGACACCATAGCGTTGCCATCGCTCGATCTAGGAGCACGAGATCGAAGGTTCCCCCGGAGCTAACATCCCGAGATAGAAGGGGCAAACTGCAATGACGATGGCTAAGAGAGAAAAAAAACTATCATTCCTATCCACCACGCTTATGTCAAACAATAAAAAACAAAGAAAACACAGGAGCGACAAACTCAACGCAAAAAATATCACTCCGATAGATCGGTGACGTCTTCGTCGTCCTGGTCAGTTCTACCGTCCTCAGATCGTACCATTTCGTAGGTAGACGGCGACGTGAGGAGGAAAATGGACCGAGATTCCCCCTGGTCTCCTACTATTCCCTTTCTCTTTTTTTCTATGGCACGGCGAAAAAGGGACACGAAATTAGGCTACTGCCACATACCATAAACGCACCATTCATTGCACCACCAACCTTCGCCGCTAGCTCGTGAGCTTGACGTGTATGTACAGCTAGCATCCGGTGACGTGTGCATATATCTCTCGACGATACCATCTGGGAGCTAGCTAGCTGAAAGGTGGTCGAGACGAGAGAGATGCCAAAACAATGAGAAGGCATCTTCTAATTCTTCTCAAGAAGTTTGTACGATCACGTACGGCAGCAGTAGTATCTGGAACGTGATGCTGCTGCTACCAAACCATGTGCCGTGATTAATTAGTTATTTCTTGCCTACAGTGCTTAGTCTCGATCGAGCTGAAGAATCATCGGCTGATTTTGTGGGTTTAATTTTGTGGTGATTGACTCCGGTGACATGATTGGTTCGTTGTACGATAAGGTACGGAAACAGTAGTGGAGGATTAATTAGTCCGTGCTTTTTTTTAGAGCATCCTCACTCCTTGGGCCTTCTCAGGCCGAAATCCAGACGTATTTGGTCCGAACTAAACCAGTTTTCAGTCTGAAAACGCCGAGTTTCTAACCCACGTTTCCAGGCGAGTTCCCGTATTCGGCTGAAATTTAACAAATTTCTGTAAACTTTGGACGAATATAGACGGTTTTGGGCAAACTTTGAACGAATACGGGCGAATATAAGCGTTTTTGTGAATACGGGAGAATGTAGCTGTTTTGGGCGAATATGAGCAAACTTTGGGCAAACTTTGGATGAATATGTGCGGATATATACTGATTGGACGGGTCCACTCGCCGACTGTTTTTTCCGCCGAATTTGCTTTTGTTCGGCGGTTTTAAGGCGTTTTCGAGATCCTAGGAATGTCTAGAAAGTCTGGACCAAACTTGGCCCAAATCTAAAAGAAACCGGGATCCCGAAAACACGACTGGAAGAATTTTTGGCATCCGGACAAAAAAATCGCCCTGGCGTGAGTGGAGATGCTCTTAGTCATGAGTGGGCGAATTTTCGGCTGACTTTTGGGCATCCTGCGGTGACACGCTAGTTGCTGGCATGATTGGTATCATTATTCCGTCTGCATCGACCATGTGCCCAGGACGAACCGACCACATTTTTACCCAGCATTCATCCCCATCAACCCCTCATTCACATCCCACGGTCCCATCTCTTCAACTGTTGACAGATGTGAATTTAGGGCGAGTTTGTTTGGCCGGGATAATATTTGTTTGGTTGGTTGGCTAGAAATGGTGTCGGCTCGACGCAAAACTCCACGTTTGGCAGCCCGCATACAGTCTGATATGGTTATTTCACACGATATGTGGTAAGCTTACCAAAAATAGTTCAGGGTTTAATGTCTAACACCTCGAGTGCTACGTACCAAACCTAGCTAGAAGCGCCCCTAACATCCAGGGTAAATTTACCACATCTTAATTTTTTTTTAAATGCAGATGATATTGTGGCCTTTGCATTAGAATGATAACTTTCACTATTATTGAACAAAGTCTTACAAAAAAAAATATATACAGTAGATCAGTCTGAAGTTATCCCAGTAATGATAGTTGTCGTAATACCTATAGCCTTGATAAAGGGGTGACCAAGTTGGGCCCATGCATCATGACCTCTCACCTATGCGCATCATCCTAAAACCGAAGGGTCACCAAGCCGCGCTGGTACGCTATCCAGGAGTCCCATTTGCCATCTTTCGCAAACCCATCTTTGGGATGTAACCAAGGCATTTATTTTGCCAGGTCTGCCGTTGACACTGCTACGGCTCCTCATCACACACCATCATCAAGCGCCATGCGGCATAGACCCTTTGTCGTTGACGTGGTAGAAGAAGTACCGTTCTACTTCATAACACCTCCGGCAAGCACCTGCTTCGAGACTATGGCCCGGGAGGGAGAATGGCACCGATCCACCAAGTTTAATTATCCGAAACAAAGAAAAAAGGAACGACAAACTCAACGCAAAAAATATCACTCTGACAGATCGATTACGTCTTGATCGTCCTGGTCAGTTGTACCGTCCTCAGATCATACCATTTTCGTACTTCGACGGCGACGGGGACGAAAATGGACAGAGCTAGCTCCCCCCGGTCTCCTCCCATTTTCCATTTTTTTTCTCTATATATGGAACGGCGACAAAGGGGCACGGCAAGGTACGGCCACATATGCAATACGCGCACCATGCATTGCACATTTGCACCACCAACTTGGCCGCTATCATCTGGGAGTTGAAAGGTGGTCGAGTCGTCGTCTCGGACAAGGAGATACCAAAACAATGAGGAAGCATCTTATCTATCATCAATGTCAAGTTGTGTTGTACGAGAGATGCTAGTACGAGAGATGCTACGGCATCTGGTGACGCGCTTATCTCGGATAATATCTCGGAGCATAAAGATGCTAGTACGAGAGATGCCAAAACAAGTACAGTATACGATTGTACGATAAGGTACGGCAAAAGTAGTGGTGGATTACCTTTTTATTAGTCTTCACAGGCGGAAATTTGGAACTAAAACAATCGCGGATGCAACTTTTCGCATGTAAATGATCGAATTTCCACTCATGCTCCTAGGTAGCATTTTCAAACAGGCAATTTTCGGCAAATTTAATGATATTTCACCACAATTTAGCTTAAATTCACACAAACATAATTTTATTATGTAGTTCAGCTTAAAAATGATCCACGACGGCGAGCTTGGCGACGAGACTGCGATGACGCGCCCGCGCTGGCTAAGCCCGCGCCGAGCTCCGCCGGCCAGGCCCACGCGCCGCCACTCAGCCGCCAAGTCCACGTCGAGCTCCGTCGACCAGGCCTGCGCACTGCCCCTTAGCCGGCCAAACCCGCGCCGAGCTTCGCCCGCCAGGCCCATGTGTACGGACGGGAGGGAGAAGGTGGGCGGTTGGCACGAAAGAGAGAAGGTAGGGTGTGTGTGTGGGGGTGGGGGGGGGGGACGATGTCCTCACTTACGCGTGGGCAACATGGTGAAATTTGCTACATCCGACGTTTCCATACCATTCCCAGCGCGTTGGGTTCGGCCTGGGATCATCGGATGAAAAAAACCCAAATTCGAACAAAATTGATGTCCTACAAACGCAAGTATGGCGAAATTCGTTCATTCGAATAAAAATGTCACTGAAAAATGATTTCATGGAAACGTTAGTGGAGATGCTCTGATGAGTGGTAGAGTATTCGGGTAGTTTATGGGTTGATATGCTAGTTGCTGGCATGATTGGTTCCATTCCGTCGGCATCGACCATGTGCCGAGGACGAACAGACCACATTTCTACCGAGCATTCATCCACCAGCCGGACTGTTGCTGCTAGCTGTGTCTGTGGGCGGTCACCGACTCCGATTAAGGAGTACTGATACATGCTTCACTCCACTTTTGGATCGAAGCAAAGGAGGTGAAGCCAGTGTTGGGCAACGAAAATCCACGGAAACGACATACCTGCCGAGAGTTGGAAGTGAATTACGATCGATACACCGCGGCAGCTACGTCTGAAAAATCAATTCGAGTAATCAGAGAACACAGAACATGAAGTCGACACACACGATATACACGTATGCTTTTATGCGTGTTTGGGACATCTAATCTTCATTGTGTTGGATAGGCTCATAGGATCTGCCATGCCGATTAATTCTATCAGTCACATTATCTTCCACGATCAAGCCTATCCCCATCGACCCCTGATTCACATCCAGCAGTGCCATCGCTTCAATCGTTGACGAGACGAAGAACATATGGCGAGCTGTAAATTTAGATGACGAAGGCAGTCGAGGTGAGCGCCCAAGAAGCAGTAGAAGAGAAAGAAGGTCCGGTGGACTATAGTCTACACTCTATAGGGTCTATAACGCATTAACGCTAAGTGTATCTTGAACGATAAAGGAAAAGAAAACATGGGATTTATCTTTGGGCCAGCACTACAATGTGCGAAATAAGCAGATCGCTTGGTGGACTACTTCCTCAACAGGCATTTCTACAGAGGTCTGCCTGATGAGTTCTCACGTTTGGCAGGGCCCAATAAGGATTGCGTTTTCTTGTTTATTGTTCTTTTTTTTATTTTCATCCTAATTTTTTTTGCTTTATGTTTTTTCTCTTTCCTTTTTTGCCTTTTTATTTCTCTGTGTTTTATTTTTTGCTTTATTTTTATGTCTCCTTTTTTAATGCATAAGACGGTTTAAAGATGTAAAAATAATAATTTTGGTGTGTATCTCTTTTTCCATTGCATGAACATATATTTTTACTTATATGAACGTTTGTTATCATATATAGGGAACAACTTTTATAATACATACATTTTTTAAATATCTATGATCATTTAGTCATATTATACAGTATGAACATTGACATAGATTCTCGTGAACCTATATTTTATGGCTTTCAGCACCTATATTTTACTAATAAATTGACTTGCAAAATGTAAATGTAAATTCCTAAAATTATTTTTAATGGGACACACCGATATTGGCCCATTAAGTCAAATATGAGCTCCTTCGGCAACACTTGCCTTTTTTTTTGTCTCTTTAAGAAAAACACTTGCCATATGATAAACCTTACAAATTGCCACACACACACTCCTTGACTAGTCTAGGTCATTTTGATCTCGGACGATAGTGTGAACATAGCCTACCCATCATTCTCGAGCAAAACTGAAGGGGATAGATGTTCGCCCAAGGTTACCCCCTACTATCGTAAGGTGTTCGCTTGAAGATTTGTAAGGACCATAAAAACGTAAATATTTTATCTTCTTTGGTTTTGCAAAATTCTTAGTCCACTCCCCTCGGACAACACCTTACCGGTACATGTCTGCCTCTTGTTAGACGACACAGATAGATCCCTAACTCCAGTCCACTATCGCCCCTTCATCCCTCTCCACTCCCCCGTCATGCCCCTGGTGTCCTACTGTTGCTCGGTAATCTCGGAGGCATTGATGTTGGCCGGTGAGAACGAGGCTCCGGTGCGGCCAGGGCTGACGATGGTGGCATCCTCAAGCGTCACTGCCTTCTTGAAGGTGTAGTTGATGTGAATCTTCTGCCTCCTGCCTAGATGCTCTGGGGAAATTCTAGATTTGGGTTTTCCAAATCAGATGATGGCGATACTTCAATGTCGTTTTCCATCTTGGGTGCAATGTTTTTGGATCGTGATACCTGGAGGGGTCTACTGGTGGATTGGTGTTTCATCTACCGAGTAGACTACTCGGGTTTTAGTGGCGTGGTGCATTTGAGTCTCGGCGGTGAGCTCATGATTGACACACACACAAGGTGTTGATGATGTCGGGTGCCATGGCGATGTTGACGGCAGACCTGGCAAGGTCAATGCCTTGATCCATGTTGTGAAGATGGGTGAGTGAAAGACGACGGAGACTTCTGGAGCATGAAAGATGGTGCGCGCTAAGGGTCTTCCCGGCTGGTTTGTGCTCCCCGGTCTCCATTGTGTGGTTTGGTGCGGCCTCCGGTTTAAAAATGATGTGTGTAGGTATGAGGTCAACAAGGACTAAAACTAAAGCAAAGCGTGAAGCTACTCCCAAAGACAGACAATATGGGCTGAGAAAACAAAGGAGAAGATTACTGCTTATTCAGGCCTCAGCAGGCGAGTTGAAAGTTGTGCGCATCATTGATATCGAAGTAGTCCAGGTACCCTAACATGCCATCTTCTTAGATTTCGGCGAGCCAAACGATCATGCGCTTGGTGAGCATGCATGGATCCTGACATTTTTCAGTACTTCAAGTGTGCATGTCCTCTCTAGCCACTCTCTAGAGTCAGGAACTCTCTCAGCAACGAGGATACCTTGGAACAAAAGTGATCCACTTCCCCGAGCATGTCATCCTTTAGGATGACCTTCCACCTTTTTTCAAGGAATTAAGAATCATCCTCCTTACTGGTGAGTATTCAGCCACGACTGACCATCAAAAATCAAGTTGTTCCTTATTTTCCAAAGGCCCCAGAGTACAACAAAACAATTTGAATTAAGGACTGCATGTTTCTTATGTGCTATACAAAATTAGCAACAAATAGATAGCTAGAACAAACATCGAAGAAATTAGCTATCACAGGACAAAGTTGTCTAGCAACAATGCACCAAAAGAAAATATGGGTTTCTTGTTCAAAGCAAAAATGCAATCTTCATGTTTATTTATATGTCTATTTTATAGATTATCTCCGGTCATGAGCTTATTTTTAAAAAGAAGACAAAGGAAAATATGCACCCTAGGATATGCAACCGCCGGACTGCAGGAATGAAAACAGGAGTAACACCACCAAAGTTAAGGATTGCATAAAGGGGGGAAGTGGAGTATTCCCATTTGTTTTCATATTTCCACATAATACTACCCGAATCTGCAGAAAAAGTGATGGCTGAAAATATTTCTTCTAATTCATATCATTTTTTGCATCAAATTAATAAAGATTGAAATTCCTCCTAAAGGTTAATCTAAGTTGGATCCCATCCCACACTTGCCTTATAATTTATTATTTTCATTGCAAAGAATATTAAGATCAAATAACTGGACAATAAGGGGGAGGTACCTATACAGGTATCCTCCCAGAATCTAACTTTAGAACTATCCCCGATCTTCGATCTATACCCAAATTTCACACTGTTGAACGCCCACACAAACCCTTTCCAGAATTGGTAGACTCCAACAGTGTGGCTACAAAAGATATTGGGGTTTTGGATGTTATATTTAGCATTTACCAGAGTTTTTCAGAGCTTACCATCATGTTTGGCATACCACTTAAGCCAAGACACTAATAGACAAAGATTATCATTTGCTAGATCAGGAATAATCAATCCACCAAATTATGTTTTCTTGCACACCAGCTTCCAACTAGCTAGGAGTAATTTCCTATGGCCCTCAAAATCATTCCAAAGGCAATTAGCCATTTTGGTGTTTAGCAAATCTAGAAAATATTTTGGAATTTCAAATAGGAGAGCAACTAAATAGGGATGCTTGCCAGCTAGGCTTTGATGAGGGTTAATCTAGCCGCATAAGTGAGAAGTTTACCCCTCCAACCACCTATTCTTTTCAGAATTTTGTTAATCAAGCGTTGGATGTCCTCCCTCCTCAGCTTTTTATAGTGAAGAGGTATTCCTAGGTATTTAATGGAAAAAGTGCCAACAACACATCCCAAGATATCATCAGGAGCTGGGATTTCCCTTCATCTAGCCCAAAAGGAATAATCTCACTTTTACTATAGTTGATCCTCATGCCTAAACCTTGCATATAAGGACCCACTTGAGATTTATAGCCATCTCTAGGTTTTTTCAGAAAAAAATGGTGGCGTATGCATATTGTAAGCAAATGAATCAACGCAGGAAAAGATTAGAGAAAAGATCTTTAATTATCATCCTAGTTAGAACATCTACAACTAAGTTGAAAAGGAGAGGTGAAAGGGGATCACCCTGCCTCAAACCTTTTCCAGTGATGAAGGAAACCCCTATGTTGTTATTAAGTTTGACTCCAACAGAGCCATTATTAAGTTCGCACTATTTTGGAAAAAAATCATCTTTTGATCAAGATATCTAGGAGGAATTACACGCTCACTTTGTCAAAAGCTTTTCCATAATCAAGTTTAATAACTAGCCCCTAGGTTTTAGCATGAACAATAGAGTGAATAGTTTCATGAGATGTAGCTAAACTCTCTAGAATGAACTTGCCTTTGATGAAAGCAGATTGGTTAATAGCTGTGCTGTTGCCCATAATCATAGCTAATATATTGGTGAGCACTTCAGTAAAAATCTTAAAACTATAGTTTAGTAAGCCGATGGGTCTGAATTTTTTCATACTAGTTGCATCAGCCTCTTTTGGTTTGTTCTCAATCTCAATAAGTTCAGAGGTGTGCTTCAGTGTCCCCTCTCTCCCTCAAACTTACTTTTTAAATGTGGGAACTTAATGTAAAATACAAAAGTGAAGTTGATTGTTAATTATAACGGTGGCGACTGCACCACTTATTCTTGTTACCCCAGTTATGTGAAGATATACGTTTGGAAAGTAAACTGGTATATTATATTGCGCCTGCATTTTTACATCAGTTTATAAAACTTTTGTATCACCAATTCACTATGTATATGCCTTTCTTTTTGCAGTTCTATAAACTAAAACTAAGAGCACTAAAGCTCATTATGTGTGCCTTCATCTATATATGCTAAAACAAGCACAACCACCGAATGCAAGCACGCCCACACCCTTGTAATCGCAGAACCACACAACCACGAGTCTAAAATTAGCAAAAACGTCAGATAACATAAATACGGTAGGTCTCCTTGTAAGATCGAGGTGCTAACCTTTGCCTGTGGACTGCAGGAGCAACGCTAACAAACACCAATAATGGCATCATCATCGATGATCACCTTCACGGTCGTCTTCTGCCTCGTGGCCGCTTCGGCCGTCGCCGTGCCGCCGGCCACCCTCCAGGAGACGTGCAAGAGCGCCGGCGAGCAGGAGGCGCTGTGCGTCGAGATCTTGTCGTCGAACCCGGCGGCCCAGCAGACGCCGGTGGACACGCCCGCGCTGGCCCATGCGGCCGTGATGGCGGCGGGGGCGAACGCGACGGGGACGGCGGATGAACTGGGCCGGATCTACGACGCCGTGGAGACCAAGACCAAGAGCCCTGATCTCCAGCGCTGCATCGAGGACTGCAACGAGAGGTAGGCACTACGCCCATCAAAAACAAGAATTGTTTGTTTGACTTCTCTAATCCAAGGGAGGAGGAGTAATTCATGGAAGATGTGCTTGATCTGGTCGTAGGTACCAGTCGGCGGCGCAGTTCCTGAGCCAAGCGTCGTCGAAGCTGGACGCCGGGTCATTCGACGAGGCGAGCGTGCTCATCAGTGGCGCGCAGTCGGTGGTGAAGCTGTGCCAGAGGACGTGCCAGAGCGTGCCGCAGGGGGAGCTCACGGTCTGCAGCAAAAACGTCGACCGCCTATGCACCATTGCCGCGGCGATCACTGGGTTGCTCAAAAATCAATAGAAACGGGCGCTGTAATTAATACCCATCCATGCATCTGATTCGATCCTCGATCGGAATGAATGGAATATTGTGGAATGTATGGAGACTCAAGAGCCTTCCTCTGACACACGAGCCTAGCGGAAAGAACAGCCTTTTTGTATTGTTTTTACTTAGGAAAAAAAATGGTACACACCCAAGTGCTTAAAAGCTATGAGAACATGGGATTCTTGTACAAAAAGTCACATTTTTTGTAGCCTGTGTGCAAGAATATAATTTTAATTTGGTTAATAGAAAGTCTAGAGATTGGACGGAACTATGTGTATTTGGATAAGCTGTGCCACAGAAAATGCAAATCGTTGCTGTTCAACATCGGGTATGGAATTCAGATAGGCGTGTTAACCATGTTCTGCAAGACAATCTGTCAGACTGTTTCACTTGTTTGGAAGATTCAGACACGGTAGATCACATCTTTAGAGCAGTTTCAAATGGGACCCCTAAATTTTGTCCGTTTTTAGAGGGCGCGTGTGTCTGTGCCATGTCCGCCCGACACCCAACTGCATCCCCCAAAGGGACAACCGCGTGACCGCGTTTGCCCTTTTTTTTTGCACGTTTGACTACTTGCATATGTATGTATTTGCTTAAATTGCAAAAAGATACAGATAAAATAACATTAAAATAAATATTCAATATTAGACATAGTTCACATAATAAAATTCAAACTACAAACTAAAAATCCGATAAATTGTCCACACAAGAAAAGACATCAAATTATATCATCTACCGGTTTCCCTTGTGGATCCACGTGTGCTCAACCAAATCATTTTGCTCATGAGTATCATGGTCACGAATTTCACGATGCACCTGGAGAAAAGGTTCAAACTCTTGTCATGCAAGCTCTGGCTCAATCAAATGCCCATGAAAGTCCAAGCCTCCCGGATCGTTCGCCCCATCTCGCTCATCCTCTACAATCATGTTGTGTATGATCACACATGCAGTTGACCATAACCTAGGATAAAAACCATCTAGTAAGTACAACACCCATTTGGGTATCGGTGTCCATTGATCTCAAAGTTGCACTCTCGAGTCTAATCTTCGACAAGCCTAGAGAATACCCGAGAACGTTGAAGCATGTTGATACAATTTTGAGATCCTTCCATGCCGAAAAAGTGTCAAACCTAGTAGTCTTGAGACGCCACTTCTTCAAGGATAAGGTGCAACCTTCAGCATGCCCTTTAAACTTCCCCTGCCAAGAAAATGGAAACTTCTCCCATTCCCGGTCCAAGCAATCGATGGTCCCAAGCATCCCAGGTAACCCCTTTGCACTACTAACAACCATGAGCCGAGTTGTGCATGAAGGAGTTAGTGCCCTAAAGGAAATAATAATAATGATTATTACATAACTCCATGTTCAAGGTTAATGTTTATTATTCTATGCTAAAACTATTATGTTCCTTGATCGTGAGAATCAAAGAAAAACTCATATTTAGGTGTAGAAAGATGAACACCAGGCTGTTCCGCCTAGTCACGCCTATAGGACTAGCTCATGTGTGTTGAGATGATCTAGTTGTTAATCATAGGTATAATTTTTTTCTAACATTTATAGCGGCAACAATGGGACTAAATTGTTGGATGAACAAGGGTACTAAACCGATCCAACAAATGATTTACTATGAGATCTAATCTTCATGATAATAGTTAATCGTCACATCATTGTCTTATGCCTAAATCCTTAGACCATGAGAATATTGAGTGACTCATGCTATAATATTTACTTTGGAGGTTAGCCAAACATCACTTGAATAAGGTGGTAATGATGATGATCTTCAGGTTCTTCGGAAAGCATGTGTGGTAACTTGGATAGTTCAATAATGAAATCTTGCCCCTCCTGACGACGGAAAGATATGCTCTAGGATCCTTAGGTATTACTATGTAAACCAATCGATTACACAGAAAAGTTATGATCATGATCATAAGGACATCATAATATATGCATAAACAAGTAAAGAGAATGAAACGGGATAGAGGATAACAAATATACAGCGGGGTGTCTCAACATCGAGTCTTTCATGTGCTCTTCTTGTGCCATCGCAACAACTTGGCATGCTCTTTGTTTCTAAAGAAACGTTTCAACTGTGGTATTATAGGAGCATACCACATCACCTTTGCAGGAACCCTCCGAGTAGTTGCTCGAATCGTAGATTCGAGTGAGTACTTTTAGCTGTTAGTCGAAGATTTCTAACCGTTGCTAGTGTGTTTTGATGACGTCATTGCTGACGATTGGTGACCTCAACCGCCTGCGGCGCCAGAGGTGACGTGACTGGACGAACGTGGGTCCCACTTCTGACTTGGAGTTGACTGGTCATGCGCGACGTGGCGAGAATTATGGCGTCTCCTCGGTTTCTGTGCGTAGTGGACGGCGTGCAAGCAACGGTTCGCTGCTGTGTTGACACGTGGACGGTAGGATCTGATCCTGGCATTAGGGCTTCCAGATGAACGGTCCTTGTTCATCGTCTTCATCCTTATATCTGCGGGGAAAACTATAGTTTGTTTTCACCCTTAGCCATTTGATTTTCACTGCCTCCAGTTCTTGAGCGTTTCCCTGTGCATGCAGGACGTTCTTCGATCGTTTCCTTCCTTATTCTTGCGCGCGCACCACCACCGTCGACGCGTCGTGATGGCGAAATCACAGAAGGCCTCCAGCGTAGTGGGCACCAGTGCTGCTGCCGGCGGCAAGAAGGGCACCGCCGCCGCCCATGTCACCGAAGGTGGGTGGCGGTGCACGGAGACGCGTGAGGGCGACCTGCGCAAGCTTCGTGATCAAGGTTTAATCCCGCAGGATAAGGAGGACGTCAAGATCCCCGGTGATGACGTAATTCCCCGTCCACCCGCAGGGTTTTGGTGATGTTTGTCGCTTTTGTTCTTCGCAGACTCTCTTTCCCAGTCCACGACTTTCTTCGTGGATTGTTGTTCTTCTATGGTATCTAACTCCACCATCTTTCGCCCAATTCTCTTCTCCACATCGCCTGCTTTGTTGCTTTTTGTGATTAATGGCTCGGTATCGAGCTGCACTTTGGTCTCTTCGGAAGATTTATTCCGTGAAGAGGTAATCCGGCTCCGACGGAGTTTATTCGATCGGTGGCTCCGTCATTTCTCTTCGATCTACTATTATTTTCTTCTCTTTCTCTATGTCTGAGTCCATCCAATACTGGCGGAGGAAGTGGTTTTATATCCACGACTCCACAGTGGACGGGCAAAGTTTCGTCCTTGCCCACTTCGACTCTACCCAGGAGATCTTGAAGAAGAGATCCTCGAAGAATCACATCCTGGAGGGCGAGGTGGAGGAGGTATAGGAGGTCTACCGTCGGGTGGAGGCCCTCCAAGTGGTTGCGGAGAAAGAGGTGAACGGTGTGGACATCATCCGCACCTTCCTCAAACGTCGGGTGCAGCCTCTCTAGGCGAGGGTGCAGCGATGTTCCTTTACTCTGGCCGCCACGACCCGACGAGAGTTTCGGCTGAGGAGCTTTCCAGGAGGGACCTTGACAGAGTTCTTCGGCCGCTGCTAAAGTTCAAGTCTGATGAGGAACTTCCGGGGAAGTCGCTGACGCCCCCGTTCAGTACCGCGAGACTAGTTCCGCAGGTGTAGATTTGCGACGTGCGCATAACGCCTTATTTTCGAGTGCTTTTCCTTGCAATTTCTTGTACTGATAGTTATGTCTTCATTGTGCAGGAACTCAAGGTGGCTGGCATGGTGCCTCCGCTACCCGAGAGGTTTCCGATTGCGCTAGAGAACGAAGTTGTGGACTCCGAGTCCGAGCTTCCGCCGACGCAGTCGCCAACTGAGGAATCCCCCGAGGCGAGCGAGGGGCAGACCCGAAAGCGGGCACGGAGCTCGAGCGAATCTTCGGATGCCTCGACTCCGCCGACGCCTAGGGACCCACCATTTCTTGTCCGCCACAATGGAGGTGGCGGTGCTTCTTCCTCGCCTATCACGGCCATGCTTGTGCGGGCTATGGCACCGTAGCCGCCGGCCAAGAGGAAGAAGTAAGAGTAGAAAGGGAAGAGGGCGCTTCCCTTTTTGACTTGAGCGACATGGACTCGTAAGTATCCTCGAATGCCTTTTCGCTATCTTCTTCTTGTCTTTTTGTCTTCTTGTTTTTGATTGGTGCTTTCCTTGCAGCCACTCCTTCGAGGGCTCTTTTAGTGAGGCCACTCAGGAAGCCGTGGGGGAGTCGAAACTGATGCACCTGCCCTCTCGGACGGTGGCCACCTCTGGGGGCGTTGCTCCGAACCCCTCTCTGCAGGAGGCTCTGGTGATTGTCACGCAGAAGACTGCACCGGGACCTTCGGAGTCTCCGTCTGAGCATGTACGTTTTTATCTCTCTTGCTGTAGGGGGAGCCCCCGGGCCTTATTTTTTGGATGATCTGCTGATCTTTCTTACTTTCTACGTGTCTCGATGGGATCCCCCGAGCATTATTCGTGTATTTGATGTCTTGCTCGTTTCTCAAGCGCAGCCCCCCGAGCCCTTTTTGTGATGCTTTGTTTCTTCTCGCAGCCCTTTGTGCATAGTGCAAACCTGCTTGTGCAGCAGCACCTAGCACTGGAGGCCAGCATGCGGCAGCTTCGAGGTACATGCTGAATTGACCCTATTCTTTTTCGTCTGCTTGCTAGCTTGCGTAACTCATGTATGTTCTTGTTGTTTTTGCGGATGAGAATAATACTGCCCTCCGCGAGCTTGATGATCTCAAAAAGAGCCTTGGGCGAGCGGAGAAGAAAGCCAAGGATGCCGTTGTGGCGAAGGAGCGCCTCGAGCAGGAGCTAGCTGACGCAGCCGCAGCTAGGGAGCGCCTGCAGCGGGATGCTATGGATCGCGAGGAGCAGCTCGCCACTACTGCGGCTTCGCGCGAGAAGGAGGTGGCCGAGAAGATGATGGCTGCTGCCATGGCCGTTTCGAGTGACTGTTTTTGCCTTATTCGATTCCTGCTTTGTACTTTGCTCCAGATGCCTCGGGCATTGAGTTCATTCGCAGTGCCTTGGAGCATGGGAGTGCTCTAGACGATGCCGCCGTGGCGGTCAAAGACCGTTGTGGTACTGCCACTGGCTCCCTTGCCAAGGCCAAGGAGATCCTCGGGCACTTCTACAAGGAGCTTGTTCCCAAGGGCGTCACCCTTGAGGATGTAGATTCTTTGGCGGATGCACTGTCAGCGGATGCGTCTGCGGCTTACAAGCGCAAGCAGAAGGGCATCGACGCTTCCATGGGACTGGCCATGGACATGGCGTCCGGGGCGGAGCTGTATCTTCATCAGGTCACCTCTCAGATGCCCACGGCTCCCGACGGTTCTGAGGTAGCCTTTGCTCTCTACGCTTCTCGCTGTAATCTCTATGGGCCGAAGCTCATTGACCTGCTGGCGAAGTACGCGGTGAAGCAGCAGGAGGAGGTCAAGAGCAGGCAATCTGGCTCCAAGGCCACTCAGGATGCGGCTTCTTAGCCTTCGTCGTTGGAGTTGTAGGATAGTTGTCTTCTTCTTTTGTTGTAATCTTTGACGAACAACTTCCCTGTGCCATGAAGTGGCCTTTTGTTGTATATAAATGATCCTTCGAGCTGTTGCTCACTCATGTGTCGTTCATACTCTTGTCTATTTTCCTTTAGGGACCTTCGGGTGAGGACCCCGTCGATACTTCGTCTGCTCCGCGGCCGCGGCCATCCTTGGATGATGCCTCATAGCTTGTTTTTCTTCATGACCGCATACACAGTCTTGAGAAGGAGATACTTGGCATCCAAGGTCATGTGGATGTGTGGAAGTCGAAGGCGGAGCGAGCTACCACCAGGGAGGAGTATCTGATAGGGGAGCTGCAGCTGTTGGCCGAGCATATGCAATGTAAGTTTCTTCGAGCTGCTGCTCATTTTTGGATGCGCCTGGTTGGCGAGTCATCTTTATTTGTATTGACTGCAGGTGCCAACCTTGTCCCGAGGGAGGAGAAGGAGCGCGTTGCAGTTTGGATCAACTTCTTGACCCAGCAGGATATGGAAACCGGAGGCTTTTTCTGGATGGATCACGACCGGACCACGGTCCTTGCGACTATGTAGGATTGTGCTCATCAGGTGTCACGAGTGCTAAGGCAGGTGAAGACTTGTCTGGTGTCGATTCTGCACGTCATGTTTGCCCTTGATGAAGCGCCATCAACTCTATGAGGTTTGCTGGCGAAGTTTCGAGATGTGCGTCACGTCAGGGAGTTGGTGCAGCATCAGTTGGTTGCGGGTGTGAAGGCCGCCCTTTCCCTGGTGCGGCTGCATCACCTTGATGTTAATCTTGCGGCTGTGGCGGCTGGGCCGCCTCCTCGGCCAGATGGTATCCTATGGGATATGCGCCCGCACTACGCGGCTGTTAGGCAGTATGCTGAAGAGATCGTAGATCTTTTTGAACATCATGCGCATGTGATCCTTTAACGTAGGTAGGTCCTGTAAAAAAGATAGATGTAAAGCTTGTATGTATTTCGACAGGGCGTGTTGTTCCCTTTATTGTAAAGGTTAATTGTATTAGCATGTGGTGCTTGGTTGTATGCATGCCCTTTTCGTTAGTCTGACGTGATCAGCTACTCAGGTGTACATAGGTTATCCTCAGCCGACGAAGCTGCGAGGTGAGGGGGAGCCTCCGAGTGTGTTGTAACAGAAATAAATTTGAGGAAAAGATAAATTTTTGGGCGAGACACTTAGATTTATTCATATCATAATGATGAGGTACATTGTTCGGCTGAGTAGCCTTATTGAAAGTAAAAAATGGGGGTAGATAGGGGTAGAAGCGTCGCAATTGTGCGACGTTCCATGGATTAGAGTATGCGACTCTAGACTCCACGTGCTTGAGGCGGTAGGCGCCACCTGGGATGACTTCGGTGACGATGTATGGTCCTTCCCAGGGTGACTCGAGCTTTTTCGGCCGCTCTTGCTTGAGTCATAAGACGAGGTCTCCTTCGACGAAGGACCTTGGGCGCAGCCGACGGCTGTGATAGTTGTGTAGGCTCTGTTGGTAGACTGCCGAGCGAGCTGCGGCGATGTCGCGTGCCTTGTCGAGTGTGTCGACGGCGTCTTCGAGTGCGTCCGTCGATTCAGCTTTAGTGTAGCAGACGACCCGTGGGGCCTTATGGCGTACTTCCGCAGGCAACACGGCTTCGGATCTGTGCACCATGAAGAAGGGCGTGTAGCCAGTTGAGCTATTTGGCATTGTGCGCAAGCTCCAGAGGACGGAGGGTAGCTCTTCTGCCCAGGCTCCCGCAAGTTGTTCGAGTGGGCTTAGTAGGCGTTTCTTGATGCCGCCGCCTACGAGGCCGTTGGCCATTTCGACCTGGCCGTTGGTTTGTGGGTGTGCCACGGAGGCATATGATATGTTGATCCCGAGGCCTTCGCAGAAGTCCTGGAATTCTTTGGAGATGAAGTTCGACCCGTTGTCCGTGATGATGTTGTGTGGCACGCCGAACCTGTAGACTATGGATTCGAAGAACTTCACGGCCGTTTTACCCTTTTGGTTGGTAACGGGCATGGCTTCGATCCACTTGGTGAACTTGTCGACTGCGACCAGGAGGTAGACGTGGCCTCCTTTCGAGGACTTGGGCAGTTTGCCGATCATGTCGAGGCCCCACTGGGCGAAGTGCCAGGCCAGAGGTATGGGCCTAAGCTCCGATACTAGTGCGTGCGGTTTATCTACGAACCTCTGGCAGCCGTTGCACCTCTGGACGATGTCCTTGGCATCATTCATGGTCGTTGGCCAATAGAACCTAGCTCGTAGAGCTTTGGTGAAGAGGGCGCGACTGCCCGCGTGATGGCCGCAGATGCCCTCGTGGATGTCTTGGAGGATGGTTTTACCGTCGCTGATGGTGACGCACCTTTGGAGTACACCCGAAATGCTGCGCTTGTACAGCTCGCCATTGATGATGGTGAAGGCTTTGGACCGGCGAGATATGCGTCGGGCATCTGTGGGGTCATCAGGCAGTTCACTATTTATCAGGTACCGAAGGTACGGTTGCATCCATGTTTCCTCGATTACCATGACCTGCATCAGGTTGACCAATGCGACCTCCGTGTCGAGTTTTTCGGGTCCTTCCTGGCCTTCGGGTAGCGCAACCCCCGAGTGCTCTACTTCTTCGGGTGATCCCTTGGGGAATTTCCTTTTGATAGAGGGCACGCAGATTTGTTCGAGGAACACACCTGGTGGCACCCGTGCGTAGGTGGAGTCAATGTTGGCGAGTCTATCGGCTTCCTCGTTGCTTTCCCTTCCAACGTGATGAAGCTCGCAGCCATCGATGTCTCCTTCGAGTGAGTTGTAGAGCGCGCGATGCGCAATCATGTTAGCGGTGTGTGCGTCGCACTCGTTCATCGTCTGCTGGACGACGAGGTTTGAGTCGCCGTATATGACGAGGAGCGTTGTGCCGCAGATCTTTGCCATCTTCATGCCTTGGATGATGGCATCGTATTCAGCTTCGTTGTTGGAGGCCCGAAATTTCATCCGGAGGATGTATTTCATCTTGTCGCCCTGCGGAGATGTCAGTATGACCCCGGCTCCTGCTCCAGCTTCGCGCTTGGATCCGTCAAAGTGCATCGTCCATGACTGCATCATATCCGGGGTGTATGGCAGCTATAGCTCCATCCAGTGGATGAGGAAGTGCGGGAGGACCTGAGATTTGATCGCGTGGCGCTTATCATAGACTATGTGCGGTGACCCAGCATACCACTGCATGTGTAGTACACTATAGTCGTTGACATGACATCCATAGATCACCGTTCTGTAAATATCACATCCCTAAGAGTGGTACAACAGAAACATTGCGGGTCTATATTACAAACATTTACACATTATTATTATTACAATACCAGAAGTTCAAGACTTCGAAAAGATTCAACTTACAAACCAAAAGATAAAGTGTTTTAGCGGAATTCAAAATTAGCAACTCCAAATTGAGCTCAACAACTTATTGCTATATATTGTTCATGTTGCTCGGCTCAAGTGGCTCCTAGAACTATACTAATTACTCGGACTCTTGGAACTCTCCTCTGTAGACGATATCATAGTCCTCCCCTTCTACGTCTCCACAATGATATGCAAATACTTACAGTGACAAGAACTTACCTGGACCCAAAGTTGAGTGTGCATGAGGTGTGGCCCTCGTATTCAAGGGGCATGAGATTTCCAACTTATACTTCGTCAAGCATATACTCTATCTTTGCCACTTTAACCTTAACCACTTCAAGATGCTTATGATAGGGGAAATGAGGGCTGAAAGCTAACTAGTATCATAATTTTTGGAAGATCTTTTTAAAACTTGTAATCGCTGCTTCCTTTACAAAAAAGGCCTTTCTTCCACCATTTATTGAGTCTCCACCTTCTACCTTTAGGCACCATTAAGAGAACATAGTTATCATTATGTGTGCAGTGTTCCCAACATTATTAATTGATGCATATTGTGTTATTACTTGCTCTTGTGCTATTTGTTTCTAGTCACCCTTGTAAACTTTGCAGGTGTCCTATGCATTATATTGCTACTCTATGAGGGACAAGCTGATTGTCACTATGCTATGTTTTCTGCATGTGAAACAAACAAACGTTTTTCAATGCATGTTATCCATGATATTTGTTTGTAGTCTGCCATGTTGCATGCATAGTTACTATGCCTTATTGTTAGAACTCCATCTTTCATGCACATGTTTAGAGTTCTTTGATCCCAGCTTTCAATGCTTGCAAATGGTTGGATCTTTATTGTGAGGGTGCATGTCACCTAAAAAATTATTCTTTTTATCACTTACCTACTCGAGGACGAGCAGGAGTTAAGCTTGGGGATGCTGATACATTGGAAACGTATCTATAATTTTTGATGCTCCATGCTTGTTTAGTATCTACTTTGCTTCATACAGATTGGGATCTTCATAGAAGACCTCCTCCTGGTTCTCAGTTGCATACATTGGAGTTTACTCAGGATCCTTAGAGTCTAAGCAAGGGATCAAAGGAAAGGGTGAGTAACAACGTTACTCAACAAATTCATTATATGCAAGGTGGGAAGTTTGATGCTCTAACTACCACCTCGGACTATAAGTCCTTGGCACTATGCGGTTTTCATAGATCTTTCTTTAAAGATTGATTTTATTATGAAAATCTATGACCATCAGCCTTCACAGGTTGACCAGAACTTTCATGGAGTTCCTTTCCTGCCGCATTCATAGCTACTTCCTGAAACAGGGAGTAACAAGTTACAGTTCTTACACTCTGCAGAGGTGCGTTACTTTACCCATGAGAGATCAACTTCCTTGTTGCACATCCGGGCGTACTTTCCCATCCACAATTCCATGATGTGGGGCCCAGTAGTTGATCCAATCCAATCACTGCCCTCTCCGCGACCTCATACGTCTGCGCGATCCTTCGGGGCTGGCTCACCTCCGTTAAGCCCCCTTTCGGGCAGGCTAAAACCCTGATGAGTTCCCGAAGACTCTATGACCTGGTGTTGCCCTGGCAAGTGCCATATTAAATGGTCCATCCACTAAACACCATCCATAGATAATCTCGACACCAAAAGTGTGGGGCGTAAGGGTGTCCACCCATATGTTGGATCCGCACAAGGAATCACAACGTCACGTTAAGGTCGTCTTGCCTCCGTACGAGAGGAAAAGGATACAGCTGACTTCTCCGTCCCATTCCAAATCTCATGGTTAATATACGACGCTAGAATCACTGATGTCATGGGTTATTAAATCCTTAATTGATCATTATTGCTACCAATAGAACCCTAAGTTCTATTTCCTTATTATATCATTACTTAGAATGATACTAAACATTTATTTGTTTAGGAAAATAATATTTTCTTTTTGTGGAACATAAATGATAACACACAATTTGCAAATACTTTGATAAAGACTCTGCAAAGGACATGAGCAAGTGATGAACTTTCCTTGTGATTGCAAGGTAGTGAAGTCGGATGCTTGCACTGGACCTTGAGCTTCTATGTCTACAAAACCATCATTATTGCCCGGTAAGGACAATATTTGAAGAAGCAAAATGATTATGCAAGGTAATGTAATGCATTATTTAGCTTTGTGTGTATTCTCCCCCATTAAATAATAAAACTTATTTTTTAATAATAAGGAATTTATAAATATTAATTTTTAATATTTATTGAATATTGTATTCCTTTATTTTATTTCCTTATATTTGAATTTTATTTATTTAATAATTCCTTTAAGAATTATCATTTAAATACCAAAAATTGATATTAAATATTTTTTTTAGTATTTTTCTAAAATAATACAATATTGATATATAATGAAAGTGATTTTTATTTATTTTTATCATCTTTCAATAATTTTGTAAAATTCCATAAGGAGTATATATTTTACAAAATTCTTAATAAAATTTATATGTCTAAAATTTTATTTCTTAATTTATTTGGATAGTTTGTATTATTGTGAATCCAAAAATATTTTATTTATGATTTTTGGATTTTTATTTTATTTTCTAGAATTCATTTAAATTCGGGGGCATTTTGGTCTTTTCTTATTTAAAAACTGTCTTTTAAGTGATTTGGGCTGACTATGTTGGCTTATTGGGACCTTGTGGCCCAATAGGGCAGAGCCAAAACGACACCTCGAAGGGGTCCTGGCCCAATCCAGCCCACTCCCTCTGCTACTCTCGTTCTCATCTCTCTCTCCCCTTCGACCCCGTGGTCGATGGCGCTGCCGTTGTGGTCCTCCCAGGCCGCTGCCATGGTGCAGGGCGAGGTTGTCGACCATGATCTACCTTCCTGTCCAATTCGATTTGGATCTAGAGCTCCCCCTGTGGCCAGACTAGCTCCGTCCCAAACCCTAGGGTTGGGGTGGTGCTATTGCCGCCGCTGCTGTCGTGTGCTGTGCCGGTGTTCCTAGCCTTTAGGAGGGACTATGGTCACCGCCTCGGTGTGGTGTGGGTCGCAACGCCCCTTGGGGTGCTCCCCGTGCCTTCGTGCTCGTCGTCGACCTCTACTTCCTCTTCTCGCCCATAGCAACATCCTGCAGTAAGTTGTTCTTCTCCCCCTCGTGTCCTCTGTGCTAGGCCACCCTGTGTTATGTGTTTGTAGTGGCTATTCCTGGCTAGTGATCATGTCCTGTTTAGGGCTATTTGTTCTGCTTAGGGTTCCTATCCCTCCGTGGATTAGATATCTGACTAGTTGGATCATGTATTGATGATCCCTAAGCATGATGAGTGGTGATTTGGTGTGGATTGCTTCTTATGATTAGCTGTGGTGATGCTAGTGGTTTACCAGATGATTCCATTGGTTAATTTGATATGGTTCATATGATAAGGTTGCTCTGGAATCATTACTTGGAGATTCTAGTGATTTAAGAGCTCACCACTGTCATTGCTTGGTAAATGACAGTGATTTTTGTGTGATGAAGTCACTGTATTTGTACTGTTGGCTTAAGAATTCATATATATAGCTGAGAACAATTGGTATCTTATAGTGATGATATGTATATGGATCTATCTGGGAATGATAATTGTGATTAGTATTAGTAAAATGATTTATATTTGGCTGGGAGTGTATCTGTAAAAGTTGGATGCTTAACCTGCTTAGTTTAGAAGTTGTTCTTGTGACACCATCCTAGTATGGCACACAAGATTAGGTTCTATTACTTAGCTTGCTTTTGTTCAAGCTTAAGATTAGTTTGGCATCAGAGATAAGTAGATATTTCTTTCCTTGAATCCCTAAAACCTATGATGTTGGTCTGAGGTTTAGGGATTAAGCCCTTAAGTTATTTTTACTCATGGATTGGTTCTGGTAGTGATACCAGCTACTGCTTTTTGAATCAAAGTTGGGGGAAATGATTGTAGGCTTGATAACTTACATGGATCCATAAGATGAAATTCTAAGGTGCTACTCCTATTTTAGAGAAGTGCCTAGAAGTTTAGATCTTGGCTATATTCATTCCTGGAATTTAGAATATAGCTTGATATCTAGGATCAATGAGGTTGTCATGAGATCCTAGTTGGGTTCATATAGTTTTCTGATTGCTTTTAATGTTTGAAAAACTTCAATGATGGATTCACCCCACTTGGGTGCTTTTCTGAGAATTTGAGTATGAGACAACTCATGAATGCTTGTCTAGCTTAGATAGATAAATCATGTGATGGTCTTTTCTACTCATCACACTTGGTTGTTGTTGGGGTTGCAAGTTATTGATCTAGTGGCTTGATCTTGCTGGTTGTGTGGCTAGCTTGATATGGTGCTCCTCCTGATGCTTCCAGCTCCTGGACTTGTCCTTGATCTAGCTCTCCACCTCCTGGTCCTGGTGGCTTGACCTTGTTCTTGCTATCCACCTGATCTACTCGCTCATTATGTCACCATCTTGGTGAGATGATCAAAGGTTTGGTTGGTGTGATCTGGTTTGGCTTGGTTTGGCTGATGTGTTGGATGTGTATGAACCAAAGAATGGTGTTGGAGATGCCTCCCATGACTGTGCTGAGTAGTTTTGTGTATGTGGCCTATTGATGTTGTGCTCACAGCACACACCATGCAGTTTGGTGTGTGTGCTGCTTGTGTGTCTGCTAAACCTTGTGGATATGCTCTGGATATGGAAGTTACTTTTATCTGGTTACACTTACTTGTCTGGTGAAACTTGCCCCTCCTTACTGTTTGGAGTTATTTGACTTCTGGCTTAAATTATGAAAGATTCAGTTCTTTCATATTGGTGAAACTTGCCCCTTTAAGATTCCTCAATGATGAAAAAGTGAACAGTGCAACTCAC
Source organism: Avena atlantica (assembly GCA_910589765.1). Taxonomy (NCBI): domain Eukaryota; kingdom Viridiplantae; phylum Streptophyta; class Magnoliopsida; order Poales; family Poaceae; genus Avena; species Avena atlantica. The sequence goes on along the minus strand of OU342733.1, from coordinate 418,716,633 downwards.
TATCAATTCTGAGAGTAATATTATTTTAATCCTTAACTTTCTTTCTTTTATTTTGTGTTTGTTTTGCAGGTACCAGACTTGAAGATTCAAGACTTTAGTTTAGGTTTTCTTTTTCTTTATAGAATAGTCACTTGTAATATTTATTTTATTCTTTTGTAATGTTTATTCTATCCTTTGTAATAAACATTGTAATATTATTCAATATATATATAAAGATTCTTCTTTTGTTTCATTTACTATTGTAAAGATTCTTAATAAGTTACATTTTGTAACTCATTTATTGAATAAAGTTATGGAATAAATACTCTTTTCTTGATTATGTTATTTATTTAAAGTTTGAGCTACTAATTATCAATTCTTGACTAAATCAAAATACTCAAACATAATTCCAAATCTTTTTGAATTATAAATTCAACACTCAATTTTAAATTCAAATTTCTTTCCCAAAACACATTAATCCACAAAGATCATATCAAAGCTTATCACAATCCTTCCTCAAGACTATACCTAATCTCAAAGAATGAAAGAAACTTTGATCACTTTAGCTTTTTATTTGGCGAAAAATTTACCCACATTTTTACAGATGAATGCATGCAATTTCACAGATTCCTAAATCTACCCTTCGTTGGTTCCTAAATTCTAGGATGTTACAGACTTCCCCCCTTAAATTAAACTTCGTCCCGAAGTTTGTTGAAGTGTACCTGAATAGTTCTGGATAGGCTTTTCTTAAATCCTCTTCTTTCTCCCAAGTGGCTTCTCTCTCAGGGTGATGTTCCCACTGTACCTTGCAATACTTGATTGCCCTATTCCTCAACCTTTTCCAGTTTTCTTCCAGAATTTTACAGGGTTTTTCAACATAGGTCAAGTCTGCTTGTAGTTCTATCTCTTGATGTGTGATTGCATCATCCGGAACTTTCAAACATTTACGAAGTTGTGACACATGGAAAACATTATGCACTTGAGCCAATCTTGATGGTAACTCTAAATCATAAGTTATAGTTCTGTTCTGACTCAGTATCTTGAATGGCCCGATATATCTTGGACTCAATTTTCCTTTAACTCTAAACCTTTTAACTCCTTTCCTTGGACTTACTTTCAAATATACCATGTCTCCCACTTCTGGATGCCATGATCTTCGACTTTGATCAGCATAACTTTTCTTCCTACTCTGAGCTATTTTCAGTCTATCCTTGATCTTATCAATGATATCTTGTTTTTCCTGGATATAGTCTGGCGCAAATTCTTTGCTGCTTCCAGGATCATACCAACATATTGGTGATCTACACTTCCTTCCATACAGAACCTGATATGGAGCTGCCTTCAGACTACTCTGATAGCTATTATTGTAGGAAAATTCTGCCAATGGTAGATGATCTTCCCATGTACCTCCAAAATCTAATGCACAATCCCTTAACATGTCTTCTAGTATCTGATTTGTTCTTTCTGTTTGACCCCCTGTCTATGGATGATAAGTTGTGCTAAAATCTAATTTGGAACCAAGTGCTTCATGTAATTGCTTCCAAAATGCTGAAGTAAACACGGATCCCCTATCAGTTACGATCTTTTTGGGCACTCCATGCTTACTTACTATCTCTTTGATGTAAACTTCTACTAACTTCTCGGCATTATCTTTCTGATTTACCGGAATAAAATGTGCACTTTTAGTGAGTCTATCCACAATTACCCATATCATATCCTTCCGTTTAGGTGTCATGGGCAATCCTGTGATGAAGTCCATACCTATTTCTTCCATTTCCATTCGGGAATTTCCAAGGGTTGTAATGGTCCTGCTGGACTTTGATGTTCAGCCTTCACCCTTTGGCAAGTATGGCATTCTGATACATATTTATCAATGTCCCTTCTCATGTTATTCCACCAGAATAGTTCTTTCAAATCCATGTACATCTTAGTACTTCCTGGATGTATAGAATATGGTGTTTCATGTGCTTCTCTAAGTATGACATCACGAATCCCAGTCACATCTGGAACACAAATACGGTCTTGAAACCATAAGGACTCATAATCTCCAAGGCGAAAAACTGATGTTTGCCCTTGAGATATCCTCCGAATTTCCTCAGTAATGAAAGGATCTTTTGCTTGATGTTTAAAAATTTCGTTCTTAAGATCACTGTCCTGCTCTGCAACTACCAGCATAGTAGCTAATCCTCCAACAACCTCTATTCTAATGAATTGAAGCTCTAATCTTTATAAGTCCATTTGTAACTCTTTTGGTAGCTCCCGATTTCTAGGCTGAATATCTGCACTCTTTCTGCTTAAAGCATCTGCTACAACATTTGCTTTCCCTGGAGTATAGTTGATCGTTAAATCATAATCTTTGATTAATTCCAACCAATGCTTCTGTCTCATATTCAATTCCTTTTGGGTGAAGAAATATTTAAGACTTTTATGGTCAGTGTATAACTCACATCTGGCTCCATAAAGAAAATGCATCCATCCTTTAAGCGCAAAGACTACCGCTGCTAACTCTAAATCATGAGTTGGATAGGTGTCCACTTGAATTTTTCTGCTTTGCGTAGCAGCTGGTAGAAATACAGGGCCTTTTCACCCATGCGGCTGATGAATCTGCTCAATGCCACGATGCGCCCAACTAGCTGCTGGACACCTTTGAGGTTCTTCGGCTTCTCCATGGCCAGTATGGCCCCGATTTTCTTCGGGTTCGCCTCAATCCCTCGCTGGGAGATGAAGTAGCCAAGCAGTTGGCCAGATGGGACGCCGAAAGTGCACTTTTCTGGGTTTAGCTTGATCTTGTAGTGATCAAGGTTGTCAAACGTCTCGCGGAGGTCGTCGATCAGCGTCTTGGCCTCCCTTGTCTTGATGACTATGTCGTCGATGTAGAACTGTATGTTGCGGACTATCTGGCTATTTAGGCATGCCTGCATGCACCATTGGTATGTGGTACCTGCGTTCTTCAGCCCGAAGGGCATTGTGTTGTAGCAGAATACTCCGAACGGCGTGATGAACGCCGTTTTCTCCTGATATTTGACCATTAGCCGAATCTGATTGTAGCCTGAGTAGGCATCGAGGAAGGAGAGTTTCTCGCATCCTGCAGTCGAATCGATGATCTGATCAATCAGAGGGAGATGGAAGTGATCCTCCGGGCAGTGCTTGTTGAGCGATGTGAAGTCCACGCACATCCGCAGGATGTCCATGTCCTTTTTCGGGACCAGCACAGTGTTGGCCAGCCACTCGCTTTCCTTGATCTCCCTGATGAAATAAGCGTCGAGCAGTCTGTTGAATTTGACTCCGACAGCTTCAGCCTGCGGCTCGGACAATCCTCGGATGGATTGTTTGACGGGCTTGGCTTCTAGAAATACGTTGAGTGCGTGCTCGGTGGATTCCCTGGGAAGTGCTGGCATGTCTGCAGGATACCTGGCGAAGATTTACCAGCGCTCACGGAGGAATTCGACGAGCGTGCTTTCCTATGCGGGGCTGAGGTCGTTGGCGATCAGCGCCATCTTGGAGGTGTCCGTCGGGTGGACCTGCACCTTCTTCGTGTTGACTGTTGAGTCGAATGACATGTCTGGTGCGTTTTGCTTCGAGACTAGGGGTGCCCCATTGTCTGTCACCTCTCGAAGTCTTGTGAGCTCCTCCTGCATGCCGAACGACTAGGATATTCTGTTGAAGTCCCTGTCGCAATGGTCGGATCGGGTGAAGCTGCCCTGGACCGTGATGACGCCCCTGGGTCCTGGCATCTTGAGTAGCAGGTCCACGTAGTGCGGTACTGCTAGGAACCTTGCGAATGCCACGTGCCCGAGGATGGCGTGGTATTGTGATGGCCAGTCCACCACTTCGAACTCAAGCCGCTCACACCAAAAATTGTTGGGTTTGCCGAAGATGACGTCGAGCCATATCTTTCCCAGGGAAAATATGCCCTTCTCTAGGACTATGCCGTGGAACGTTGTGTCGGATTATTCCAGGCTGCACAACGGGATCCGCATTGTTGCTAGGGTGCTAGCGAACATCAGGTTGATGCCGCGTCCGCCATCCATGAAGACACGGCTCATCTCAAACCCTCTGATCTGAGCCTCGAGCACTAGGGCAGCATGACCTGGGCGAGGGATCTGGCGGGGGTGATTCGAACGAATGAATGTGATGCAGGACTCCGAACTGCTGAGGTACTCAGGGATGGCGGGTGGAGCGATCACAGCCAAGCTGACCTAGCGGGTGATCTTCTTTTGCACCCTGTTTGCTGGGCGCCCCTTTTGGATCATCAATGACCCTTTCGGCGCGGGGTACCCGTTTACGCCGTTGTTCTGCATGGGTGCGATCGGGTGATTCGAAGGTCCCACGGGTGGTGGTGGAGGAGCTCCGTGGGCGATGTCACCTGGTGCGGGTGCGGGTGCGTGTCCGAACCTAGGGTTCGGGATCTGCTGTCTCATCTGGGCCAAGCTCTAGCTGAGTTTCTAGAACTCACGGCAGTTCTTGAGCATATTGCTGGCCTTATTTTTTCCATCCTGCTTGTCGATGTAGAAGTGGATGGTGCATGGGCCCGACAACTTGTCGTATGCCGAGGGTTCGTCGTCGCGGTCGCGGCGTTGCCACGTTTGCGTTGGGCATCCTCCATTGCGGAAGTTGTTTTCACGGTACCCGCCGCTGCTGCGGTTGCTTTCGTTACGGCGGTCGGCGTAGCCAGCCGCGACCATGTCGGGTCCGTCGCGATTGTCGTAGAAGCGCGATCTTCGTATGCTACGGAGTTCTCGTCGGTGGCCGTAGTCGTCTTCGTCATCCGAATGTGGTCGGTGAACGGAGTCCTCGTCGTCTTCCCACCTATTGGCGATGTCCATGAGGTCGTCGAGTGTCTTGGGCTTGACTCGCCCAAGCTCCTCCTTGAAGTACTGGCGTTTGAAGCCATATTTGAAGGCGTCGATCGTTCTCTCCTCGGAGACGTGTGCCGCGGAGTTCTTGATGTTGGACCAGCGTAGTATGTACAAGCGGATTGCCTCGCCCGTTCGTTGAGTGCAGGCCCGCAGCTCTTCGATCGAGGCTGGCCTCTTGCTTGTACCTTTAAAGTTTTGGATGAAACTGTACGCTAGCTCCTCCCAGCTTCGGATGGAACCCAAGGACAGGCTGCTGAGCCAGATCCGGGATGCGCCTGTCAGCTGCAGCTGAAGGCACTGCAGAGCAATTTATTTGTTTCCGTCGTGCAACTTGACGGATGACAGGTGGTCGCTGAGCCACGCCTTAGGGTCCTGCGTGTCGTCGAACTTCGGAGTGTTCGAAGGAAGCTTGAAGTTTTTCAGCATCCGTGTCCGCCGAACAGATCTACTAAAGCATCGAGCTCCGCAGAGTTCTCCTTCGTCGTCATCCTCTTCAGATTCGGAAGAGCACACACGTTTGGCGTGTGCCTTGTCGACCTTGCGCTGAGCGAGGTCGCTTCGAGCGTTGTCATCGCGGCTGCGACGTCGTGGGATCTTGCGTCGTCGAGGTAGGTCGTGCTCGTCCTCGTCGGATGAGGGTGTGGGGCTGCGGTTGAATCTGACCGCAACTTTCTTTTTCGGCTCCGCAAGAGTCTCCTAGTGGAGCGCAGCTCCAACGAGTCCGAGTCCGACTAGTCCGGAGTTGTACATGGATCTCTTCGGGTCTCCCACCGGAGGTGGATGAGACACGAGATATGTGGTGGCTGTTATGATCGCAGCTTGCGGCGTCTTCGGGATGACGTTGTCGTTGGCGTCCATCTCCATGAAGGACGTGTTGAGGGTTCGAGTCACCTCCCAACGTGCAGCGGGATCCATGTTATCCGTGCGAGAGCAATGCTTGTTGGCTTGATTGCCGTGCAAGCTGGAGCCGCCAGCGGCGGAGAGCGCAACTCGCCACGCGCTAGACTCCGAGGCCGCTTGCTTGCGTTTGTCGAGTACCTCTTGCATCTTCACCTGCTTTTTGTGCTCTTCGATGAGGAGAAGATGGTATGCCATCAGTAGGTCCTGTGAGGCACCCACAGGTAGGATCTTGTTGCCCGCCACGGCTTCACGTTCCTGGTTCCATCCTTCCTCGGTAAAGTGGATTATTCGATTGGCATCGGGGTCATCCTCGTTGGGCGGGGGGATGGTTTCCCCCTGTTTTCGCCGTTTCTACCCTGTGGGTTGGGTGGCGGTACGTCCGCTCCCAATCCTTTGGTTGTTTCTCCACGTCGCTTTTGGATGACCACGGTGCATTGGTAGCGTCCGCGGATTGGATCGCTGCTGCCGCAGCTTTCGGATCCGGAACCGTAGGTTCCTTCATCCAATGGGGGTCGCACAGATCTGAGTTGCAGCACCTGCTATCATATGACTCATCTATCGACGCTGACGTGCGCAACACGCTGGGATGCGGGGCCCACGAGGCGGGCCTGATCGATGGCGGTGGTACCCACTCTAGGTGGCGGATAGTGCCGGTATGTCCCACCTGGAAGTAGAATCTCCCGAACAGGATCTCGAGCCCGTCGCCTACGGGCTCGAAGTCCTTCATGGTGGCTGGCAAGTGGGCGGTGAAGTCGAAAGCGCTGAAGAGGAGATGGCTCTCCGTCGCCGAGGAGTTGTAGATCGCTTTGGTCGAGACCGTCACAATCGCACAATCAGCGCCCCCGTTTCCCACAGACGGCGTCAATTGACGAGGATCAATCTCGTCAATGCCCATTGTTATGAGCTTGGGTTTTGGAGAAGATGGGGTGCTGGAGATCACGGAACGGTTAACAGACAAGCAACCAGGGGACACGAGATTTACCCAGGTTCAGGCCCCCGGAGGGAAAACCCTACTCCTGCTTGTCTGCTCTTGATTACGGCGGAACCGAAAGTTACAGGGGTGCGCAGATGTAATCTGACGTGAAGGTGTGTATGCGGTGGAAAAAGGATTGGCCTCCTCGCCGTGCCCTCCTAGCCTTTATATAGAGTTAGGCAGGTCTCGGGCACAGATCGAGTCAGTTACAAGTTTAGGGTTTGCCCCTTTGGATTTTCTATCTGTTCTAGTCTTTCTCTCCAAGGATCCGAAAATGTCATGGGCTTGGGCCACCCGGAAATCTCCACAGGCCGCGTATATTTTTGTGGGCCTTCCTTGGGCTGGACCAGGTATGCTAATGTCGTGTACACGCAGGATATAACCATGTCAACAGGGGTGTCGGACAAGTTGGCGGGCGACCCAAACCGTCGGTACCGGTTGGGCATGGTATGGGCTGTTTTTTCCCTCCACCCCCAAACTCGGTTGAGGGCCCCGTGAAGATGCTCTAGCATAACTACCAGATCTTTTTTGTCGCCAGGCAGGTGTATGACACGTAACACTGATTATTTGATTAACTCGTCGTCAACCAATTTCTGACCGTTTGGTTCCACCTTTTAGGTCTACATGGCACTTTTAAGAATCCGCCGAAATATGGATATGGATGTGGATATCGGTGGGGATGTCCGATGGATATGGTAACAAATATGATATTGATAATATCCAATGGATATGTATGTGGATATTGGTGCGGATATCCGATGGATATGGTAACAAATATGATATTGATAATATTCGATGGATATAGATTATTAGACATTTTCGTGGATTATCCGAAGTTGTCAAATAGGATTATCTGATAAAACTAGTCCAACCCCGACTATCCAGGCCGCACGGTTAGTCCATTGTTATTCTGTTACCGGTCTATAGTGTGTAGTCCCAACATGTGTCAAACTTTTACTATAGTCTAGTGTTACATGTTATATAGTAATATTGTTTGCATAAAAGAAATAAATTACAAAATTTAAGTGTGTATTTGTTTGATTATCTGCTTTCTTTATGAGTCCGCTCCATATTTGCAGTCAGAAATAATCCTCATTCGCATCCATATCAGATGATTATACGCTCTGATCCGTATCCGTCAAAAGAATATGATAAATGATATGAAAAGAGCAATATCCAAACCGATCCATTAGTATGTAAAACAAAGTTTTATATGATGATATCACTAAATATAGTCTATTAATTCTGAGAATTACGTGAAAATAAAACTACACGTTCATCAACGGGCCGCACCAAATTTCAACTAGGAGCCCTTGGTCCAAAGAGACATGGGTCCATTTATTATGCTGGTCGGCCTTCCATAGGTCGGCCTTCCATATTGTGGGACATTATTATTTATTATGTACCTATTTTTTTGTTCGTGTATTTATCCGTACAAAACACACAACATTTCATATTGGTGCATGCCACAACTAGGTCACAATGTTGAGGTGCTACTATAGATCCCACAAATAAATAAATGAAACTCTCTATGATACTACACGTATGATACTCCCCACTATGAAGTTAGTATCATAGACTAGTATCATATGCATGATACTAGACTATGATACTCCCCACTAGGGTCAGCCTAATAGGCTCGGTGGAGAAATGGGTCCATTTGTTACTGTGACGAAAAACTAGATAGAGACAGGTGCCTGAAGTGACAGCCGCAAGTATACCATATATATACTACTACCTCCGTCTTAAGATATATAATTTTTTTTAAAGTTAAAATACCTAAAGATATATAATTTTTTTAAAAGTTAAAATACCTAAAGTTTGACCAAGTTTTTAAAGAAAAAAATTAATATTTATAATACGTAATTCATACTCTTTCATACATCATGAAATATATACTCCCTCTAACCCATATTAATTGACTTGGATTTGTCAAAATTTAGATGAATCTAGACACTATTTAGTATATAGGTTCATCCAAAATTTGACAAATCAAAGTCAATTAATATGGGCCGGAGGGAGTATATTTTTTTCGGGTATTATGAAATATATTTTCACATGGTATCTATATAATATAATAGTTCTTGATAGTTTTTTTTTAAAGTTTAACCAAACTTTACATGACTTGACTTTTTAAAAAACTTATATGCCTTAAGTCTTGAGATGGAGGGAGTACGTGTTTTTTGTCCAAATTGAAGGCGTGACTGTGCTGCCAGATTCTTGAAAAAGTGCGAAAATCATGGAGAATGACACAATGCCATCACTGTCTCCATTGAGCTCTTTTTCGTAAAAATGAACACGCCATACCCCCTAATTAACAACCGCATGCTGCTAAGCGTGCAAACACATATGGCCCTGGCATCGTCAAAACCCACCGAGTATTTTTTTTTGTTTGATCCTAAAGCTCCGGATCATGCAAGCCGTGGGAATTCGTTAGAGGCGCACTTACCTGCAACTAGCCACTTAAGTTGATACGTAGGCTAGTGCTTATGGAGTAGTAATTGACATACAACATGCATGCATGACCAATATGTACGCATATCTGATCGTGCATTATTAAGCAATAACATAGTGCAAAGTTCCAACGATGAAGACCTTGACAGAGAAACGAAAAATTACATTCTTTGTGTCGATAGCCTCAAGTCCTCAAATAGGAGCAAGGATGGTGGCTCGCCTTCAACTAGTGCTAGTGTGTATGTAGTAGTCGGTAGATGGTCTAAACTTTTTGTAATTTTTATTATTTTAAATCTTTCTGTACCGTTGTTTATGATTATTAATAGATTGATGAAATTTACACAAAAGAAAAGAAGTCCTCAAATGCAGCACGATTTAGCTTGTGATCTTCATGGCTAGGGTGACCGTCAACACAAGGAAGCAACACAAAGCCACAAAAAACTCACTTGAATTTGCAATAACACATATCATCACCAATTCACCATGCATGATATGGCTACGAATAAAGCCACACTTGATATCTTTAGCTAACGCTCTGGCTACATTGCCGGTTTGCCATTTAGGGCATGTTTGAACTGGTTTTGTAGTTCCCCACACAAAAGTAACAAGTCTGAACGGACCGTCAACTAGAGTTTGACAAGATCCGAAGCATTTACGCATTGATGTAGCTATTGGCCCTGCGTGCCTTGAACTTTCCATTTTTTCCCTCTCAATAAGTTTACTATTTTGATGAATCGAATTGCCATTGATATTAATCGTTGCACAGGCCACAGGCTAGGTATACCTGATATCTTCTTGATATTACAAAGTTATCCTTTGTTGAAAAAACTTAAATTAGCACCAATTAAACGTGACCCCCCCCCCCCCTCCTCTCCCTCTACAGTAACTGAGAGCACTCCCGTGCGAGTCTGGCCGAACCGAAGCCCCTCCCGCCGGCGCCTGAGGGGAGGCATATGAGTAGATATGTTAGCTGGTTGTCTCGGCGCTATGCCGGTTGTGGGCTTTTTGCCCGGTAGTTGGAGTGGAGGGACGGATCCATCCGCCTGGATCTTGGTCGCTGTAGGGCTTTTCCTCTCTATGTTTCTTCTCCGATGGCCGGAGGGGAATATGGTGGGGAGGGTCGATGATCCTAGCAATAAAAGTAAGGCGGTGTACCCCCTGAGGTTGATCGAGGGTCGCAAGCTTATGTTCTTCCCGGCCGGCCATGGAGGCGAGGGGGAAGATTTGGGTTTGCGGGCCAGCGACGTCGTGGCGGCTCTCTCGACCGGTTGTGGAGGCGAGGGAGAGTGCTGCTTCTTCAAAGCGAGCTTGGCTGCTTCCAGGGAGTCTTATCCGCGCCCTCGTCGCGGCTCTGTTGTTCCCCTACCTTCCTTCTTGGCCGGCCTCGATGGCGAGGGAGAAGAAGGCAAGGGCGCGATGGTCGCTGTCAACTCGAGGCGCTTGGGATGCGCGATATTAGTGCGCTCGGCATCTCATCTGCTGCCGCACCTCGGAGATCCTTGCTCGGTGGCCTCGTCTGATATAGTTATACCCTATGGGTACACGATATTAGTATACCTGGTCCGGCCCAAGGGAGGCCCACAAGAACATACGCAGCCTGTGGAGACTTTCGGGTGGCCCAAGCCCATGACGCCTTCGGATCCTTGGAGAGCAAGACTAGAGTAGATAGAATTTTCAAAGGGGTAAACCCTAATCTGTAACCGACTCGACCTGATGTCCGAGACCTGTCTATCTATATAAAGGCTAGGAGGTCACGACGAGGAAGACGACTCAACTCACCTCATACACACCTCACGCCAGATTGCATCTACGCACCCCTGTAACTTTTGGTTCCTTCGTAATCAAGAGCAGACAAGCAGGAGTAGGGTTTTCCCTCCGGGGGCCTGAACCTGGGTAAACTTCGTGTCCCCGCGTTGCTTGTTTGCTAACCGTTTCAGGATCTCCAGCACCCCCATCTTCTTCAAAACCCAAGTCCATAACAATGGGCATTGACGGGATCGAACCTCGTCATCGTCTACCGCCGGCAATTCGGCCATGAAGGGCATGTTTCACGCCAGGAGGGCGTTGATAGGTTTCGTAGCATAGTAAATCAAAAAATTTCTACGGATGCGAACGGGAAAGCCAAGATCTAATCTAGGAGATGCAAACAACGAGAGAGATTAGGTGAGATCTTCATACCCTTGAAGATTCGCACAGCGGAACGTTCGTCGGAACGTGGGTGATGTAGTCGTACTTGCTTCTCCTCCTCGAGATCTGATCCGATCTAGCACCGCAAGTGGCGATGCCTCCGAGAGATGCACACGTGCAGCACCTCGACGTATCCTCCTTCCTCGGTCCAGCAAGTATGGTGGAGAGACGGATTGGATCTACAACGCGACGGCGCGGTGCAAGTGGTGGAGAGTTTCTACAGCAGGGCTTCGCCTACGCGCAGTCGGGAGGGAGAGAGAGAGGAGGACAGCAGGGCGGCTAGGGTTGAGGAGGAGGTGTAGGGGGGTGGTGCGCCCCAGCCCTCTATATATAGAGGGGTGGGCGGCTGCCCCTTTCCCCTCCTCCAAGCCTAGGTCCGGCGGCCAAGGGGAAGGAGTGGGGGGGGGCAAGTTTCCCCCCTCCTTCTAAAAGCTCTCCTAGGGTTTTGCCCTAGGTTGGCCGGGTGGGCCCTATGGGGCCTTGTGCCCCTGGCCCAATGCGGCCAGGGCACTCCCTCATAGGCCCATGCCCCCTCCCGGCAGGTGGGGTCACGTTGGTCCCCCTCCGGAAGGTTCTAGAAGCTTCCGGTACAATACCGATTAACCCGAAACAATTCCGAACTCCAAAAACTGCACTGCCTTATATGAATCTTATTCTCCGGACCATTCCGGAACCTCTCGTGATGTCCCGGATCCCATCCGAGACTCCGAACAAAAACTCATAAACCAATTATCCAATCTATCCTAGCGTCGAGACACGTTAAGTGTGTGACCCTTCGGGTTCGAGAACATGCAGACATGATCTTCTATCAATAATCAACAGCGGGGTCTGGAAACCCATATTGACTCCCACACATTCATCGATGATCATATCGGATGAACCACGATGCCAGGATTTAATCAATTCCATATTTATATTCCCTTCGTCTCGCGATATTTTACTTGCCCGAGATTTGATCGTTGGTACCGTCATACCTAGTTCAATCTCGTTCACAACAAGTACTTTACTCGTTCCATAATCCGATATCACTTTGTGATTAACTCCTTAACCACATGCTTGCAAGCGGTGTTGATATCGATTACCGAGTGGGCCCGAAGTATATCTCTCCGACTTGGGAGGGACAAATCCCATCTCGATACATATAACCCAACAGGTACTTTCCGATCACCCGAGAGACACCTTTATGATCACCCTCTCATAGGATGACGTTTGATGACCTCAAAGCTTTCTTCCGATACCAGGGAGTTGTATTATCTCATGGTCTAAGGAATACAATATTTGACATAAGAAAAGCTTCGCAAAGATGAACACGATGACACGATCTAATTTCTCCGCTTAGTTTGGGTCTGTCCATCATATCATTCTCCCAATGATATGATCTCATTATTAATCGACAACTCATGTCTATGGTTAGGAAACCTTAACCATCATTAATCAATGAGCTAGTCCATAGAGGCATACTAGGGACACGGTGTTGTTCACAAACCACACAAGTATTAAAGTTTCCGCTTAATACAATTCTAGCATGGAATATAAACTTTATCATGAACAAGAATTATAATAATAACATCTTTATTATTGCCTCTAGGGCATAATTCCAACAGTCTCGTACTTGCACTAGAGTCAATAATCTAGTTTACATTTGGCAACAATCTCACACCCATGGCACTAAGGTGCTGATCATGTTTTGCACGTGGAAGAGGTTTAGTGAATGGATCTGCGACATTCAGATCTGTATGTACTTTGCTAATCTTTAGATCTCCATATGCTATATAATCTTGGATTATATGAAACTTGCGGTTGATATGCTTGGTCTTTGGATGATATCTTGGTTCCTTAGCGAGTGCTATGGCGCCAGTGTTGTCTCACAATATCTCCAGTGGGTCCAATGCACTTGGAACCACGCCAAGCTCAGTGATGAAGTTCCTAATCCAAACTCCTTCACTTGATGCTTCTGCAGCAGCCATGTATTCCTCTTCTACTGTAGATCCCGCGATCACGCTTTGCTTGCAGCTTCTTCAGCTCACAGCTCCTCCATTCAAAATATAAACGTATCCTGTCTAAGATTTAGAATCATCCTTGTCAGTGTCGAAACTAGCGTCAACGTAACCTTTTACGACGAGCTGTTCATCACCCCCATAGACTAAGAACATTTCTTTAGTCCAATTTAGGTACTTTAGGATGTTCTTCACGGCTGTCCAGTGTTCCACTACTGGATCACTTTGATATCTGCTCGTCAAACTAAGAGAATTGGACACATCCGGTCTAGTACACAGCATGGCATACATGATAGAACCTATGGCCGAGGCATAAGGCACTTTGCTCATAGCTTCCCTATCATTTACCGTAGCTGGACACTGAGCCTTGCTTAATATCTTACCTGACAACATAGGCATTGAACCTTTCTTTGCCTTATCCATTTTGAACCTTTTCAGAACTTTGTCAAGGTATGTACTCTGGCTTAAAGCTATCAGGCGTCTTTGTATATCTAATAGATTTTGATGCCCAATATATAAGCAGCTTCACCTAGGTCTTTCATTGAAAAACACTTGTTCAAATAACTCTTCACATCGTTAAGCATGTTAATGTCATTTCCAATAATCAATATGTCATCCACATATAGAACCAGAAATGTCACCGAGCTCCCACCCACTTTCTTGTAGATACAAGCTTCGTAGCAATTTGGAACAAATCCAAAGCTCTTGATCACTTGATCAAAACAAAGGTTCCAACTCCGAGATGCTTGCTTCAGTCCATAAATGGAACGCTGAAGTTTGCATACCTTATCAGCATCCTTAGGATCGACAAAACCTTCGGGTTGCATGATATACAACTCTTCATCAATGTTGCCATTGAGGAACGCAGTCTTGACATCCATCTGCGATATTTCATAATCATGAAACGCAGCAATTGCTAATAAAATCCGAATGGACTTAAGCATCGCTACGGGAGAGAAAGTCTCATCGTAGTCAACACCTTGAACTTGTCGAAAACCTTTTGCGACAAGTCGTGCTTTATAGACGGTAACATTACCATCCGCGTCCGTTTTATTCTTGAAGATCCATTTGCACTCAACGGCCTTTCGGTCGCTAGGAGGGTCCACCAAAGTCCATACTTGGTTTTCGCTCATGGATCCCAATTCGGATTTCATGGCTTCTAGCCATTTCTTAGAGTCTGGGCTCATCATCGCTTCCTCATAGTTCGTAGGTTCACTGTCTTCTACCAACAAGACAGTCAAGACAGGGTTATCGTACCACTCAGGAGGGGCACGCGACCTTGTCGACCTGCGACGTTCAGTAGCAGCATCGTCTGAAGCTTCATGATCCTTGTCATTAGCTTCCTCTATTGTTTGTGCAGGCGGCACTGGAACAATTTCAGGTGCTGCGCTACTCTCCAATTCAAGAGAAGGTTCAACAACCTCGTCTAGCTCTACTTTCCTCCCACTCACTTCTTTAGAGAGAATCTCTTTCTCAAGAAAGGAACCGTTCTTTGCGACAAACACTTTGCCTTCGGTTCTGTGATAGAAGGTATACCCAATAGTTTCCTTAGGGTATCCTATGAAGAGGCATTTCTCCGCTTTGGGTTCGAGCTTGTCCGGCATCAACTTCTTGACGTAGGCTTCGCATCCCCAAACTTTAAGAAACGACAACTTAGGTTTAGCACCAAACCATAGTTCATACGGTGTCATCTCAACGGATTTAGATGGTGCCCTATTTAAAGTGAATGCAGCGGTTTCTAATGCATAACCCCAAAATGATAACGGAAAATCAGTAAGATACATCATCGATCGGACCATATCTAATAGAGTTCGATTCCGGCATTCAGACACACCATTGCGCTGTGGTGTTCCGGGTGGCGTGAGTTGCGAAACGATTCCGCTTGCTTTAAGATGCGTGAGAAAATCATAACTCAAATATTCACCTCCACGATCGGATCGTAGAAACTTAATCTTTCTGTTATGATGGTTCTCCACTTCATTCTGAAATTCCTTGAACTTTTCAAATGTTTCAGATTATGTTTCATTAAATAGATATACCCATATCTACTTAAGTCATCGGTAAAAGTGAGAAAATAGCGATATCCACCGCGCGTCGAAACACTCATCGGTCTGCATACATCGATATGTATGATTTCCAACAAGTCCGTTGCTCGCTCCATCATACCGCAGAACGGGGTTTTGATCATCTTGCCCATGAGGCATGGTTCGCATGTGTCAAATGATTCAAAATCAAGAGACTCCAAAAGTCCAGCAGAATAGAGTTTCTTCATGCGCTTTACACCAATATGACCTAGACGACAGTGCCACAAATAAGTAGTATTATCACTATCTACTTTGCATCTCTTAGCCTCAATGTTATGGATGTGTGTTTCATCCCTTTCGAGATTTAGAAGAAATAAACCATTCACAACAGGTGCATGACCATAAAAGATGTTACTCATATAAATAGAACAACCATTATTCTCCGATTTAAATGAATAACCGTCTTGCAATAAACAAGATCCAGAAATAATGTTCATGCTCAACGCAGGCACATAATAACATTTATTAAGGTTTAAAACTAATCTCGAAGGTAAAACTAAGGAGAGCGTGCCGACGGCCATCACATCAACTCTTGATCTGTTGCCAACGCGCATCGTCACCTCATCCCTCGCAAGCCGCTGTCTATTCCGTAGCTCCTGTTTCGAGTTACAAATATTAACAACTGAACCAGTATCAAATACCCAGGCACTACAACGAGGGCTAGTAAGGAAAACATCAATAACATGTATATCAAATATACCTTTGATGGTGCCAGCCTTCTTGTCCGCTAGGTACTTCGGACAGTTGCGCTTCTAGTGACCCTTGTCCTTGCAATAGAAGCACTCAGTGTCTGGCTTAGGACCAGACTTGAGCTTCTTATCAGCAGGGGCAACGCGCTTGCCGCCGCCTTTCTTGAAGGGCTTCTTTGCACCCTTACCTTTCTTGAAGGTGGGGGGCTTGTTGACCATCAACACATGATTATCCTTTTTGATGTCCACCTCTGCAGCCTTCAGCTTTACGAAGAGCTCGGTGATCGTATCAGTGGAACCAATCTGATTGTGAGTCACTACAAAACTTTTGTAGCTGGGAGGGAGTGATTGTAGAACCCTGTCAATCTTGAGCTCCTCTGGAATCTTGCAGTCCAGTTGCTCAAGGCGTTGAGTGTAGCCTGACATCTTAATGGCGTGCTCACTAACGGAACTCCCTTCCTCCATCTTGCAGTTAAAGAACTTCTCAGAGATCTCATATCTCTCAGAACGGGCCTGAGTCTGAAACATGGTTTTCAGCTCCTCGAGAATCTCAAAGGGCCCGGGATAGTCTTCAAAACGATTTTGAAGGTCCGATTCCATAGCAAACAACATGGTGCTCTTAATCACACCATAATCATCTTTGCGCGACTGATAGACAACTTTCTCATCAGCCGGCGCATCTACAGCAGGGGCGTCACCTAGCGCATTTTCAAGGACATAGTCCTTTTGACCGCCAGAGAGAATGATTCTCAGATTGCGGAACCAATTGGTGAAGTTAGACCCATTGTTTCTAAGCTTTTCCTTCTCAGCAAAAACGTTGAAGTTGAAGTTGGACTTAGCCATTTGATCTACAATATTTGCAAGTACAAATTAGACTATGTTCATGATAACTAGTTCAACTTTTAATCAAATTACTAGATGAACTCCCACTAAATTCAACATCCCTCAAGTTGTTTAGTGAACATGATCCAAATTCACCACACCTAATCCGATCTTCACGAGAAGAGATGTGGCTTCAATGGTGGACAACGAAGTGTCGATCATATCATTCATATGACTCTTGCCTAACCTTTCGGTTCATGTGTTCCGAGGCCATGTCTGTACATGCTAGGCTCGTCAAGTTAAACCCAAGTATTTCGTGTGCAAAACTGGCTTGCACCCGTTGTATGTGAGCGTTGAGTCTATAACACCTGATCATCACGTGATGCTTGGACACGACGAACTTTCGCAACGGTGCATACATGGGGAGAACACAGTTTTATCTTGATCTTTAAGTGAGGAATCATCTTATAATGCTACCGTCGCGATCTAAGCACAATAAGATACATAAAAGGGATAAACATCGCATGCATATAACTTTATGTGACATGGTATAGCCAATCTTCGCGCAATGATCTCCATCTTGTGCATGCCGGCATGATCTCCATCACTCCACCATGATTGCCTCCACCACGAATAGCAACTACAACTATTGCTAACTACTTAGCGATAAAGTGAAACTATTACATGGCGTATAAGAAGTTGACACACAGGTCATACACAATTATAAAGACAACCATATGGCTCCTACCAGTTGTGTACTCATCGACATGCAAGTCATGAAACATTACAAAACATGATCATCGCATACAATATACACATCACATCTTGGGCCATACCATATCATAGAAAACACTCCCTGCAAAAACAAGTTAGACGCCTCTACTTTGTTGTTGCATGTTTTACGTGGCTTATGGGAGTAGCAAGCTAAGAACGATTCTTACCTACGGAAAACCACAATGGTGATATTATGGTTGCCAAACTCCGGTGTTAATCCCATGACAACTATAGTGAGAAAAACTGGCATCCACCAGCCGCATGTGTGGAACAAGCCACACGTCAAGTGCGGAGCCGGTCTCGCGAACGACGTCGCGTAAGGTTGGCCTGGACCGCTTCAATCTCACTATCCCGCGTCATAAGAAGAACACAAACAAGAGGCTTGCAACATAAAACATCAACGCCCGCTACAACCATGTTGCGTTCTACTCGTGAAACACATCTACGCATAGATCTAGCTCTGATACCACTGATAGGTTTCGTAGCATAGTAAATCAAAAAAATTATACGGATGCGAACGGGAAAGCCAAGATCTAATCTAGGAGATGCAAACAACGAGAGAGATTAGATGAGATCTTCATACCCTTGAAGATTCGCACAGCGGAATGTTCGTCGGAACGTGGGTGATGTAGTCGTACTTGCTTCTCCTCCTCGCGATCTGGTCCGATCTAGCACCGCAAGTGGCGATGCCTCCGAGAGATGCACACGTGCAGCACCTCGACGTCTCCTCCTTCCTAGGTCCAGCAAGTATGGTGGAGAGACGGATTGGATCTACAACGCGACGGCGCGGTGCAAGTGGTGGAGAGTTTCTGCAGCAGGGCTTCGCCTACACGCAGTCGGAAGGGAGAGAGAGAGGAGGGCAGCAGGGCGGCTAGGGTTGAGGAGGAGGTGTACGGGGGTGGTGCGCCCCAGCCCTCTATATATAGAGGGGTGGGCGGCTGCCCCTTTCCCCTCCTCCAAGCCTAGGGCTGGCGGCCAAGGGTAAGGAGTGGGGGGCAAGTTTCCCCCCTCCTTCTAGAAGCTCTCCTAGGGTTTTGCCCTAGGTTGGCCGGCTGGGCCCTATGGGGCCTTGTGCCCCTGGCCCAATGCGGCCAGGGCACTCCCTCATAGGCCCATGCCCCCTCCCGGCAGGTGGGGCCACGTTGGTCCCCCTCCGGAAGGTTCTAGAAGCTTCCGGTACAATACCGATTAACCCGAAACAATTCCGAACTCCAAAAACTGCACTGCCTTATATGAATCTTATTCTCCGGACCATTCCGGAACCTCTCGTGATGTCCCGGATCCCATCCGAGACTCCGAACAAAAACTCATAAACCAATTATCCAATCTATCCTAGCGTCGAGACACGTTAAGTGTGTGACCCTTCGGGTTCGAGAACATGCAGACATGATCTTCTATCAATAATCAACAACGGGGTCTGTAAACCCATATTGACTCCCACACATTCATCGATGATCATATCGGATGAACCACGATGCCAGGATTCAATCAATCCCATATTTATATTCCCTTCGTCTCGCGATATTTTACTTGCCCGAGATTTGATCGTTGGTACCGTCATACCTAGTTCAATCTCGTTCACAGCAAGTACTTTACTCGTTCCGTAATCCGATATCACTTTGTGATTAACTCCTTAACCACATGCTTGCAAGCGGTGTTGATATCGATTATCGAGTGGGTCCGAAGTATATCTCTCCGACTTGGGAGGGACAAATCCCATCTCGATACATACAACCCAACAGGTACTTTCCGATCACCTGAGAAACACCTTTATGATCACCCTCTCATAGGATGACGTTTGATGACCTCAAAGCTTTCTTCCGATACCAGGGAGTTCTGTTATCTCATGGTCTAAGGAATACAATATTTGACATAAGAAAAGCTTCGCAAAGATGAACACGATGACACGATCTAATTGCTCCGCTTAGTTTGGGTCTGTCCATCATATCATTCTCCCAATGATATGATCTCATTATTAATCGATAACTCATGTCTATGGTTAGGAAACCTTAACCATCATTAATCAATGAGCTAGTCCATAGAGGCATACTAGGGACACGGTGTTATTCACAAACCACACAAGTATTAAAGTTTCCGCTTAATACAATTCTAGCATGGAATATAAACTTTATCATGAACAAGAATTATAATAATAACATCTTTATTATTGCCTCTAGGGCATAATTCCAACAAGCGTGTTTTCTTCAACCTCCAAGATGGAGGCCTTTGTCGAGTGTGGCGTCGGCGTTCTATATCTTCTTCCTTCCAAGTGGTTTGTCCCCCGCAGGCTGGAGATGGCCGGCGACTGCGGCTCTGTTGCGGTGGAGAAGGAAAAGGACCCGATTGCGTTTTTCCTAAAAAATTTAGGGTCTTCCTTGCTTATTCGCAGGTCCTCGTTTTATTTTCTTGGTTGTAATGGACTTGCTTGTAATTTTTACCCACCGTATGGAATATAATAGCAGCACCGGGGTCTTTCTAGACCCCTCCCCTTGTTCAAAAAAAAATTAAACGTGATCCAAAAACTACAGCGGAATAAAGTATATCTCCAACACTACTTGAGAAGTAGCTCAAATATCATTGTTCATCACAGGTGAAAATATATACATCTGCATACAAGGAGTAATTAGATCAACTGATACTCCATATATATATATATATACAGTTTCCAAGAGTAGGTTCTAAGTAACCCTTGCTCAACTGAAGTAGCAATATGAACACACAACGACACCTGGTTTTATCATGGATAACTCTCAAATCTACATAAAAACTATGAGCAGATGCCACCCAAAACATTCTTCAACAATAATGAATTTGTGATACAACTTCTTGTCGGTACTATATACTACTATCTCTGTTTTGAAATATACGATGTTTTAGCTTTATAAAACAAATGTATTAAAGTTTTTTAGTACGTAGGTTTATTCAGATTTAGAGTAAATCTACACACTAAAAAGTACAGATTTATTTTCTTCACAAATCTAAAACATCTTATATTTTAAAACAGAGGGAGTACATCCATCACAATTCCACTATCTTGGATCTAACTTTTTTATCTAGAAACGTATATCTGTCTGGCCAATTTTTTTTTTTTTTGCCAAAGGTTAGTCTAGCGAGTTGACAATAGAGCGCAAGGGCGGTGCCACAATTTTATAAGAAAACTGAGTTAGGTCAACCCAAGTCGTTTAACATTGACCAATACAATAAGATCGCCATTTGAATCCGACCAAACCAACCGAAACAATCGATTAACGCCGGCCGTGTCCGTCCTCTATATCCAAACATGTGCGTGCATATATCCATGATTCACGCAGTCTCTCCAGCTCGATCGAGGGTGCTTGGCCTACACGCACATTCGCAGCCCACTTGCCCACGCGTCTTTCTTGGACGCAAAAAGCTCTCATGCTCACTCGAGCTCATCAAAAGCTAATCCTAATTCCTAAATTCCTAATTAATTAATCACCTGACAGTTTATTAGCCATCAACTAATTTGTTCTTACAGTATAAAAATCACCATGAACCCTTCTCATCTTGGCCTATAAAAAGGCCACTGATCACTTCGTCCATCGATCACTAACACAATAGCTAGCTAGCTACCATGGCACTCAACTCTCACAGCGCTCTGTCCGCGGTCCTGCTGCTCTCCTTGTTGGTACTCTCGCTCTCCGACGACGCGCCACCATCCACGCCGGTGTCGCCGTCCACCGCGTGCAATGACACGACGGACCCCACGTTCTGCCGGACCGTGCTGCCGCCGCACGGCAACAGCGACCTCTACACGTACGGCCGGTTCTCCGTCGCCATGTCGCTCGCCAGCGCCAACAAGTTCGTCGGCCTCGTTGACCGCTACCTCTCGCGCCACCGCCACCTCTCCCGCAGCGCGGTCGGCGCGCTGGAGGACTGCAAGCTTCTCGCCGGGTTCAACGTCGACTTCCTCTCCGCCACGGGCGCGGCGCTCAAGAGCACGGAGACGCTCCTGGACCCGCAGGCCGACGACGTACACACGCTGCTCTCCGCCATCCTGACGAACCAGGAGACCTGCCTCGACGGCCTCCAGGCCGCGTCGGGGGCGTGGTCCGACCGCGGCGGCCTCGCGGCGCCGATCGCCAACGGCACCAAGCTGTACAGCCTCTCGCTGTCGCTCTTCACCAGGGCGTGGGTGCCCACGGCGAAGGCGCCCAAGAAGACGCCGCACCACGGACACAAGAAGCAGCCGCCGGCCGCCCCGGCGCACGCCAGGAGAGGGCTGTTCGACGCGACCGACGAGGAGATGGTCCGGCGGATGGCGATCGAGGGGCCCCAGGGGACGGTGACGGTGAACAGAGCGGTGACCGTGGACCAGGGCGGGTCCGGGAACTACACCACGGTCGGCGACGCGGTGGCCGACGCGCCCACCAACCTCAACGGCAGCACCGGGTACTACGTGATATACGTGCTGGGGGGCGTGTACGAGGAGAACGTGGTGGTGCCCAAGAAAATGAAGTACATCATGATGATCGGCGATGGGATCGGGCAGACGGTCATCACCGGCAACCGGAGCGTTGTCGACGGCTGGACGACCTTCCACTCGGCCACCGTTGGTAAGTTCTCACTGCATATACAGCACTTTTTTTCTAGGTATAAAAAGAATAGAGCCGTTATCTAGCACCTATCACTCTTTGAGCTTTTAATATGTCAAACCTTTGGGTCCCCGAAAACAATGTCAAACCTTTGGACCTTTAGTTTCAACGATACTGATTTGGAATGATACCATGTAGTAGTAGTTTACATGATCTTTGAGTCCTCGACTATACATTTGTGGCGTTGGACAAGGGTTGCGTATAGGGTGGTCCGACATTAGACCAGCCACTATGTTGGGTCGGTTCTACAAATTTTCTGTCAGAGCTTGGAACCGCTATGAATAAGCTGCGGTGTATGGAATCGTTTGTGAGACCCACTATTCACTTTCTCTGCATGCATGTATCCTGGTTTCTCCTCACATTTCTTCCACTTGGCCCCACATTTGCATGCAAGAAGCGAACCAATTTTTTGAACCGCTTCTTTGTTAGACTGCACAAGTTGATTCCTGAAATGTATAGAACCGATTCAAGAGGAGGTGAGAGAAGGTTAGGAATCGCTTTTTTCATCCGCTGTGGCTGGTCTTAGGGTCATCATTGCCGGTTAGTGGATTTAGGCGAGACCTACAATCCACAACGTCTTCGACTCTCCGAAGCAGGGGTGGCCCGGTTTTGCCCTTCTTTGCAGAATTGGACTCCGCTTCCCCTCATGGGCTTTGTTGGGTTATGTTATAATGTCCATGCTTATGTGGTTAACTTCTAGGCTGTGGATTGTTTGGAGGTGTCCGTTGTAACTAATGTCTTTCCACGTGAATTCATAGTCTTGTTTTGAGTTATGATTGTATTGGTCATTTCTTAGGCTTGTAAAAGAACTTCTTTTCTAGCAATGCTCAAAATGTAAAGCTTTTGTGTCTTCGCGAAAAAACCTCGACTATCATGCATAATAACCAGCTTACCATGAACCAGACATATAGGCTTTATTATGTTCTTTCAAAATGAGGGCATACAATGATTATTAAACCGTCATACAACATGGTTTTTAGCATATATGTTCATAACAACTGGGATACATATATGATGTATGTTTTCCCAATGCAATACATACCATAATTTGGAAAAAATATCAAATTGTGTTTGTGACCTAAATTTGACCTTTAACGAATTTATGTATTGTAAGTGGTCCAAGAAATCGTCAGTTCAATATGTGTCATCCAGTTTTTTTAGGGATATGTGTCGTCCACTTACGGAGTCCGGTGTTGCACATTGAAGTTCGTACAAACTTTAGGCATAAAAGTTTGCAATTATGACGTTGCAAACTTCTAAACTTAAAGCTACAAATTAGTTCTACAATGTACACTACCCCGTTACAGTTATTAGATATAGCCATTCATATAGTGTTGCTTTGGAAAAACAATTTATCTGTCGGCCTAGAAATAGAGGTTTCCAATAATATAACAAAAATTGTAGGATGGTAATAAATAGTTCGATTAACTTATGCTCGTTTTAGTTCTACAAAACTTCAAATAATACTACTACATTTTTTGCGGGTAAAATAATAGTACTCCACTAAGAATAGGATCATTAGTTGTTAGGCAGGAAGTTATTTGATATGGACCAAACAAGAGAGCTTAGCTGGGAACTAGTGGCCATTTGAGAGCTTGCACTTCCATTTAGAAATGTGAAATGGTAGTGGCACTAGGCGTGCTCTTGCTGGCAAATGGATAGGGAGGATGAAACCTAAAAGACATAGCTTTAATTTGGTCCCATGACACCAGTGTTGGGTGTTGGCTAGGGAGTGAATGATCGAGTGAGTTGCTCCACGTCTTAGATCTCAAATTCTGTCTCTTGTCTTTACACATCACGATGCACCATCTAGTTGCTTCTACATAACGAACATGCACACATTACATATCGATGATTTTCCTTTTTTTTTTTGAAGTATATTGATGATTTTCCGTTAACATGCCAACGATTTATAGTCAAACATTTCTAAATAAGGAGGATTTTAATATTTCTTTTTTAAGTAGGATTTTAATATTTCTGTTTTGTAAGGTCAAACATTTCATGAATTCCTAAGGAAATTGTGTTCGTGGAACTGAACACAATGACCAAAAATCGTACAAGCCGACTTACAAGAAATACCTAGCAAAACCGGCAAGTAACTTGTATATTTTTTTTCTTCGAAATTGGGTATATACCCGACCTCTGCATCAATTGATTGGCGTTTAAAAAGTCTTAAACCACAATAGTACAAAAGAGTAACTTGTTTATTGTGACTGCGCGCAGCTGTGCAAGGGCAAGGTTTTGTGGCGATGAACATGACGTTCCGGAACACGGCGGGCCCTGAGAAGCACCAGGCGGTGGCGCTCCGGTCCAGCGCGGACCTGTCGACGTTCTACAGCTGCAGCTTCGAGGCGTACCAGGACACGCTGTACACGCACTCCCTCCGGCAGTTCTACCGGGGCTGCGAGGTGCACGGCACAGTGGATTACGTGTTCGGCAATGCCGCCGTGGTCTTCCAGGACTGCACCTTCTACTCGCGCCTCCCGATGCAGGGCCAGAGCAACACCGTCACGGCGCAGGGCCGCACCAACCCGGAGCAGAACACAGGGACCTCCATCCAGGGTTGCACGCTCCTCCCGTCCCCCGAGCTCGCCGCCAACGCCGCCTACGACACGCGCACCTACCTCGGCCGGCCCTGGAAGAACTACTCGCGCACGGTGATCATGGAGTCATACCTCGGGGGCCTGGTCGACGCCACCGGGTGGATGCCGTGGTCCGGGGACTTCGCGCTCGACACACTCTACTACGCCGAGTTTAACAACTCCGGGCCAGGCGCCGACACCGGCCGCCGGGTCAACTGGCCGGGATACCACGTGATCGATGACATAGCCGACGCCGGCAACTTCACAGTCAACAACATGGTGCTTGGGGACAACTGGTTGCCCCAGACAGGCGTGCCCTTCACCAGCGGACTCAAGTACTGACCGATCAAACTTATCATACTTACCAACCGAGATTAATTACAAAACAAAGAGTAGCTAGCAGAATACGAAGGGAGAGGTATAGTAGAGTTGTGTTGTGTTGTGTTTGTGTGAATCAGCCGGCTAGTTTTGCTAGATTTGGCTATAAGTTTGTAAGAGGTGACATAAAGTTGTACCACACTAAAGCTAATAGTGGTTCACATCCTAACTTTGTGGTGTTTTTGTTGTTTTGCCTTTTTCCTTTTTCATCCCAGTTGACTCCTTTTTTTTTGTCATTGCTCTGTTCAAACCTTTAAATACGAATTTTGTAAGGGAAGTATGTTTCGTGGAAGTTCTAGTGGATAAAATCCCAATTAGAGCATTATAATTTCTATGATTTATTAACCTCATTGTGAAAGAACAAACCAAAATACACCTATATGGCATTATTCTGTTCAAATACTACACAACATGTTTATGTTAGAGACCAAATATGGTTGGACGAATCCCAGCAAAAAAAAATATGGTTGGACGAAAACGGACATCGTCGCTTGCAGCATAGGGGCCAATTGTTACCGCTGAGAACAAATCGAAAGATTGATCTATATTATCAAGCTTGTTCTCTTGTTGAATAGAGGATTGAGATTTTTCTAAAAAAAGAGCATTTACATCACATGCATTCATTCTACATTGGTAATCTAGCAAACCATAATCTAGAAACAAAAACCCTTGCATTGTTTGTTGTTTACTTGTTGAATTTGCTAACCAGTACCTTCTGCTTCTTGTGGGTTTGAAATCCTTTTCTATTCGAAAGGTACTACAATTGATCCCCTACACTTGTGGGTTATTATGTGGGCGGTGTGTGGCAATACGAACGAGAGTCTAGCCCCTCTTCGGTTGGTGTTGGCGACAATGACGCTTGTGCACCTCATTTCCCTCCTTGTAGGCGTCGTTGAGGTGTGTCAACACTTCCCTGCTCCCGCTTCGACTTGGTGGATGTCTCCAGGAGAAAGCCTAGGTTCGAAGTAGAATTGGTTTAATGGCGGCATCCTCGACATCGTCTCTCTCCTGGAAGCATTGCGTTTTGAGACACGGCTTGGTGTATCTTATTGTGTCCCTCTGGTGCTCGCCGCGTTCCAAGTTTAATCTTTAGGGGAGCTATGTACATCGTCGTCACGGAGTCCAAGACGACGCCTTTCTCGGGATTGACCACGTCCCGTCATCTACTTGTCGTCTCCTTTTAGATTTTCAAGGGTGGATGGCATACCAACCATAGGCGGGCACACATGTATTCATGGATATTCAGCTGAATACCCAAAATTTTATGCAAAACTTTCAAATTCTTGGACATAGTCATAATTAAAGTTCCTGTAAAAAATTGTCCATGCTGAAGATAAGCATGAGCACAAGGTGGTTAGTTGGCTAGAACAAATGGAATTAGGAGGTTGTGGCAGAAGATCGTACCACCTTCACTTAATTTAATGGATTTTTTTCAAACATCTTAATTTTGAATACCAATTGTCAAAAGGCTGGACCCGCCGCTGGTGTCGACAAGGAGAGTTTAGTTGGAACTGAGGTGTGCGGCGAGTTGGCCGAGACCGTGGCTTTGATGTTCATCCTAGGATATGCCTCTTTTGTTAATTTCATAGTTGTTTGTGGATGGTGGCTATCTTCGGACTAGTCCTGGTGTTGAGTTCGTACTCGTTGTTCACAGCAGTCTGTAGTCGTCTTGTACCTGAATATGTGCCTTCCTATAAAAAAAACTCTTGTCGCACTAGTATGTGTTTATTTACCGATTTATGAAAAAAAAAATGTGTTCATTTACCCTTTGTGAAATCATAGTGTCGCGACAAAGAGTTTTGAATTCAGGCTGGTAATAAGTGGTAATAAGTTTCTCACGCTCAAAATCAAGATATGTGCATTTATAGGTGAAATCGCATCAAACTTCACAGATGGATGGATCGATCAATCGAAACAGAAGCGACCACACCCCATATATACATGCAGAGATGATGGAGGGCTATCACATGGCGGACAACCTTGTTTGTCGCGGGAGCATCCGTGCAACGGCCGTGGCAACGTTGCATAGGCGTTCGACCTTTCGGTTGCGGTCGATGAGGTCCCACTGCGGCGGCACGGCCGGGCACCCCCTCTGGCACAGCTTCACCTGCGCCTGCGCCGTCCCAAGCAGCAGCTTCGCGTCGTCGGACTTGCTCTGCTCCAGCGCCACCGCCGCGTCGCCGAGATAGGCCACCGCCGCTTCGTACCTACGTAGTGCCATTGTTTTTGGAGATCAGACATGAAGATCGCTGTTTCATTTCATTTGTGACATGTCGTATGCGTACATACCTCTTCTTGCAGCCCAGGTAGCAACGCTGGAGCTCCACGGGCTTGTCCTCGAGGTTCCCGGAGCCGAACGGGCGGGGGAGGTGCGCCGCCGTCTCCGAGGCGTTCTGTTTGGCCTTGAGGACAAGCGCGCGCGCCAATCTGCTCGTGTCCGCCGGTGACCGCGCCGCCGTGTCCGGCGACAGCGGTCCTGCGCACAGGACCGCGTCCACGCCGGCGCTCTCGCAGGCCTCCTGGAAGAAGCTGCCAGGGGACGGCGCCGCGGCGGGCGCACGTGACGCGGTGACACCGGTCGACACGGCGGCGACGCAGAGCACGGCAAGGAAGGTGACGATCGTGCTGGAGGAGGGAGCCATTGGTGCGCACCTGTATATATGTACGTACGCCGAACGATGATTCTATTATTGTGGGGTAAAATGTGAGCGACCGTTGCCCGGGCTGCTCAATCTTCAAAGGAGGCATGGGTAAGGTATTTATGCGTCGAGGTTAGCTATGCAGTTACGAGCGCGAGCGCTGTGGCAGTGTGGCGGTTAGTGGTTATGCTGGTTTTGAGGAATGGGCAGCATGGCCGGTTTTTAGGTTTTTGACCCGGCAATGTGTAACAGTTTGTCAGTACTCCTCCCTTTACTATTACCTCGCGCTGGGCTTAGTCAAAGTTAAACTTTGCAAAATTTGACCAACAATATAAGGAAAAATATCAACATCCATGATTCCCAATGCATATAATATAAAAATACTAGTTTATGAAAATTCTAATACAATAAACTTTACATTGTTATTGTCGACATTTTTTCCTAAATATATGGTTAAAGTTTACAAATTTTGACTTTGACTAAACCGAGGATACGAGGTAATTGTGAATGGAGGGAGTAGCACTATTGTTTAACTTGACAACTAAGAATAACATGCATATATATGGTGAATGGTTGGATTTCGGTTTAGAAAATATTTCATTCTACTACCGAAATAACTTAGTGAATTTCAATGAGTTTGGTTTGTATTTCTGCAAAGGCCAAAAAAATCTAAAAATTTATCAAAATATATATTTATTTGAATTCATGAGTTATCGTGAAATGTTTGAAATATTTGAAATGTTTGAAATTTATCAAAATTTATCAAGGATTTGATCCATATAAAATCTTGTCAACAAACATTTACAAATGATCAAGAAATACAAATAGAAATATTATAAAACCATATAAATTGGTTTCACTTAAATTGGAACCATAAATAAAATCTTGTGAATATAATAAGATAAGGAAATTAAATTCCCAAAGCTAATCAAGCCCTTATCTAAAATCCCTACCAAATGGTGAACAAATAATCCTAAAGATATTTAAAAAGATAAATAAATATCAAATAAGATTTTACAAATTGGAATCACCAAGTTTGGATCTCTAAATAAAAAGATATGAATTTTATAAGATGAAGAAAGGAATATTAAATAAAGAATATTCAAAGACCAAACTAAATCTTGGCCCAATCCATTAAGCAAATGGAATGAATAGAATCCAAATCCAAATAAAATGAAAGGATAAAGAATTTCCAAAATAAAATAAAATGGCATTAACCATTTTGTCCCTATTATAATAAAGACAAATCTTTAATAAGAGTAATTATAAAATTCATGAGAAAGTAGTATTTTGGAAATTACCCAGGTGAAATAAAAGTTGTTTAATTCAACTTAATTAAGATTAAAGAAATATTCCAAATAAACTTTAGGGAATTAAAACTATATCTAATTCCATTGGAATTAAAATGAAAACCCAATTCAAATGAATTATGAATCATATTAAATACTTTTCCAAATAATTCAAGATGAATTATTTGAACCCAAATAAACAAATAAAAACCTACTGAAAATATTTGGAAGGTTTAAGAAATTAAATGGTGTTTGAAAATATTATTAAATCTTATTTGAATTAAAACTAGAGCCTATTTTGAATAATTAAAGGACCTTAAAAAGAATAAATAAATTATTCTAAAATGATATCAGAATGTTTTATTAATCAGTATTTAAACCTACACAAACTTTGGCCAAGGATTGAATTCAAATGAATGATTGAATTGCTTATTCAAAATCAAAACAGAAAAATCAAATGAGAAAAAGAAAAAGAAAACAGATCAAAAAAAAAAAGAATTTGGTCGACCCAACCCAGCTAGCCCAGTAAAGCCCATCTGCAGCCCACCTCTCCCACACCAAGCGAACCGTTATTCACTCAAACCCGCATCCCTCGACCGCTGACAGAACGACCCCACCCCCACTCTCTCTCACTCGCAGACAGCTAGGCCCCACTGCCACCTCACCTTCTTCCTACCCGCGACGACCCCTTCTTCCTTCCCTCATCGCCGTTTCTGGATATGATTCCACGGGCTTAATTCGCCTTAACGCTGCAGCCATTACTCGTTGTGATCACACACGCTTAAACGCCCACGCCCCCTCTCCATTTCCCCCAGTCGCCTCACCCTAGCGCGCCCCCAGGCTACCCAATTGCTCTCTGCACCGTCCTCTGTCCGACGACGCTCCGACGACGATTCCGGCAGCCCCTTGCCCCCTAGACCACCCTCACCTGCTCCCCATACCCTGGCGCATCTCCCTGTAGCGTTAGTTCGCCCGCGCGTGCTCTGCAGCATCGATAACGACGACGAATAGTAGCGCCACCGCCTGCCATTTCCTCCGGCGAGATTTTCTGGTAAGCTCGGACCGTGTAACTACCTCGGTGAACTACGCTCCTAGATGCAAGCCTGGATGAGTGGTAGTGGTTGAAATAGTACGGTGGGGCCCCAAAAGCCACTCACTGGTAGTCCTTTCAGACGTCCCAACCACTACCCTCTCAACGGGACCTGTACGGGCGGCGTAGTCGGCAGGCGAAGGGATCAACTACGTACACAAGTGGGTATGTACGCAAGCCACCATACAAGAGTACATCAGAGCCATACCATCTAGAAAGAAAGGAAATATAGCAACGCCATACGGCAAGATTCAAATGACCTAAATAGATCTATATTTTAGGATACTTCCTCATACAACACACATCAGAGAATCATGCGGAAGCGGCAAACAAAATCCGAGTACGGATAAGAAGCAAATCGGCATAAGATGCCAGAGAAAATAAGCACATCCCAACTACAGGTCTCACGGATCCCCGATCCCGGAATCTCTACACCGAACGATCGTTGCCCACATCATCAGCTTCTTCCACCCAGTATCCGTCCTGCGGGGGTACCTGTTCGTCTGAATCAAGAATTTATCGTGTGAGACCCTAAGGGTACTCAGCAAGTCTTAATGCCTCTAAAGGGGACACAACCTGGGGTGACGCAATTGCAGCGAAAGATAAACCCTAGCAATTCTACAGATAAACGCTAACCATCCGCCTAACCAATGATAGACGAATGTCCGTGAATTAAGTACAACAGTTATAATGGTAATCTCATCCGATCCATCCTCCTCCCTGCTTACCAACAAGGAAGCGGACGAACAACCCCCATCCGTTGGCAATTTTATTAACCATTCCATGAGTATTGCACTATTTACTAGTCAAGTTACTTAGTCAAGTCAAGGCGGTACTTTAGTTATGCTTGTCTATGATCGAGAAACTGTGCTCCAAGTCGTCCATATCCGCGGACACGGCTTTCAGAAAGTTTTACCCGGCCGGGGTGCACCAATAGCAACACACACTCGATCAACCTCGGAAAAACCAAATCAAAACCCAACGAGGCCTTCACGACAAAGCAATCACAAGATTCAGAAATATTTCAGGGGGCCACCCCTTAAGTAGATCCCGCAACGGAGTAAGCAAGCTCCGAGACGGCCTCAAGGTCTGTGGGGACGGCTGTGAACGACTGGGAACCCCAAACGGGGCTTGTCGACACCGCGGAATCGTGCCACTATCCAAAACAGTACAGTGTGCTATCTGTCGCACAATCGTAAATAAAGCAGTAGCATGGCATAAGTACAGGATCGTAAATAAAACCTCAAACTAGTTTGTGGCCCCAAGAAATAAGACGGAATCAAGCTCTGGCTCAGGGGGGTCCCATATACCTCCCGGATGTGGATAGCGCGATAAATCAAGGAACAGGAATCAAGTACTCGGGGTCTTACGGGACACAAGTGAGCATGAAAAACCAAATAGCAGATGTTGCTCACCGGTGCCACTTTCTTTAGTTATCCCAGAACTACTCAGGTTAAGTTGTTTAGGTACCTCATTATCCAACAGACACTCACATACCCTACACATGCTGTTCTACGACTCGCATGGCCCAAACAACTCCTATAGTAATGGCTCATGGGATGGAGGAACAAGCTTGGTGGGGTTTAAAAGTAAAGGCTATGCATACTTGGGATTCATTTTAATGCAATCGCGACTCGATGATGCAAGAATAAGATAGAGGCAATAGGTACTGTATGTATGCAAGCATGTGGTAGTGCTTGCCTGGTATCTCGGTTGAAGCAAGGGACGGATCTGGGTAGTGCTCCTGGTTCTCTTGATACAACCCCTGCTCAGTGTCTATCCGAGAAAAACCAAACAAACAAGGCCAACATGAATATAGAGCACCAGCATATGAATAAGATGCGTCAAGCAAACAATCATGCCATGATGAATGATGCACAATTTACATGGCAAGTAAGGTAGCATGGCATGGTGAGGTGTGGAGGACAAGAAAATAACATTTAGCTGGGTTTTAAAATCACATGTGTTGCCATAACAGTTGTTGTTCATTATATAGTTATATGATGCATGCTGCAATTGAAGTCATGGTTAGCATAAACAGAAAGGTCTCGTCGAGCTGATCAATTTAGACTACTTATTTGCTTAATTTGGAATTATAAAACAAAAATTATGGATTATTGAAAATGCAGTGGCAATTGTGTAATTTAAATAATCTTGGAATTTTATTTGTGCAAAAAGCAAAATGGATGGCATATTTGAATTCCTGGCATTTTCCTGATATTCAAACATATATCATTTGTCAAATTTGGATTTACCATTGCAAAGTTATTCAAATCTGAAATTTATTTGAATTTTAAATATTCAGAAAAGATTTAAATAAACTAAACAGACTCAGTCAAACTTGTTACACCGGGTCAAGGCTAGCTCTGGCCACTGACAGGTGGGGACAAGCACACCTGGACCCACATGCCAGCGGATAGGAGGGGGGCAGGACCGCGGGTTGAGCTCCAGGAAGCCCAGGGGGTTTTTATAAAAGGCCACGGACGCTGACAGAGGGCCAAGGGACTGCGGGTTGAGGCGTTGGGAAGATGAGGGGCTAAAGTAGAAAAGCGTCGGGGACGGTTGTCTGACGAACTGAATCTGTCCGCGCGCAAGACAGCTAGATGGCCTGATCTTTCAACGACGATGGCGAGCTACACACTGGGTAATTCGCCATGACGCAAAAGAGAGAGCTGCAGAGGGATGTGCCGTCTACAGGTTTCGTGTTGAGGTTTTCTTCATCGGAGGTCTGCGAGGGCCGGAAAACTGATGGGGAACAGAGGCCGCCTCCACTGTCGAGACTGAACCTCTGCTGCACCTAAACTGCGAGGTCGAACGATCTTGCGAGGAAGAAAGCGAGCAAACCAGGGCAGATCTGGCGACGGCGCAAAAAGGACAGATGCAGAGCAAGCCTAGGGCTACAACTTCGATGTTTGGGGTTTTCGCGAAGGGTAACTGCAGCGGTCGGGGCAAGGTGAAACAGAGGCGTGCTCGGCAGACGGGCGGGTGCTGTCCTGCTGCCGCTGTCGTTCGCGCGCGCGGCGTGCGCTGTCTGCGTGCGCGCGGCGTGCAACGTGCACGGGTGGGCTGCGCGCGGTGCCGGCGGTAAGAGGGGAGGTGGAGCTCACCGAGAGGGTGCCGGCGACGGTGGCGAT
The DNA here is from genome assembly GCA_910589765.1 of Avena atlantica. Lineage (NCBI taxonomy): Eukaryota > Viridiplantae > Streptophyta > Magnoliopsida > Poales > Poaceae > Avena > Avena atlantica. Next base: position 418,683,187 of record OU342733.1, on the reverse strand, counting down.
GTGCTGGGGAGCGACGAGACGACGGCGAAGGGGTGGTGCACGGCGAGCAACGCGAGCGACGGCGTGGCGCACTCGGGGTGTCCGGTTCGGCGATGGGCGGGGTGCGGTGCTCCTCCTGGCGTCCTTGTCCTCTCGCAGCGCCGGCAGCACCAGACGGACCACGCGGACGAGCAGGCTGGGTGGCGTCACGGCAGGTCGAAGGCAGGCGGCGGCTAGGGTCTAGCGGCCACGGCCAGGTGGTCTAGGTAGGAGATGGAGGGGGAGGAGGATCTCGATCCAGATGGTTGGGGAGGGTAGGTGGTATGGTGGGGGAGGGGAGAACGGCTCTGCTGCTGCTGCTTTATGCCAGGCAACGCGAGGGAGCTAGGAGGGACACAACACGTGATCGAGAGAGAGAGAAGAGGAACAGGGACAGGGAGGGGAGAGGCTGCAGGTGGGGTCGTCGTGGTGGTAGGGCTGGCATGGCAGGTAGAGGGAAAGAGAGGAGGAGGGGACCTCGTGGTTTGGTGCAAAGGGCATGGCTCGGGCTGGGGAAGTGGGGTGGCAGCAGGAGAGAGAGAGGGGAACCGAGGGGGGGGGAAGGCTCGGCTTTAGGGTTTAGAGTAGGGGAGGCTCGGGTAGATGGGTGTGGAACCCGCAAGAAGAGAGAGGTAGGGATGGAGAGGGACATGGGGTATGGGGCCATGCTAGATAGGGGGAAGAGGAGAGGTAGGGTTTTTGGGTTTTGTTTTAGAGGTAGATGTAGAAATAGGGTTTTTTGGTTTTAGGGTAGAAAAGAGAGAGAGAGAGCACTTGGTTTTGTGTAGACTAGTTGGGGTTTTGGGTTTATCTAGTATGGGGTTTGGGGGTAGCTTAGGTTTTTGTTAGCTAGGGTTTAGCTAGGGTGGTTAAGGGTATGGTTTTAGCTAGGTAGGGATTAGGGTTTTGCTAGGTAAAGAGGGGGAAAGGAGATGTGGTACCAAACTTGGTCGACTAGTCTCAACAAGCCCTAAGCAAGTTCAAACTAGAAAGAGGGAGAGGAAGAGAGATGGTCATATGGTGATGGGGTGGTTCTAATGGCCCTGCATGATCCAACAAAGGACCAAGCAAGATCCAAAGAGAGGGGGGGGGGTTTAGAGGATGCATGCCACATTAGCACAAATGGGTGCATGGGACATGGGGTAGGGTTTTAGCTAAAAGATGAAGAGAGAGAAGATAAGGAGAAACAAACTACAAGCCAACACATGATTCAAACCAAGGAAGAAGATCCAACTAGGATTCAAATAAAACCAAATACTAGATTAGGTGGCACTTGCATGGCCCATGCAACATAATTAATGCCCAATGGTTATATTGTGAAAACAACATGATTCCATGTGGCTTTAATCCTTGCATTCCCAAAAAGTGGGCAAAGGCCAAGCAAAAGATTATGGGTGGATCCAACCAACAACATGGGCTAGAGATAACTCAATAAAAGGCCAAGCCCATATCATTGGATGGTGGAATTATAAGGTGGTGAAAGATAAGGTGGTGGAGTCAAAAGAGAGATGCCCCCAACTCAACTTGGGCATTTAACAATTTAGTAAGAACCAAATACAATATCAAGAGGCAACTACAATTAATCATGCACATGAGATAAGATCCAAACAAGAAAAAGGTTTTATATGATGCTCAAATGCAAGGGAACATGATGACATGAGCATGATGTGATGATGATGCAACAATTATATGTTGGAAGTGGCCCATTTTATTATTATAACATGTAGCATTACAGGGGTTAGACAACTGGGATGCTACAACTCTCCCCCACTAAACAGGAATCTCGCCCCGAGATTCTAGGAAGAAGAAGAAGAAGACACAAAGAGAGAAGGGTGGTTGGCACGGAGTTCATCTTCACGCTCCCAAGTGGCTTCATCAACAGAATGGTGTGACCACTGCACCTTGCAAAACATGATGGAATTGTTGCGAGTCCTTCGTTCTGCGGTCTCAAGGATTTTGGTGGGGTGTTCTTGATAAGACAGATCTTCTTGGAGGTCGATTAGCTCATGATCCACGGTCCTGCCGGGATCTTTGAAGCACTTCTTGAGCTGAGAGATGTGGAAAACATCATGGACTTTGAGTTTTTCCGGAAGCTCCAGTGCATAAGCAACTTCTCCTCTTCTACCACGTATCTTGAAAGGACCGATGTATCTAGGAGCCAACTTTCCTTTGATACCGAAGCGGTGTGTTCCTCTCATGGGAGTGACACGAAGGTAGACGAGATCACCAGGGGCATATACCATATCCGTGTGTTTCCTGTCATAGTTGCTCTTCTGACGACTTTGAGCAATCTTCAGGTTCTCCAGAATGATATGCACCTTCTCCTCTGCCTGAGTCACTATGTCAGGGCCAAACCAGATTCTTTCTCCTGCACCTGACCAACCAATCGGAGTTCTGCACTTGCGACCATAGAGTGCCTCGAATGGTGCCATCTTCAGACTCTTCTGGAAGCTGTTGTTGTAGGAGAATTCAGCATATGGAAGGCATTCCTCCCACTTCATGCCAAAAGAGATGACGCATGCTCTAAGCATATCCTCCAGAATCTGATTGATCCTCTCCACTTGTCCTTGCGACTGAGGGTGGTAAGCAGTGCTGAAGTTCAACTTTGTTCCCAAAGCTTTTTGGAAACTCTCCCAGAACTTTGAGGTGAAGATGCTCCCACGGTCTGAACTGATTTCAAGTGGAACCCCATACAAAGAGACAATCCTGTTGATATAGAGCTCAGCCAACTGAATTCCAGAAATTGTTTCTTTGACTGGGAAGAAATGTGCCACTTTAGAAAGCCTGTCGATGACAACAAAGATTGCATTGTTGCCTTTCTGCGATCTAGGAAACCCAGTGATGAAGTCCATCTCTACTTTCTCCCATTTCCATTCCGGAGGTTTCAATAGCTGTAGAAGACCAAATGGTTTCTGATGGACAGCCTTCACTCTGCGGCAGACATCACATTCTGAGACGTACTTGGCACAATACCTTTTCAACCCAGGCCACCAGTACTGTGTTTTCAAGTCCATGTACATCTTTGTGCTGCCAGGATGGATAGAAAGAACCGAATCATGTGCCTCCTTGAGAACTTGGTCTCTCAGACCCGGGTAGTTTGGAACAAACATCCGGTGATCAAAGAAGAGCGAGCCTTGATCATCAACATGGAAGGATTCATACTTCGGAAGCCCAAGTTTAGAGATGAGCTTTCTGGTGTGCGGATCACCACGCTGACGAGAACGAATCTGTTCTTCCAAGAGAGGAGTAGCCAGAAGGTTCAGGAGATGTCCTTGTTCCACAATTTCCAGGTTGAGCTGACGGAATTCCTCGCACAAGAGAGGCTGCTGCTCTTCTACCATGAGGTTATTGACATAAGCTTTACGGCTAAGCGCATCTGCCATGACGTTTGCTTTGCCTGGAGTGTAGTTGATGGTCACATCAAAGTCATTGATTGCTTCAATCCATCTCCTCTGCCGAAGGTTGAGATCAGGTTGAGTGAAGATATACTTCAAACTCTTGTGGTCCGAGAAGATCTCACAACGGTTACCAAGCAAGTAGTGCCTCCATAGCTTCAAAGCAAAGACAACTGCTGCTAGCTCAAGGTCATGTGTGGGATAGTTGATCTCATGCGTCTTCAACTGACGAGAGGCATAAGCAACCACCTGTCTCTCTTGCATAAGGACCGCACCCAATCCTTGCAAAGAGGCATCGCAGAATATCTGGAAAGGCTTAGACGTATCCGGAGGAACCAAGACTGGTGTGGAAGTGAGCTTCTCTTTGAGCGTCTCAAAACTTTCTTGACAAGCAGGAGTCCACAGGTACTTCTTGCCTTTCTTGAGGAGATCGGTAAGAGGCTTTGCTATCTTCGAGAAGTTCTGCACAAAGCGACGACAATAGCTAGCCAAGCCGAGAAAACTCCGCACTTCCTTGACATTAGCAGGAGGAAGCCATTCAACTATTGTCTTCACGGTTTCCGGGTTGACTGCAATGCCCTTGGCAGAGATAACATGACCCAGATATGTTACTTCAGGCAGCCAAAACTCACACTTTGAGAACTTTGCATACAAGCGGTTCTCACGAAGCTTGTTTAGGACGCACCGCAGGTGTTCTTCATGCTCCTCCTTGGACTTGGAATAGACCAGAATGTCATCCAGATATACCACGACAAACTTATCAAGGTACTCCATGAAAACGGAGTTCATCAGCCTCGAGAAGGTAGCAGGTGCGTTGGTGAGTCCGAAAGACATGACCGTGTACTCATACAGGCCATAGCGGGTGGTGAAAGCTGTTTTGGGCACATCTTCTTTGCGAATTTTGATTTGGTGGTAACCACTTCTCAAGTCCAGCTTAGAGAACACCACAGCTCCTGCCAGCTGATCAAATAGATCATTTATCCGAGGAAGAGGATATTTGTTCTTGATGGTTTTAGCATTGAGAGCCCGATAATCAACACATAGCCTATCGGTTCTGTCACGCTTCTTCACAAAGATTGTTGGGCTGCCCCAAGAAGAAATGCTGTGTTGAATGAAACCCAACTTCTCTTGTTCATCAAGTTGTCGTTTGAGTTCAGCCAACTCAGAAGGACCCATTTTATATGGCCGCTTTGAGATAGGAGCCGTTCCAGGTTCAAGCTCAATCACGAATTCAACCTCGCGATTCGGAGGCATACCTGGCAACTCTTCAGGAAAGACATCTGGAAACTCACAGACCACCGGTACACCCTGAATAGCTTCCATAGCATCATTATTCAGAGCAGCCAAGGAATAGAGCTGGACAGCAGGAGTCAGACTTGGAGAAAAGACTATGTGGCCTTCAGGAATCTTCAGAGACACTGAGCGTTCAGCACAATCAAGGACAGCTGCATTTGCTGTCAACCAATCCATGCCCAAAATGACATCAATGTCGGAGTTGCCCAGAAGAATTAAAGAAGCCAAAAATGAAGAACCACCAATCTCAACTTTATTGCCATGACTGATATACTCGGCCCTCAGGTTGGAACCAGGAGATAGGACCATTAACTTCTTTGGAAGAGGATCCATGACTAACTCATTCTCTTCTGCAAACTTGTGAGACACAAAGGAATGCGATGCACCAGAATCAAAGAGAACTCGTGCAGGAACTGAGTTAACTGATAGCATACCCATGACAACTCCTGGTGCGAGCTCAGCTTGAGAGGCGTTGACGCAGTTTGCACGGACAACCGCAGACCCGGGCTTAGTGTTGATGTTGAGAGCCCGAGGCGGTGGTGCACGAACCGAAGGAGAGCTTGTTGCAGATCTTGGCGGGGGTGGAGGGAGAGTTTTGTTCTTCATTGGACAGTTCCAGTGTGGATGTCCAGGATCTCCACACGTGAAGCAGGTACCAGCTGGACGTGGAGCAGAGTAGCCAGGGACTCCGCCAGGCGCTCCAGGGTAGTGGTTGTTGTAGCCCCTGGGAGCCGCAGTGGTGAAGTTTGGTGGCCTTGGCGCGAAACTTGCAGGTCTTGGTGGAGCCGGGAGCGACGGTGGGGTGTTAGGAACCCAGACACACCGCTTAGAAGGAGCTGCCATAACCGAAGAGCTTGATGCATCCCTGTTATGTTTCTTGGACTCCTCAAACGTCTGCCTGCTTGCCTCCTCTTGCAGTGCTGTGTGCTGTAGTTCCAGGAAGGTTGCCGGTCTCGCATGCGTGATTGCATACTTGATCGACGCATTGAGCCCTTGCCTGAACCTTTTCTGCTTCTTCTTGTCATCAGATACCTCATCACCACCATAACGAGACAGATTCATGAAGTTCCTGATGTAGGTGTTGACGTTATCATTTCCCTGCTTCAGGTTGAGGAAAGCCTCCTTCATCCTTTCCATTTCAATCTCTGAGAGAAACTGCTCTTTGAACGCTCCAGTGAACCTTTCCCAAGTTGGCTGGAAACCAGTGCAGCTTGCCTTCAAGTAGTTCTCCCACCAGAGAGCTGCATCTCCCTTGAGAAGGTGAGTAGCGCACTTGACCCACTCCTGTTCCGGAACATCAGCAGTCTCGAGCAACCTTGAGATCTCACGCAGCCAATCATCCGCGTCCAGAGGTCGGTCAGACACATCAAACTGACGAGGGTTGAACTTGAGGAAGCTCTTGATGTCTCCACGCCTGGGAGGTGGAGGAAGTGGAGCAAACTCGTTTCTTCTGACGCTCTCCTCAAAGCGCTGCTGGTTCTCTTGCATAGCTGCCAAAGCATTAGCAATGTTTGACAGCGCTGAGCCCAGTTCCGGAGGTATGTCCTCATCAGTCCGGCGTGGTGGAGCCATCCTGTCATTGATATAAAACTCAAGTCAGTACTATAATGGAGAATGATGATAATCCAAAATAGTACCAAGATGGAATTAACCAAGATTAAAGGATACAATTTACTGAGATGATATTAAAATATCAACAAAGTTCATAGCACCTAAAAGATATTAAGCATATCGCACACGACTGAAAAGAAGTGTGGTACACAAACATATCAAAGAAAAATTTTCCACAAATTTCGGCATTAAAATACCAATAGATGCGCAAAATTACTTAACGAATCAAGATTAGTGACTCTACCGATTCAATATACAAAAGCGAATGAGAAGAGTAGTGGTATGGTCGCGACTCCATCCCGCACTCAAATCATTACTCCGCACATGAACAAGTGGAACACATATCCTAACCCCTTCTTCTCACGACGAAACCTAAAGATTGGTAACTACGAAAACGAACACCCCAAACAAGATAGCGTCGGATACAAGAGGAAGATAGATTGCGTCGGTTTACAAAAGCCTGTCGGTATGGAATGTACCAACAGTTGATATCCAAAGGCAGATAAGATAACAACTTGGATGCAACAGATAGACAAGGGATTACACACACACACACACACAACCTATGGTACTACGGAAACCCAGAACACGTGAATCCTAGTTTGAATTTTGAGAAGAGGATTGAAAACGTTGCACTTCCTTACCAGAAAAGGGTGGGTGGGAGGGTAAGAAGAAAAGTGGAAGCAGTCCTACTCTCGCGTTTTGTTTTTCCCTAATATACATAACTACCAAAATATTTCTAGACTGACAACGACCGTTTGGCTGAAACCCTGAAGGTCGGGATGGCTCTGATACCAATTGTAACTACCTCGGTGAACTACGCTCCTAGATGCAAGCCTGGATGAGTGGTAGTGGTTGAAATAGTACGGTGGGGCCCCAAAAGCCACTCACTGGTAGTCCTTTCAGACGTCCCAACCACTACCCTCTCAACGGGACCTGTACGGGCGGCGTAGTCGGCAGGCGAAGGGATCAACTACGTACACAAGTGGGTATGTACGCAAGCCACCATACAAGAGTACATCAGAGCCATACCATCTAGAAAGAAAGGAAATATAGCAACGCCATACGGCAAGATTCAAATGACCTAAATAGATCTATATTTTAGGATACTTCCTCATACAACACACATCAGAGAATCATGCGGAAGCGGCAAACAAAATCCGAGTACGGATAAGAAGCAAATCGGCATAAGATGCCAGAGAAAATAAGCACATCCCAACTACAGGTCTCACGGATCCCCGATCCCGGAATCTCTACACCGAACGATCGTTGCCCACATCATCAGCTTCTTCCACCCAGTATCCGTCCTGCGGGGGTACATGTTCGTCTGAATCAAGAATTTATCGTGTGAGACCCTAAGGGTACTCAGCAAGTCTTAATGCCTCTAAAGGGGACACAACCTGGGGTGACGCAATTGCAGCGAAAGATAAACCCTAACAATTCTACAGATAAACGCTAACCATCCGCCTAACCAATGATAGACGGATGTCCGTGAATTAAGTACAACAGTTATAATGGTAATCTCATCCGATCCATCCTCCTCCCTGCTTACCAACAAGGAAGCGGACGAACAACCCCCATCCGTTGGCAATTTTATTAACCATTCCATGAGTATTGCACTATTTACTAGTCAAGTTACTTAGTCAAGTCAAGGCGGTACTTTAGTTATGCTTGTCTATGATCGAGAAACTGTGCTCCAAGTCGTCCATATCCGCGGACACGGCTTTCAGAAAGTTTTACCCGGCCGGGGTGCACCAATAGCAACACACACTCGATCAACCTCGGAAAAACCAAATCAAAACCCAACGAGGCCTTCACGACAAAGCAATCACAAGATTCAGAAATATTTCAGGGGGCCACCCCTTAAGTAGATCCCGCAACGGAGTAAGCAAGCTCCGAGACGGCCTCAAGGTCTGTGGGGACGGCTGTGAACGACTGGGAACCCCAAACGGGGCTTGTCGACACCGCGGAATCGTGCCACTATCCAAAACAGTACAGTGTGCTATTTGTCGCACAATCGTAAATAAAGCAGTAGCATGGCATAAGTACAGGATCGTAAATAAAACCTCAAACTAGTTTGTGGCCCCAAGAAATAAGACGGAATCAAGCTCTGGCTCAGGGGGGTCCCATATACCTCCCGGATGTGGATAGCGCGATAAATCAAGGAACAGGAATCAAGTACTCGGGGTCTTACGGGACACAAGTGAGCATGAAAAACCAAATAGCAGATGTTGCTCACCGGTGCCACTTTCTTTAGTTATCCCAGAACTACTCAGGTTAAGTTGTTTAGGTACCTCATTATCCAACAGACACTCACATACCCTACACATGCTGTTCTACGACTCGCATGGCCCAAACAACTCCTATAGTAATGGCTCATGGGATGGAGGAACAAGCTTGGTGGGGTTTAAAAGTAAAGGCTATGCATACTTGGGATTCATTTTAATGCAATCGCGACTCGATGATGCAAGAATAAGATAGAGGCAATAGGTACTGTATGTATGCAAGCATGTGGTAGTGCTTGCCTGGTATCTCGGTTGAAGCAAGGGACGGATCTGGGTAGTGCTCCTGGTTCTCTTGATACAACCCCTGCTCAGTGTCTATCCGAGAAAAACCAAACAAACAAGGCCAACATGAATATAGAGCACCAGCATATGAATAAGATGCGTCAAGCAAACAATCATGCCATGATGAATGATGCACAATTTACATGGCAAGTAAGGTAGCATGGCATGGTGAGGTGTGGAGGACAAGAAAATAACATTTAGCTGGGTTTTAAAATCACATGTGTTGCCATAACAGTTGTTGTTCATTATATAGTTATATGATGCATGCTGCAATTGAAGTCATGGTTAGCATAAACAGAAAGGTCTCGTCGAGCTGATCAATTTAGACTACTTATTTGCTTAATTTGGAATTATAAAACAAAAATTATGGATTATTGAAAATGCAGTGGCAATTGTGTAATTTAAATAATCTTGGAATTTTATTTGTGCAAAAAGCAAAATGGATGGCATATTTGAATTCCTGGCATTTTCCTGATATTCAAACATATATCATTTGTCAAATTTGGATTTACCATTGCAAAGTTATTCAAATCTGAAATTTATTTGAATTTTAAATATTCAGAAAAGATTTAAATAAACTAAACAAACTCAGTCAAACTTGTTACACCGGGTCAAGGCTAGCTCTGGCCACTGACAGGTGGGGACAGGCACACCTGGACCCACATGCCAGCGGATAGGAGGGGGGCAGGACCGCGGGTTGAGCTCCAGGAAGCCCAGGGGGGTTTTTATAAAAGGCCACGGACGCTGACAGAGGGCCAAGGGACTGCGGGTTGAGGCGTTGGGAAGATGAGGGGCTAAAGTAGAAAAGCGTCGGGGACGGTTGTCTGACGAACTGAATCTGTCCGCGCGCAAGACAGCTAGATGGCCTGATCTTTCAACGACGATGGCGAGCTACACACTGGGTAATTCGCCATGACGCAAAAGAGAGAGCTGCAGAGGGATGTGCCGTCTACAGGTTTCGTGTTGAGGTTTTCTTCATCGGAGGTCTGCGAGGGCCGGAAAACTGATGGGGAACAGAGGCCGCCTCCACTGTCGAGACTGAACCTCTGCTGCACCTAAACTGCGAGGTCGAACGATCTTGCGAGGAAGAAAGCGAGCAAACCAGGGCAGATCTGGCGACGGCGCAAAAAGGACAGATGCAGAGCAAGCCTAGGGCTACAACTTCGATGTTTGGGGTTTTCGCGAAGGGTAACTGCAGCGGTCGGGGCAAGGTGAAACAGAGGCGTGCTCGGCAGACGGGCGGGTGCTGTCCTGCTGCCGCTGTCGTTCGCGCGCGCGGCGTGCGCTGTCTGCGTGCGCGCGGCGTGCAACGTGCACGGGTGGGCTGCGCGCGGTGCCGGCGGTAAGAGGGGAGGTGGAGCTCACCGAGAGGGTGCCGGCGACGGTGGCGATGTGCTGGGGAGCGACGAGACGACGGCGAAGGGGTGGTGCACGGCGAGCAACGCGAGCGACGGCGTGGCGCACTCGGGGTGTCCGGTTCGGCGACGGGCGGGGTGCGGTGCTCCTCCTGGCGTCCTTGTCCTCTCGCAGCGCCGGCAGCACCAGACGGACCACGCGGACGAGCAGGCTGGGTGGCGTCACGGCAGGTCGAAGGCAGGCGGCGGCTAGGGTCTAGCGGCCACGGCCAGGTGGTCTAGGTAGGAGATGGAGGGGGAGGAGGATCTCGATCCAGATGGTTGGGGAGGGTAGGTGGTATGGTGGGGGAGGGGAGAACGGCTCTGCTGCTGCTGCTTTATGCCAGGCAACGCGAGGGAGCTAGGAGGGACACAACACGTGATCGAGAGAGAGAGAAGAGGAACAGGGACAGGGAGGGGAGAGGCTGCAGGTGGGGTCGTCGTGGTGGTAGGGCTGGCATGGCAGGTAGAGGGAAAGAGAGGAGGAGGGGACCTCGTGGTTTGGTGCAAAGGGCATGGCTCGGGCTGGGGAAGTGGGGTGGCAGCAGGAGAGAGAGAGAGGGGAACCGAGGGGGGGGAAGGCTCGGCTTTAGGGTTTAGAGTAGGGGAGGCTCGGGTAGATGGGTGTGGAACCCGCAAGAAGAGAGAGGTAGGGATGGAGAGGGACATGGGGTATGGGGCCATGCTAGATAGGGGGAAGAGGAGAGGTAGGGTTTTTGGGTTTTGTTTTAGAGGTAGATGTAGAAATAGGGTTTTTTTGGTTTTAGGGTAGAAAAGAGAGAGAGAGAGCACTTGGTTTTGTGTAGACTAGTTGGGGTTTTGGGTTTATCTAGTATGGGGTTTGGGGGTAGCTTAGGTTTTTGTTAGCTAGGGTTTAGCTAGGGTGGTTAAGGGTATGGTTTTAGCTAGGTAGGGATTAGGGTTTTGCTAGGTAAAGAGGGGGAAAGGAGATGTGGTACCAAACTTGGTCGACTAGTCTCAACAAGCCCTAAGCAAGTTCAAACTAGAAAGAGGGAGAGGAAGAGAGATGGTCATATGGTGATGGGGTGGTTCTAATGGCCCCTGCATGATCCAACAAAGGACCAAGCAAGATCCAAAGAGAGGGGGGGGTTTTAGAGGATGCATGCCACATTAGCACAAATGGGTGCATGGGACATGGGGTAGGGTTTTAGCTAAAAGATGAAGAGAGAGAGAAGATAAGGAGAAACAAACTACAAGCCAACACATGATTCAAACCAAGGAAGAAGATCCAACTAGGATTCAAATAAAACCAAATACTAGATTAGGTGGCACTTGCATGGCCCATGCAACATAATTAATGCCCAATGGTTATATTGTGAAAACAACATGATTCCATGTGGCTTTAATCCTTGCATTCCCAAAAAGTGGGCAAAGGCCAAGCAAAAGATTATGGGTGGATCCAACCAACAACATGGGCTAGAGATAACTCAATAAAAGGCCAAGCCCATATCATTGGATGGTGGAATTATAAGGTGGTGAAAGATAAGGTGGTGGAGTCAAAAGAGAGATGCCCCCAACTCAACTTGGGCATTTAACAATTTAGTAAGAACCAAATACAATATCAAGAGGCAACTACAATTAATCATGCACATGAGATAAGATCCAAACAAGAAAAAGGTTTTATATGATGCTCAAATGCAAGGGAACATGATGACATGAGCATGATGTGATGATGATGCAACAATTATATGTTGGAAGTGGCCCATTTTATTATTATAACATGTAGCATTACAGGGGTTAGACAACTGGGATGCTACAGACCGCCCCGGTGCTATTCATTGATGCACGCATGTTCCCTGGTACCGTGCGCGTCTAACACACCCTTTATTTCGCTTTGGAACGTCTTGTAGCCCCGCCCCCGTCGACGACCGTACGAACCCGAGGCAAAGCGCAGCTCCGGCGAGCAATCCCCACAACACCAACGTGCCCCTCGACAAGAAGAAGCCACGTTGAGCTTACCCACTTCACGGCGAACCTGGTGAGCCACACCTTTCTTTCATTCGCTTCCTGCAACCGCCGCGACGCCGTAGCCAGACACGCCGCCGCCACCTGCCGCCGCTAGCGTCGCCCACCTCTGGTCAGTCGCACAGTAGCCGTTCGATCTGGATCCAACGAGTACGATAGAAACTTAACTGAAGGGGTACGCTAGCTTCTGAGCCATATGATCACACTTAAATCCAACGGCTGCCAACGCTCGATCCAACCGAACCGGTACAGACGAATAGAATTAAGACACGTGGCTCTGTTGATTTGAATTAAAAACATATTTGATCTATTAGATGCTAGATTTTGTAAAATCTATAACTTTTACTTTACATGTCCAAATTTTAAAAACTTTATATCAATGGATTCAGCAAGACAAGCCCTAGCCAACCATGCACTTTGTTTAGAAAATAGCTTCTGTTAAATTGTTTGCTTTTACAGAAACTTGTGTGTGCATGTTTAGGTTATAAAATTTATTCCAAAATGATTTTGAGGATAAAATCTTTGGAAAATGGTGTGTTTTGAACCTACTGACCATAAGAAACAAATTGTGGTTTCAAAAATGTATTTGGTGAAGCAAAAGAATAAACTCTTGGTTTAAACCATTTCTAGTCAAATAAAAATAATGCTTATTTATTAAAAATGCTTTTGGTAGAAAATCTTTGGGAAATGTTATGGAATAAACTCTCTGACCCCAAACACCAAGTTTTATGATTTAAAAATGTATTTGGTAAACCCTATAAAAATTATTACTTTGCTAAAGGCAACTTCAACAACATGAAATAATGATTTGGTTTAAAAAATGGGTTTAGAGATAGAATCTTTTGCAAATGGTTTTGCCACTTTACAAAATGACCAAATGGTGTTTCCAAATGTTCATAACTTACTAGAAACCACTTTTACAAATAAAACAACCTTTTGCATGCTTGCATGCATTGTTTTGTTTTATTATTTTATGTGATGTTTTTCTTGATTGGTAGATTGAATTTGTGCCTTGCTTGATTGAATTGTAGTGACTTGAAGAGTGTGATTGTTGCAAAGATCAAGGAGTGAACTTATACTCTCTACCAAAAAGGCAAGTGATGCTTCATACTTTTGTCCCATTACTTTCACTATGCATTAGTGATATTTCTATGTAGGACTTGCATGGAATTTTTGCTAAGTATAAACTATGCCATGGGAAATCCTAGCAGATGAAACCTTAGTAGAAATTTCCTAAGTTGAGATTCCTACTACTATCATGCTTAGTTTAGCTAATAGAAAACAAGGGTGGAATATATATTCATACTATGGAAAAATTTCTAAGTCTGAGGACTTGTGTTTTGTTTAATAAAACAACTAAGTGAATGAACCACCTGGGTGGAATGGAAGGAATGGTTTGTGTTGAGTGGTCATGCGTGTCCAGTATGTTGGGGAAAACTTGGGCATAACCAAGTCCAGTATGCTGGGGAAAACTTGGTGTCTCACTTGTGGATGGCCACCCAGGAACAAAGAGATTTGAGATGTCAAATGTTGAGAAGCTTCAAGTGCAGCCACTTGGCATTATGGGCTCTGCCTGGATCATATAGGTTGCAATAACTTAGCCAAATGGACAGTTGGTGGTAGGGGAATGATAGGTTGGAGCGCGTCCATTTTGGTCTAAGGGAAGGCTTCTGAAAGATCTTGTCTTGGTGAAACCAAGTCTTATGGGGAAAGTGCACCACCTCTGTAGAGTGTAAAATCTAAGTACTTAGCCATGTCCCTGGCAAAGGACAATTTGAGCATCAAGACATGGAAGCTATCAAGAATCTCATCATTCCAATTTCTAAGTTAAAAACTTGTGGATGAACAAGGGTTTAAGGTTCACCAATTTCTATTGGTGGTTCCTTGGGTGATTTTGTCAAAGCAAAACCTTAGTGATTTCAAATGGTAAGGAAAATCTATTTTGAGCAAAGCAAGCCTAAGCTCCACTTAGCCAAATGCATATAGATGATATACTCCATTATACTACCATAGTATCACTTGCCAATACAATTCAAATGTATTGACCCTTGTGGCTGTAACTTGTTATGTTGCAAGTTTGATCGTTATTAGTGAAGTTTTATGATTAGGATTACAAGTATACAACCAACATCTCTGCCTGTGGCATTTTGAAGATGAAGAACCCCATGCTTATAGATATTCTGCTGCAATGTAATGTAATAGCCAAATGAGCTATGTAGGATGTAATAAATTATGTTATTCCTGGTTATAAAGTTGTATTATGACCTTTGTTTCTTGGTATTACATCTTAACTGTGGATGCTAGCTATTGATCCAGGGACTAGCATTATAAACACAGGGATCTCTACCTTATTAAAGGTTGGGAACCTTACAATATAGGGAGTGAAAGTGGGATCCACTAACTCGTGTCCCATTCACTAAAGCCCATATTAGTCACTGTGTGTCCAACTCATTGACTCAGTCCATATCCGTTTTGGGTCCAACCCAAATAGATTTTCGGTTCAGATCCAATTCGAACTTTCTCCCACTCTTAAGTGTGTGACCCCGCAGACTCATGGAAACTTGGACACGATTGGAATCCGACTCTCAATCGATCAATCGTTATCGGCTCCTAGCAGAACATGCTGAGTTCCAAGTACCAAAGAGTCATGACGACATGCCTTTCTAATGTGACTTATGTTCGAGTCCCTTTTGCCTCACAATATACCTTGTCAAATTGTAGGCGAATAATCGTCATCCCTTAAATAGTCTGACTCTCTTATCGATCTGAGATAAGTTATTCATCTGACTAACTCTTAGTCAATCGCCTCGGTTAACACTTAAGCGAGTCGCGCATGGCCATGCTTTCAGAATCATATCCCACGAGAGGGCTTAGAGAATATCTCTCCAGATGGAGGGGCAAAATCCCATCTTGGTTATCCACATCACATAGCTTGATTCTTAGTCGACCCGAACTCTGCCTTTATAACTGTCCTGTTATGGATCAACGTTTCACAGAACCTAAGTTGGTGATTGATGGCGTGATCAACGCCTCGTTGGGAGACCCCAAGAGCAAGGTATGATGAGCACGGCAGCAAGATTTCCCTCAGTAAGAAACCGAGGTTATCGAACCAGTAGGAGGAAGGAAACGACTCAAAGGTGTTGCTAGCAACTTGGAGACTTGCACAACACAAATTCAAGACTTTTCCCCAACGAACAGCGAGGTTGTAAATCTCACTGGTTTGCTATAACAAAGGATTAACTGTATGGTGTGGAAGGTAATGGTGGTTTGCAACAAGTAAACGGTAACAGTGGAAGATGTATCAACGGTAGAGATTGGACCGGGGTCCATAGTTCACTAGAGGTGTTCTCCTTAGATAAACAAACATGGCATGCTGGGTAAACAAATTACAGCAGGGCAATTGACAGGACTGAGCAAGGCATAACAATGCAATACTAGACATCAATATCTTATGAGATTCGATTGGGCAATACAACAAGATACATAGACCGCCATCCAACCGCATCTATGACTAGAAGTCCACCATTGGGTTATCATCCGAACCCCCTCCAGTATTAAGTTGCAAGAAACGGACAACTGCTTGACCAAAGTGTGTAAGGTAAACAATCCACTTGTTCCATGAACAAGAGACCGTTATTTTCTCCCTAGTGGCAACAACACATCCACAACCTTAGAGATTTATGTCACTTCCCTCAGATTAAATAGAGGCATGAACCCACTATCGAGCATAAATACCCCCTCTTGGAGTCACTAGCAACTACTTGGCCAAGATAGGTACTAACAACAGAGAGCATGCAAGATCACAAACAACACAGACATGATAAAATCAATAAGACAAAACCATTAATCAATCTGACATAGTAATCTCAATATCCATCGGATCCCCGCAAACACAACATGCATGATTACAAATAGATGAGATCTTGATCATGAACGGAGATCACAAGATCTAGACATGAAAGCACAAAGGAGGAGATACAACCATCTAGGTACTACATGGACTCGTAGTCCAAGGTGGAACTACTCACGCTTCATACCGGAGGCTGGCATGATGAATAAGAAGGCCTCCGGGATGATCTCCCCTCCGGCAGGGTGCCGAGAAGATCTTCAGATCTCCCTGATCTAGGGACGATGGTGGCGGCGGATACAGGCCATTTCGTAGAATATTGATCGGGTACTTAGGGTTTAGGCATCGGGGGCTTCTTATAGGCGAAGAGGCGATGCAGGGAGGCGGCCATGGGGCCCATACCCTGCCCAGGCGTGGCCTAGGGTAGGCCCGTGCCTGGGGGGTGCGGACACCCTGTGGCTCCCCTCTGTCTCTCCTCTGGACTCCGTATTCTCCTCGATGAAATATTGACTTTGGCTTTTGTCCCGTCCAATTCCGAGAATATTTCCTTACTAGCTTTTCTGGAACCAAAAAACAGAAGAAAATAGGCAACTGGCAATATGGCATCTTGTTAATAGGTTAGTACCATAAAACATATAAAAACACCTCAAAAGTGTAGACAAATTTAAGCAAAGTAGATACTAAACAAGCATGGAATATAAGAAATTATAGATACGTTTCCGACGTATCAGTGATCCACAACTCGGATTGTGTGACCACCTCAGGTCTAAGGATTACATTGATTGAGACATACATATGACGACTTGTTTGTTGTATCTCAATATGGTTCAATCCGACTCGCTAAACTCTTTAGCTGAATCTGTGTAAATCAGAATAGCATCACCATGCCCATGACAAGTGGAACCGAGACATCTGCCGACTTTCAAATTAGTCTAAGTTGTGTGTCCAGCACAACCTCAATGAAAAAGGATATTTAGTATGAACAACTTGAATATATAGTTTCACAATTGAGTCACATATTCAATGATGTACATCATATGTTCATGTAAGTACAACTCAATAACTTTATGAATACAATGGAAATTATATCAAACATGATTGGCTCCAGGGCATATTCCCAATAATATGAAACTATCACAACTTGATTGTAAAGCCTTAAGCATGTGACCCGGTGGGTTCGATAACATGCAACCATGTCGAAAACTCTATTGGGACAATAACCAACACTAGTAGAAAACGGGACTATAGTCCCGGTTTGGTCCACCCCTTTAGTCGCGGTTGGGCTACAAACCGGGACTAAAGGCCCTCCTGGGGCCGCGGTTGAGCGCGAGGCCTTTAGATTTTTTTCATTTTTTTCAATTTTTTTCAACTCTTGAATTATTTGACTCGTTAATATCTCTCTCTTACTTGGAACATTTTTAACACTAAATATACTTAATCTTAGGTCAAATCGCAGACTTCCCGGTCGTTCACCCATCCTAGCACTACTCCACCCCAAGCACGCTTAACTTCTTTGTTCTATCAGGATGTTCTTGCACGAAGCCCATTAGTACCTTGTTGTCAACACTACCATATCAATCCTATTAGTTTATATCAATATGTCACACGACTTTATGTTTCAAAACTAGAAAAAACTATTTAAGTAAACAACAATAAATAGCTAATAATAATATTTTAATCCAATGAAAGTAAAAAACTAATTAAAATAATATTTTGTTCATTTTTCCCATTTATTCATTTACTATGGCATAAATAATATCTTTAAATCTGTAAATCGAAATTCGACAAATAATATATCCATTATTATCAGACAAATGTGGGGAATCCAAATATGGCATAAATTTTTTTCTAAAAAAAACTTTTTTTCAAAAACTTTTTTCCTTTTCGAATTTTAAAATCCTAAAAGAATCCCAAACGGCCTAAGGCCGTCGAAATCGAACTCCAAATTTTTTTTTGCATATTTTGATAGGTCGTACGTTTTTTCTGACATTGTACGCAAAAGTTATAGCCGTTTGAAGTTTTCATGATAGTTTTTGGCAAAATATGTCAAAATTCATGTTTGTTAATTTTTGTAACAACTATAGTCTGAATGATTTTATTTTTAGATTTTTTTATAATTTTTTGACATGCTTTCTAAACTAGATAAGGCGATCTCGGGGGGGGGGGGGGTGGTGGGCAGAAATATCCCGCCACGGCAGGATTTTTGCCCATTTTGCTGCCGTGGCAGAACCCGCCAAAGTTGTTTTGCCAAAAAAAATTAGTCCCGGTTGATGTCTCAAACCGGGACTAAAGGTCCATATTTAGTTCCGGTTTGTATCTCCAACCGGGACTAAAGGGTGTTGCCCATGTCTGCACCACCTCTACCCCTTTAGTCCTGGTTCGTAATACAAACCGTGACTAAAGGTCCCGTTCCAACCGAAACTAAAGGTTGTCGGCATTCTGGCTGTTGGAACCGGAACTAATGTAAGCATTAGTCCAGGTTCCTAACATATCCGGGACTAATGTTCCGGAGGGCTCTGGACGAATGCCCTGTTTTTTACTAGTGCAACAACAAGACCTGAACATCCATAATGGCTCATTTATATTACACGATTTTGGCATCGAATAAACATGTTCATTATAAAAATAATAATCCTTCAACTTCACGATATTAGTGACAACATGAGGTGAGATGTTGTTATCGTCATGAATTAATTCTTGATCACTATCACTAGTAGAAAAACGACCTTTCGTTTGGAGCTGCTCCAGCCTCTAGTCCCAGCCTTGTTAGGAACCGGGACTAGTGTTAGCACTAGTCCCGGTCTATAAAATTTGCAACGGCTAGATGGCACCATAGGACTAGTCCCGGTTCATGGGGAACCTCTAGTCCCGGCTGGTAACACAAGCCGGGACTAGAGCTCTTGTGGGACCCACTGCGATATTTAGTCTGGGTTCTTGTTACCACCCGGGACTAGAGATCGATATCTAGTCTGGGTTCTTGTTACCATCCGGGACTATATATATCCCTCCTTCGACCCCTGCCCAAAAGCATGGCCATTTCCTCCAAGCTAGCTCAAGTTCATCCTCATTTTTTGTCCAATTTAGTGGCAACTTCAATACAAGCTTTGTCAAGATTTGGTGGCATCATCTATCAATCCAAGCTTCTAAAATGGTTAGCAACTTCAATCTTTCATCTCTTATTGTTATAGTTTAGCTCAATGCTCTAGAAGTCGAGAGGGATATCATGCTTAGAAGTGTAGAGGGAATTTTACATGTGTAATTTTAAGCATATTTTGATTATACAAAAAGTTACTGAAAGTTGAGATGTGCATTTTAAGAGTTTCGGATCTCAGAATTGAATAAGGTTTTCACTAGAGCAATAATTAAATAGTCAACACTTTTTATGTTAACAGTTTTGTCCAATTCAAAAATTAGTGCATGTAAAATTTTAGATTCGTAAAAGTAAATGTAGTAAAAATGATCCAAACTTTTATATGATAGAAAATTTTAATTATACTGCAGATGAGCCGAGAATGGATGTACGATGCTCCCCGAATGTCTAACGCATTCATTAAAGGCGTGCATTCTTTCCTCGATTTGGCTGAGGCAAACAAGCGAAATGGTTTTATGTGTTATCCGTGTCGTGTCTGTCGGAATAAGAAGGATTACTCTTCCTCCAAAACCATTCACATCCACCTGATTCAATCAGGTTTCATGTCCGGCTATATTTGTTGGACAAAGCATGAAGAAAGCAGGGTTATTGCGGTGACCCAGCATACCATTGCATGATGTAGTACACTATAGTCGTTGACATAACACCAATGAAATATCGTTCACTAGTATTACATCCCTCAGAGTAGTACAACAGAAACACAGCAGGTCCAAGACATGACTATAGGTTACAACTCAACTCTTTACACAAGATCCAGAGAACACTCTAGGTTAAAGAGAGAGAAAGAAACTTCTTACAAAGAAGAATCAGAAATAAACAACTCCAAAATTATAATACTATTAAGACTAATATCTTAACTAATGGTCGGGCATTGCTGCTATTGCAATATACTACAGAAATCGGTTCTATGGCTATAGATTCTATTCTTATCTAATCAGCAACTTCGTCTTCACTTGAGCTGATGTATATATTGACTTTCTTGACTTCATTGAAGAGCTTTAGCTTTTGATGATGATTCTTGGAGCATGGATTCATGTAGTCATCGACTGTACCGGCTTTAGAACCTAGCAAGGGTTAAGAAGATACTTTGAGTACGAGCATACTCAGTAAGTCCACTAGAAAAGGAGTGTTTGATGCACTATATCTACAGCCACAGACCATAGGTCATAGGCAATGTAGGTTTTCGTAAACATTTCTTCAAAGGTTGCTTTTATTCTATAAAGCTATGTCCGTCAGCCTTCACGAATTTACCAGAACTTTCATGGAGTTCCTTTCCCGCCGCGTTCGCAGCTCCTTCCCGGAACAGGGAGTAACAAGTTACAGTTCTTACACTCTGCAAAGGTGCGTTACTTTACCCATGAGAGACCTTAACCTTGTTGCACAACCAAGTCATGACCTTGTCCATACTTCCTTGGTATGGGGACCAGTCTAAGATCCAATCCAATCACTGTCCCCTTCACGACCCCGCATGCCTCCTTGGTGTACACCATGCCCACATATTGAATTACGGCAATGGTTTGTACAAACTGTTAGATGCCAGAACTATCGTGCGACATTGAGGGTTCCCACCCATATGTTGCATATCCTCTAGTAATTACCAATTAATATGCACGCTACGAGTGATAACAGCCACGACCTGCACATCCGGCTACATGCGAGAGGAAGAAGATACAGCTGACTTCTCTGTCCCATTCCAAATCTCATGGTTAACGCGTGATATATGGCGCAAGAATCACTGGCGACATTGGTTGTTAAGTCCTAGATAATATGTTCCTTTACCACCAGAACTCTTATAGTAGGTTATTACCTCATGGTAAATAACCTATAATCACATTATTATGAAAATAGTGTTTTTTGTCCTTTTTCAAATGCAGATGATGACAACACTTGATTTGCAAAATACTTTAAAGAAAATAATCAAAGGACATGAGCAAGTGTGAACTTGCCTTTTGTGATTGCAAGATTATGCACTCATGGTCTTCGAGACGACATAAGATCCAATATTTGAAATCTGCATCATTGGTCCGGTAAGGACTAATGTTTAAAGAAGCAATATGCTGTTGTGCATAAGTAATGCTATGCATTTTGTAAAACCCCCAAAGTGAAACCCCAATACTATAAGTGAAGTGAACTTAGGTGATTCTTTTAACAGTTGGTTTATCTTCAAGTTTTTACTTCACATGAAGTGCATCTATAGGGATTTTAAGTTTTGATATACAAGATATAAAAGTAGAGTGCAATAGTAATTTAAGATTTAGATTAGTTGCTATTTAGTGATTAGGATGGAAGTCTATGTATTGGATTATTAAGGTTTGAAAGAACTATCCTAGAGTTGTTGCTTGAAGTGGCAAAAAAGAATAACATTTGAAGAAAAGATTTCCTTTCTAAGGTTTAAACAACCGTCATTGTTTTAGAACATGATCAATGTCTTTTGGTGTTTGATGTACTAGTTTGGACTTGAGATGCTTTATGTCTTAAGTTTAAATAGACTAAATTTAACTATAAAAACATAAGGGATTTATTAGACATGATGTTTATAAGCTTTGAGACTGAAGTTAATTTTAAAAGGTTAAGTAAACTTAAGATGTAATATGTTTTAATTATTCCCAAGTTTTAGATTTATGATAGGTATAACTAACGTGTGGAATTATTCACTTTATATTTAAGTGAATGCTTATTAAGTTATTTTGAAGGTTGTGGTTTTAAATCTTTATTTAAGGTTTCAAAATATATTAATCAGTTAATAAATTACACTTAAGTTTTATTATAAATCTTAGTTCTGGTTTAGAACTTTGGTAATTTGATTTTTTTAGGGTATTAATATTTCTTGAAGAAATATAATTTTTTTCTTACTTAAAAAATGTTCTTAAAGAATTTTCAAAAATATATAATGGATAAGGATTTATTATTTATAATATTAAAGATGTTTCTAATAATATATTTAATATTTTTTTAGTGTAATATATTTATTCAAGACCTTAAAAATGAATTTTATTTTATTTTATGTATTATCTTTATGTTTATAAAATTCATCAAAGAATTAAGTGTCTTTAAATATTTGCTTTATGTTTTATTTGTAAAACTCTAAATTAGTATTTTTTTATGAAATATTAAAGTTATTTTGATACACAAAAATGATTTTTATTTATTTTTAGAGTTTTTATTTTATTTTATAAAATTTCATTCAAGATTTAATGGTGTTAATAATTATTTTAATTTAAATTTATTTTAAACACTTAAAATTATATTTTTATTAGGTAGATATTATTTTTGTGGTCATTTTGATATATCATATGTATTTTTAGGATTTTTCTATAATTTTCTATAGCTAAAAATGTTTGGAGTTTATTTTAGTAATTCTTTTTTTATCCTATTTCTAAACCTGATTAACTTGGGCCGTTTGGTTGGATATGTGGGCTGGCCTAGCCCAACTGGACCCTGCTAGACCCCTCACCCCCGGCCCACCCCCACTCCACACACACAGACCTTATCCTCTCCCCCTTGCTCCCGTGCGATGCCGCCGCCAGCCACTTCGACCGCCGCTAGCCGCCTCCTTCGCAGCCACTCGCCGGCCAAACTCCGCCTCAACCACCTCCCTCTTTTCCTTTTTCTCCATCGATTGGGTTCAATCGAGGCTATTTGCGCTTCTGGCCGAAACCCTAGCCGCCATGGCTCAAGGTCATGGTGCGGCTCTCGCGCCATCGCCTTCGGTTGAGGCTCGTGGAAGAACATGAGCCCCTCTCCAACTGTCTCGCCTTCCGGTGCTTCTGCTCGACCTGGCTGCTCATATTTCCCATGGTGGTGGTACTGATGGTGGTGCGGCGCTGGTGATGTTACTGCTTTCTTCTCCTATGGCCACCGCGACCACGGCTTGGTGCGGGTTGAGCGCCCTCGGGTGCTCCCCGTGCCGCCGGGTGTTTCATCGCTGGCCAATCTCTGCTTCCTCTTCTAGTATCTAGCAAGGACCATATGTAAGTCATGCTGCTTCTTCCCTTCTCGGTTTATATCTAGATCTCTATTAGTGGTGATATGACTATCTGTATTAGTGCTGAGACTCTATTCTAGGGTCAATTTTACTGCTGAAATTATTTGTGGGTATTTGGTTAGTTTGATTTAAGCTAAATGACTTCTTGATTTGTCATTTATATGTTGACCTCGGCTTGCTACTGGCTGATGACACATTAGTATTATTTTTAGCTATGTGGTGGTTGATTAACTTGTAAATCATCTTGGGTTTATTATTTTTTGTATGAATAATTCCTTTGTCTCGGCGATCGGTTACATGTTAAATACCCAATCGGGCTGACAGTTACAGCGAGATTACAGAGAGATCAGGGGAGGAATTAACCAGGCCATTAACCGTGATTGACAGCTACCCGAGTTGCCTTCTAGAATTGGCATATTCGGTTTACATTGATTTTATTCCTATCACCAAATCTGGCAAGAATCAATCACGGTTAATGCATGGTTAATGCCAGATATTCTAACATCCCCCCTTAATCAAAACTTGTACAAGTTTAGATTACGCTTAAATTCCTCTAATTCCTTAGACGGCAACGGCTTTGTGAAGCCATCAGCTACTTGGTCTTGAGATGAAATGAATCTGATGTCAAGCATTTTCTGAGCGACCCTTTCTCCGACAAAATGAAAATCAATCTCTATGTGCTTCGTCCTGGCATGAAAAACAGGGTTAGATGAAAGATATGTCGCACCCATATTATCACACCATAAACATGGAGTCTCATTAATTTTAATTCCAAGTTCCTTGAGAAGGCTTTCAACCCAAATAACTTCTGCTATAGCATTTGCCAATGATTTATATTCTGCCTCTGTACTAGAGCGAGAAACGGTAGTTTGTTTTCTGGCACTCCATGAGATAAGATTTGGTCCAAGGAATACTGCAAATCCTCCAGTGGACCTTCTATCATCAGTACATCATGCCCAGTCTGCATCTGAAAAGGCACTAATCAAGGTGGACATCAACTTGGTGAAAGTAAGTCATGTTGTTAGTGTATCTCTGACATACCGCAATATCCTTTTTACAGCTGTCCAATGTGTCGTGGTAGGAGCATGTAAGAATTGACAAATCTTATTGACTGAAAAGGAAATATCAGGTCTTGTCAAAGTTAAATATTGCAAAGCTCCTACAACACTTCTATACCGTGTACTATCTTCCGGTCCTAGCAATTCTCCTTCATGGACTGAGATTTTTTCGGAGGCAGACATTGGTGTGGAGTATGGTTTACAGTTATGGAGACCAACTTTTCTTACTAAATCAGAGGCATAATTTTCTTGCGTGAGGGCTAATCCATCGTCCCTTTTTTTACGTCAATTCCCAAGAAAAAATGCATATAACCCAAATCCTTTATGGCAAAGTGTGTACTCAAATCATGAACTAGAGTGGAAATGGCTTGAGTTGATGAGCTTCTGACTATGATATCATCCACATAAATCAGTACATAAATAGTGATACCTGACTTGTTGTAGATAAAGAGAGATGTGTCTCCCTGTGAGGGTTTGAACCCCAAATCCTGTAACTTGGTACTCAGACGTGAATACCATGCTCTCGGTGCCTGCTTGAGACCGTATAATGCTTTGTCAAGCTTACAGATATGATGAGGGGCATTGACATCTGCATACCCAGGAGGTTGTTGGAGATATGCCCTAGAGGCAATAATAAAACTAGTTATTATTATATCTTTGTGTTTATGATAAATGTTTACATTCATGCTATAATAGTATTAACAAGGAAACATTAATACTTGTGTGATTTGTAAACTAAAATAGAGTCCCTAGTAAAGCCTCTTTATAATACTATCTTGTTGGTTAATAAATGATTGTGGTTTCCCTATCATGAACATTGAGATGTTATTAACAACAAGATCATATCGTTAGGAGAATGATATGGTGGACATACTCCTATAGATAAGCGTAGCATAAAGATCAAGTCATTTTAATAGTTCAATTTCTATATGCTTTCTGATACATAGTAACCTAATTCCTTCGACCATAAGATCATGCATATCACCTTCACCGGAAGGATGCTTTGATGACATCAAACACCACACCGTAACTGGGTGGCTATAAAGGTGGCATTGAGTGTTCGAAAAGTATTGGTTGAGACACATGGATCAAGAGTGGGATTTGTCCATCCATATGACGGATAGATATACTCTGGGCCCTCTCGGTGAAATGTCATCCAATTAGCTTGCAAGCATGTGACTGGCTCACAAGGGATCACATATCACGGGAACGAGAAAAGAGTACTTATCAGTAACGAGGTTGAACTAGGTATGCAGAGATACCGACGATCATAACCTCGGATAAGTAAACTATCATGAGACAAAGGGAAATTGGTATCGTATGTAAGTGGTTCATTCGATCGCAAAGTAATCGTAGAAATATGTGGGAGCCATATGAATTTCTAGATTCCTCTATTGGTTATTGTTCGGAGAAGTGTCTCGATCATGTCCGCATAATTCACGAACCGTAGGGCGACACACTTAAGGATTCGACGTTGTTTGAGTAGTTATGGAATGATGAGTAAGAGACCGAATGTTGTTCGGAGTCTCGGATGGGATCCAGGATATCACGAGGAGATCCGGAATGGTCCGGAGAATAATATTCATATAAGTAACGTCCCGTTTCGGGGTTGGAGAATGGTTCCGGTGTTTTCATCGGGAATGTTCTAGAAGGTTCCGGAATGTCCAGCACTCCGGAGGGGAAGGGTACATGAATGTGTCATAACAAGTTGGAATGATTGCATCATGTACTAGGTGTCATCGCTGAACAAAATAAAGGGTTTAATCAAATCCTAGTTTGAAAAGTCAAACGCCAATTTGAAAAGTCAAACGGCTATTTTGTGAGGTGGAGGGGAAGTAGGAAACCGACTTGGGGAGGAGTTCCCTCCCTCCACCGCCGGCCCACTTGGGATCCGAGTTGGGGAGGGACTCCCCTCCCCTTGGCGCGCCCCGTCCACCTATATAAGGAGGGGCAGGGCTGCCCCTCCAAGGACACAAGACCACGCCCTCTAAACCCTAACCCTAGCGGCCGCCGCCCTCCATAGCCGCCGCCTAGGGCAACTCACCGCCGCCGCCTAGGGCAAACCCTAGCCGCCGGCCTTGCCCCCTCCTTGGTGCGTCTAAACCCTAGATCGCTGAGGCTCTCTCTCATAGTCCACCATACTCGCTCCGGCTTAAGGGGAAGCCCTGCGAGATCTCCCCTCTACTTCCGGTACCACGCCGTTGTGCTGCCGGAATCGCAAGGAGAGTGCTACAACCTCCGCTGCCTGCTGGAACAAGGGAGAGGAAGGTCTTCGTCGAGTACCGAACGTGTGACCGACTGCGGAAGCGCTGCCGGAACGCAGCGCCGGAAGGATCATCTACGCGATCTTGAGATCGGGAAGAGTATGACTACATCACCCACGAGAATCCGCTCTCGTTAAACACTTTGGAATCTTCGAGGGTGAGTTATTCCATCGACTCGTTGCTACAATCTAGTAGATAGATCTTGGCTTGTTTGTTTGTATGCGGTAGAAATTTTTTGTTTTCCATGCTACGAAACCCTAAAGTGGTATCAGAGCCGTGTCTATATGTAGATCTGTTGCACGAGTAGAACACAATGGTCATTGTGGGCGTTGATGCTTTTGTTGTCGATTGCTTCTTGTGTACTTTGTATCTTGCGGGATGGTGGGATGAAGCGGCCCAGGCTAACCTTACATGACATCGTTCATGAGACTTGCTCCACGCTTGACATGCAACTTGTATTGCATAAGTGGCTTTGCGGGTGCCTGTTTCTCCCAACATAGTTAAGATTCAATTTACAACGGGTGATTGACAATACTAGTATCAATGTTGTGGTTCTTGTTCGTAAGTTAGAACAACACTTATTGAAAGCCCCAAACCATGTAAAACATGCAAAGAAAGTAGAGGCGTCTAACTTTGTTTTGCAGGGGTGTGCTGTGATGTGATATGGCCATGATTGTGATTATATTTGATGTATGCAATGTTCCTTATTGTAAGTTGGCAACCGGCAGGAGCCATATGGTTGTCTTTAAATTCTGTTATGACCCGCGTGTCTATTCAAAGTAGTTGTAATAGTTGAAGCTGGTGGTCGACAACCATGGAGCGGCATCATTGACCTTGATGCAATGCCGGTGATGATGGAGATCATGTTCGTGCTTAAAGATGGAGATCGGAAGCACAAAGAAGAAAGGCCATATCATATCACATATTATGAATTGCATGTGATGTTAATCCTTTATGCATCTTGTATTGCTTAGTTAACAACGGTAGCATTAAAAGATGATCCCTCATGCACATGAATTTCAAGTTCTTAAGTGTTCATCCTTAGTAAGCACCGTTGCTAAAGCTTGTTGTTTCGAAGCACCACGTGATAATCGGGTGTGTTAGATTCCACAAGTGTATACAACGTGGGCAAGCCAGATTTGCTCATGCGGAAGCTAAGGTTTGATCTTGACGAGCCTAGCATGTACAGAAATGGTCTCGGAACACGGATCACCGAAAGGTAAATCATGAATCATATAGTAGATATGATGAACATGTCGATTGTTGGCCATTGAAGCTACATCAACTCTCGTGATGATCGGTGTTGATGTGGTAGATTTGGTTCATGTGATCACTAAAAAATGTGAGGGATATTGTTTTGAGTGGGAGTTCACCTAGATTAATTTAACTATTAATTAGAACTCAATTTGTCATAAACTTAGTCTAAACTATTGCAAATATGTTGTAGATCAACGGCGGCCCCTACCATCAATTTTAATGCGTTCCTAGAGAAAGAGAAGTTGAAAAACAATGGAAGCAACTTCGCGGATTGGTTCCGCAATTTGAGGATTGTCCTCACAGCTGGTAATTTGACCTATGTGCTGGATGCACCGCTGGGTGACCCACCTGCAGCTACTGATACCGATGAAGTAAAGAATGTTTACCTCGCTCGGAAGACTCAGTACTCCACAGTTCAGTGTGCTATCTTGTATGGTTTAGAATCGGAGCTTCAGAAAAGGTTTGAGAATTCAGACCCACATGATATTGTCCGTGATCTCAAATTGATTTTTGAGACTCACGCGGCAATTGAGAGCTATGAGGCTTCTGAAAAGTTCTTTAACTGCAAGATGGAAGAGGGCAGCTCCGTCAGTGAGCATGTGCTTAAGATGTCTGGGCACGCAAATAAACTTCAAAGCTTGGGTATAGTGATTCCTAATGCTTTGGGGATTTATCGTGTCCTCCAATCACTACCACCAAGTTACAAGAACTTTGTGATGAACTACAATATGCAAAACATGAACAAGCAGTTGACAGAACTCTTTGCCATGTTAAAATTTGCAGAAGTGGAGATCAAGAAAGAGCACCAAGTGTTGATGGTCAATAAGACCACCAAATTCAAGAAAGGCAAGTCTAAGCAAAAGGGACACTTCAAGAAGGGTGGTAAGAAAGTTACCGCGCCGATGAAGAAGACCAAGGCTGGACCTAAGTCTGATACTGAGTGCTTTTACTGCAAGGGAGAAGGTCACTGGAAGCGGAATTGCCCAAAGTACTTGGCGGATTTGAAGAACGGCAACATCAAGAAGAAAGGTATATCCGATATACATGTTATTGATGTGTATCTCACTAGTACTCGTAGTAGTGCCTGGGTATTTGATACTGGTTTGGTTGCTCATATTTGTAACTCGAAACATGTGCTGCAGAATAAACGGAAGCTAGCGAAGAACGAGGTGACGATGCGCGTGGGAAACGGATCAAAGGTTGATGTGATCGCGGTCGGCACGCTACCTCTTCATCTACCATCGGGATTAGTTTTATACTTAATTAATTGTTATTTGGTGCCTGCGTTAAGCATGAACATTATATCGGGATCTTGTTTATTGCGAGACGGTTACTTGTTTAAGTCCGAGAATAATGGTTGTTCGGTTTATATGAGTAATATGTTTTATGCACATGCACCTTTGATAGATGGTCTATTCCTATTGAATCTCGATAGTGGAAATACACATATTAATAAGTCATTGGGAACGAGGTTGGAATTCAGTACTGCTTTTCATCCTCAAACTAATGGGCAAACAGAAAGGACTAATCATATTCTGGAAGACATGTTGAGGGCATGTGCCCTAGACTATGGAGAAAGTTGGGATGAAAGTCTGCCTTACGCAGAATTTTCTTATAATAACAGCTATCAAGCCAGCATTGAGATGGCACCGTTTGAGTTTCTCTATGAAATAAAATGTACCACCCCATTGTTATGGAATGGTGTGGGAGAAAGAAGTTTATTCGGGCCAGATCTTATCAAAGAAGCCGAAGAGAAGGTCAAATTGGTTAAGGACAGATTGAAGATAGCACAGTCCCGATAGAAAAGCTACGCAGATCCTAAGCGTAGAGAAGTCACCTACGAAGTTGGTGATAGAGCCTATCTTAGAGTATCACCACTTCGTGGAGTGAAAAGATTCGGAGTCAAAGGAAAGTTGGCACCAAGATATGTTGGGCCATTCAAGATTATGAGTCGCAAAGGAGAAGTTGCTTATCAAATTGAACTGCCGGCATCTCTATCAGCAGTCCATAATGTATTACATGTGAGTCAGCTTAAGAAATGTCACCCAGAAATGGAAGAATCTTCTTTGAAGGATACCATACCTTTGGAAGAAGTTCAACTAGAAAGTGATCTCACTTATGAAGAAAAGCCTATCAAGATTCTTGAGACTGCAGAAAGAGTCACGAGAACAAAGACTATCAAGTTTTGCAAAGTGCAATGGAATCATCATTCCAAAGAGGAAGCAACATGGGAAAGAGAAGATGATCTTCGGAAAGACCACCCTCACCTATTTGCTAGCCAATCCGAATCTCGAGGGCGAGATTCACCTTAAGGGGGTTAGATTTGTAACATCCCTAAAAACATAATTTCAAAGTTTGCATATCATTCATGCATGCATATAGATTTGAGAGCAATTTCAAACTCATTTTAGAAAAACAGAAGCACAAAGTGCTATGATTTTATGTGAGCAGATTTAAAATCAAATGGCCATCCCCATTTGAGAAGTTTGATTGATGTTAAACCTAGCTTGTCTGTCTTTCTTATAGAAAGGATTGAGTGTGGTTTTGGACCAAGATTTACAATTTGGAAATGTTTCAAAAACCATTTCTCAAATTTTGCAAACCAAGTGCCAAGCCTCTGATATTCTGATCCCCAAGCTTGACCAAGCCTTTGCAAAGCAACCACATGATTTTGTGCCCATATTTGAGACTACTGCTCACTGCAAAAATCCCAAGAAGTTTTGAATTCAAATGAAACTTGAATTCATTTGAAAATCAATTCAGAAATTGGAAACAGAAAAAGGAAAAGGAGAAAGAATTAGAAAAGGGCCGGCGCCAGGATTCCAGCCCAACAAAATAACTGGCCAAGCTAGCCCACCCGGGGCATATCTTTCTCTCTCGCACGCGCCAGCGCACCCACACAGCCGCTGACAGCCAGACCCCACCTCCCCTTCGCGCGCTTCGCTGACGAGCGGGCCCTCTCCACGTCGCCCTCGTCTTCCCCAAATCGCGTCCGCGACCACATCGCCGCTGCAGTGAAGCCGGTAATGGCGCGGCGTAATTGGCCTTTATGCCATAGGCATTTCCTGTCGCGCCTGGGCCTATTTAATCCCCTCTGCACCGCGAGCTTTTCCCCCCACTCTCCTCGCTCACTCCGCCACCAGGCTGCGCGCATTAGCTCTCGAAGCCCCGCTGTACCGACGAATCCGGCGATCGATTCCGGTGAGCCTCGACCACCCCCCTCTCTCTGATTCAAACGAGGATGCTCAGCATGACCTTGTGCACCTGCTGACACCTTTCCTTTGCCTGCTCGTGACCCAGGTTGTCGTCTCCGTCCACGACCGAAACCACCTGCGCCGCCGCCTGACTCCGGCGACCAATTAAGGTAAAACCCGAGCGCCCCTTGCCTCCTCCTTCACGCGAGTTTGTTCGCCTGCGTCTTGCGCAACTCCTGATGCCTCTGGTTCATGCTAGGGCGACGCCAAACCTCAGCAAGGACCACGAATGCAAGCTATCGACGCCGCCCGTTACTCCGACGAGTTCCTGAGACCGTGCCAGCGCGCCCCTTCGCAAACCAACACCACGTCGAGCTTCAGCACACCACTACGGTTCTGGTAAGCCACTTCCCCCTCTCGCGCGCGACCTAGAACGCTAGCACCGCTGCTGATTGAGCGCTCCGCCGCTCGCTGACGCCGCGCGCCGCCAGGACATGGTCGCATGCTCGAGCGTCGTTGGATCTGGATCCAACGCTTACGATAGAATCACTAATCGAACCGTTATGCTAGATCTGGACCGCGCGTTTTAATTAGATCCTACGGCTCACAAGCGTGATCCGGAATGAATCGGTATCGGCCAATAGAATTAAGAAGCGTGGCTAGGGTTTGAATCAAAAACAGAATTCAAATCAGATTTAGATCCAATTTTCAAATGGCTATAACTTTTGATTCCCACGTTAGATTTTTGCAAATTTTACACCGTTGGAATCAGTGAATAAAGGCCTTTATGAATCTGCAATGTGTTTAACAAATAGTATCTGTTAAAATGACTTTGTATGCAGAAACATGTTTAGGTCCATTTTGAGTATAGTTTTTGTTTAGCAAATAGTTTTAGGGCTAAATAAGTTTAGTTAGCAAACTTTGGGACTTGTTATGTTTCTGTATCATGCACTTGCTTGGTAGAGTTTTCAAAATCATCACTTAGTAATTTCTTGCATGCATGCATTCATATTTTTGATTGTATATAAATTGAGTGTAATTGTATGTTACAAATTTTTGTGTAGATTTTGCTAGTGACTGTGATTGTGAAGAGTGCTACTCTCCCCATTACCAAGGCAAGTGATACTTCATGATATTTCCACCCTTTATTTTGAATAAGCATTAGAATTATTTTTGCTAAGTCTTGCATGCTACTTTTGCCAAATGCTATGTTGGGAAATCCTATGTAGTGTAGAATTGTAGAATTGCTAGGGAATTTTCCTAAGTTAAGTTACTATGCCATGCTTAGCCTAGCTAGTAGAAAACAAGGGTTGGTAAAGTATGTACATGCTATGGTGAAATAATTCTAAGTCCTTTGGGACTCATGCTTTTCTTAATAAAACAACTAAGTCAATGAACTTCCTGGGTGGAATGGGACTTGAATGGTGGTTTTTGGTTGAGTGGTTACACAAGGCCATGGATTTGGCTTGTGTATCTCACTTGTGGTATGCCACCCAGGCATAAAGGGATTTGGAGGCCAAGTGTTGAGAAAGCTTACAGTGCAACCACTTGGCAATATGGGCTCTGCCTTGATCATATAGGTTGCTAGAACTTAGTCACTTGGACAGTTGGTGGTAGTGGGAATGAAAGGTTGGAGTGCGTCCATTTGACTAAGGAAAGGCTTCTGAAAGGTCCTGTCTTGGGAAACCAAGTCTGGTGGGGAAAGTGCACAACCTCTGCAGATGGAAAATCTAAGTACTTAGCCAAGTCCATGGCAATGGACAACTTGAGCATCAAGACATGGAAGCTACAAGAATCTCATCACTCCAACTTCTAAGTAAAACTTGTGGGTGAACAAGGGTGAAGGACCCCAATGTCTATTGGTGGATTCTTGGGAAGTTTTTGACAAAGAAAAACTTAGTGATTTCAACTAATAGGAAAAATCTATTTTGAGCAAAGCAAGCCAAGCTACACTTAGCCAAAATGCATATAGTAATATAGCCCACTTAAAATTCACTAAGGTATCACTTGCCAATACTATTCCAAAGTATTGACCCACTGTGGCTGTAACTTGTGATGTTGCAGGTTACTCCGATGATGAGTAGGAGTCATGAGTCTAGACTCAAAATGCTTGCCTGTGGCACATGAAGATGAGGACTTGTGTTTATTTACTTATTCCATAAAATGACTTTGTATGCAGAAACATGTTTAGGTCCATTTTGAGTATAGTTTTTGTTTAGCAAATAGTTTTAGGGCTAAATAAGTTTAGTTAGCAAACTTTGGGACTTGTTATGTTTCTGTATCATGCACTTGCTTGGTAGAGTTTTCAAAATAATCACTTAGTAATTTCTTGCATGCATGCATTCGTATTTTTGATTGTATATAAATTGAGTGTAATTGTATGTTACAAATTTTTGTGTAGATTTTGCTAGTGACTGTGATTGTGAAGAGTGCTACTCTCCCCATTACCAAGGCAAGTGATACTTCATGATATTTCCACCCTTTATTTTGAATAAGCATTAGAATTATTTTTGCTAAGTCTTGCATGCTACTTTTGCCAAATGCTATGTTGGGAAATCCTATGTAGTGTAGAATTGTAGAATTGCTAGGGAATTTTCCTAAGTTAAGTTACTATGCCATGCTTAGCCTAGCTAGTAGAAAACAAGGGTTGGTAAAGTATGTACATGCTATGGTGAAATAATTCTAAGTCCTTTGGGACTCATGCTTTTCTTAATAAAACAACTAAGTCAATGAACTTCCTGGGTGGAATGGGACTTGAATGGTGGTTTTTGGTTGAGTGGTTACACAAGGCCATGGATTTGGCTTGTGTATCTCACTTGTGGTATACCACCCAGGCACAAAGGGATTTGGAGGCCTAGTGTTGAGAAAGCTTACAGTGCAACCACTTGGCAATATGGGCTCTGCCTTGATCATATAGGTTGCTAGAACTTAGTCACTTGGACAGTTGGTGGTAGTGGGAATGAAAGGTTGGAGCGCGTCCATTTGACTAAGGAAAGGCTTCTGAAAGGTCCTGTCTTGGGAAACCAAGTCTGGTGGGGAAAGTGCACAACCTCTGCAGATGGAAAATCTAAGTACTTAGCCAAGTCCATGGCAATGGACAACTTGAGCATCAAGACATGGAAGCTACAAGAATCTGATCACTCCAACTTCTAAGTAAAACTTGTGGGTGAACAAGGGTGAAGGACCCCAATGTCTATTGGTGGATTCTTGGGAAGTTTTTGACAAAGAAAAACTTAGTGATTTCAACTAATAGGAAAAATCTATTTTGAGAAAAGCAAGCCAAGCTACACTTAGCCAAAATGCATATAGTAATATAGCCCACTTAAAATTCACTAAGGTATCACTTGCCAATACTATTCCAAAGTATTGACCCACTGTGGCTGTAACTTGTGATGTTGCAGGTTACTCCGATGATGAGTAGGAGTCATGAGTCTACACTCAACATGCTTGCCTGTGGCACATGAAGATGAGGACTTGTGTTTATTTACTTATTCCATAAACTCTTGTATTAGGCCTTTGGCCCTGAGTTGTAAAGACTATGTTTTTATCTCTGGAATGAATGTAATAAACGACCTTTGTATTTGTGTACTTCATCTTAAACTGTGGATGCTAGCAATGATCCAGGGACTAGCATTGCAATCACAGGGATCCTTTTCCTTTACAAAGGAGGGAACTTACAGATGGTATCAGAGCACTGTGTTGCCTGTAGGATTATGACCCTAGGATTGGAAACCACTAAGGAAAAAATTTCAACTACTTCTACACTTGTCTATTCTTCTCGTAAACTTTTCTAATCTTCTCATTCTCATCTCTAATTGTAGATGAACTCCATCAACGAAGCCGTGAAGAAAGGACCACTCATGACCATGACCTTGGAGTGTGAAACTGAGTTTCCCAAAATTCTCAAGGACCTTATGGTGGCAATGGAAGCACATGGTGCAGCTATTTACAAAGGCTTTCCAGTGATGGATGAAGGAGTGGAGTATTGGTGGGTGCAACTTCACTTGTACAAAAACAAGGAAGACAACTACAAAGAAAGAGGTTTCTGCATATACACCAACACTGTGATGCACACCACATTCTTTGAGTCAGCAAGAGAAGCAGCTTGGAGGACTATCAAAGAACTAAGTTCTAGAGTCAAGTGCAGAATGCTCAACCTCCAAAAAGACTTAGAGAAAGAGAAGGAGCTTACTCAAGAGTTGGAAGCCACCAACCAAACCTTAAGGGGAGATATTATAGACTTAGTGATGGAATCATGTGAACAAGATAGGTGGATTGCCTCTAGGAACATTGTGTTTGCCAATAGATCCAGTGAGATAGGATTGTAAACGCACTTCGTTAGTTGGACCACCACCTATCACCTTATTTTCCAAAATGATACCTTAAATAAGTTTGGACCTTGGTTGATGTAATGGATTCATGTATGCATGACTTGTGTGAATTTGTGTTCCATGGATATGTATGAAATGTTTGTCTTGTTTCATCTTAAATTGTGTTGTCCTAACTTTTCTATCTTATAAATAGATGCCTATTACCATCAGCACTGTTGAGGAGTTCCAGGTTACCCGTTTGGTCCTCGTATCGTTGAGCTTACTACTTTGCTCGATCTCCCTCTTCCCACCATCATGGTGCACCCACTCACCAAGTTCGAGAGGAAGGACCTCTGGGGCTTCAAGGTGAACCAGCCCGGACGCCAGACAGAGCCTACTACGGAGGCCATCGTCTTCAAGCTGATGCACGACGACAGGGAGAGAGGCATGGAGGTAGTCATGCAGGACATGATAGGACGTCTGTTAGGCCGTCACTCCCGACAGGTTAGAGGCACCCACTTCCACGTCTTCGGAAGACGTGATGAAGATGGAGAGTCCATCGACTTTGAGGACGACTCGAGGGACGCAGCAGAGCCGATACGTCTCTATCTCCAGGACTTAGAGTCTCTCATCAGACACGTGGACACGGACAGGACCAACGTCATGCTCAGCAATGACGAGCTCCGGGTGCAGCTTCGCGAGAAGGACAAGCTTTTCGCACAGCAGGACGAGATAGTCAAGGAAATGGAGACGAAGTTCGAGACCCAGGACCGCAAGTTCAAGAGTCAGGAGAAACGCGTCCAGGATAGGAACAAGAAGATCTGGGACATGACTGAAGAACTGAAGTCCAAGGATTTCGAGCTAGAGCAGCAGCAGATGGTGATCGAGAGGCTTCGCTCCTAGAAGAGGGCTCTCAAGGCCAAGATCGATTCCTTGACCACTACGATTGAGGAGAACAAGACCGCGATGGAGAACGCAGGTCTTACTTTTGTCGAGTAGGAGATTGATGCTGATGAGTAGACTTGACTACTCGTTTATCTTTTATTATCGTACTTGCTATTTGTGAACTTGTTATTGGACCATCCGACATGTGGATGGCTTGCCACTTGTGTGTTTTATTTCGAGAACTTTGTTATTCTGTTGTTGAGCTTTTATTCTTGAGTTGCATGCTATGTGTTTGCTTGTGATGTATTGTGCATAAAACATCTAAGGGTATCTCATTCTTATCTCTATTTGAACAAACCACAGATGCCTCCCCGTCGCGCAAATCCCAACCCCAACAACATCACTCCAGAAATGCAACAGATGATGAATGCTCAAACACAGCTTATGCAGATGATGACAACATTCATCCAAAACCAGAATAACAACAACAACAACCCCAATAACAACAACAATAACAACAACAACAACCCTCCGGGTTTTGATATGCTCACCAGATTTCTGCGTTTGAGACCAGCTAAGTTTTCGGGGACAACTGATCCCATGGTGGCCAATGATTGGCTACGTTCTATGAACAAGGACTTAGTGACCGTGGGCTGCACGGATGCTGAAAAGGTCAGGTTCGCAGCGCATCTGTTGGAAGGGCCAGCCGCCACATGGTGGGACAACTTCCAAATCACCACTCCTTTAGATGAGGTGACTTGGGCTATCTTTGAAGATGGCTTTCGCACTGCTCATATCTCATCAGGAATGATGAGCCTGAAAAAGAAGGAGTTTCACAACTTGAAGCAGCGCCACCGCAGCGTGGCTGAATACATAGAAGAGTTCAACAATCTGGCGCGCTATGCACCGGATGAGGTTGACACAGATGCCAAAAGTAAGGAAAAGTTTCTGGAAGGCTTGAATGATGAGTTAAACTTGCAGTTGTCTGTGGCATATGTTCCAACTTATCAGTCTCTGTGTGACAAGGCTGCTATTTTGGAGAATAAGATGAAGCAAGTCGAGAGTAGGAAGAGGAAACACTCCGACAAGCACAGCTCGGGATCGTCTCACAAACGATCTCACTATGATGACAGTGGAAGCTCGGGATCCCGTAAGCATGGGAAATTCAACAAGCACCACAACCACAACCGTCATGACAACAAGCATCACCGCAGTCATGACAATGACAAGTACAAGAACCACAAGAGTGGACATAAGAGCCACCACAGTGGGAATGGTAGTGGAAGTGGAAGTCAGCCTGCTAAAAGGGACATCAGTCAGGTTGAATGCTTCAAATGCAAGAAGATGGGACACTATGCAAATGAGTGCCCCGAAAAGAAAGTTGAAGGACCTGTCAAGCCCAATCCTTTCCAGAAAGGGCAGGTGAACCACATTAATGTGGAAGAGGTCTATGAGGAGCTTGACGCTGTTGCTGGTAAGTTCAGACTCAATTCCATTCCGGCATTTGTACTCTTTGACACTGGTGCATCTTATTCATTCATATCAAAAGCATTTGTTGATAGAAATGGGTTTGCATCTGAAAACATTGGGTGTCCAATAAAAGTTAGTTCTCCGGGTGGAGATATGATAGTAAGTCTTGGATGCCGGGATCTCGTCATAGAGTTTGGAAAGCATAAGTTTCCAGTGAGCCTGATAATCCTAGATTCCTAAGGACTAGACGTAATATTGGGAATGGATTGGATGGCTAAGTATGAAGGAGTACTAGATTGTGCTAATCGTACTGTTGCACTCACAACCCCAGAAGGAAAAAGAATAAACTTTGAATCCAAAGGAAGTAAGCTAAATTCTCTTAAGGGGGTTAGCATGGACAGTGTGCCGATTGTATGTGAGTATCCGGATGTATTTCCGGAAGAATTACCAGGGATGCCACCAGATAGACATGTGGAATTTCTGATAGATTTGGTACCAGGTTCGGGACCAATAGCAAAGAGATCATACAAAATGTCAGTTGATGAACTGAAGGAGCTCAAGAAGCAACTAGGAGAACAGTTGCAGAAAGGATTTATTCAACCAAGTTCTTCATCTTGGGGAGCCCCAGTCTTGTTCGTGGAGAAGAAAGATAGAAGTCAAAGGTTATGCATAGATTATTGTTCACTCAACGAGGTAACTATCAAGAACAAATATCCTTTGCCTAGAATCAATGACTTGTTTGATCAGCTAGAGGGAGCATGTGTGTTCTCAAAGATTGATCTCCGATCAGGCTATTTTCAACTTAAGATAAGAGAGCAAGACATACCTAAAACTGCATTCAGCACAAGGTATGGATTGTATGAGTATACCGTGATGCCTTTTGGCTTAACCAATGCTCCAGCATACTTCATGAATATGATGAACAAGGTGTTCATGGAATTCCTTGACAAGTTTGTTGTTGTTTTCATCGATGACATCTTAGTCTACTCTAAAAGCAAAGAAGAACATGAGGGACACTTGCGTTTGATACTTGAAAAGTTAAGAGAGCATAAACTTTATGCCAAATTCAGCAAGTGTGAGTTTTGGTTAGAGGAAGTTGGTTTTCTTGGTCATGTTATGACAAAGGATGGTGTAGCAGTTGATCCTGCTAAGGTTTCAGCTATCACAGAATGGGAATCTCCCAAGAATGTGAAAGAAGTTCGTAGTTTCCTCGGCTTAGCAGGTTACTACAGAAGGTTCATTGAAAATTTCTCAAAGGTTGCTAAGCCAATGACTGAATTGTTAAAGAAGGACAAGAAATTTGCTTGGTCTGAAGGTTGTGAAGTCAGCTTCCAAGAATTGAAGAAGAGACTTGTAACAGCACCGGTTCTATGTCTGCCAGATTTGGAAAAGGATTTCCAAGTATATTGTGATGCGTCTCATCAAGGTTTGGGTGCCATACTTATGCAAGACGGTAAGGTTGTGGCCTATGCCTCGAGACAACTCAAAACTCATGAAGTAAACTATCCTACTCATGATTTAGAGTTAGCCTC
The DNA here is from genome assembly GCA_910589765.1 of Avena atlantica. Classification (NCBI taxonomy): domain Eukaryota; kingdom Viridiplantae; phylum Streptophyta; class Magnoliopsida; order Poales; family Poaceae; genus Avena; species Avena atlantica. The sequence continues at coordinate 418,643,970 of OU342733.1, read as the reverse complement.
TGTCGTCCACGCACTCAAAACATGGAGACATTACCTTTTGGGAAAGCGTTGTGAAGTGTTCACGGACCACAAAAGTTTGAAGTATATCTTCACCCAAAAGGAAATCAATATGAGACAAAGAAGATGGTTAGAGCTTATCAAGGATTATGACTTGAGTTTGCAATACCACCCCGGTAAAGCAAATGTTGTAGCAGATGCTCTAAGTCGTAAGGTGTTTGTAAATGGCCTTACCAAAGGTGAATTGCCAGATGATTTGTGTGCTCAATTCAAAGAACTTAGATTGGAGATTGTGCCTAAAGGACATCTCATGTCTTTGGATGTTCAACCCACTTTGTTGGACAAGATCCGAGAAGCTCAGAAGACCGATAAGGAAATTGAAAGGATTAAGGAAAATATTGGCCAAGGGAGAGCTAAAAATTTCCATGAAGACGAACAGGGTACATTATGGCATGGGAAACGTATCCGTGTTCCACAAGATCCGGAGTTACGGAAACTGATTTTGCAAGAAGCGCACAACTCTCCGTATTCCATTCACCCGGGTAACACCAAAATGTACATGGACATGAAAGAAAGATTTTGGTGGAACAATCTCAAGAGAGACATCGCCGAACATATTGCTTTGTGTGATGTGTGTAGCAGAGTAAAGGCGGAGCATCAGAAACCAGCAGGTTTGCTTCAACCACTACCAATTCCTGATTGGAAATGGGACAAGATTGGTATGGATTTCATTACCGGATTACCAAGGACCAGATCAGGATATGACTCCATATGGGTAGTAGTGGATCGCCTAACTAAAGTGACACATTTCATACCCGTGAAGACAACTTATACAAGTGCCAAGTTAGCCAAAATCTACATGAGTAGAATTGTATGCCTTCACGGTGTGCCTAAGAGTATTGTGTCTGATAGGGGAACCCAATTCACTTCCCATTTTTGGAGACAGCTACATGAGTCATTGGGAACGAGGTTGGAATTCAGTACTGCTTTTCATCCTCAAACTGATGGGCAAACAGAAAGGACTAATCATATTCTGGAAGACATGTTGAGGGCATGTGCCCTAGACTATGGAGAAAGTTGGGATGAAAGTCTGCCTTACGCAGAATTTTCTTATAATAACAGCTATCAAGCCAGCATTGAGATGGCACCGTTTGAGTTTCTCTATGAAATAAAATGTACCACCCCATTGTTATGGAATGGTGTGGGAGAAAGAAGTTTATTCGGGCCAGATCTTATCAAAGAAGCCGAAGAGAAGGTCAAATTGGTTAAGGACAGATTGAAGATAGCACAGTCCCGATAGAAAAGCTACGCAGATCCTAAGCGTAGAGAAGTCACCTACGAAGTTGGTGATAGAGCCTATCTTAGAGTATCACCACTTCGTGGAGTGAAAAGATTCGGAGTCAAAGGAAAGTTGGCACCAAGATATGTTGGGCCATTCAAGATTATGAGTCGCAAAGGAGAAGTTGCTTATCAAATTGAACTGCCGGCATCTCTATCAGCAGTCCATAATGTATTACATGTGAGTCAGCTTAAGAAATGTCACCCAGAAATGGAAGAATCTTCTTTGAAGGATACCATACCTTTGGAAGAAGTTCAACTAGAAAGTGATCTCACTTATGAAGAAAAGCCTATCAAGATTCTTGAGACTGCAGAAAGAGTCACGAGAACAAAGACTATCAAGTTTTGCAAAGTGCAATGGAATCATCATTCCAAAGAGGAAGCAACATGGGAAAGAGAAGATGATCTTCGGAAAGACCACCCTCACCTATTTGCTAGCCAATCCGAATCTCGAGGGCGAGATTCACCTTAAGGGGGTTAGATTTGTAACATCCCTAAAAACATAATTTCAAAGTTTGCATATCATTCATGCATGCATATAGATTTGAGAGCAATTTCAAACTCATTTTAGAAAAACAGAAGCACAAAGTGCTATGATTTTATATGAGCAGATTTAAAATCAAATGGCCATCCCCATTTGAGAAGTTTGATTGATGTTAAACCTAGCTTGTCTGTCTTTCTTATAGAAAGGATTGAGTGTGGTTTTGGACCAAGATTTACAATTTGGAAATGTTTCAAAAACCATTTCTCAAATTTTGCAAACCAAGTGCCAAGCCTCTGATATTCTGATCCCCAAGCTTGACCAAGCCTTTGCAAAGCAACCACATGATTTTGTGCCCATATTTGAGACTACTGCTCACTGCAAAAATCCCAAGAAGTTTTGAATTCAAATGAAACTTGAATTCATTTGAAAATCAATTCAGAAATTGGAAACAAAAAAAGGAAAAGGAGAAAGAATTAGAAAAGGGCCGGCGCCAGGATTCCAGCCCAACAAAAGAACTGGCCCAGCTAGCCCACCCGGGGCATATCTTTCTCTCTCGCACGCGCCAGCGCACCCACACAGCCGCTGACAGCCAGACCCCACCTCCCCTTCGCGCGCTTCGCTGACGAGCGGGCCCTCTCCACGTCGCCCTCGTCTTCCCCAAATCGCGCCCGCTACCACATCGCCGCTGCAGTGAAGCCGGTAATGGTGCGGCGTAATTGGCGTTTATGCCGTAGGCATTTCCTGTCGCGCCTGGGCCTATTTAATCCCCTCTGCACCACGAGCTTTTCCCCCCACTCTCCTCGCTCACTCCGCCACCAGGCTGCGCGCATTAGCTCTCGAAGCCCCGCTGTACCGACGACTCCGGCGATCGATTCCGGTGAGCCTCGACCACCCCCCTCTCTCTGATTGAAACGAGGATGCTCAGCATGACCTTGTGCACCTGCTGACACCTTTCCTTTGCATGCTCGTGACCCAGGTTGTCGTCTCCGTCCACGACCGAAACCACATGCGCCGCCGCCTGACTCCGGCGACCAATTAAGGTAAAACCCGAGCGCCCCTTGCCTCCTCCTTCACGCGAGTTTGTTCGCCTGCGTCTTGCGCAACTCCTGATGCCTCTGGTTCATGCTAGGGCGACGCCAAACCTCGGCAAGGACCACGAATGCAAGCTACCGACGCCGCCCGTTACTCCGACGAGTTCCTGAGACCGTGCCAGCGCGCCCCTTCGCAAACCAACACCACGTCGAGCTTCAGCACGCCACTACGGTTCTGGTAAGCCACTTCCCCCTCTCGCGCGCGACCTAGAACGCTAGCACCGCCGCTGACTGAGCGCTCCGCCGCTCGCTGACGCTGCGCGCCGCCAGGACATGGTCGCATGCTCGAGCGCCGTTGGATCTGGATCCAACGCTTACGATAGAATCACTAATCGAACCGTTATGCTAGATCTGGACCGCGCGTTTTAATTAGATCCTACGGCTCACAAGCGTGATCCGGAACGAATCGGTATCGGCCAATAGAATTAAGACGCGTGGCTAGGGTTTGAATCAAAAACAGAATTCAAATCAGATTTAGATCCAATTTTCAAATGGCTATAACTTTTGATTCTCACGTTAGATTTTTGCAAATTTTACACCGTTGGAATCAGTGAATCAAGGCCTTTCTGAATCTGCAATGTGTTTAACAAATAGTATCTGTTAAAATGACTTTGTATGCAGAAACATGTTTAGGTCCATTTTGAGTATAGTTTTTGTTTAGCAAATAGTTTTAGGGCTAAATAAGTTTAGTTAGCAAACTTTGGGACTTGTTATGTTTCTGTATCATGCACTTGCTTGGTAGAGTTTTCAAAATCATCACTTAGTAATTTCTTGCATGCATGCATTCATATTTTTGATTGTATATAAATTGAGTGTAATTGTATGTTACAAATTTTTGTGTAGATTTTGCTAGTGACTGTGATTGTGAAGAGTGCTACTCTCCCCATTACCAAGGCAAGTGATACTTCATGATATTTCCACCCTTTATTTTGAATAAGCATTAGAATTATTTTTGCTAAGTCTTGCATGCTACTTTTGCCAAATGCTATGTTGGGAAATCCTATGTAGTGTAGAATTGTAGAATTGCTAGGGAATTTTCCTAAGTTAAGTTACTATGCCATGCTTAGCCTAGCTAGTAGAAAACAAGGGTTGGTAAAGTATGTACATGCTATGGTGAAATAATTCTAAGTCCTTTGGGACTCATGCTTTTCTTAATAAAACAACTAAGTCAATGAACTTCCTGGGTGGAATGGGACTTGAATGGTGGTTTTTGGTTGAGTGGTTACACAAGGCCATGGATTTGGCTTGTGTATCTCACTTGTGGTATGCCACCCAGGCATAAAGGGATTTGGAGGCCAAGTGTTGAGAAAGCTTACAGTGCAACCACTTGGCAATATGGGCTCTGCCTTGATCATATAGGTTGCTAGAACTTAGTCACTTGGACAGTTGGTGGTAGTGGGAATGAAAGGTTGGAGTGCGTCCATTTGACTAAGGAAAGGCTTCTGAAAGGTCCTGTCTTGGGAAACCAAGTCTGGTGGGGAAAGTGCACAACCTCTGCAGATGGAAAATCTAAGTACTTAGCCAAGTCCATGGCAATGGACAACTTGAGCATCAAGACATGGAAGCTACAAGAATCTCATCACTCCAACTTCTAAGTAAAACTTGTGGGTGAACAAGGGTGAAGGACCCCAATGTCTATTGGTGGATTCTTGGGAAGTTTTTGACAAAGAAAAACTTAGTGATTTCAACTAATAGGAAAAATCTATTTTGAGCAAAGCAAGCCAAGCTACACTTAGCCAAAATGCATATAGTAATATAGCCCACTTAAAATTCACTAAGGTATCACTTGCCAATACTATTCCAAAGTATTGACCCACTGTGGCTGTAACTTGTGATGTTGCAGGTTACTCCGATGATGAGTAGGAGTCATGAGTCTAGACTCAAAATGCTTGCCTGTGGCACATGAAGATGAGGACTTGTGTTTATTTACTTATTCCATAAACTCTTGTATTAGGCCTTTGGCCCTGAGTTGTAAAGACTATGTTTTTATCTCTGGAATGAATGTAATAAACGACCTTTGTATTTGTGTACTTCATCTTAAACTGTGGATGCTAGCAATGATCCAGGGACTAGCATTGCAATCACAGGGATCCTTTTCCTTTACAAAGGAGGGATCTTACATACAGAACCTCGCAGGTCAACGAGAACTCGTACCACTCCTGATTGGTATGATCCCGTTATGAGTGTCATGTTGGTGGACAACACCGATGACCCTGCGACATATGAGGAAGCGATGATGAGCGCAGATTCCAATAAATGGCAAGAAGCCATGAAATCCAAGATTGGATCCATGTACGAAAACCAAGTATGGACTTTGGTGGACTTACCGGATGGCCGGAAGGCTGTCGAGAACAAATGGATTTTCAAGAAGAAAACAAATGCTGATGGTAATGTTACTGTCTATAAAGCTCGACTTTTCGCAAAAGGGTTTCGACAAATTCAAGGAGTTCACTACGATGAGACTTTCTCACCTGTAGTGAAGCTAAAGTCTGTGAGGATTATGTTAGCAATCGCTGCATATTATGACTATGAGATATGGCAGATGGATGTCAAAACAACGTTCCTCAATGGAGACATTGATGAAGAGTTGTATATGATGCAACCCAAAGGTTTTGTCGATCCTAAAGATGCTAACAAGGTATGCAAACTTCAAAGGTCCATATATGGATTGAAGCAAGCATCCCGAAGTTGGAATCAACGTTTTAATAAGGTAATCAAAAGTTTTGGTTTTATACAAACTTATGGAGAAGCTTGTATTTATAAGAAAGTGAGTGGGAGCTCTGTAGCATTCTTAATACTATATGTAGATGACATATTGTTGATTGGGAATGATGTAGACCTTCTTAATAGTGTCAAGGAATATTTGAATAATATTTTTTCAATGAAGGATCTTGGCGAAGCAGCTTACATATTGGGCATAAAGATTTATAGAGATAGATCGAGACGCCTAATATCATTGTCACAAAGTACATATTTGGACAAAGTTCTAAAGAGGTTTGGAATGGAAGATAGCAAGAAAGGGTTCTTGCCCATGTTGCCCAATACGACCTTGAGTAAAACTCAAAGTCCGACAACGGCAGAAGATAGAGAAAGGATGAGTAAGACTCCCTATGCCTCAGCCATAGGATCTCTAATGTATTACATGCTATGTACTAGACTCGACATTGCATATGCTGTTAGTTTAACTAGCAGATATCAAAGTGATCCAGGAGTAGATCATTGGACAGCGGTCAAAAACATCCTTAAGTACTTGAGAAGAACTAAGGATATGGTTCTTTCTTATGGAGGTGATGAACAACTCGTTGTTAATGGTTACACCGATGCTAGTTGGAACACCGATCCGGATGATTCTAAATCACAATCTGGATACGTATTTACTTTGAATGGTGCAGCAGTTAGCTGGAGGAGTGCAAAGCAAAGCGTTGTGGCGAGATCTTCAACTGAATCGGAATACATGGCTGCTTCGGAGGCTTCACAAGAAGCGATATGGATGAAAGAGTTCATTACAGAGCTCGGTGTGGTTCCAAGTGCGCTGGACCCAATGTCTATCTACTGTGATAACATGGGCGCCATAGCCAATGCGCAAGAACCAAGGTCACACAAGAAGCTGAAGCATATCAAGCTACGTTTTCACGTTATTCGAGAACATGTCCAAGATGGAGACATAAAGATTTGCAAAGTACACACAGATCTGAATGTGGCGGATCCGTTGACTAAACCTCTCCCGAGGGAAAAACATGACCAACACCAAACTGCCATGGGTGTTCGGTATATTACCATGTAATCTAGATTAGATGACTCTAGTGCAAGTGGGAGACTGTTAGAGATATGCCCTAGAGGCAATAATAAAAGTAGTTATTATTATATCTTTGTGTTTATGATAAATGTTTACATTCATGCTATAATAGTATTAACAAGGAAACATTAATACTTGTGTGATTTGTAAACTAAAATAGAGTCCCAAGTAAAGCCTCTTTATAATACTAGCTTGTTGGTTAATAAATGATTGTGGTTTCCCTATCATGAACATTGAGATGTTATTAACAACAAGATCATATCGTTAGGAGAATGATATGGTGGACATACTCCTATAGATAAGCGTAGCATAAAGATCAAGTCATTTTAATAGTTCAATTTCTATATGCTTTCTGATACATAGTAACCTAATTCCTTCGACCATGAGATCATGCATATCACCTTCACCGGAAGGATGCTTTGATGACATCAAACACCACACCGTAACTGGGTGGCTTTAAAGGTGGCATTGAGTGTTCGGAAAGTATTGGTTGAGACACATGGATCAAGAGTGGGATTTGTCCATACATATGACGGATAGATATACTCTGGGCCCTCTCGGTGAAATGTCATCCAATTAGCTTGCAAGCATGTGACTGGCTCACAAGGGATCACATATCACGGGAACGAGAAAAGAGTACTTATCAGTAACGAGGTTGAACTAGGTATGCAGAGATACCGACGATCATAACCTCAGATAAGTAAACTATCATGAGACAAAGGAAAATTGGTATCGTATGAAAGTGGTTCATTCGATCGCAAAGTAATCGTAGAAATATGTGGGAGCCATATGAATTTCCAGATTCCTCTATTGGTTATTGTTCGGAGAAGTGTCTCGATCATGTCCGCATAATTCACGAACCGTAGGGAGACACACTTAAGGATTCGATGTTGTTTGAGTAGTTATGGAATGATGAGTAAGAGACCGAATGTTGTTCGGAGTCTCGGATGGGATCCGGGATATAACGAGGAGATCCGGAATGGTCCGGAGAATAAGATTCATATAAGGAAAGTCCTGTTTCAGGGTTGGAGAATGGTTCCGGTGTTTTCATCGGGAATGTTCTAGAAGGTTTCGGAATGTCCGACACTCCGGAGGGGAAGGGTACATGAATGTGTCATAATAAGTTCGAATGATTGCATCATGTACTAGGTGTCATCGCTGAACAAAATAAAGGGTTTAATCAAATCCTAGTTTGAAAAGTCAAACGCCAATTTGAAAAGTCAAACGACTATTTTGTGAGGTGGAGGGGAAGTAGGAAACCTACTTGGGGAGGAGTTCCCTCCCTCCATCGTCGGCCCACTTGGGATCCGAGTTGGGGAGGGACTCCCCTCCCCTTGGCGCGCCCCTCCACCTATATAAGGAGGGGCAGGGCTGCCCCTCCAAGGAAACAAGACCACGCCCTCTAGACCCTAACCCTAGCGGCCGCCGCCCTCCATAGCCGCCGCCTAGGGCAACTCGTCACCGCCGCCTAGGGAAAACCCTAGCCGCCGGCCTTGCCCCCTCCTTGGTGCGTCTAAACCCTAGATCGCCGAGGCTCTCTCTCATAGTCCACCATACTCGCTCCGGCTTAAGGCGAAGCCCTGCGAGATCTCCCCTCTACTTCCGGTACCACGCCGTTGTGCTGCCGGAATCGCGAGGAGAGTGCTACAACCTCCGCTGCCTGCTGGAACAAGGGAGAGGAAGGTCTTCGTCGAGTACCGAACGTGTGACCGACTGCGGAAGCGCTGCCGGAACGCAGCGCCGGAAGGATTGTCTACGCGATCTTGAGATCGGGAAGAGTACGACTACATCACCCACGAGAATCCGCTCTCGTTAAATTCTTTGGAATCTACGAGGATGAGTTATTCCATCGACTCGTTGCTACAATCTAGTAGATAGATCTTGGCTTGTTTGTTTGTATGCGGTAGAATTTTTTTGTTTTCGATGATACGAAACCCTACAGTTGTTTCATGTACACTTCCTCTTCCAGAACGCCATGTAAAAACGCATTCTTGACATCTAGTTGTCTCAAGATCCAGCCCCTGGAAACAGAAATAGCCAAAACAAGTCAGAATAGTAGATGCTTTTACCACAAGACTAAAAGTATCCTCGTAGTCTATGCCATATCGTTGCTTAAATCCTTTCGCTACCAAGCGGGCTTTATAGCGATCTATCGTACCATGTGACTTTTTCTTGATCCTATAGACCCATTTGCAATCTATTATATTTTTGTTACCATGATGGGGAGGGACCAGCTGCCATGTTTTATTCTTCATAAGTGCGTCGTATTCTTCATCCATCGCCTTGTGCCACTCCGGATCATTCAGCGCATCATGCAGATTCTGAGGTTCTCCTGTAGTACACAAATACGAGTATCGAACAGTACCATCAGTGAATTTTTTTGGATGTGAGATACCCTTTTGTAACCTTGTTCTGGCCGCAGGAGGTGACGCAGCTCTGGTTGGTGCAGAAGATCCGGGTTCTGTTTGATGTGCAGTACGTGCAGCAGCAGATCCTGGGAACTCAGCGTCCGGTGTCGTGCGCGAGGAGGACATGCGCCCAGGGAGTGGCCCCAGGCGGCGCATGCATGCAGGAAGACAGCTTCCGCGTGGAGGATGCCGATTCGCCAGGGGAGGTGGACTCGGTCCCAGTCGCGCCAGGGGAGGAATTGGCGGGCGATACGGGGCCGTCCGCATTAATTGGCGACGCTGTTGACGCGGTTCCCTCGGGATCAGTGGTTGACGCGTTTTCATCGGGATCAGCGGTTGACGCGTTTGCATCGTCTTCTTTTCCTCCGTTTTCACTCGAATTTTCATTGATTTGCTCCGAATTTTCTTCAGGCGCCTGCACAATAGGAACAACAACAGCTGGTGTAGGTTCATTAGGCATATGGTCATTAGTATTCGTGTCCCCAAAATCGTGTGGATGTAGATGGTTGGGTAGAAGGAGAATTTCTTGTCGAAGGAGAGCACCGGCATTAGAATGGAGAGATGCAAAAGGAAAGACACTTTCATCAAACACGACATCGCGTGAGATATAGAGTCGGCCAGTGGAAATTTCAAGACATTTTACTCCTTTGTGACGTGGGCTATAGCCGAGAAAAACGCATTTCTTTGAACGAAAAGCAAGTTTGCGAGAGTTGTATGGACGCAAGTTTGGCCAACATGCACACCCGAAGACACGAAGAGATTTATAATTTGGTGTAGTCCCTAGAAAAAGTTCAGATGGAGAGGAATTTTTAATGACTTTGCTTGGGACAAGATTAATGAGATATGCGGCTGTAAGAAAAGCCTCGTCCCAAAATTTTAATGGCATAGATGCATGAGCAAGAAGACTAAGACCAACTTCAACTATATGGCGGTGCTTTCGCTCGGCCGAGCCATTCTGTTGATGAGCATGAGGACAAGAGACATGATGAGTAATTCCAAGAATTTTAAAAAATGGGTTTAACTTTTCATATTCACCGCCCCAATCAGTTTGCATGGTGATAATTTTTCTATAAAATTTGCGTTCAACAAGATGCATGAAATTTTGGAACACCTCAAAAACATCCGATTTATTTTTCAACAAGTAGATCCAAGTGAATTTGCTAAAGTCATCTATGAATCTCACATAATATTTATGTCGTCCGACAGAGGAAGGAGCAGGTCCCCATACATCAGAGAAAATTTGTTGTAAAGGAACGGTAGAAACACTTATTGAAATAGGTTATGGAAGTTGGTGGCTCTTGGCCCTTTGACATGAATCACAAATGGTCTCAATGCTAGCATCTTTAGTACATGGGAGATGAAATTTATTGATGACTTGTTGAACTACCGAACTTGACGGATGACCTAGGCGACTATGCCACTTTAAGGAGGTGGGTGTGGTGGCGACATAAGCTTGCTTGGAGTTGGAGGAGGATGATGGTGATGACACTATAGGATAGAGGCCTCCTTCACAACGTCCCTTATGAAGAATTTTCTCCGTGGCTCGATCCTTAATAAAAAAAATGCCAAGGGTGAAATTCAAGGAAAGCATCATTATCAATAGCAAGCTTATGAACTGAAAGGAGATTTTTAGCCGCACTAGGAACATGAAGAATATTTTTAAGATGAAGATCACAATTTGGGGTTTGAATACTTGAATGACCAATATGACTAATTTCCATACCTTCACCATTGGCCGTGTGCACCTTGTCCTTTCCGTGATACCTATCACGGATCATGAGCTCCTCCAAGCGCCCGGTGATGTGGTTTGTTGCTCCGGTGTCGGGATACCAGTTAGTATCCACACCATATGCAGCATTTGCGCCTTTCTCTTGGTTGTTTTCGTTGTCATCTTCATAGCGCCACCAGCACTTGTTGCCGGGATGACCTTCTTTCTTGCAGATCTAACATGTTACATCTTGATATTTTGTTGGAGTGCGGCCACCACGTCCATGGCCTCGTCCCCCATAGAAGGAGCGGCCACCACCACCCCTTCCTCCTTATCCACGACCGTTTTGGCGTCCACGGTCTTGGTAATTCTTCTTCTTGTAGAATCCATCTCGTCCATCGTGGCCACGATGCGCCACGTTTGTGGAGGACTCGAACCCTTTCTGACCAACACCAAGCATTTTCTGGCGCATATCATATGCAGAAAGTAAAACATAAAGTTCGCTCACCGAGCAGTCAGTCATAGCGTTGACGGACGACACCAATGGGTTGTATTCTTCATCGAGTCCATTCAGGATGAACTCGACCAGCTCCTCGTCGGAGATGGTGCGCCCCGCAGCGGTGAGTTCTAGAGCGAACCCCCGCATCTCGCCGACGAATTCATCGGCTGTCTTGTTGAGTTTTTTGTGTTGCTAAGCGCTCCCCGCAGATGCGAGATGCGAGCCTTCGATTGTGATGCGAACATGGTGGTGAGGGTGGACCACACGTCCGCCGCATGATCCAGACCAATGGTCTGCACGAGGATCTCAGGGGACAGGCTGTTCACCAGCCAGCCTAGGACTCTCTGATCCCTTGCGTGCCAGGCGGCATACGCAGGGTTCGGCACCTTGGACGTTTTTCCCTCCTTCTCGACGGTCAGGGTAGACGGCGGCGCCGCCTCCGTACCGTCTACCAGGCCGTGCATCTGCGCCCCTCGCAGGGGCGGAATCACCTGGGTTTTCCAGAGCAGGTAATTGCCCCGGTCGAGTTTCAGCGCTGGTGGAGCACCGAGGATTTTAGGAGGCAATGAGGTAGTGGCCATGGAGGTTGTTTTCTGGATCGCTCAATTTTCTCTTGATGTCAAGGAAGAGTGGGCTCTGATACCATATTATTTTTTGTATGAACGATGCCTTTGTCTCGGCGATCGGTTACATTTTAAATACCCAATCAGGCTGACAGTTACAGCGAGATTATAAAGAGATTAGGGGAGGAATTAACCAGGCCATTAACTGTGATTGACAGCTACCCGAGTTGCCTTATAGAATTGGCATATTCACATTGATTTTATTCCTATCACCAAATCTGGCAAGAATCAATCACGGTTAATGCATGGTTAATGCCAGATATTCTAACAGGGTTGATTTGGTTTATTGATGTAATCTAGGTATAGATGTTATGCAACAGCTAGTTTGCAGTAGATGGACTTGGAATAAGACACTTGTTGTAGTATGACTTGCTGCCATCTAGGCTAGTGGTGCCTCTTTGGTTTCCTGTCTATTGCATATATGCCATACTTGGCTTTAAGCAACTTTTCTGGCTGATGTGGTACCTCCTTGGAGGATGCACATGAACTATATTATATATACATCCATGCTACAACGTTGCTGGTTAGAAGATTGGACCCTCCCTAGTCCATGATGTCTTAAGTTGAGGCTTAAGTTTTGTAGAAGCAAATGATGAAGGAATTCTTGCTTGAGGTTTTAAGAAAAGATCTGTTTTATAGAACTTTTCTATAATGAAATAATTTACACACCTGATTCCTAGAACATCTGTTAGTAAAATGATGTGGCAAAATCAAGTGGTGGCTTATGTTGGTGTAGATGTCACTGTGGTACCTCTGATTTGAGTGTGCCTAGTGGTTTTATAACTAGAATAATCTGCTGCATTTCCAGTACTTGTATAAATGGAAATGGAACCACTGATTTGAGATGAATTTATATGTGGCTAATGATCTAAAATTCTCTAGCCAGTGATGCAAAAGGTTGAGGATTAAATACACATATTGATGTGTATAAATAAGGTGAGCTAACAATGATCTTTTAGATTCTGTGTCTGGGAAATGATATGGACACATATTCTTCTTGTTAGCAGATGATTTCTTCTTTTGCTATTCCAGTAACCTACTGTGATCTACTACTTGTTGAGTTGCTACTGAGGAATGCCCTGAACATAGTTTCATTCATCTAGATGCCCTTAAAGTTTTAGATGGATTTGCCCCTGACCTATGATGCTCAGTCTGAGGTGGAAATTTATTAAGAACAGATACTATGGTTTTCTTTTTTGGTCTACTACACTTCTCTGTGATGAGCCTTGCATAGCAACCCTATGAAGATTGAGAGAAGTCTCCTTCTAATCCTCCTAGACAATCTCTAGTTGAAGGGTAGATGGATTTGGATGATTTGTATCCTAGCCATTATTTCTTTTGAATCAGATGATGCAAGCTAATAAGAACAAGTGATGCATGATCTAAGTGATATTTTTGGACTGGTGCCTGTTGTTGGTAGCCTATTGGGAATCATGGTATACTACTACTTGTGATGCTGCTGATCTTGATCTACTCCTCCTTGCGAGGCTGCTGATCTTGATCTACTCCTCCTTGTGATGCTATTGATCTTGATCTACTCCTCCTTGTGCTCACTTGATCTTTTCTTGGAAGGCTTAAGTAAGCAACCAGATAATGATTAAGTGGTGGATTTGGGGGGATGATCTAAGCATTCTTGGTTTGATGATGAGAGGATGGGATGGGGAATGTGCTTTGAAGTGTGGAGGGGAAATGGTAGCTTGCTGCTACGGCTGGTTCACCCCCTTTGTGTACTTAAGTTGGCTTTCTTGTCTCCTTCCTGGGTTGCTGCTGTGTTGACAGCACACCCATATGCATGGTTGTGTGACAGCTTGCTTGCTTGTTGTGACTCATTGATCAGATCAAGTACTTCCTTGATATTTCTGGATGGTTTTTTACTTCTTATATGTTTACTATATGAAAACAAGGTGAAACTTTCCCCCTGGCTTATGATGCTAAGCCTGAATCCTCTTTTTATGATAAGATCACATGCACACATTGGTGAAACTTGTGTAGGGTTCGCAGCATAGAAAACAAAAAATTTCCTACGATGGGAACAACTATGTACCCAGATCTATCTACTAGATACAAACAACGGGCGGATGTATATCTGTAGAGAACATACCCTTGAAGACCGACAAAACTTAACGAGTTCAACTCGTGGTTGATGTAGACGATCTCTTTCCGATCTCAAGATCGAGAGGAAGTCCTAGTGCCACAAAGCAGCAACGCATCCGTGCTCGCACACACGTACAATACACCGAGCAACCTCCGCCTCCTCGCTCCAGCGATGCAGCGGAAGCACAACCCTTTCTTGCCGAATAGCCACCGAGAACATGTATCTCGCTAGTTCGAGACCATGGGGGATAAATTCTAGAGGGGGAGAGAGATCCTTCACGAGGAGGTGTGAGTGAGAGAGAGAAGAGGGGGTGCCTTTTATAGGAGGAGGGGTAACCCCAAGGGGGTGGCCGCCGGCCATGGGGCTGCCCCCTCCCCTCCTTCATTCATGTGGGTGGACACTCCACTCACAAAAATCCATTCAAATCCCTCCACTCAAAATCCCACTCAAACTTGCCATTAAATTTCCACCAAATTTAATGCAAACTCTCCTTAAATAAAACTCTTTTATTTTATTCAGAATTTTTTCAATTACTTTAATGAAAAACATTCACAAATAACCCCTTGCTAGAATTCCATTTCACATGCATAACCTCTTTATGCAATTTCACCTGAAAACCTATTTCGGTATCTAGTGAAATAAATTCCTGCGCTTGTTTATTCTTTCGGCATGAAACATTTGCTCCAACTGGATGTCAGTGTCCCTTAAGTGTGTCACCCTATGGTTCGCGAATAATGCGGACATGATCGAGACCCTTCTCTGATCAATAATCAGTAGCGGGACCTGGAGATCCATACTGACTCCCACACATTCAACGATGACTTTCCTGTGATCGTCAGAACCTTTTAAGCTTGTATCTTAATCCCTTTGTTTCACGATATATTACATGTCCTAGATTCGATCATCGGTATCTCCATACCTAGTTTGATCTCGTTACTGACATGCACTCTTTTCTCGTTCCCGTGATATAACATTCTAGTGATCAAATCACTTGCTTGCAAGCTAACCAATGTGATATCACCGAGAGGGCCGAGAGTATATCTATCCGTCATCGGGATGAACAAATTCCACTCTTGATCCATGATTCTCAACATAACACTTTAGTAGCTTTGAAGCCATCTTTATAATCACCCAGTTACGGTGTGACGTTTGATGTCAACAAGAAACTCTTCCGGTGTTAGTGATTGGCATGATCTCATGGTCTAAGGATTAGGACTACTTCGTAAGTTGTTTATAGAAATATAAAATCAGTGACTTTGATCGTAATGCTATACTTCGGATGAATGTTCATCACACCATTACACTAATGTTGTGATCTCGTTATTAACAACATCCAATGTCTATGATCAGGAAACTGTGACCATCTTGTTAATCAACGAACTAGTTTATGAGAGAGGCATAACTAGGAACTTTCTGTTTGTTTATTAAACACACATGTATTAACGTTTCCATATTAATACAATTATAGCATGCAAAATAAACATCTATCATATACTTGGAATACACATAATAAACATTTTTATTATTGCCTCTCAGGGCATATTCCCTTCAGTCTCCCACTTGCACTAGAGACAATAATCTAGTTACATAGTGATGTATCTAACACCCATGGAGTTCTGGTGTAGATCATGTTTTGCTCTAGGGAGAGTTTTAGTCAACGGATCTGCTACATTGAGATCCGTATGTACTTTACAAATATTTATATCTCCATCCTTGACATGCTCGCGGATGGAGTGAAATCGGCGCTTAATATGCTTGGAATGCTTGTGAGACCTTGGCTCTTTGGCATTGGCAATGGCACCATTGTTGTCACAATAGATCACCATTGGGTCCAACGCGTTTGCAACCACACATAGTTTGGATATGAACTCCTTCATCCAAACCGCTTCCTGAGCCGCTTCTGAAGCAGCAACATATTCGGCCTCCCTGTTGATCCCGCCACCATAGGTTATTTGGAGCTCCTCCAACTAACCGCTCCGCCATTCATGAGAAATACGTATCCGGATTGAGACTTAGAATCATCCGGATCGGTGTCAAAGCTAGCGTCGACATAACACTTAGCGATGAGCTTTTCTTCACCTCCGTATACAAGAAACATATCCTTAGTTCTTCGCAAGTACTTAAGGATATTCTTGACCGCTTTCCAGTGTTCCGAACCTGGATCCGATTAGTACCTACTAGTCAAACTAATAGCATGTGCCACAACCGGTCTTGTACATAGCATGGCGTACATTATAGAGCCTATGGTTGAAGCATATGGGACTTTTTCCATTTTCTCTCTTTCTTCCGCCGTAGCCGGACTTTGAGTCTTACTCAATGTCGTGCCTTGTGTCATAGGTAAGAACCCCTTCTTACTATCTTCCATTCTAAACTTCTTTAAAATCTTATCAAGGTATGTACTTTGCGATAGCCCTATTAGGCGCCTAGATCTATCTCTATAGATCTTTATGCCTAATATGTATGACGCTTCACCTAGGTCCTTCATTAAAAATTTGCTGTTTAGATAACTTTTAACATTGTTTAAAAGATCTATATCATTTCCGATTAATAATATGTCATCCACATATAATATCAGAAATTCCACATTGCTCCCACTCACTTTCTTGTAAATACAATCTTCTCCATAAGTTTGGAAAAATCCAAACTCTTTGATCACCTCATCAAAGCGGAGATTCCAACTTCGTGATGCTTGCTTCAATCCATAGATGGATCGCTGAAGATTGCACACCTAGTTAGCATCCTTAGGATCGACAAAACCCTTTGGTTGTATCATATACAACTCTTCTTCAATATTACCATTGAGAAACGCTGTTTTGACATCCATCTGCCATATCTCATAATCGAAATATACAACAATTGCTAACATAATCCTAAATAACTTTAGCATCGCTACGGAAGAGAATGTCTCATTGTAGTCAACTCCTTGAATTTGTCGAAACCCCTTTGTGACAAGTCGAGCTTTATACACTGTCACATTACCATCAGCATCAGTTTTCCTTTTGAAAATCCATTTGTTCTCCACGGCCTTTCGGTCATGAGGTAAGTCCACCAAGTTCCAAACTTGATTTTCATACATGGATTCCATCTCGGATTTCATGGCTTCTAACCATTTGTTGGAATCCGGGATCATCATCGCTTCTTCATACGTCGCAGGGTCATCATTTTCATCAACCATGAAATTCATGACAGGATTTCCGTACAGCTCGGGAGCTGCACGCGCCCTGCTAGACCTGCGAGGTTCGGTAGTACTCTCTTTCGGAGTTTCATGATCATTATCATTAGTTCCCTCTTCAACAGGTGAAGCCAACTCCGGAACAACTTCCGGCGCTGCGCTACTCGCCATACTTTGAAGAGAAGGTTCAATAACCTCTTTGAGTTCTACCTTCCGACTACTCACACCTTTCGCGAGAAACTCTTTCTCTAAAAAGGATCCATTCTTGGCAACAAAAACCTTGCCCTCAGATATGTGATAGAAGGAATACCCAATAGTTTCCTTAGGGTATCCTATGAAGACGCATTTTTCCGCTTTGGGTTCGAGTTTATCCGGTTGAAGTTTCTTCACATAAACATCGCATCCTCAAACTTTAAGAAATGACAGCTTAGGTTTGTTTCCAAACCACAATTCATACGGTATCTTTTAAACGGATTTAGATGGTGCCCGATTTAAAGTGAATGCAGCAGTTTCTAGTGCATAACCCTAAAATGACAACGGCAAGTCCGTTAGAGACATCATAGATCGAACCATATCTAATAAAGTACGATTACGACGTTTTGACACACCATTTCTCTGTGGTGTTCCGGCAGGTGTGAGTTGTGAAACAATTCCACACTCTTTCATGTGAGTGCTAAACTCGTAACTTAGATACTCACGTCCACGGTCGGACCGTAGAAATTTGATCTTTCTATTACGATGATTTTCCACTTCATTCTGAAATTCCTTGAACTTTTCAAAGGTTTCAGACTTGTGTTTTATCAAGTAGATATAACCGTATCTACTCAAATCATCCGTGAAAGTAACAAAATAACGAGATCCACCTTGCGCCGACACACTCATTGGACCACATATATCAGAATGTATGATTTCCAATAAATCTGTCGCCCGTTCCATTGAACCGGAAAACGGCGTTCTAGTCATCTTGCCCATAAGGCATGGCTCACATGTATCAAATGATTCAAAATCAAGTAATTCCAAAAGTCCATCCGAATGTAGCTTCTTCATGCGTTTAACGCCAATATGACCTAGATGGCAGTGCCACATATGTGCGGATATATCATCATTTAGTTTAATCCTTTTAGCATCAACATTATGAATATGTGTAACATTATTATCGAGATCCAATAGAAATAAACCATTCATCATCGATGCATGACCATAAAAGATTTCATTCATATAAATGGAACAACCATTGTTCTCGGATTTAAATGAATAACCACTTCGCATTAAACACGGTCCAGATACAATGTTCATGCTAAGTGCTGGCACCAGATAACAATTCTTCAATTTTATTACTAATCCCGACGGCAAGTGGAGAGGTAGCGTTCCGACGGCGATCACATCAACGCTTGATCCATTGCCGACACGCATCTTGACCTCACCCCTTGCTAGCGGTCGCTTGTTCCGCAGCCCCTGATTCGAGTTACAAATATTAGCAACTGAACGGGTATCAAATACCCAGGTTCTACTGCGAGCACTAGTCAAGTACACATCAATAACATGTATATCATATATACCTTTGTTTGCCTTGCCGGCCTTCTTGTCTGCCAAATACTTGGGGCAGTTGCGCTTCCAGTGGCCAGTCCCCTTACAATAGTAGCACTCGGTATAAGACTTAGGTCCAACTCGGGGTTTCTTTTCAGGCACGACAACCAACTTGCGGCCCTTACTTCCCTTCCGTTTTCCCTTCTTGTCTTTCTTGAAACCAGTGTTCCTATTGATCATCAACACTTGATGTTACTTTTTAATCTCCACTTCTGCGGTTTTAAGCATTGACAGAAGCTCGGGGAGAGACTTCTTCATGCCTTGCATATTATAGTTCATCACGAAGCTCTTATATCTAGGTGGCAGAGACTACAGAACACGATGGATGCCTAAGTCAATGGGAATCGTTATTCCCAAGGACACAAGCTTATCGGCGTAACCCGACATCTTGAGTACATGCTCACTAACGGAGCTGTGCTCTTCCATCATGCAGCTAAAGAACTTTTCTGAAGCCTTGTAGCTCTCTACAGCAGCATGTGTGTCGAAAATCATTTTCAACTCACCCATTGTATCAAATGCATTGCCGTTTTCAAAACGCTTTCGAAGTTCCGGCTCTAGCCCATACAATATGCCGCAATGAACTAAGTTGTGGTCCTCCTGATGAGTCTGATAGACATTCTTCTGCTCGTCAGGGGCATCCTCAAAGGGTGGGGGGCCTAGCGGCACTTCTAGCACATATTGTTTTTGTGCAGCAGAGAGGAGAATTCTCAAATTCATGGCCCATTCGGTAAGTTGCTACCGTTCGTTGCAAGTTTCTCTTTCTCCATGAACACATTGAAATTAAAAGCAGGTGGTGCCATCTATAACAGAATTTGTAAAGTTTAGACTAAGTTTATGATAGATTGAGTTCAACTAATCCATATTACGAATGAACTCCCACTCAAAAAAGACATCCCTCGTGCCTTTTTGGTGACTACATGAACCAAATCCACTACACCAAGTCCGATCATCACGTGAGTCGGTGTAGCTTCAAAGGCGAGCATCAAATGGGCATCATATCTACTATATGACTCATGCTTAACCTTTCGGTCCGTGTTCCGAGGCCATGTCTGTACATGCTAGGCTCGCCAAGTTAGAACCTTAGTATTCACGTGTGTAACTGTTTTACACCCGATATATGGTCGTGGATCCAAGAACACCCGATCATCACGTGATGTCTTGGAGCGATGAAAACATAATCGGTGCATACTAAAGGAAGAACACATTCTTATCTTGATATTTAAATGAGGGATCATCTTATTATGCTAACAAAGCGCTAAACAAGCAATATAAGATGCTATCAAACATCACATGTTTATTAGTGGAATGATATGGTTCCCGCATATATATGATCTCTATCATGTGCACCGTGGTATGATCACTATCATACCTATATGTGTAAGTACAAGGTCTATGGAGATTACACGTTATGTATGTTGTAAGAGTATCATCTCATACTTCTACTTACAACATCACCATATCATAACACTAGCCCAGCAACAATCTAAACTAGACGCCTTGCAAGTTTTACGTGGCTTAGGGCATTCGAGATAGAACCGTTCTTACCTACGAACATGAACCACAACGAGGGTAATCAAATTGTTGACAACTTGTTGCAAAATAGATATTGACTATAGTAGGAGAGATAGACACCCACTAGCCACTTATGCAAACTAGTTGCATGTCAAGCGTGGAACAGGTCTCATGTGCGAGGACATGTAAAGTTTGTCCGGGCCGCTTCATCCCACTATGCCACCAATATCCAAAATTACAACTAAGGAGCAACAACATGATCATCATCGCCCACATACTCATATGTGTACTACCCGTGTAAAGCATCTACGCATAGATCCGGCTCTGATACCACTGTAGGGTTCGCAGCATAAAAAACAAAAAGTTTCCTACGATGAGAACAACTATGTACCAAGATCTATCTACTAGATACAAACAACGGGCGGATGTATATCCGTAGAGAACATACCCATGAAGACCGACAAAGCTTAACGAGTTCAACTCGTGGTTGATGTAGACGATCTCTTGCCGATCTCAAGATCGAGAGGAAGTCCTAGCGCCGCAAAGCAGCAGCGCATCCGTGCTCGCACACACGTACAAGACACCGAGCAACCTCCGCCTCCTCGCTCCAGCGATACAGCGGAAGCACAACCCTTTCTTTCCGAATAGCCACCGGGAACATGTATCTCGCTAGTCCGAGACCATGGGGGATAATTTCTAGAGGGGGAGAGAGATCTTTCACGAGGAGGTGTGAGTGAGAGAGAGGAGAGGGGTGCCTTTTATAGGAGGAGGGGGGACCCCAAGGGGGTGGCCGCCGGCCATGGGGCTTCCCCCTCCCCTCCTTCATTCATGTGGGTGGACACTCCACTCACAAAAATCCATTCAAATCCCTCCACTCAAAATCCCACTCAAACTTGCCATTAAATTTCCACCAAATTTAATGCAAACTCTCATTAAATAAAACTCTTTTATTTTATTCAGAATTTTGTCAATTACTTTAATGACAAACATTCACAAATAACCCCTTGCTAGAATTCCATTTCACATGCGTAACCTCTTTATGCAATTTCACCCGAAAACCTGTTTCGGTATCTAGTGAAATAAATTCATGCGCTTGATTATTCTTTCGGCATGAAACATTTTCTCCAACTGGATATCAGTGTCCCTTAAGTGTGTCGCCCTATGGTTCACGAATAATTCGGACATGATCGATACCCTTCTCCGATCAATAATCAGTAGCGGGACCTGGAGATCCATACTGACTCCCACACATTCAACGCTGACTTCATGTGATCGTCAGAACCTTTTACGCTTGTATCTTAATCCCTTTGTTTTACGATGTATTACATGTCCGAGATTCAATCATCGATATCTCCATCCCTAGTTTGATCTCGTTACTGACATGCACTCTTTTCTCGTTCCCGTGATATAACATTCTAGTGATCAAATCACTTGCTTGCAAGCTAACCAATGTGATATCACCAAGAGGGCCCAAAGTATATCTATATGACATCGGGATGAACAAATTCCACACTTGAGCCATGATTCTCAACATAACACTTTAGTATCTCTGAAGCCATCTTTATGATCACCCAGTTACGGTGTGACATTTGATGTCAACAAGAAACTCTTCCGGTGTTACTGACTGGCATGATCTCATGGTCTAAGGATTAGGACTACTTCGTAAGTTGTTTATAGCAATATAAACTCAATGACTTTGATCGTAATGCTATACTTCGGATGAATGTTCATCACACCATTACACTAATGTTGTGATCTCGTTATTAACAACATCCAATGTCTATGATCAGGAAACTGTGATCATCTTGTTAATCAACGAACTAGTTTATGAGAGAGGCATAACTAGGAACTTTCTGTTTGTTTATTAAACACACATGTATTAACGTTTCCGTATTAATACAATTATATCATGCAAAATAAACATCTATCATATACTTGAATACACATAATAAACATTTTATTATTGCCTCTCAGGGCATATTCCCTTCAGTCTCCCACTTGCACTAGAGACAATAATATAGTTACATAGTGATGTATCTAACACCCATGGAGTTCTGGTGTAGATCATGTTTTTCTCTAGGGAGAGTTTTATTCAACGGATCTGCTACATTGAGATCCGTATGTACTTTACAAATCTTTATATCTCCATCCTTGACATGCTCGCGGATGGAGTAAAACCGGCGCTTAATATGCTTAGAATGCTTGTGAGACCTTGGCTCTTTGGCATTTGCAATGGAACCATTGTTGTCACAATAGATCACCATTGGGTCCAACGCGTTTGCAACCACACCTAGTTCGGATATGAACTCCTTCATCCAAACCGCTTCCTGAGCCGCTTCTGAAGCAGCAACATATTCGGCCTCCATTGTTGATCCCGCCACCACAGGTTGTTTGGAGCTCCTCCAACTAAACGCTCCGCCATTCATGAGAAATACGTATCCGGATTGAGACTTAGAGTCATCTGTATCGGTGTCAAAGCTAGCGTCGACATAACACTTAGCGACGAGTTCTTCTTCACATCTGTATACAAGAAACATATCCTTAGTTCTTCGCAAGTACTTAAGGATATTCTTGACCGCTTTCCAGTGTTCCGAACCTGGATCCGATTGGTACCTACTAGTCAAACTAATAGCATGTGCCACATTCGGTCTTGTACATAACATGGCGTACATTATAGAGCCTATGGCTGAAGCATAGGGAACTTTGTCCATTTTATCTCTTTCTTCCGCCGTAGTCGGACTTTGAGTCTTACTCAATGTCATGCCTTGTGTCATAGGTAAGAACCCCTTATTACTATCTTCCATTTTAAACTTCTTTAAAACCTTATAAGGTATGTACTTTGCGATAGCCCTATTAGGCACCTAGATCTATCTCTATAGATCTTTATGCCTAATATGTATGACGCTTCACCTAGGTCCTTCATTGAACATTTGTTGTTTAGATAACTTTTAACACTGTTTAAAAGATCTATATAATTTCCGATCAATAATATGTCATCCACATATAATATCAGAAATGCCACATTGCTCCCACTCACTTTCTTGTAAATACAAGCTTCTCCATAAGTTTGGACAAATCCAAACTCTTTGATCACCTCATCAAAGCGGAGATTCCAACTTCGTGATGCTTGCTTCAATCCATAGATGGATCGCTGAAGCTTGCACACCTTGTTAGCATCCTTAGGATCGACAAAACCCTTTGGTTGTATCATATACAACTCTTCTTCAATATTACCATTGAGAAACGCGGTTTTGACATCCATCTGCCATATCTCATAATCGAAATATGCAGCAATTGCTAACCTAATCCTAACTGACTTTAGCATCGCTACAGGATAGAATGTCTCATCATAGGTAACTCCTTGAATTTGTCGAAACCCCTTTGCGACAAGTCGAGATTTATAGACGGTCGCATTACCATCAGCATCAGTTTTCCTTTTGAAAATCCATTTGTTCTCCACAGCCATTCGGTCGTGAGGTAAGTCCACCAAGTTCCAAACTTGATTTTCATACATGGATTCCATCTTGGATTTCATGGCTTCTAACCATTTGTTGGAATCCAGGCTCATCATCGCTTCTTCATACGTCGCAAGGTCATCATTTTCATCAACCATGAAATTCATGACAGGATTTCCGTACAGCTCGGGAGCTGCACGCGTCCTGCTAGACCTGCGAGGTTTGGTAGTACTCTCTTTCGGAGTTTCATGATCATTATCATTAGTTCCCTCTTCAACAGGTGAAGCCAACTCCGGAACAACTTCCGGCGTTGCGCTACTCGCCATACTTTGAAGAGAAGGTTCAATAACCTCTTCGAGTTCTACCTTCCGACTACTCACACCTTTCGCGAGAAATTCTTTCTCTAGAAAGGATCCATTCTTGGCAACAAAAACCTTGCCCTCGGATCTTTAATAGAAGGAATACCCAATAGTTTCCTTAGGGTATCCTATGAAGACGCATTTTTCCGCTTTGGGTTCGAGTTTATCCGGTTGAAGTTTCTTCACATAAACATCGCATCCCCAAACTTTAAGAAATGACAGCTTACGTTTGTTTCCAAACCACAATTCATACGGTGTCTTTTAAACGGATTTAGATGGTGCCCGATTTAAAGTGAATGCAGCAGTTTCTAGTGCATAACCCCAAAATTACAACGGCAAGTCCGTCAGAGACATCATAGATCGAACCATATCTAATAAAGTACGATTACGACGTTCTGACACACCATTTCTCTGTGGTGTTCCGGCAGGTGTGAGTTGTGAAACAATTCCACACTCTTTCATGTGAGTGCTAAAACTCGTAACTTAGATACTCACGTCCACGGTCGGACCATATAAATTTGACCTTTCTATTACGATGATTTTCCACTTCATTCTGAAATTCCTTGAACTTTTCAAAGGTTTCAGACTTGTGTTTCATCAAGTAGATATAACCGTATCTACTCAAATCATCCGTGAAAGTAACAAAATAACGATATCCACCTCGCGCCGACACACTCATTGGACCACATATATCAGAATGTATGATTTCAAATAAATCTGTCGCCCGTTCCATTGAACCGGAAAACGGGGTTCTAGTCATCTTGCCCATAAGGCATGGCTCACATGTATCAAATGATTCAAAATCAAGTGATTCCAAAAGTCCATCCGAATGGAGCTTCTTCATGCGTTTAACGCCAATATGACCTAGACGGCAGTGCCACATATGTGCGGATATATCATCATTTAGTTTAATCCTTTTAGCATCAACATTATGAATATGTGTAACATTATTATCGAGATCCAATAGAAATAAACCATTCATCATCGGTGCATGACCATAAAATATTTCATTCATATAAATGGAACAACCATTGTTCTCGGATTTAAATGAATAACCACTTTGCATTAAACACGATCCAGATACAATGTTCATGCTAAGTGCTGGCACCAGATAACAATTCTTCAAGTTTATTACTAATCCCGACGGCAAGTGGAGAGGTAGCGTTCCAAAGGCGATCACATCAACGCTTGATCCATCTTGACCTCACCCCTTGCTAGCGGTCGCTTGGTCCGCAGCCCCTGATTCGAGTTACAAATATTAGCAATTGAACCGGTATCAAATACCCAGGTGCTACTGCGAGCACTAGTCAAGTACACATCAATAACATGTATATCATATATACCTTTGTTTGCCTTGCCGGCCTTCACCAAAGACGGAATCAAGTGTCGTATCGGTACCGGCAAAGTACCTGGACTCACCAAAGACGAAGAAGGAGTTCTGTGGTACAAATGACGCCTTTGTGTACCAGTGGATTCTGAGTTGAAAGAAGTTATTCTGAAGGAAGCTCATGATACTCTTTATTCTATCCACCCCGGAGGAACTAAGATGTATCAAGATTTGAAGGAGCAATTTTGGTGGCATAAGATGAAGAGAGAAATCGGAAGCTATATCGCCAAGTGTGATATATGTCAGCGAGTCAAGGCAGGACATCAAAGACCCGCTGGATTGTTGCAACCATTGCAGATTCTGGAATGGAAATGAGATTCCGTTGGAATGGACTTTATCACCGGATTACCTACTTCTAGTAGGGGAAATGACTCTATCTGGGTCATAGTGGACAGATTGTCCAAAGTCGCCCATTTCTTACCCGTCAAGACCACATATCAGAGTTCGAAGCTAGCGGAGTTGTACATCGCTAGAATAGTTAGTTTGCATGGAGTCCCCAAGAACATCATATCGGATCGAGGAACTCAGTTTACCTCGAGATTCTGGAAGAAAGTCCAAGAAGGTTTAGGAACCCGACTCGATTTCAGCACCGCGTATCACCCTCAGACCGATGGACAAACGGAGCGAGTAAATCAAATACTCGAAGACATGTTGAGAGCCTGTGTGTTAGAATATGGATCCAAGTGGGAAGACTGTCTGCCGTTTGCAGAATTTTCATACAACAACAGTTATCAGGCTAGTTTGCAAATGGCCCCATTTGAATTCATGTATGGAAGAAAGTGTCACACCCCTTTGAACTGGTCGGAAGTAGGAGAGAGTCAAATTTTCGGACCCGACATCCTACGAGAAGCAGAAGAGAAGGTTCACAAGATTCGTGAGCACCACAAGACCGCTGAGTCAAGACAGAAGAGTTATGCCGACAAGAGACGTCGAGACCTCGCCTTCAACATAGGAGATTTTGTATATCTGAAAGTGTCGCCATTGAAGGGAATGCAGCGTTTCCAACTCAAAGGAAAGTTAGCCCCCAGATACATAGAACCCTTCAAGATTCTGAACCGTCGAGGAGAAGTGTCATATCAATTGGAACTGCCCGAAGAGATGCTAGACATGCACAATGTGTTCCATATCTCATTACTTCGCAAGTGTCTCGAAGTCCCGGAGAAGACTGAAGTGTTCAAGAATATTGATCACCGGACTATAGAGATCAATGATGACCTGACCTATCCCGAAGTACCCATCCGTATTTTGGAAGAAGCTTTCAGAACCACCAGAACCCGAAGCATCAAGTTTCTCAAGATTCAGTGGAGCAACCACACAGAAGAGGAAGCTACCTGGGAGCGCGAAGATCACATCAGGATGGAGTTTCCCGATCTCTTCAAATCCAAGGTAATATTTTCGTCCTTTTTCAAATCTCGGGACGAGATTTTTTTTAAGGGGAGAAGGTTTGTAACATCCCAAAAATACAAAACTTGGATCATCAAACTCTAAGCTTCAAAATTAGGGTTAACAAAAACTTCTCTAAATAAAAATATGAAAGCATGCATGTGTGTATGCATTCCATTTTGAATTCTTTTGAATTGCCTTGTTTATGTGTTTCTTTGCTTGAAAAAGGATTCTTAGGTGAAATAAACATCATCTAAACAATTCCCAAACTTTTCCCAAAGACAAAAAAATCAAAACAAAACAAAATGAGTGAATGGTCATTTTGACCAATTTAACTCCCATGCCTACTTTAGCTGTCCCAAACTTTTAGAACTTAATAGAAACTTGTTTGGATCTTTGCACCCCTTGATAGTACTCCTAACAAAGTATCAAGGCCCACTTTGTGATCATCCAGAAACATTCAAATGCATAGTTTAAAGGACAGTTCAAAATTGAATCTTTATCATATGGGAAGATCCCACTTTTTCAAAAACCACTCAAACAAGCTCCACTTTCAAAACCCAAGCATTTACAAACTCACCAGCACCAACCTAGCACACCCACCAAAAATCTTTTCAAAATTCAAAACTTGAATTCACGCGGCCATTTCATCAAACACCTTGCATATGCAAATCAAATAAAATCCAAACACTATTTGGAGCAGTGGTTTGAGCCTAACTTGTTCCCTCTCTGGTTGCAACTAGGCTTTAGTAGATCATCTAGATCATTTATAAACATCTAGCACCACTGTAAGCTTGGCAATGTCATCAATGGTGAACAGTTGAAGCCACCCATGCCACCCTAGTGTAGACAGGAAGCTAGGAGAAGTACCAAGCCTAGCCAGCATGTCTGGGAGCAAGCCCATGCCTCACCGTACCCTCTCGACCAGACCTGCCTCGAAGACATCGACCAGAGCACCCAGGAACGCCGCGCCCGTGCCTCTGTCAACCATGCCGAGCGTGCGCCAGAGTGCCACCCTCGACTGAAGCCCACAGACCGCGCTCCGCCCTCGCCGCATGCATACACGATCACCACCGACCCAGGAGACCGCCAGACACCACCGTTCGCCGCCCCATGACCTGTAGCTACCGCTCGCCGTCGAAGACGCCGCCTCGGCCGCGCAGAGCATCACACGTTCCAGACCATTTGCCACCGCCCCTACGCGCGCATTAAAGCCGTAGAGGATCGCCAGGAGACCACCAAGCGATTGCCACCGCCGGCCATGCCTCTAGCAGCCCGTAGCCATGTCGCCACCGTCGCCTGCCCATCTCGTTCGGTCTCGTCGTCGAGACTATAAATAGAGGCCACCACTAGCCGAATTGAGCACACCATATCACTCCCCTATCCTCACTGATCGTTCCACCCTGTTCCCAGAGCAAGGCGAGCAGTGCTTCACCGGAATTTCACCGGAGCCCGCCGCTGCTGGAGAAGAAGAAGGCCAGCGATTGGAGCCGCCCCAGCAGAAGCTGCCGGTACCAGGAGGTTCACCGTCGTCGACTTCGTCGTTCGCCCGCCTCTCCGACCCTCGCCTCAGCCCCGGTGAGCCCCCGACGACCCCCACCTGCCGCGTTAGGTTTATGTCTCGCCGGCGCCGCCCGACGTGGACAATGAGTAGTATCCGTTGGATTAGAACTAGATCGAACGCACCACATTGCCCCGTACCGCTTCGCACCCCTGCCTCACTGACGCTTGAGGACAGCAACTTAACCAGCCCCCGTAAGCGCTGTGCTTAGTAGGCCGGCCCAGTATCGCTTCCCGCGCAGCCCAGTCGTTTGAAATTAACCTTTTCCATTTTATTTCGAAAACACTTCTGCACCTAGATTCAAAAATCAACCCAGATCGATTCAGTGAACCAAATTGAATGAAACCAATTTTGTTAGAAAGGTCTTGAAATGCTGAATCCAAGCTCGTTGGATTCAAGTCATTTGGATCTGTAGATCATCCTTGGTAAAAAGAACAAGGCAGAAGCTTTTCTGCATTCAAACATTTTTCAAATTAAAACCATAATAGATTTTGAGTTGATTCCAACTCTCAAAAATCACATTTAACCATACCTTTCAGAATATATAAAATATATAGGTTTACTTACAGAAATAATGTTCAAGTAATAAAAGAATGCCACATAGGCATTTCTAGTCACTTATTTAATTAAAATAAAAGGGTAAAACCTTATTAAATTGTGACACCACTTTAAATCACATTCCCATGTACTGAATGTGTGGTGATGACATGTGTCAACATGATCCCATGTTTGGTTTGGAGAATATTAAATCTTAAGTAGTTTTTCAATGAGTAGAAATTACTTTTCTAAAAATAAAAGGAATTAAACTAAGCTCTAATCTTGTAATGTTAGTGATGATGCTAGATCATCTATAGGACCCTTTTGTGTGATGATTGAAAGTAGTTAAGTATTGTTTGGTGATTGTGTACCTCGTATTTATTTATAGACGCTAGTACCGACCAAGGATACGAGGAAGAAGGAGGATACTACGAAGAAGAAGCCGAGGAGAACTTCAACCACTGCTCTGCACAAGGCAAGCCTTACTAACCAAGTGGACCAATGCAAGCCTAATGCTACTAGTTGAATGTGCAAGCTAACACTTGCAAGATACTCTACTGATGCAAACAAACCCTTACTTGTTACCATATGCCCTAAGCATATGTGATCATACCCACTTGATACCCCCTCCTAGTTTTATTTGCAAGCTTTCTATTTTATTTCTTTATCAAAGCTACTTCCTTAGGGTTTACTTAAGTGACTTGTAGATACTAGAAAGATATTTGAAAGTTGCATACAGAGCATTAAATTTGGCCTAAGCTAGATAATCTTGATGTCATCCTAAGGCATGAGATTAAACTTAGTTAAACTCCACTCGTTTACCACCCCTCATTAGTACTCACCCCCACTTATATATGCTAGTGCTAAGCATAAAACTTGATCAACTTTAGCTGGGAAGACTTGGTGTAAAAATGGTTATGAAAACCTTGGAACGATGGATCATTCTATTGAGATGTTTTAGACATGTGTTTCCGAACACCAGATGATTTTGGTGATGAAAATGTTGAGGCATGAGCCTTAGCCCTTTATAAAACTGATGGTTGTCTGGATGCGATACCATTCCAATTTTACCGTACAACCACAATACCCGAAGATTGGGTAGGGCTTGACTGGAAACTTATATACCTTAGTATTTGTTCCCTCACGGCCAAGGTCTGAGCCGAGGCTACCTTGTGAAGATTGTCCACCTGTGCAGTACCCAAGATGACAGTTGGTCATGGTTGGGAGGCCAAACTCACAGGAGAGGTGCTTATACTAGGGCGTGTAATTGAAAGGTTAGGATTGATTATCCGCATACTGAGTATGGTGAATTCAGGATTTGTTCCTGACGGATGTATCGAATGTTGTGGTGAAAGTGTACAATCTCTGCAGAGTGTCAAACTATTCGAATAGCCGCATCCGCGGTTATGGACAGTTGGAGTGGCCATACTGTTCCCCCGTTAGATGTTTTCAAAATGACTTGTGAAATGACTTGAGACTTTGACTTGAGCACAACAGAGTTGTGACTTGAGATACAAGTTCCCACTTAGGTGTTATAAATTTGGATTAGTTTTCTCTTGCTTTTGAACTTAGTAGAGGTAAATCTGGCTTTTGCAAAACAACCCTAGAGCTTAGTGTCCTACTACAAAAACCCCTTTCACTTGTTAGTATTAGTTTGCGATTACTTAAAGAGTACTCATGTCTTTGTCCCTGGATATTCCCGTGGCCAGACTATGAAGAGGAGTACCTAGAGGATGGACCTCAGGAAGGTTACGACAAATAGGATCATCTCCCATCGTCAGCATTGCCTATGACCCCGAAGATGGAGCTTCGCCTACGCTACCGTTATTATTATTACGTATTCCGCTGCTTGTGTTGTATTAAGAACTGGATCATGAGACCCTTATTTATGTAAGACCTTATGTATGGTTTGTAATGGATGATGTACTGTGGTATCCAATTCTGTTATGTCTCGCAAAAAATGGTATTCCTGGGATTGCGATGTATGGCATAACAGGCATCTGGGGTTAAAAATTCGGGTGTTGACAAGTTGGTATCAGAGCCATCCTGACCATAGGAGACCCTAGTTAGACTGGATCCTTGGAATCAAAAAACTTAGTTTCAAAACCAAAGGAAGAAAATATTTAAAAAAACTTATTCCCATTCTTATCACTTGATTCTTTCATGAAAATTCATGTTCCTCAAAAACTCTTGCAAAACACATAAAATTTGACACACTTGATCACTCTACTAACTTACTCATCTTATATTCTTTTAGATGGACGTGAAGTACAACAAGTTTTACCAGTTGGGGAATGGAGGAGACCTTATCTTTGAGAGGGATTTGGACCATCTTTCGGAACTTCTGGAGCGTCCGCATCCCGAGTTCTTTGGAGCTCAGCTCAATGATCAAGGAGGAGAAGATCTGCAGTGGCTAATTGTTGCAAGTCTCCGAGGAAAGATTGAACCTCCCACTGCTGAGGGAATTGAGTTCACCTTAAGAGAGAACAACTGGCTCGATAGACTTGCCAGGGCCATGCAGGAAGCTCTTGCCCGTCTGTGTGGGCAGAGTATCAATCAGATCAAGGGTACCCTCTTTGAGTTTTGCCCAAGGCGTGATGCTAATGGACAACCACGGGAAGCGCCATACCATCACGAGCTGAAGACCCAATTGGACCACCTTAGCTTCATGATGTATGATCGTCAGCAGGAGTTGGATAACTGCCATGACTACTCCAACCACAAGTCCGCCATCATCAAGACGAAGGATCAACCATCGCCATGCTAGCAAAGGATCGCAAGTCTCGCCGCCGTCAACTCGACAAGAAGGAGCGCATCATTTCCCGTCTTCGTCACCGTATCTCGGCTTTGGAGGAGACCATCCATGAGAGAGACATGCAGTTGGAAGAAAGGTAGAATGCCGGAGAGGATCTTCGTGGAGACCCCTACTCCTATCTCAGCGATGATGATGATTTTCTCGAGGATCAGGCTATGGATTTCTTCACCGATGAGGATGATTACACCTTCATCGATGATGACGAGGATGATGAGGATGACGACTACACTGACTCCGAGGAGTAGTAGCACTTGAGCACTAGCGTAGTGAGTAGTATTCGGTCCCACTGTATCGTAATTTCCAGAATGGTTCTTAAAACCATCTGTTTTTCTTGTTTTGTGGTGTGTGTTGTATTGTGTGCTATGAGTGAATGAATGAAAAGCAAGTTGCTAGAAAAATCTGAGTCAAACTTTAAAAACTTTTCAAAATCCCAAAACCTTAGAAGTTCCCCTCTTTTCTCATGATCTATCTCAATCCTCAGATGCCACACGGAGGAAGTGGTTCATCCCCGGACCCGATGTTGCAGATCCTGTAAATGTTGGTTTCGGACCGTGAAGCTGAAAGAGCGGAACGTCAAGCCAACCTAGCCACCCTGCAACAGATAGCTCAGCTTGCCCACAACAATCAAGGCCACGGAAATCAGGACAACCATGGATCTAAGCTCAAGAATTTCCAAAACACCAACCCACCTGTTTTCACTAAGTCAGAAGAGCCCTTAGATGCCGATGATTGGCTGCAAACCATGGAAAATAACCTGGAAGTCGCCGGAGTGGAAGCTAACGAGAAAGTTCTTTTCGCCACCCACTATCTAGCCGGAGATGCCAGAGCATGGTGGAACAGTGTTCGCGCAATGACCGGAGGCCAGATGATGACCTGGGCGGAATTCAAGGTCAAGTTAAGCAGAACCCATGTGCCACCAGGTTTGATCAAGAGAATGAGAGACGAATTCAGAGAACTGAAGCAAGGAAGGATGACTGTAGTGGAATACCGTGACAAATTTTTGTCATTAGCTAGGTATGCACCGGATGAGATTGACACCGAAGCCAAGAAGAAAGAAAGATTCTTGAATGGTCTGCACGATGAGATGCAGACAGTGTTAGTCAATATCCCCTTTGCGGATATTGAAGCTCTTGTCGACTCTGCCATCCAGATGGAAGGAAAGATCAACCAAGCCAATGAGAACCGCAAGCGTCGCATGATGCATCAGCCAGGAACCCATCAGACCCCAAAGTACCGCCCTAACCCATCTCCAGGATTTGCCCCGAGAACCAACAGACCCCCGATGAACCGTCCCACCTATCCCAACCGTTAAAACCCTAGGCCCGGAGGAAATCACAACAACCCGGCAACTCTAGCAATTTCAACCGTGAACCACCCAAGTTCAATAACAACAACGCTACCGCCAACACCAACACTTACCCGAGGACTGGAAGCAATGTTGTGCCTGTAGCAACAAAGGACAAGTTGCAAGTGACTTGTTATGACTGTGGAAATAAAGGCCACTATTCCAACGAGTGCCCCAACAAGAAGAATGTCGCAGCCCCCAATGCAAATGCCCCAGCTCAGCAGCAGTGTCGTGTTCAGCCCGGAAGAAGGTTTGCCCCAGGGAATTCACTCAACCGCAACGGCCGTCTATTTCTCATGCATGCTGAAGAAGCTCAGGAAGCGCCAGACGTCGTGCTGGGTATGTTTTCTGTTAATTCAGTACTTGCTCGAGTGTTGTTTGATTCTGGTGCATCGCATTCATTTGTCACCGAAGAATTTTCCTGCACTAGTAAGTTTCAACCCACAAAACTGAAGCATGTTATGATCGTTCAAATCCCCGGTTCAACCACCAAGGCTAGGCAAATTTGCAAAGCCGTCCCTATCCGAATCCATGGCATAGATTTTTATGCTAATCTGATAGTACTCGGAACTAAAGGTTTGGAAGTAGTACTAGGAATGGATTGGATTTCCAAACATAAAGGATTAATTAACTGTGCCAAGAAAGCCATCACCATGACCAGTACAGCCGGAATATCAGTCGAGCATATATCTGAAACCTTACCTCGCCAATTCAAGTGCAACAAGAGTATAGCCCAACCTACCATTGACCAAGTCCGGATAGTCTGTGAATACCCTGATGTATTTCCAGATGTTTTGCCTGGTATTCCCCCAGATCGGGATATCTAGTTTATCATCGAACTAATCCCCGAAACAGGACCCATAGCCCAGAGACCGTATAGTATGAACCCGTCGGAACGAGAAGAACTAAAGAAGCAACTGGATTCCATGTTGGAAATTGGATTGATTCAACCAAGTGCGTCACCATGGAGATCACCTGTTTTGTCTGTGGACAAGAAAGATGAAGGTAACCGTTTGTGTACGGATTACCGAAAGTTGAATGATGTCACCATCAAGAACAAGTACCCCTTGCCTAAGATAGAAGATTTGTTTGATCAGTTGACCGGTGCCAAAGTGTTTTCTAAGATTGATGTTAGAACAGGCTATCATCAACTCAAGATTCGCGCAGAGGATATTCCCAAAACTGCCTTTACCACCAGATATGGATTGTACAAGTATACAGTCATGTCTTTTGGATTAACCAATGCCCCTGCTTATTTCATGAATCTCATGAATAAGATTTTTATGGACTTCCTGGATAAGTTTGTCGTTGTGTTCATCGATGACATTCTGATTTATTCCAAATCTGAAGAAGAACATGAGCTACAGCTAAGGACCATTCTTGGAACGCTTAGAGAGCATCAGTTGTATGCCAATTTAGCAAATGTGAATTCTGGTTACAGGAGGTAGGATTCCTTGGTCACATTGTATCAGCCAGAGGAATTGTCGTTGACCTTGCAAAAGTAAAAGATGTCGAAGATTAGCAAGCCCCAACCACTCAAACCCAAGTTCGTGCATTTCTCGGATTGGCGGGATATTACCACAAGTTCGTAGAAGGATTCTCGAGTATCGCCAGACCCATGACCCAATAGCTGAAGAAGGACAAGAAGTTTGAATGGACCGACAAATGTGAAGTGAGTTTTCAAGAACTCAAGAGAAGATTGATTTCAGACCCAATCTTAATCATGTCGGATATCACAAAGCCCTTCGATGTGTATTGTGATGCATCCAAGATCGGTATCGGATGTGTGCTAATGCAAGAAGGCAAAGTTATATCGTATCTATCTCGACAACTGAAACAACATGAGCAAAATTACCCAACCCATGACCTCGAACTCGCAGCCGTAGTTCTAGCCCTGAAGACATGGAGGCATTACCTGATGGGAAATCGTTGTGAGATTTATTCAGATCACAAGAGTCTGAAGTATATATTCACTCAGAAGGAGCTGAATATGAGACAGAGAATATGGATTGAGCTAATCAAGGATTACGATCTGGACATTCACTATCACCCCGGTAAAGCCAATGTGGTAGCAGATTGCCGTGCCGCTTGAACTCCATGATTTTGAAGGAGCAACCAAGCTTGCACAAAGAAATGGAAGATTTTAGAATGGAATTAGTGAGTGAAGGATTTTTGGCTAGCATCGAACTTCAACCCACTTTGATCAGCCAGATCAAAGAGGCGCAGAAAGGAAATGCTAGTATCAACGGAATCAAGCGTCGTATCGGTACAGGCAAAGTACCCGGATTCACCGAAGACGAAGAAGGAGTTCTGTGGTACAAAGGACGCCTTTGTGTACCAGTGGATTCTGAGTTGAAAGAAGTTATTCTGAAGGAAGCTCATGATAATCTTTATTCTATCCACCCCGGAGGAACTAATATGTATCAAGATTTGAAGGAGCAATTTTGGTGGCATAAGATGAAGAGAGAAATCGGAAGCTATATCGCCAAGTGTGATATATGTTAGCGAGTCAAGGCAGGACATCAAAGACCCGCTGGATTGTTGAAACCATTGCAGATTTCGGAATGGAAATGCGATTCCGTTGGAATGGACTTTATCACCGAATTACCTACTTCTAGTAGGGGAAATGACTCTATCTGGGTCATAGTGGACAGATTTTCCAAATTCGCCCATTTCTTACCCGTCAAGACCACATATCAGAGTTCGAAGCTAGCGAAGTTGTACATCGCTAGAATAGTTAGTTTGCATGGAGTCCCCAAGAACATCGTATCGGATCGAGGAACTCAGTTTACCTCGAGATTCTGGAAGAAAGTCCAAGAAGGTTTAGGAACTCGACTCGATTTCAGCACCGCGTATCACCCTCAGACCGATGGACAAACGGAGCGAGTAAATCAAATACTCGAAGACATGTTGAGAGCCTGTGTGTTAGAATATGGATCCAAGTGGGAAGACTGTCTGCCGTTTGCAGAATTTTCATACAACAACAGTTATCAGGCTAGTTTGCAAATGGCCCCATTTGAATTCATGTACGGAAGGAAGTGTCGCACCCCTTTGAACTGGTCAAAAGTAGGAGAGAGTCAGATTTTCAGACCCGACATCCTACGAGAAGCAGAAGAGAAGGTTCACAAGATTCGTGAGCACCTCAAGACCGCTGAGTCAAGACAGAAGAGTTACGCCGACAAGAGACGTCGAGACCTCGCCTTCAACATAGGAGATTTTGTATATCTGAAAGTGTCGCCATTGAAGGGAATGCAGCGTTTCCAACTCAAAGGAAAGTTAGCCCCCAGATACATCGGACCCTTCAAGATTCTGAACCGTCGAGGAGAAGTGTCGTATCAATTGGAACTGCCCGAAGAGATGTCAACCGTGCACAATGTGTTCCATATCTCATTACTTCGCAAGTGTCTCGAAGTCCCGGAGAAGACTAAAGTGTTCAAGAATATTGATCACCGGACTATAGAGATCAATGATGACCTGACCTATCCCGAAGTACCCATCCGTATTTTGGAAGAAGCTTTCAGAACCACCAGAACCCGAAGCATCAAGTTTCTCAAGATTCAGTGGAGCAACCACACAGAAGAGGAAGCTACCTGGGAGCGTGAAGATCACATCAGGACGGAGTTCCCCGATCTCTTCAAATCCTAGGTAATCTTTTCGTCCTTTTTCAAATCTCGGGACGAGATTTTGTTTAAGGGGAAGGTTTGTAACATCCCAAAAATACAAAACTTGGATCATCAAACTCTAAGCTTCAAAATTAGGGTTAACAAAAACTTTTCTAAATAAAAATATGAAAGCATGCATGTGTGTATGCATTCCATTTTGAATTCTTTTGAATTGCCTTGTTTATGTGTTTCTTTGCTTGAAAAAGGATTCTTAGGTGAAATAAACATCATCTAAAAAATTCCCAAACTTTTCCCAAAGAAAAAAAAATCAAAACAAAACAAAATGAGTGAATGGTCATTTTGACCAATTTAACTCCCATGCCTACTTTGGCTGTCCCAAACTTTCAGAACTTAACAGAAACTTGTTTGGATCTTTTCACCCCTTGATAATACTCCTAACAAAGTATCAAGGCCCACTTTGTGATCATCCAGAAACATTCAAATGCATAGTTTAAAGGACAGTTCAAAATTGAATCTTTATCATATGGGAAGATCCCACTTTTTCAAAAACCACCCAAACAAGCTCCACTTTCAAAACCCAAGCATCTGCAGACTCACCAGCACCAACCTAGGACGCCCACCAAAAATCTTTTCAAAATTCAAAACTTGAATTCATGCGGCCATTTCATCAAACACCTTGCAGATGCAAATCAAATAAAATCCAAACACTATTTAGAGAAGTGATTTGAGCCTAACTTGTTCCCTCTCTGGTTGCAACTAGGCTTTAGTAGATCATGTAGCTCATTTGTAAACATCTAGCACCACTGTAAGCTTGGCAATGTCATCAATGGTGAACAGCCGAAGCCACCCATGCCACCCTAGTGTAGACATCAAGCTAGGAGAAGTA
Source organism: Avena atlantica (assembly GCA_910589765.1). Taxonomy (NCBI): domain Eukaryota; kingdom Viridiplantae; phylum Streptophyta; class Magnoliopsida; order Poales; family Poaceae; genus Avena; species Avena atlantica. The sequence goes on along the minus strand of OU342733.1, from coordinate 418,606,309 downwards.
CCAAGCCTAGCCAGCATGTCTGGGAGCAAGCCCATGCCTCACCGCTCCCTCTCGACCAGCTCTGCCTCGAAGACATCGACCAGAGCACCCAGGCACGCCGCGCCCGTGCCTCTGTCAACCATGCTGAGCGTGCGCCAGAGCGCCATCCTCGACCGAAGCCCCCAGACCGCACGCCGCCCTCGCCGCGTGGATACACGATCACCACCGACCCAGGAGACCGCCAGACACCACCGTTCGCCGCCCCATGCCCCGTAGCCACCGCTCGCCGTCGAAGACGCCGCCTGGGCCGCGCAGAGCATCGCACGTTCCAGACCATTTGCCACCGCACCTACGCGCGCATTAAAGCCGTAGAGCATCACCAGGAGACCACCAAGAGATCGCCACCGCTGGCCATGCCTCGAGCAGCCCGTAGCCATGTCGCCACCGTCGCCTGCCCATCCCGTTCGGTCTCGTCGTCGAGACTATAAATAGAGGCCACCCCCAGCCTAATTGAGCACACCATCTCACTCCCCTCTCCTCACTGATCGTTCCACCCCGTTCCCGGAGCAAGGCGAGCAACGCTTCGCCGGAATTTCACCGGAGCCCGCCGCTGTTGGAGAAGAAGGGGGCCAGCGATTGGAGCCGCCCCAGGAGAAGCTGCCGGTACCAGGAAGTTCGTCGTCGACTTCGTCGTTCGCCCGCCTCGCCGACCCTCGCCTGAGCCCCGGTGAGCCCCCGACGACCCCCACCTGCCGCGTTAGGTTGCTGTCTCGCCGGCGCTGCCCGACGTGGACGATGAGTAGCAGCCGTTGGATTAGAACTAGATCGAAGGCACCACATTGCCCCGTACCGCTTCGCACCCCCTGTCTCACTGACGTGTGGGGACAACAACTTAACCAGCCCACGTAAGCGCTGTGCTTAGCAGGCCGGCCCAGTATCGCTTCCCGCGCAGCCCAGTCGTTTGAAATTAACCTTTTCCATTTTATTTCAAAAACACTTTTGCACCTAGATTCAAAAATCAACCCAGATCGATTCAGTGAACCAAATTGAATGAAACCAATTTTGTTAGAAAGGTCTTGAAATGCTGAATCCAAGCCCGTTGGATTCAAGTCATTTGGATCTGTAGATCATCCTTGGTAAAAAGAACAAGGCAGAAGATTTTCTGCATTCAAACATTTTTCAAATTAAAACCATAATAGCTTTTGAGTTGATTCCAACTCTCAAAAATCACATTTAACCATACCTTTCAGAATATATAAAATATATAGGTTTACTTATAGAAATAATGTTCAAGTAATAAAAGAATGCCACATAGGCATTTCTAGTCACTTATTTAATTAAAATAAAAGGGTAAAACCTTATTAAATTGTGACACCACTTTAAATCACATTCCCATGTACTGAATGTGTGGTGATGACATGTGTCAACATGATCCCATGTTTGGTTTGGAGAATATTAAATATTAAGTAGTTTTTCAATGAGTAGAAATTACTTTTCTAAAAATAAAAGGAATTAAACCAAGCTCTAATCTTGTAATGTTAGTGATGATGCTAGATCATCTATAGGACCCTTTTGTGTGATGATTGAAAGTAGTTAAGTATTGTTTGGTGATTGTGTACCTCGTATTTATTTATAGACGCTAGTACCGACCAAGGATACGAGGAAGAAGGAGGATACTACGAAGAAGAAGCCGAGGAGAACTTCAACCACTGCTCTGCACAAGGCAAGCCTTACTAACCAAGTGGACCAATGCAAGCCTAATGCTACTAGTTGAATGTGAAAGCTAACACTTGCAAGATACTCTACTGATGTAAACAAACCCTTAGTTGTTACCATATGCCCTAAGCATATGTGATCATACCCACTTGATACCCCCTCCTAGTTTTATTTGCAAGCTTTCTATTTTATTTATTTATCAAAGCTACTTCCTTAGGGTTTACTTAAGTGACTTGTAGATACTAGAAAGATATTTGAAAGTTGCATACAGAGCATTAAATTTGGCCTAAGCTAGATAATCTTGATGTCATCCTAAGGCATGAGATTAAACTTAGTTAAACTCCACTCGTTTACCACCCCTCATTAGTACTCACCCCCACTTATAGATGCTAGTGCTAAGCATAAAACTTGATCAACTTTAGATGGGAAGACTTGGTGGAAAAATGGTTATGAAAACCTTGGAATGATGGATCATTCTATTGAGATGTTTTGGACATGTGTTTCCGAACACCAAATGATTTTGGTGATGAAAATGTTGAGGCATGAGCCTTAGCCCTTTATAAAACTGATGGTTGTCTGGATGCGATACCATTCCAATTTTACCGTACAACCACAATACCCGAAGATTGGGTAGGGCTTGACTGGAAACTTATATACCTTAGTATTGGTTCCCTCACGGCCAAGGTCTGAGCCGAGGCTACCTTGTGAAGATTGTCCACCTGTGCAGTACCCAAGATGACAGTTGGTCATGGTTGGAAGGCCAAACTCACAGGAGAGGTGCTTATACTAGGGCGTGTAATTGAAAGGTTAGGATTGATTATCCGCATACTGAGTATGGTGAATTCAGGATTTGTTCCTGACGGATGTATCGAATGTTGTGGTGAAAGTGTACAATCTCTGCAGAGTGTCAAACTATTCGAATAGCCGCGTCCGCGGTTATGGAAAGTTGGAGTGCCATACTGTTCCCCCGTCAGATGTTTTCAAAATGACTTGTGAAATGACTTGAGACTTTGACTTGACCACAATAGAGTTGTGACTTGAGATACAAGTTCCCACTTAGGTGTTATAAATTTGGATTAGTTTTCTCTTGCTGCTGAACTTAGTAGAGGTAAATCTGGCTTTTGCAAAACAACCCTAGAGCTTAGTGTCCTACTACAAAAACCCCTTTCACTTGTTAGTATTAGTTTGCGAGTACATAAAGAGTACTCATGGCTTTGTCCCTGGCTATTCCCGTGGCCAGACTATGAAGAGGAGTACCTGGAGGATGGACCTCTGGAAGGTTATGACAACTAGGATCATCTCCCATCGTCAGCATTGCCTGTGACCCCGAAGATGGAGCTTCGCCTACGCTACCGTTATTATTATTACGTATTCCGCTGCTTGTGTTGTATTAAGAACTGGATCATGAGATCCTTATTTGTGTAAGACCTTATGTATGGTTTGTAATGGATGATGTACTGTGGTATCCAATTCTGTTATGTCTCGCAAAAATGGTATTCCTGGGATTGCGATGTATGGCATAACATGCATCTGGGATTAAAAATCCGGGTGTTGACAGGCAACCGGCTTGCCGCCCTTACTTCCCTTCCGTTTTCCCTTCTTGTCTTTCTTGAAACCAGTGTTCCTATTGATCATCAACACTTGATGTTCCTTTTTGATCTCCACTTCTGCAGTTTTAAGCATTGACAGAAGCTCGGGGAGAGACTTCTTCATGCCTTGGATATTATAGTTCATCACGAAGCTCTTACAGCTAGGTGGCAGAGACTGCAGAACACGATGGATGCCTAAGTCAATAGGAATCGTTATTCCAAAGGACACAAGCTTATCGGCGTAACCCGACATCTTGAGTACATGCTCACTAACGGAGCTGTGATCTTCCATCATGCAGCTAAAGAACTTCTCTGAAGCGTTGTAGCTCTCTACAGCAGCACGTGTGTCGAAAATCATTTTCAACTCACCCATTGTATCAAATGCATTGCCGTTTTCGAAATGCTTTCGAAGTTCTGGCTCTAGCCCATACAATATGTCGCAATGAACTAACTTGTGGTTCTCCTGACGAGTCTGATAGACATTCTTCTCCTCGTCAGGGGCATCCTCAAAGGATGGGGGGCCTAGCGGTGCTTCTAGCACATATTGTTTTTGTGCAGCAGAGAGGAGAATCCTCAAATTCATGGCCCATTCGGTAAAGTTGCTACCGTTCGTTGCAAGTTTCTCTCTCTCCATGAACACATTGAAATTAAAAGCAGGTGGTGCCATCTATAACAGAATTTGTAAAGTTTAGACTAAGTTTATGATAGATTGAGTTCAACTAATCCATATTACGAATGAACTCCCACTCAAAAACGACATCCCTCGTGCTTTTTTGGTGATTACATGAACCAAATCCACTACACCAAGTCCGATCATCACGTGAGTCGGTGTAGCTTCAAAGGCGAGCATCAAATGGGCATCATATCTACTATATGACTCATGCTTAACCTTTCGGTCCGTGTTCCGAGGCCATGTCTGTACATGCTAGGCTCGCCAAGTTAGAACCTTAGTATTCGCGTGTGTAACTGTTTTACACCCGATATATGGTCGTGGATCCAAGAACACCCGATCATCACGTGATGTCTTGGAGCGACGAAAACATGATCGGTGCATACTAAAGGAAGAACACATTCTTATCTTGATATTTAAATGAGGGATCATCTTATTATGCTAACAAAGCACTAAACAAGCAATATAAGATGCTATCAAACATCACATATTTATTAGTGGAATGATATGGTTCCCGCATATGATCTCTATCATGTGCACCGTGGTATGATCACTATCATACCTATATGTGTAAGTCCAAGGTCTATGGAGATTACACGGTATGTATGTTGCAAGAGTATCATCTCATACTTCGACTTACAACATCACCATATCATAACACTAGCCCCACAATAATCTAAACTAGATGACTCTAATTTATCCATTGCAAGTTTTACATGACTTGGGGCTTTCGAGATAGAACCGTTCTTACCTATGAACATGAACCACAACGAGGATAACCAAATTTTTGACAACTCGTTGCAAAATAGATATTGACTATAGTAGGACAGATAGACACCCGCTAGCCACTTATGCAAACTAGTTGCATGTCAAGCGTGGAACAGGTCTCATGTGCGAGGACATGTAAAGTTTTTCCGGGCCGCTTCATCCCACTATGCCACCAATATCCAAAATTACAACTAAGGAGCAACAACATGATCATCATCGCCCACATACTCATATGTGTACTACCCGTGTAAAGCATCTACGCATAGATCCGGCTCTGATACCACTGTAGGGTTCGCAGCATAGAAAACAAATTTTTTCCTATGATGTGAACTATGTACCAAGATATATCTACTAGATACAAACAATGGGCGGATATATATCCGTAGAGAACATACCCTTAAAGACCGACAAAGCTTAACGAGTTTAACTCGTGGTTGATGTAGACGATCTCTTGCCGATCTCAAGATCGAGAGGAAGTCCTAGCGCCGCAAAGCAGCAGCGCATCCATGCTCGCACACACGTACAAGACACCGAGCAACCTCCGCCTCCTCGCTCCAGCGATGCAGCAGAAGACAAACACTTTCTTGCCGAATATCCACCGGGAACATGTATCTCGCTAGTCCGAGACCATGGGGGATAAATTCTAGAGGGGGAGAGAGATTCTTCACGAGGAGGTGTGAGTGAGAAGTGAAGAGAGGGGTGCCTTTTATAGGAGAGGGGGGACCCCAAGGGGGTGGCCGGCGCATGGGGGCTGCCCCCTTGCCCTCCCCTCTTCATGTGGGTGGACACTCCACTCACAAAATTCCTTTAAATTCACTCCACTCAAAACCCCACGCAAACTTGCCATTAAATTTCCACCAAATTTAATGCAAACTCTCATTAAATAAAACTCTTTTATTTTATTCAGTATTTTGTCAATTACTTTAATGACAAACATTCACAAATAACCCCTTGCTAGAATTCTATTTCACATGCATAACCACTTTATGCAATTTCACCCGAAAACCTGTTTCAGTATTTAGTGAAATAAATTCATGCGCTTGTTTATTCTTTCGGCATGAAACATTTGCTCCAACTGGATGTCAGTGTCCCTTAAGTGTGTCACCCTACGGTTCGCGAATAATGCGGACATGATCGAGACCCTTCTCCGATCAATAATCAGTAGCGGGACCTGGAGATCCATAGTGACTCCCACACATTCAACGATGACTTTCCTGTGATCGTCGGAACCTTTTACGCTTGTATCTTAATCCCTTTGTCTCACGATATATTACATGTCCAAGATTCAATCATCGGTATCTCCATACCTAGTTTGATCTCGTTACTAACATGCACTCTTTTCTTGTTCCCGTGATATAACATTCTAGTGATCAAATCACTTGCTTGCAAGCTAACCAATATGATATCACCGAGAGGGTCCAGAGTATATCTATCTGTCATCGGGATGAACAAATTCCACTCTTGATCCATGATTCTCAACATAACACTTTAGTAGCTTTGAAGCCATCTTTATAATCACCTAGTTACGGTGTGACGCTTGATGTCAACAAGAAACTCTTCCGGTGTTAGTGATTGGCATGATCTCATGGTCTAAGGATTAGGACTACTTCGTAAGTTGTTTATAGCAATATAAACTCAATGACTTTGATCGTAATGCTATACTTCGGATGAATGTTCATCACACCATTATACTAATGTTGTGATCTCGTTATTAACAACATCCAATGTCTATGATCAGGAAACTGTGATCATCTTGTTAATCAACGAACTAGTTTATGAGAGAGGCATAACTAGGAACTTTCTGTTTGTTTATTAAACACACATGTATTAACGTTTCCGTATTAATACAATTATAGCATGCAAAATAAACATCTATCATATACTTGGAATACACATAATAAACATTTTATTATTGCCTCTTAGGGCATATTCCCTTCAGCTGGCAATGTACGGCAAGTGCGCCATGCTGGAAACCCAATGACGGGCCCTCTTGCCAGCGACAAAAATGTCCGTCCGTGATGGCTCATCCCCTGAGGGAGGAAAACTGTTCAGCCGCCACAGTTTTGTGCCGGTTTCGCTGCCGTTTCATGCCTTTTCTAGTCGTTTCCCGCCATTCACAGAGTTTTTCTGCCGCTTCACGCAAGCTTTCCCGGTCGAGTGGCTGCCCTGCTATAAAAAGGGGTCGAGGCCATGGAGGAGTGGTGCACCACATCCCTCGAAAACCCACCATGTATGGCCATGATCCAAACACGTGGGTGATTCTCACAGCAGCCGCTCGAGCTCGCTACCTGGCACTAGAGTAGCTACGGCAGCCACAACCAACAGAAGCGGAGGACGACGATGGCCCCTACTGGCTCGACGACCCCCACGGAGGAGCCCATGGTTTAGTGGGCTATCCTAGCTAACATCCAGACGTCACACCAGTGGAGGGAGGCACAGCAGGCCGGCGTTAACGACGATGATATCGACTTCGATGATTACTACACGTAGGACGAGGCACTCATTGACACATGGGTGCTCGACCAATCAATCCAGATGATGCAGCGTGCCACCGTCGAACAACAGGGCCAAGCCCACCAAGAGCTTCGCCGCACGCCACTAGGCATAATGGGAAGGCATTGTCCTGAGCCCTCCTGTGCAGCGGTTGAGCTCGCGGTGAGGAGGGAGAGAAACCACCACATCGCGTTGTCGCGGAAAGGCACTAGCGGCGCCAGGCCAAGGCGAAGAGGAGGCTACGCGCCTACCATGACCATGAGAGGGAGATGTGGGCAATGGTTCAAGCCGACTTTGAGGTCGGCATCAAGATTCCGCCAATGTATCTAGGATAGGAATTATGTATGCTCAAAAAAAATATAAAAAATATATTGGGAATTGATCATTAAGGATCGCGGCGTGGGACGGCTTCCGCAAACTGTCGGCAATTTGGGCAGGCAATCTTGCCGGCATCCTTTAGGGCATGTTTGGTATCCTGCATCCAATTTAGGGCTCATTGGGACATATCCATGGTCAGTGGTGCCAATCCAAAAGCCACATTGTGTAAGTTTTTTGGTAGCCTGCATCAAATTTGGTGCACCGGTTGGACAACTAGGACCATATTGTTTAGTTGTCTGTACATTGCGCTTTTGACCCATGTCATGCATTTTCTCTTATTTGGTTCACCAATAACACTGGTTGTGGTCACCTTGCAATTCCACATGGTGAGGTTACCATCACTGGGTAGAGAGGAAGACCATACAAGAACACGCAGAAAAAATAAGCATCTAAGAAAGACAAATCATGATTCTCACACAATCCGGAACAACAGAATCACAAACATGATACCCAAAAGCATAATCCCACAATCATGATCCGCGGAAAGCATGATCCCGACTAAGCATGATCCTCACAACCATGATACCCACAAGCATGAACAACACAAAACATGAACAACACAAGCAAAGGAGATAACAGTTGACCATAAACAAATGAACACCCTTAGCAGGAACAACACAAGTACGAATTAGTCTTAACAAGCAAGGTCACCTCCAAAAGGGATCACAATTTAACATACCACCATGGTAACCTACCACCACATCAAAAGTGGATGTCATCCTACCACTACCACCACTAGTTCACCGTCAGCAGTACAACAGGGTGCAACAAAAGAGTCAACCATCACAGATTTCCTTGATCTTATTCATCTTATCCTTGTTAGCGTCATTGGCTTTGAACGGTCTTCAACATCTCAACCTCAATCATTGTTTTCATTCATCTGAGACAAGTTCTCCTCCAACGCATTCTCTATTTCTTCGATGAATTTCTTCACAAACCAGCAGACTTGAATACTTTTTGTCAAGCTTGTTCTTGTCATCAAACAGTTGCTTCACTAGCTTCATATTCTCAACCTTCTCGTCGATCCTTGCACTATTTGTATCATCATACATCCCTCATAGCTTCGCAAGTGCATTATTTGTAGCATCCGGCCATTCATTGTCCACCCAAGCCACAAACCCACAGTTTTCGACCTCCTGCAGGTCAGAAATTTATTGGCACAGACCTACTGCTTGCCAGACAAGTGAATGGCGATACAAGGAGTTAAACACTTCGGTTATAAACTTGGCAGAGGTAGAATCTGTGGTCTATGTTGGTTCCTTCAAATGAAACACGCCTGACGGGCTCAATTTTGTGGACGTCGCAGACCTCGGGACAATCTTTTGCGATGTCGCAGAAGATGGGATCTTCGTAGGAGTCAGGAGCATAGTCCATGTCCATGATGTCCTAGCACGCCAAATTGATTTCATTTGATTGTAAATCGGGGATTCCTAACTTGCTATCGAACCCTAACCCTATGAAAGAATTGAGGGGGAAGTGGACTTACACCTAGATACGATTGGCCGGAGCTGTCGCCGTCATTCCAGCTCGGCATGACGGCCGCTCTGTCAGTGTTGTCTTGCCGAAGCGTCGTCGTTATCGTAGCCGGTGTCCAGATTTGACCGGGGAAAGAAAAAGGGGGAAAAGTGGATCTGGTTTCGACGGTGAGCGGGTAGGGTGTGTCTCGGCGGGAGGTGAGGGAAAGGATCCCGCCCCCTTTTCCAGGCCAGCGGTAATCTTCCACCTGCGCCATCGTCGGCCGAGCTCGTGCAGGGGAGCGCCGTTTTTGCATCTGTCGGGCGCACGACGATGATGGCTTGCTGGAAACGATCGATTCGAGCGTAGCAGTTGGGTCTGGCCCTAGGCTACTCTACGGTTCATGCTGGCACAGCCCAATGCCCTGTGCAGGTAACCAAACAGCCTAATTCTGCGTCCCGCTGTCCTGTCCGAAGGATATGCAGGCTACCAAACACCCCCTTAGGTGATGCTGGTGCAGTGGTAGTTTTGCGTGATTTTCTCCGTTCTACCTTACATTGTTTCAGTAATCCATGTAAAAATGTAAAAGGTGACCACATATGTAGAACGGGGGCCCCTAGTAGGTTGTAAAAGAGGAAGGCCACGGCTGCTGCGTGCACACGCCGTGGATAAGTGTACTAGGTACACTCCGGACTCGTGCAGGTTCACCAAACCGGGGCATCGGTAGCTGGGAACCCACCGTTTTCCCCGCGAAACCGACGGCGGTCTATGCCAAACCCGGTGGCGCCGCTTTCCGCCCGCTCGGCTTTTCCAGAATCGCGCGCTGACCATGTTCAACGCATGCTACACTGTTGCCAGTCCGCAGACACACCCGCGCGTACACGCCCCGGCCCGCCACGCGCGCCTCCCCTGGCCGCCACGTCTCCCTGGCCGCCGTGCCTCTTGTCGCCGACGCTGCCTCGCTGCGCGCGCGCGGCGCACGAGCCCACCGTTCTCTTCTTCGGTACTACCACGCTCTGCTCTGCCCGATCATCGCTTCCACTGAACAAGCTTCAAGCATCACGTGACAGCCGGCTGCGTACAGTCATCCTGACTAGCCATACCGCCCTAGTACTCGTGCTACTGTGCTCCTCTACATTATCTTCTTGCTTATTATATAGAGCGACGGAAGGGAGGCCTAGAGAACGAAGGAAGGAAGGAAGGAAACATCTGCTCTGCATTTCTGCTTGATTCCTCTGCCTAGCTAGTTAGTTGCCAAAGGTTCCACTGGCTGAAAATGTGCGGCGGAGCGGTCATCGGGGACTTCATCCCGGCAGGCTCCTCAGCCGACGGCGGCTCCAGCCTCACCGGTACTAGTTACTAGTGGACCGGTGCCGTTTTTTAAGATCATCAACTTGCGCGCATAGAGCCACATATGCTTGCAGGCCTGCATCTTAATTCCTAGTCTTATGCAACTTGCAGATTGTTCTTTCCTGACATCGATAGTCTTTCTATGAAAATATTAATATGGCCACAGCTAGTAGCCTACTAGAGTGTTGATAGACCGATGGTTTTGCAATGTAGCTGGCGTCCTGCAGGCCGTGTTATATGATCGATCAACACCTGATTCGCGTTTCATTAATTTCCAGGGGAGGAGGAGAAATCGACGGTCAAGCTCCCGGCGCCGGGGCGGAAGACGGCGTACCGCGGGATCAGGCGCCGGCCGTGGGGCCGCTGGGCGGCGGAGATCCGGGACCCGAGGAAGGGCACGCGCGTCTGGCTGGGCACCTACGCCACGCCGGAGGAGGCCGCGCGCGCCTACGACGTCGCGGCGCGAGACATCCGAGGCGCAAAGGCCAAGCTCAACTTCCCGCCAGCGTTGTTGGGCGCCGCGGCACCGCCCAAGAAGCGGCAGAAGGTCGCGGCCGAGGAGAGCTCGGCCTCTTCGGCTCCCGTTCAGGCGGGGGCTGACGGTGGCGGCGGCGGCGCGGAGAGGCTCCGGGAGTGCATGTCCGGGCTGGAGGCGTTCCTGGGGCTGGAGGACGCCGGCGGGGACGACGTGGAGCCCTGGGAGGCCGTCGATCTCGCGCTCGAGTAGACATGTGTCGTCGCAACGCCACCTGCGGCCGCTCCATTGTGCCATGGATTAGCCCCTGCTGTTGCCTGTTGGTGGTAGGTTTGACCGACTATATCGGCCGCCTCTCCTGGCCCTTTGCTAGTAGTAGTAGCAATTTGCATCACATCTAAGAAAAAAAGTACTCATGTAGTAGTAGGAGACCGCAGTTCAAAAGAAACGATTGTTGGGACCGTGCGTTCAACTTTTCACACTCACCGTTACGGTAAATATCCTCGTTTGAGACCAAAATCGGGCGCTGTAACTTTTGGCCTGGGAAGATTTCCCACTCGCGTTCTGCGTGGTTTCCAGACGAGGCCAAATCAGTGACATTTTGTCCAAATTTGGCTCACATTCAAGGCATAAATATGAATATCGGCGCTGCAATCTAAATCATCAGAGTCTATGGCCAAACGTCGAACACAGCGAGGAGGCAGCCGGGGGAAAACTCTATGCCGCGGAGAGCCGCGAAAACATCGAACACAGCGAGGGGGCAGCCGGGGGAAAACTCTATGCCGCGGAGAGCCGAATCGCGGTGGGGCAGCTGGGGGAAAACTCTATGCCGCGGAGAGCCGAATCGCGGTGGAGAATGGGTTCTTTCACTGATAGGGTTGGCCTACCTATTTTCGCTTCATCCGGTGTTTTCGGGCGGCGGTTTCCAGCGCTCCGGGTTCGGCCTAGGAACGCCGAATGTAAAATGGGCCAAATCCGATAAAAGAGGCGTCTGAGAACGAAAAAACGTCCTGAAAGACCCTCCTAAAAACGCTACTGGAGATGCTTTTAGAGCAAGAGATGTGGAAATCATGTTTTGAGGACAGCCGCACGAGTCGTCAAACCTTGAACATCAAAATATGTCGGGTTCAATAGTTCACGTTCAAACGGGATGATTAAGTAATATTTAACACAATTTTTTGCAACCACGTCGTACACGACCTACCAAACTGCCCCACGACACCACGAATCGAACATGATCATCAAGCATCGCCACCATGCAAGTCGGAGTCATCAACATTGCCACCTCCCCTAGAAAGAGCATCGTCATGAACACCATCATACCTGGGTCCTAGGTCGAGCATGGCCTCTTCCCCTCGACATTTCCCTCCTCTCCATGATCCCCTGCCTTGCATCATCATGCCAGTCTCTAGTGATGTCGTCCATGATGCTTCGGTCCATCAACATGATCTTGTTCTTCTTAGCAAGGAGTTTTCCCATGGACTTGTTTTCACTGGCAATAGCTCTTCTCTCCTCAATGGCAGCCTTTCGCAACCCATCTTCTCGGAGTGCTTGCCACCTTGTTTGCTTCTCTTGAGTTTTCTTCTCGGTCAAAATCAGCTTTGCTTCTAATGTTTTGGCCACCATCGTCTCATTTGAGTGCACCATGTGATCAATCTTCTCCCTCAAACTTGAGTTCTCGGCTTGCTTCTTTAGCTTCTCCTTTTCCATCTTTTTGCCATAGGGTTTGCCCTTGTTTCTTTCTCCCGGTGAACCATCATCTTCATCATCCAATTGGACTAATGAGCCTCTTTTAGGTGGAGCTTCTTGCTCCATCAACTTCCATTTCTTGATTTTTAAGGAAATTCTAACAATGTTCTAGGTTGAACACCTTTCCCTTGGAAGATGGAATGTCTTTGTACCGTAATTACGTAATTCGGTCCTACAAGATGTAAAAACATGTCAAATTCAACACTATTTCAAATGCAACAATGTAAAAATGCACACACATGTGAAAAGAAACTCACATACTCACACAAGGTGCATTCTTCACTTGCTGCAAGCATCCACTCCAACGGTTACATGCCTATTTGATCACATATCAACAATCTTGGAGTGATCTATTGGTGCGTAGAGTTGTTGTAGGAAGAGAAGGCATGAATTGAAAGAATTTTTCATTGATCCTTTGCCAATACTGCTTCCTGGTTTGGTCATTGCCGGACATGGCATCGAGAGACACACTCTTCCATGCTTTGATCAAAGTAACATCTTCCAATTAGGTGTAGTTCATTGTTCTCTTATGGATGGGACCTTGTGAGGAACTCAACAACCCCTCCTCTACCTCATCCCCATCAACACTAACACCATCCACACCACCATACGCCTCGTTAAATACTTGTGAGTGGTCTAGATCATATGTATTGTCATACTCGTTCATCATGGCTTGACTGATGTCCACCACATTCTCATTCAACAAATTCACAAAAGAAGTGGACACTTCATGCAAATTGGAGATATAATGCGGGAAATCTAATCAACTACTCACAATGGTTAAATTTGAAACAATTAAGAAAGGGTACGAGTATTGATACCTCACGGCGAAATCATCGACCACTTGGCTTGCGTCGGTGATGTTGGTGGTGGAGCAAGTGTAGCGGGCGTCAAAGAAGCGGACTGCTTGTGTTTCGCCACCATCGCCAAAGAAACCAAAGTGGAAGAAACCGACATCTGGAAGTTGCTATAATGCACAAGGTGCAAACTTAGAAAAATAGTCTTTATCTGTATATTGAAAGTTGGTGGGGCTATTAGAACCACAACACTATTGAGATAAAAATAAGCAAAGAGTGGGAAACAAACAAGATCATCAAAGTTGGTTATCACCATAACCTCTAGTACCTACAAGTACACATAGTATCACTCTGATATCAGTACCGGGGAACGTGCTACTTAAAACAAAAAATACCATGCAAGATATATAAAACGATCACTATCGAGTTTTAAGCAACGAGATCATACCCTTGACAAACACGTCACCGCAATGGATTTTATGACGTTGTCATTGAAGTCCGCCAACTATTGCAGCTAGGTTATACCTCTTAGTCGTGAAAGTTTTCTCCTTGTTAAATTCTGCATGATCGAGCATTGGAATAGACGACACCTCTGAGTTGTTTATGTGTTTCGATATAGCGTCATCATCTTGTTGTGCGAACAATCGCTCGTACATATCAAGGAAGCAAACTCGCCGAAGATCGGAAGTCCTCATGGTCTCCTTCTATTTAGATATAAATAGAGCGGATGAACCATGTCTATGAAGCGTCTGTCTCATACTGAAACATGCCAATAGCCACTAGGAACATCCAATTATGTAAATCTAACGCATTGCATTCTTTAAGTTGACCATTCTACTTGTTAGTCAAAAATGATGAGGCTATGCTCAAATATGGATGACACGCTTTTTTGAAGCCATCGATGCAAGACTTTAAAGCCATAATTTTTTTTGGAGAAAAAGACTTTCCCGTTTGATATTATCTCAATATATATATCTCCACAACACTGCTAGGTGACATGTGATATGTTGGAAACGTATCTATAATTTTTTATGTTCCATGTTTGTTTAGTATCTACTTTACTTTGCTTTGTCTACACTTTGAGGTGTTTTTATATGTTTTCTGGAACTAACCTATTAACAAGTTGCCACGGTGCCAGTTGCCCGTTTTCTTCTGTTTTTTGTTCGAGAAAGGCAGAAAATCAATATTCTCGGAATTGGACGGGACAAAAGCCAAAGTCAATATTTTACCGTGGGCGACACGAAGTCTAGAGGAGAGATGGAGAGGCAAGTCAGGGCGTCCAAACCTCCCTAGGCGTGGACAGGGGTGGGCCCGCGCCTAGGCAGGGTGTGGCCCCCCAGCCTCGCCTATAAGAATCCCCTGATACAAAAACCCTAAGCACCCGATAAAAACTCCACGAAATCGTCTGTAGCCGCCGCCACCATCATCCCTAGATCGGGGGGGTCTGAAGTTCTTCTCGGCACCCTATCGGAGGGGAGATCATCTCGGAGGCCTTCTTCTCCAGTATGATGCATGAGTAGTTCCACCTTGTACTATGGGTCCATGTAGTATCTAGATGGTTGTATCTCCTCCTTGTGCTTTCATGTATAGATCTTGTGAGCTCCTTTCATGATCAAGATCTAATCTATTTGTAATCATGCATGTTGTGTTTGCGGGGATCCGATGGATATTGAGATTACTATCTCATATTGATTAATGGTTTTGTCTATTTGATACTATCATGTGTGTGTTGTTTGTGATCTTGCATGCTCTCCGTTGTTAGTAGCTATCTTGGCCAAGTAGTTGCTAGTGACTTCAAGAGGGGGTATTTATGCTCGATAGTGGGTTCATGCCTCTAGTTTCCAAGGGAAGTGACATAAATCTATTTGGTTGTAGATATGTTGTTGCCACTAGGGAGAAAACATCGGTCTCTTGTTCATGGAACAAGTGGATTGTTTACCTTACACACTTTGCTTAAAGCAGTTGTCTATTGCTTGCAACTTAATACTGGAGGGGGTTCAGATGATAACCCAAAGGTGGATTTCTAGTCATAGATGCAGTTGGATGGCGGTCTATGTATCTTGTTGTATTGCTCAATCGAATCTCATAGGATCTTTTTGTCTGGTATTGTATTGTTATGTCTTGCTCAGTTCCTGTCAATTGCCCTACTGTAATTTGTTTACCCTTCATGCCATATTGTTTATCTAAGGAGAGCACCTCTAGTGAACTATGGAACTCGGTCCAATCTTTACCATTGATACATCTTCCATTGTTACTTGTTTACTTGCTGCAAACCATTACCTTCCACACCATACAGTTAATCCTTTGTTACAGCAAACCAGTGAGCTTGACAACCTCACTGATTCGTTGGGGCAAAGTCTTGAGTCTGTGTTGTGCAGGTTTTCGCATTGCTTGCAACACCTTTGAGACGTTTCCTTCCTCCTACTGGTTCGATAACCTCGGTTTCTTACTGAGGGAAAACTTGTTGTTGTGCTCATCACACCTTCCTCTTGGGGTTTCCAACGAAGCGTCCCACAACAGTGTTGGGCTCCATCAAGCTTTTTTCGGTGTCGTCGCCGGGGAGGCTAAGGACGTCTTCACAAGGGGAGTCCTCCACTTCATTTCTCTTTACTTTGTTTTTAGTTTTCTGGGTTTATTTTGCTTGGTTTTGTTTGCCTCTTGTTTTCAAAAACTCCAAAAATAGTCTAGTTTGGTTTGCTTTCTTTATTCAAAAACACAAAAAATTAGTTCATGCCCTAGTTGCTACCATGTCTGGTTTGGGGCCAATCTCTATTACACCTTTGGAAGAGATCTTTACTTTTAAGCAAAAAAGTGATGAGAGTTTTAAAGAAGCTTGGCCTAGAATCACTGCTTTACAAAGGGAAAATGAGCCTAAGATGAGTCTTATCATGGTTATCAATAGTTTCTACCACGGTATTGCTCTTCGTTATAGATATGCTTTGGATGTTGTGGTTGAGAAAAATATTTTTCAATGTACTGAGGATGAAGCTTTTGATGCCATAAAGAAGTTGATTACAATTTATAATACACCTGGAAAGTCTGATTCCTCTTTCACAATTTTTTTTGCTAGGTTGAACACTCTTGAGACCGGTATTGCTGCTATGAATAGTTGCTATCACATGCTTACGGCTTATCATGATTATGTCTCAATAAATTCTAAGCCCTCAAAGTGGTTTCCCACAATCAAAGTCTCTATAAATACTACACTTTTTTATGCTCGCTGTGATATAATGTCTGAATTTTGCCTCATGCCTAAAGATATTTATAATTCTTTGAGTCTTTGGGGGATTTCTGAAGGAGGAGAGGAAATCTACACTTGTAAGATCCCTACTGAAACACCTTGGAGCAATAATAGATGTGGGAAAAGGCATTATGAATTTTTCTCCTCCAGTAAGCAACCATATTTTCCATAAAGAGAAGAAGAAAGGTAAGAAAGGAAAGAACAAGAGGATGAATGCTTCATCATTTGAAAATACTTGATTCTTCTTGCTTCGTGTGCCTAACTTAAAGGCGTTAAAGAAAAGTACTTGTTGGGAGATAACCCAAGATTTTCCTTGAGTATTGGAAGTTATTACTTCAGTAATGACCTCTCCTTATCCTTTTTTGTTTACTTTTGTTACCAATAATGACCTCTAATGAGAGGGAAGTAAGATTTGGGGAGTTGTTGTCCTGAAATAGATTTCTGTCCTCCACCATAAAAATTTGTGAGGAGTCTCTGTAACTCGTATTGAGCTTATAATTTACGAATAAATCCCCTAGTATGTTAGCTAACTTTCGTTAGTTTAACAATTTTTTATTTGAGCAACAGAAGAATTTTGAAAAAATCAGTTTCTACCTGCTGGTCTGTTTTGACAGATTTCTGCCATTATTTGCATTTGCTATTCCTTTTTGAGTTCTCTTTTGGGGAATTGAGATTTTTGAACGAGTTACTATAGTAGCTTGTGTTTTTAGTGAAAAGTTTTGTTGTTACAAAGCTTTGCCTAAGGTCTAATATCTTTTGAATACACTAATGTTGCTAATGAAGATTGTGTGAAGTTTTGTATGAAGGAAATTTTTTCAGGTGTAGAGAGAGAATGATGCAATGAGATGAAGAATGGACAAAAGCTCAAGCTTGGGGATGCCACCATGGTGTCACCCCGGAAAATATCCAAGAGGTACAAGCATCAAAGCTTGGGGATGCCCAAGGCATCCCCTTCTTCATCAATAAAAAGTTCAGGTCTTTCTAGACACTTCATTTTTATTGTTTCATGCATAGTTGTGTTGTTCTTGGAGCGTCTTAGTTTTTGTTTGCTTTGCTTAGGTTGTTTAGTTTTCTTGAATAAATTAGTTTGTATCCCCGTTCTCGCTGTGTTGTTTCAAATAAGTTGCTTGGTGTTGGACAGGAGTAGGAAGTTCCTTCTTGAAAGTGCAAGAAGAGCTTGTATTGACTGTGACTTAGACTTTAGCATGACATGCTAGGTGTTGTTTTGACCTTATGCTTAGTGATTATTGTTGTAGCATGTCTTGTTCCAAACAATTGAGATTGCTTAGTGTGCCTTGAAGAAATTATGCGTTGTTTTAGCATGCAAAAGCATAGTATTGTGGTATTATCCTTTGATGCTTTGTTTGGGTTGACTTGGCACATGCTCACACCATGTTATGACTATGGCAAGTCACCATAGCCTCTATGATCATTTAGTCCTTGACTTGTAGTACCACTCTATGCTTTGATTAGTAATGTTTTGTCGCTCTGCATGATTATGGCCATTATTGCTCTCTTAGTTAGTTGTTCCCAGTCTTTTGCTAGCCTCCACTTGTATGAGTAAGGTCTACTCATGCTTCCAACTCCCAAGAAACCCAGTTATTCCCATGTGTCCACTATAAAGTCCTATGCATGGTGTGTTGCACCATTCCAAGTATATTCTTATTTTCAGCTATCTTCCAATTAAAAACTATTTTGTTATGTGAAAACTTAGTGATTAAAGCCCTCACAAACTTGATGACACACTTTATATTCTTTGCCCCTAATAAACTTGAACCATTTTGTCGTCTATGTTGTATATGCTTGCACTTATACGTTGGAATTAGCAGAACCATGCTGTCATGGGGAACGTTTTCAACATTGCACTTCTACTTTGTACTCAGTTGATATATGCTCTTTTGTTTATGGATGTCACTGGTGTGAAATAAAGAGGGAACTTGTAAGTCCATGGAGTTTGTATTGTGTGTTAGAGAAACGCTTGGGCCGCTAGCCTAAGCCATGCCTAATCATGGTGAAAACTTGCAACATCACCATAGTGAGCTATCTATAAAGCATCCTCAAACAAAAGGTATGCACATAGTAAATAAAAAGATCGCTGAGATGCTCATTGTCTGCTTGCCTTGTCATTTTGGTTATGGGATAGCTCATGTACCATGTGCAAGGGGTACCCCGTTGGCGGTTCTCTATGATACGCATGTACTTACAATGACAAGAACTTACGGTGACTGAAGTTGAGTAGCATGAGGTGTGGCCCTCGTATTCAAGGGACTTGAGATTGCCAAATTATACTTTGTCAAGCATATACTCCATAGTTTGTTCAATTTAACCTTAATCACTTCAAGATGCTTATGATAGGGGCAATGAGGGCTGAAAGCTAACAAGTACCATAATTTTTGGAAGATCTTTTTGAAACTTGAAATCCCTTCTTCCCTTATGAAAGGCCTTTCTTCCACTATTATTGAGTCTCCACCTTCTATCTTTAGGCACAATTAAGAGATCATAGTTGCCATTCTTAGTTCTATATGCAGTGTCCCAAAGCTTATTGATTGATGCATATTGTGATATTACTTGTTCTTGTGCTATTTGTTTCTAGTCACCCTTGTGAACTTTGAAGGTGTCCTATGCATCTATTTGCTACTCTATGAGGGACAAGCTGATTGCCACCATGCCATGTTTTCTGTATGTGAAACAAATAAACGTTTTTCAATGCATGTTATTCATGATCTTTGTTTGTAGCCTTTCATGTTGCATGCATAATTACTTTGTCTTACTATCAGAACTCCATCTTTCATGCACATGTTTAGAGTTCTTTGATCCCAGCTTTCAATGCTTGCAAATGGTTTGATCGTGGTTTTGATGGTACATGTCACCTCAAAAATTATTATTTTTATCACTTACCTACTCGAGGACGAGCAAGATTTAAGCTTGGGGATGCTTGATACGTCGGAAATGTATCTATAATTTTTTATGTTCCATGCTTGTTTAGTATCTACTTTGGTTTTCTTTGTCTACACTTTGAGGTGTTTTTATATCTTTTCTGGAACTAACCTATTAACAAGTTGCCACAGTGCTAGTTGCTTGTTTTCTTCTATTTTTGGTTCCAGAAAGGAACAAAATCAATATTCTCGGAATTGGACGGGACAAAAGCCAAAGTCAATATTTTATCGTGGGCGACACGAAGTCTAGAGGAGAGACGAAGAGGAAATCCAGGGCGGCCAAACCCCCTAGGCATGGCCAGGGGTGGGACTTGTTGGAGATATGCCCAAGAGGCAATAATAAAGAGGTTATTATCATATCTTCATGCTTATGATAAATGTTTACATACCATGCTATAATTTTATTAACCGAAAACATTAATACTTGTGTGATTTGTAAACATAAAGAGTCCCTAGTAAAGCCTCTTGTTAAACTAGCTTGTTGGTTAATATATGATCATGGTTTCCTAATCATGAACATAGAGATGTTATTAACAACAATAACATATCATTAGGAGAATGATGTGATGGACATACCCCTATAGATAAGCGTAGCATAAAGATCAAGTCATTTCAATAGTTTGTTTGCTATAAGCTTTCTGATACATAGTAACCTAATTACTTCAACCATGAGATCATGCTAATCACCATCACCGGAAGGATGCTTTGGTGATATCAAACACCACACCGTAACTAGGTGGCTATAAAGGTGGCATTGAGTGTTCGGAAAGTATGTGTTGAGGCACATGGATCAAGAGTGGGATTTGTCCATCCATATGACGGATAGATATACTTTGGCCCCTCTTGGTGGAATGTCATCTGATTAGCTTACAAGCATGTGACTGGCTCACAAGGGATCACATATCACGGGAATGAGAAAAGAGTACTTATCGGTAACGAGGTTGAACTAGGTATGTAGAGATACCGACGATTAGACCTCGGATAAGTAAACTATCGCGAGACAAAGGGAAATTGGTATGGTATGTAAATGGTTCATTCGATCACAAAGTAATCGTAGAAATATGTGGGAACCGTATGGATTTCTTGATTCCTCTATTGGTTATTGATTGGAGAAGTGTCTCGGTCATGTCCGCATAATTCACGAACCGTAGGGAGACACACTTAAGGATTCGATGTTGTTTAGTAGATATGGAATGTAAATAGGGAGACCGAATGTTGTTCGGAGTCTTGGATGGGATCCGGGATATCACGAGGAGATCCGAAATGGTCTGGAGAATAAGATTCATATAAGGAAAGTCCGATTCCGGAGTTCGGGAATGATTTTGATGTTTTCATCGGAGAGGTTCTAGAAGGGTCTAGAAGGTTCACCGGACTGGAAGGGGAATGGTTCATGAATGTGTCATGGTTAAGTGGAATGATTGGATCATGTCCTAGGTCACTTGGTTGGGCATTTGCGAGAGAGAAATAAAGCTCTAAATTGAAAGTCAAAAGGGAGGTTTGAAAAGTCAAACTAGAACAATAGTTTCCTAGTGGAAGAAGGAAAGAGTCCTTCTTTCTCTCCAACTTGGGTTTGGGGAAGGATTCAAACTCCCCTCTCCCAAGCTGCCCTACCTCTCATAAATAGAGGGGAAGGGCTGCCCCAAAGCACCACAACTATCCCTTCCCACCTCCAAGCTGCCGCCGCCTTGCGCCGCCGCCGGTCCGTCGCTATCGCCCTAGCCGCCGCCGACTCCACCTCCTCCTCTCCTGCCCTCTAAACCTAGATCACCGGAAACCTCCGGCTTAGGCGAAGCCCTGCAGGATTTTCCCTCTACTTCCGACACCACGCCGTAATGATGCCAGAATCGCGAGGGGAGAACTACAACCTCCGCTGCCTGCTGGAACAAGGGAGAGGAAGGTCTTCATCGTGTACCGAACATGTGACCGACTGCGGAAGCGCTTCCGGAACACAGCGTCGGAAGGATCGTCTACGCGATCTTGAGATCGGCAAGTGTACGACTACATCACCCACGAGAATCTTCTCTCGTTAACCGCTTTGGAATCTTCGAGGGTGAGTACTCTAATCGACTCGTTGCTACAATCTAGTAGATGGATATTGACTTGTTTATGTGCATGCGGTAGAATTTTTTTGTTTTCCATGCTACAAACCCCTATAGTAGTATCAGAGCCGTGTCTATATGTAGATTTGTTGCACGAGTAGAACACAATTGTCATTGTGGGCGGTGGTGATTTTATTGTCGATTGCTTCTTGTGTACTTTGCATCTTGCGGGATGATGGGATGAAGCGGCCCAGGCTAACCTTACATGACATCATTCATGAGACTTGCTCCACGCTTGACATGCAACTTGTATTGCATAAGTAGCTTTGCGGGTGCCTGTTTCTCCCAACATAGTGAAGGTTCAATTTACAATACTAGTATCAACGTTGTGGTTCTTGTTTGTAAGTTAGAACGACACTTATTGAAATCCCCAAACCACGTAAAACATGCAAAGAAAATTAGAGGCGTCTAACTTTGTTTTGCAGGGTTATGCTGTGATGTGATATGGCCATGATTGTGATTATATATGATGTGTGCAATGTTCCTTATTGTAAGTCGGCAGCCGGCAGGAGCCTTATGGTTGTCTTTTTAATTTCGTTAATGACCTGCGTGTCTATTATTAAAAGTAGTTATAATAGTTGATGCTGGCGGACGACAACCATGGAGCGGCGCCATCGACCTTGACGCCATGCCGGTGATGATGGATATCATGTTCGTGCTTGAAGATGGAGATCGGAAGCACAAGAAGAAAGGTGATGCGTGCACCCAGTGTTGGCGTGGTACACTTCGTTGGAACCCCAAGAGCAAGGTGTGATGAGCACAGCAACAAGTTTCCCTCAGTAGATACTGAGGTTATCAAACCTGAATGAGGAAGGAAACGTCTCAAAGGTGTTGCAAGCAACATGGAGACCAGCACAACACAAACTCAAGACTTTGTCCCAACGAATCAGTGAGGTTGTCAAGCTCACTGGTTTGCTGTAACAAAGGATTAAACGTATGGTGTGAAAGGTAATGGTTTGCAGCAAGTAAACGAGTAACAACGGAAGCTGTATCAATGGTAAAGATTGGACCGGGGTCCATAGTTCACTAGAGGTGCTCTCCTTAGATAAACAACATGGGATGAAGGGTAAACAAATTACAGCAGGGCAATTGACAGGAACTGAGCAAGGCATAACAATGCAATTACTAGTTAGAAAGAACCTATGAGATTCGATTGGGCAATACAAAAAGATACATAGACCGCCATCCAACTGCATCTATGACTAGAAGTTCACCTTCAGGTTATCATCCGAACCCCCTCTAGTATTAAGTTGCAAGCAACAGACAACTGCTTTAAGCAAAGTGTGTAAGGTAAACAGTCCACATGTTCCATGAACAAGAGACCGTTGTTTTCTACCTAGTAGCATCAACACATCTACAACCGAAGAGATTATTGTCACTTCCCTTGGAAACTAGGGGCATGAACCAACTATCGAGCATAAATACCCCTCTTGGAATCACTAGCAACTACTTGGCCAAGATAGCTACTAACAACGGAGAGCATGCAAGATCACAAACAACACAAACATGAGAGAATCATAAAGACAAAACCATTAATCAAACCAACATATTAATCTCAATATCCATCAGATCCCCGCAAACACAACATGCATGATTACAAATAGATTAGATCTTGATCATGAACGGAGCTCACAAGATCTATACATGAAAGCACAAAGGAGGAGATACAACCATCTAGCTACTACATGGACCCATAGTCCAAGGTGGAACTACTCACGCATCATACCAGAGAGAAGGCCTTCGGGATGATCTCCCCTCCGGCAAGGTGCCAGGAAGAACTTCAGATCCCCCGATCTAGGGACGATGGTGGCAGTGGCTACAAACGGTTTCATGGATATTTTTTTGGGTACTTAGGGTTTCTGTATCGGGGGCTTCTTATAGGCGAAGGGGGAGGCCGAGGCGGCGGCCAGGGGCCCCAAACCCTAGCCAGGCGCGGGGCAGGTCCCACCCGCACCTAGGGTGGGTCTGGACCCCCTGGCTGGCCCCTCCGGCTCCCCTATGGACTTCTTGTTCCCGATGGAAAGTAATTGACTTTGTCGTTTTCCCGTCCAATTCCGAGAATATTTCTTTACTAACTTTTCTGAAACCAAAAACAGCAGAAAACAGGCATCTGGCACTGTTGCAACTTGTTAGTAGGTTAGTACGAGAAAACATGTAAAAACACCTCAAAGTGTGGACAAGTAAAGCAAAGTAGATACTAAACAAGCATGGAGCATAAAAAATTATAGATACGTTTCCAACGTATCAAAAGGCCATATCATATCACATATTATGAATTGCATGTGATGTTAATCCTTTTATGGATCTTGTATTGCTTAGATCGTGACGGTAGCATTATAAGATGATCCCTCTCACAAAATATCAAGTTATAAAGTGTTTATCCTTAGTAGGCACTGTTGCCAAAGCTCGTTGTTTCGAAGCACCACGTGATGATCGGGTGTGTTAGATTCTGCGAGTGTATACAACGGGAGCAAGCCAGATTTGCTCATGCGGAAGCTAAGGTTTAATCTTGACAAGCCTAGCATGTACAGACATGGTCTCGGAACACGGATCACCGAAAGGTAAAGCATGAGTCATATAGTAGATATGATGAACATGTTGATTGTTCGCCTTTGAAGCTACATCATCTCTCGTGATGATCGGTTTTGATGTGGTGGATTTGGTTCATGTAATCACTAAAACAATGTGAGGGACATTGTTTTGAGTGGGAGTTCAACAGCAATATGATTAAAAGTTGAACACTATTTATCATAAATTAAATCAAAGTGAATTTGTATAGTTTTTGTAGTCATTGGCATCCTTTTAACACCTTGCGCTTAGTTATAATTGAGATAATAGAACTATATAATTCTGTTAGTTACTTTATGAACTGGTATCGTATTGTTTTGAAGTGTTAATCTAAAGTTTGAAAGTCCCATTGCAAAATTTCAGTGAGTTTCAATTACTCCGTGAAGTTTAATAGTTGGTATTAAATCAAGAGTAACAATTCTAGTGTTAGTATATAAGTATCATGTTTGTCTCCATGATTCTTGATATTCAAAAGATTGTTTTAATATCAAGGTAATCTAGGAGTTGAAAGAGTTGTTTCAGAAACCATCATGTGTGGAAGATATTGCGATATCTAAAATGATGTTTTGGTTACAACATGATAGAGTATAATATGGCAAAGTTTATGTTCTCATATTTGATGAGAATTTACAAAAGGTTGGAGACACTAGTTGTCCTAATCCTCCAGAAGGTATTGGAGAGCAACATTATACTCCTGATTCACCATAATAAGCTAAAGTAGCTTGATCATGAATAGTTCCATGATAAGGATAAATATTTGATGTAGGTAAAATGTTTGCTACACTAAAAGATTACTAAAGAATGGAATTTGAAAGAACACCAAACATTTGATGATGGTGATCTACTTCAAAGTGCAAGTCCAAAGACATTGGTATTTAACTATACACGCTTTAGACTATGTGTCATGTGTATGGCTCCACTATTGATGTTGATAGATGCTTTCAAACAGAAAAGAAAATACTGAAAGAGAATCTCATAATTATATGGCAGAAAAGAAAAGACTAGAATCGTTCAGCTTAGGTATATAGAGGATATACGAGTTATGGCTGTATTCTTTGCTTGTTAAATAATGTGGTTCTTAAGTATTGGATATTGAATTTGTTGGTATGAATCATCATACGAAACAACATAATTCATGAACTACAATGGCCTAAGTAACTAGCAAGAGAATATGTGATGATGTTCATCGAGAACAAATAAAGTGTTGATGTGTTTCTCATTAACATCAAAGCTTGCCTTCAAGATTTGTTTTATCAGGTATTATGAGAACAAAAGGGTTGTTCAAATAATTACCGTAATCCATAAAATATGGATGATTTACAAATCTCGTTGGATAAATCACATCCATAAAACAAGTGCTAAAAATGTCGAAAGACAATTGATTGAAAGATCACTTAGGAAGTGACATCGCCATTTAAATTATATTCGAAAGAAAACATGAAGAAACTCCATGTGGATGGAATTTTGGAGTCTTTTGATTTTTGATCAAATGATGCTTGTGAAACTTCCTAGAGATAATTAAAACTTCGTTCATAGGCCAAAAGGGAACAAATGACTAGCTTATTGGAACTTGTACATATTGTTGTATGAAGTCCATTATGTGTAGTCAAGAGCGATGGATTTCAACTTCATATGCTTTCTCCAAAAATTTGAGTGAATATCTGAATATTTACTTAATAAGGATGAAGTCTGAAACATTTGAAAAGTTCAAAGACTTTCAAGATGAAGTGCAAAATCAATGTAACAAGAAAATAAATAATTTATGATAGGATCCTAAAGGAAGATTTTTGAGTTACAAGTTTAGCATAACACCTAAGATTTGAGGAATCGTTCCGTGGATTTACATTTCCTGAAACACCATAAGAGTATGGAGCGTTCGAGATATGTAATGAAACCTTGTTTGACATGGTAAGATCAAAGGTGTAATTCATAAAACCTCCATTATATCTTAAAGATTAAAATCTCTAGAGACTACCGTTTTTCCACTAAAAAGAGATCCATCATGATCCGTTGAAATTACACCATATAAAGTTATGGTTTGGGATAAAACCCAAGTTGTCCTTTCTTTAACATTGGTATTCATGAGTAAAATGTTTACAACCAAAGTCGGATGAGCATGTCTTTGTAGGTTATTTCGGATAATTGTTGGGTACTCCTCCATAACACCAAATACAAAAGTGTTTGTCGCTTAGAACGTCAAGTTTCTTGAGAATAAATCTTTCATGAAAAGTTAAGGGGGAGGACAATAGAACTTTGATAAGGTTAAAAGAACCTTAGCTATATGTTCTAAGTTGCACATCACCGGAAAGCATTTCGGATGCAGCAACAATGCTCATGGCTCACGTGTCTCAAAGGTTATGGTCACGAACGTCTAAGTTCCTATTGAACCTGATAGGTCGGGTAAACAATCAAATACTAGGATTTGAAAGTAAATCTTGTTGTTTGACAATGATGGACCGACTACATGCAAATAAGCAATGATGGGCCCTGACTCCCTCAAATGGTTTGAAGCCATAAAATCCATGATAGTTCCATACACGAGAAATCAAGCTTTGAACTTGAAAGACCCTCTGGAAAGGTGTAAGACCTTCCAGTTGTGTTTGGATCTATAAAGAAATAGACATGGATGTTTCACATCTATGAAATCGTCGACATGTTGGGAAAGAGTTCACAACAATGTTCAAAGATTGACTATGACAAGATTTGATCTTTCATAGCTATATTTAGTCTAGACAGATTAATGTAGTAACCACTACATATAATTATGTTATGTGGTAGTTGAATAAAGGAAACAAGTTCTTCTAATAGAATTGTTACCTAGTGTGGCATTCCGCAAAACCACTACTAGAAAATCGCGTTGTTTTTGTGCATTGCATCATCATGACCGCATGCTCATGTCAACATGCCACATTGCATTTGAGCATCGTCATCATCTTGCATGTGCTTGTATAAAACTATTTCGGAAAAACCCAGTTTCGTTTTCTAAACGACCCGACTTTGTTCAAACACAAAACCCCGGGTGCTGCCGGATACTTTGTTTGTCTAAAAACTATTTGCAAAAGTTCATTGCAAATTAAATAAAAGTTTGAATTATTTTTAGTGGGACAGTCGAACGGGCCGAAATGACCCGAACGACCACCCCAGGAAAATATAATCGGTCCCCCTCTAAATCCTAAACCTACCAACCCATCTACCCACACCCAGCCTCCACCTCACCCTGGCCAATCGCCATCTGCCACCTCATCCCTCTCCAAAACCTCCACCACTCCCACTCTGCCAACTCAGCCAGCCGGACCCACCCTCTCTCACCCCGCAGCCCTCTCTCCCCACTCCCTGCCTCCCCCGGTCCCAAACTCCCCACCTGCCGCGCCAGGCCACCCCCACCTCGTGGCCCACCACCTGCCTGGGTCCCACCGTACCGCCCCGCTCCCCCACGCGAGCCTCCCACCCCGCGTATTCTTCCTTTCGCCCAGTCGTCTCCCGCGCCGGCCCCTACCGCCTCCAGGCAGCCGCGCGTGGCCGCACCTCCTCCTACCCTCGCCCCTGCCGGCGTCCTCCTCCTCCGTCCCAAGCGGGGCCCGGCCGCCTCGCGCCCCTCCCGCTCCGCTCGCCGCGCTCCATCCTCCCCTCTCCCTCCCTTGGCCGCGCCGCCGCCGCCTAGCACCCCCTCGCCGGCCTCCTCCCTCTGCCTCGTCGCCGGTCGCCGACCTCGCCTCCCGCCTCTTCCTCTCCACCGGCAGCCGCGGCACCCCGCCGGGCCGCTTCCCCTTCTCTCCCTCCACGCTCGCCCTCGACAGCACCCTCGCCTGAGCCGCCGCCGTCGCCCCTTCTCCGGCGAGCGCGCCGCTCGCGCTCACCCCGCATCGGCCCGGCCGTCTACCGGCCTCCCTCCTGCCTCGGGCCGAGCCCCGCTCCCGGCGCCGGCGAGCTCCCCCGTATCCACCGCACCTGCCCCGAGCCATCCCGCCGTCGACCCCGCCGTGCTCCTCCCCGGCCGCCCGAGCGTGTCGCGCCTCCGCCGCCAGTCCGCCGGACCCCCACCTCCGACCGCCGCCGCCAGGGCCGGCCTTCCTCCCTGCGCGCCCCCTCTGCCGCCCCGGCCGGCCGCATGCTCCGCCTCGCCGGCCTGTTCCCTGAGCCGCCGCAGGCTGGGCGCCACCACGGGCCTGCTCCTCGTCTGCGCCTGCCTCGTCGTGCCGCCTCCCCGTGACCCTGCTGTGGCTCGCCATGGCCGCCCCGTCTCTCGCTGGCAGACGCCGCCATGGCACTGTCGCCTGCGTCGCCCTGTTCAGTACCTGGTAGCCTCGCCGCTGTACCTCCGTGTGTGTGCGTGTTTGACCAGCAGCGGACGTGTTTTTCCCCTTCGGCAAGATCAGCCTCAGCATGCACCTTGTGCCAAGGACGGACGCGACGAGTGATTCGCTCTCAAGATCTACTGACGCCAAGGTCGTCTACACGGACCACAAGACCTTCACGGAAACCGAACCCGTCGGCACGTCATGATCTTCCTCGTGGAGGCCGACCTCGTGACTCCCGGACGCCAAGACCGACTCGATGGCGCGGGCCTGACAAGACCTCGAAACGGCAAGACCGACCCCGTGGGACCCGACAAGGGCTTCACAACGACAAGAACGACACCGTCCCGGAAGAATCCGATGCGACTGACACCGACCCAAGTCCTTCGCCCCGGAACGACAAGACCTACCTCTGTTATCCGAGAACGTTTTCCGTCGAACCCTGGACCCTGAGATCGACCCCGAACCCCGGAACCCCAAGATCTGCCGAACCCTAATGTGTGCCCCTTTCCGAAAACCCTATTTTATAACATAATACAAATTGTCGCATAATAATTGTCTTGCATGCATACATTCATGTGGTTTGGGGGCCTTATGCCGATTCACCTCTAATTAAATATGGGGCCCATATGCGGGCAAATCTAGCCTTATATTGGCCTCATTTAAATTTGTGTAGCGAACCCGGTGCTATATTTTGTCATGTTAAGACAACATTTAATTTGCGGGTTAGCTAAACAACTTGAACCACTTAATTAATTGTCGGGACCCCGGTTCCGCTTAATATGACCTAATTGCATCGCACCTTTGCCATGCCATGCATCATATCATAAGCATGCCGATCTTTTGCCGTAGTATTAAATATTGCATCCGGTGTTTCTTCTAGTGCTTTGGTTCTTCGCGGATAAGGCCGTTGAGTTGATGCGAGTGTTGACCCGATCTTCTGTTGATCCTTCGACAATGTTTTCAGGCGAGCATCTCCCCCTTTCTACCTATCTTACTTTTATAGTTTTTATTCCCTCCTGTTGATCTATTGCTATCTGTGTTGCGATGCTTTAGTTTCCGTACCTGTGATACACCGTGCAGCCCTATATTGCCTTGGACACATCCTATTGTCTGTTGTTTGGTAGATAGTTGGACTTGCGCGTCGTAGTCGCTTGCTCAAGTGTTGTCGCGAGTCATCAAGTGCCACAGTTGTTGGAGTAATTGCCGCATGTGGATGTTGGAGATGATTATGATTTTACTTATCGTTCACTTTAATTCATGTTTAACAACTAAAATTGAAGTAAGCAGAGGCATCGGTGGGTGATAGAAAATATTTGGTTTCCGAACGCCCACTTGTGTCCCGTAGGACCCCGAGTACTTGATACCTGTTCCTTGATTTATCGCGCTATCCACATCCGGGAGGTATATGGGACCCCCCTGAGCCAGAGCTTGATTCAGTCTTATTTCTTGGGGCCACAAACTAGTTTGAGGTTTTATTTACTATCTTGTACTTATGCCATGCTACTTCTGTATTTAAATTGTGCGACAGATAGCACACTGTACTGTTTAGGTAAGCGGAGTGATTACGCGGTATCGACACCCCGAGTTTTCGGGTTCCCAGTCACTTACAGCCATTGACGCAAACCTTGAGTCCGTCTCGGAGCTTGCTTACTTCGTTGCGGGTGTACTCCAAGGGGTGGCCCCCTGAAATAATTCTGAATCCTGTGATTGCTTTGTCGTGAAGGCCTCGTTGGGTTTTGTTTTGGTTTTTCCGAGGTTGATCGAGTGTGTGTTGCTATTGGTGCACCCCGACCGGGTAAAACTTTCTGAAAGCCGTGTCCGCGGATATGGACGACTTGGAGCACAGTATCTCGACCATAGACAAGCATAACTAAAGTTTATTGCTATAAATTTGACTATATAATGACTAGTAATCAGCTTCACTATAATGGAATGGCTAAATAATACTGCCCACAATTGCTTGTTTGGAGTGTCGCTTGCGACCATTGTACCTGACTAGTAAGTATTGCAACTACAACGGAATGGCTGAATAAAAGTACCAACAACTGCTGGGTTTTGGGTTTATCTCATGCTATCTGTATCTGATTAGTAATTGTTGCAACTACAACGGAAGGATTAACTAAAAGTGCCCACTGCTTATTTTATCAGGATGATTATCTATACCTGACTAGTAATTGCTGCAACGTTAACCGAACAAATAAAATTGCCAACTGTGTGAGTTCCTCGGTTGACTTCCTCGATCGGTGTCGAGGGGGAAACGCCAGGATGGGTTTGATTGGTGGTAGTATCAGGTTGGTTCCGAATAGGTCTTTCTCACCCCTCTCTGATTGCCGCCAGTTGTATCGAGTCTCTATAGGGTGTTTAGTGCATGCCGCCGCTGCCGCTCAGTCCACCATACCTATGTAGGCGAGGACCGCCGAATTCTAGTCTCGCCGTGTACTGGCCTCAGTACTGACGCTCCTCTTTTTCCTTTGCCCTTTGTCGGCACCCCTTTTGTTTAAGCAGGTTTGAGATCGACGTCGTTAGCAGGGTTACCCTTCCGGCTTGGCCTGGGCAGGGTTATGGACGCCATTGGTTATTCTTCAGGGCTCTTAGCCCCATTTGCATCTTGTCCGTAGCTGGACGCTATATCGTTTTCCAGGTGATTTGGATCTTTGTATCGTATATATGTATTCTTGACTCTTTGAGACGCTGCTGTATATATATCTTTTCTGTGGGTCCCATCGAGGACTGTTGTGTAATGTTATTACTTCGTTTTCCACCCGCACGAAAGTGCCTGGTGGGCACCTTTGAATCGTTTCTATGCGGGTTTGGCGGGTTTCGCTAAAACTTGCATAGGATCGATTCTGAGGGTGTTACACCTAGGACGTGTGCATAACACGGTCCAAAGGTTTTTGTTAATTAAAAGGATGCTAAAAGCGTATGCAAACTTCAATAGTTGAAATAAGCATCGCGGAGTTGGAATCTTTACCATGATGAAACTGTTAAAAGAGTTTAATCTCATCGGAGATGATGAAGATGCTTGCATTTGAAAGAAATTAAGTGGGAGCGCTAAGACATATTTCTAATACATTATGTGGAAGACATATTGTTGAATAGAAATGATGTATCTTTTATTAACACATGTTAAGAATTTCATCTCGATGAAAGACTTAGGAAAAACCCGAATATTTGGCATCAATATCTATATAGATAGATTGAGACACTAATATGGTTGTGCCGAAAATACATAGATGATATATTGAATGAGTTCAATATAAAACTATAAGAAAGATTCTTGTCGCACATAAAGGATTAAATCGAAATTCAAGTGTATTAACACTTGGTAAGTGAAACAAAGATTCAAGTATAGATTGATACTTGATGTATGAAATCACAAAGAGTATTTATATCAATCATACTGTGATATGTACAAATCCATATATGTCCTATGCTCTAAATGTTATGAGCATATACCAGAATGATTCATAAGATGATCATTGGACGATAGTAAGGATATTCTTATGATCTTTTGGAAGAACTAAAAATATATTATTTTGTAGAGGTGACAAATAGATGGTTAGTTCATTGTAAAAGTACTACATTGATACTAGTTTTGTCACAAAGTACAAATTAAGTTTATCTCAATCTAAACTAAGGGTGGCACAATATAATGGAAAGTAAGTTCCATAATGGATTTGGATGAGTTCCAAAGTTAAGACATTGTGACAGATACTACAACAAAAGGCTAAGTATATGACTGCTATTATAGTA
Source organism: Avena atlantica (assembly GCA_910589765.1). Lineage (NCBI taxonomy): Eukaryota > Viridiplantae > Streptophyta > Magnoliopsida > Poales > Poaceae > Avena > Avena atlantica. The sequence continues at coordinate 418,573,995 of OU342733.1, read as the reverse complement.
GCAAAAGAGGGCATTTGTGTCAAGTAGTTTGTTATCAAACTAGGTGTAGTTCACAGCAGGATAGTACTATGAAGATATATTGTACGACAATATTGTCAACATGTTTTAACCCCTAGGAACTAAAGGTCTCACCAAAGGACCAAATTTATACAAAGCCATCTCATTAGAGAATGAGTGATGCGTAGAGACGCAAAGACATGCAATTACACACGGACCTGTAAGTGTCGGATCCAAATATCAATTGACCACTAGCAATCGTGTACATGCAACACCGGAAAGCCATATGTGTTGAATACACAAAGATTTGAAACTAGATTATTGTCTCTAGTGCAAGTGGGATACTGTTGGAGATATGCCCAAGAGGCAATAATAAAGAGGTTATTATCATATCTTCATGCTTACGATAAATGTTTACATACCATGCTATAATTGTATTAACCGGAAACATTAATACTTGTGTGATGTGTAAACATAAAAGAGTCCCTAGTAAAGCCTCTTGTTAAACTAGCTTGTTGGTTAATATATGATCATCGTTTCTTGATCATGAACATTGAGATGTTATTAACAACAAGTTCATATCATTAGGAGAATGATGTGACGGACATACTCCTATAGATAAACGTAGCATAAAGATCAAGTCATTTCAATAGTTCGTTTGCTATAAGCTTTCTGATACATAGTAACCTAATTCCTTCGACCATGAGATCATGCTAATCACCACCATTGGAAGGATGTTTGGTGACATCAAACACCGCACCATAACTGGGTGGCTATAAAGGTGGCATTGAGTGTTCAGAAAGTATGTGTTGAGGCACATGGATCAAGAGTGGGATTTGCCCATCCATATGACGGATAGATATACTCTGGGCCCTCTCGATGGAATGTCATCCAATTAGCTTGCAAGCATGTGACTGGCTCACAAGGGATCACATATCACGGGAACGAGAAAAGAGTACTTATCGGTAACGAGGTTGAACTAGGTATGCAGAGATACCGACGATCAGACCTTGGATAAGTAAACTATCGCGAGACAAAGGAAAATTAGTATGGTATATAAATGGTTCATCGATCGCAAAGTAATCCTAGAAATATGTGGGAACCATATGAATTTCCAGATTCCTCTATTGGTTATTGATTAGAGAAGTGTCTCGGTCATGTCCGCATAATCCACGAACCGTAGGGAGACACACTTAAGGATTCGATGTTGTTTAGTAGATATGGAATGTAAATAGGGAGACCGAATGTTGTTTGGAGTCTCGGATGGGATCCGGGATATCACAAGGAGATTCGGAATGGTCCGGAGAATAAGATTCATATAAGGAAAGTCTGATTCCGGATTTCGGGAATGATTGCGATGTTTTCATCGGAGAGGTTCTAGAAGGTTCACCGGACTGGAAGGGGAATGGTTCATGAATGTGTCATGGTTAAGTGGAATGATTGGATAATGTCCTAGGTCACTTGGTTGGGCATTTGCGAGAGAGAAATAAAGCTCTAAATTGAAAGTCAAAAGGGAGGTTTGAAAAGTCAAACTGGAACAATAGTTTCCTAGTGGAAGAAGGAAAGAGTCCTTCTTTATCTCCAACTTGGGTTTGGGGAAGGATTCAAACTCCCCTCTCCCAAACTGCCCTCCCTCTCATAAATAGAGGGGAGGGGCTGCCCCAAAGCACCACAACTAGCCCTCCCCACCTCCAAGCCGTCGCCGCTGGTCCGTCGTCGTTGCCCTAGCTGTTGTCGGTCTGTCGCCGTCGCCCTAGCCACCGCCGACTCCACCTCCTCCTCTCCGGCCCTCTAAACCTAGATCGCCGGAAACCCTAGATCCACCATAACCTACTCCGCCTTAGGCGAAGCCCTGCATGATTTTCCCACTACTTCCGACACCACGCCGTCGTGCTGCCGAAATCGCGAGAGGAGAACTACAACCTCCGCTTGCCTGCTGGAACAAGGGAGAGGAAGGTCTTCGTCGAGTACCGAACGTGTGACCGAGTGCGGAAGCATTGCCGGAACATAGCGCCGGAAGGATCGTCTACACGACCTTGAGATCGACAAGTGTACGACTACATCACCCACAAGAATCTGCTCTCGTTAACCGCTTTGGAATCTTTGAGGGTGAGTACTTTAATCGACTCGTTGCTACAACCTAGTAGATAGATCTTGGCTTGTTTGTGTGCATGCAGTAGATTTTTTTTGTTTTCCATGTTACGAACCCCTACAGGCCCGCGCCTAGGCAGGGTGTGCCCCCCCTGGTCGCCTCCCAGCCTCGCCTTCTCGCCTATAAGAAGCCCTCGATGCAGAAACCCTAGGCACCTGATAAAAACTCCACGAAACTGTCTATAGCCACCGCCACCATCGTCCCTAGATCGGGGGGATCTGAAGTTCTTCCTGGCACCCTACCGGAGGGGAGATCATCCCGGAGGCCTTCTTCTCCGGTATGATGCGTGAGTAGTTCCACCTTGGACTATGGGCCCATGTAATAGCTAGATGGTTGTATCTCCTCCTTGTGCTTTCATGTATAGATCTTGTGAGCTCCATTCATGATCAAGATCTAATCTATTTGTAATCATGCATGTTGTATTTGCGGGGATCCGATGGATATTGAGATTATTATGTTGGTTTGATTAATGGTTTTGTCTTTATGATCTATCATGTCTGTGTTGTTTGTGATCTTGCATGCTCTCCGTTGTTAGTAGCTATCTTGGACAAGTAGTTGCTAGTGACTCTAAGAGAGGGTATTTATGCTCGATAGTGGGTTCATGCCTCTAGTTTCCAAGGGAAGTGACAGAAATCTCTTCGGTTGTAGATGTGCTGTTGCCACTAGGGAGAAAACAACAGTCTCTTGTCCATGGAACAAGTGGATTGTTTACCTTACACACTTTGCTTAAAGCAGTTGTCTGTTGCTTGCAACTTAATACTGGAGGGGGTTTAGATGATAACCCAAAGGTGGACTTCTAGTCATAGATACCGTTGGATGGTGGTCTATGTATCTTGTTGTATTGCCCAATCGAATCTCATAGAACCTTTTTGTTTGGTATTGCATTGTTATGTGCAACACCCCCGGTCACTCCGGACCGATGGCTATCACTTCTGGCAGCTCAATAGGATCTCTAGACTAACCCCACAGACCAACACTAGTCTTTTCTGCGCACTTTGTCCTCACTCGTGCGCACCCGGTACCCACTTCCCGGTCGGTCACCCATCCTAGAATTGCTCTAGGCCAAGCACGCTTAACCTTAGAGTTGTTTCGAATGAGCTTCCGGAAAAGAAGTTGCAACTTGTTTATATGGGTTTCCTATCAATCCTATTGAGCCATGCGACAAGGTCTTACATACACCCACCCTTAGAAGATCGACGTCCTCGTTGATCAACCACAAGCCAGGAACGTCCCCTCTTGGCATACGTCTGCGCGTCCAGTGCCGGCACATGTGCCATGCCGTGTTCACTCCGGGCCACCTGCGCCATGCTCCACATGTCCACCACTGACCCGCACACGCCCATGTAACCGCGAGGGTCGGCTCCGATATCACTTGTAACATCCCCGGTCAATCCGGACCGACGGCTGTCACTTCTGTCAGCTCAATAGGATTTCTAGACTAACCCCACAGACCAACACTAGTCTTTTCTACGTAATTTGTCCTCACTCGTGCGCACTCGGTACCCACTTTCTGGTCGGTCACCCATCCTAGAATTGCTCTAGGCCAAGCACGCTTAACCTTAGAGTTCTTTTCGAATGAGCTTCCGGAAAAGAAGTTGCAACTTGTTCGTATGGGTTTCCTATCAATCCTATTGTGGCATCCCGCAAAACCACTACTAGAAAATCGCGTTGAATTTGTGCATTGCATCGTTATCATCATGCATAGTTTGCATAAAACTATTTTGGCAAACCCCGATTTTGTTTTCCAAACGCCCCATCTTTATTCAAACGCCAAACACCGGGTCTCCGGAATTATTTTTGTTTGTTGCTATCGGTTTGCAAATAGTGTTATTAAAACAAATAAAAGTTATATTTATTTTTAGCGGGGCAGTCGAACGGGCCGTTTTAGCCCGAACGACCGCCCCAGAAAACTAATCGGTCCAAACCTGCCGCCCCATCTAAATCCTATGTCTACCCAACTCTCTACCCACCCCCAGCCTCCACCTCACTCCACCGAGTCATCTGATGCCACCTCAGCTTCCCTCTTCCCCTCTACCAATCCAGTGCCGCCACGTCACCTTGGCCGCTCCACCACTCAACCCATTCACCCATCCCACCTGCCCCAAACACTCACACCACACACAGCGCGCGCGCAGCCACACTAGTCACACCCGCACCCAGCCAACCCCCTCCCACTGCCGCCGGGCCCCACGCCCTGGGCCCACCCCAGCCACCTACCGACCCCGCGTCCCCTGTTCATCCTCATCCTCCCTCCCGACGCTCCTCTTCCCCCCGCTCGCGTTCTCCCTTTCCCCAACCTCCAGCGCCACGCGCCTCCCTCCTCTCTGGCTCTCTCCGCCGCCGCCGCTCCCCTGTCGCCGCCTCGCGCCGCCGCCGTCCGCCAAGCTCCGCTCGCCGCCGCTCCTCCCCCTCGCCCTCGCCTTCACCCCGCAGGCGTCCCGAGCTCCGCCGGACTCGACGGCGTGCCCACCCTCCGGCTCCGCTTCGGGCCTGCCGCTCCACCGCCCAGGCGAGCACCCCCGCAGCGCCGCCCCGGTCCCTCCCTCGCCGCCGTCTCCCAGAACCGCCTCGAGCCCGTCCCCAGCCGCTCCGCCTCCGCCGCGCGCGAGTGCCACCGCGCCAGAGCAGCCCCGCGTCGCCCCGAGCCGCCGCCGCCTGGTCCTCCGTCCGCCGGCCCGAGCTCTACCTCCAAGCCGCCGCCCAGCTCCTCCGCCGGACCGTCCACCGCCGGCCACCGCGAGCGCCATCGACGCCGCTATCTGCCTCCACCCCCGCCGCCGCGTCCTCGGACCCCTGCCTCCGCACCCCTGTCCCCGTGCTCGCCTCCGGCCGCCGCGCCGCCGGACCGCCCTGGCCCGTCACCAAGCTCTGCCCCACCTATCCGCGGGACCCACACCGACGACGCCTTGCCTTGCCTCCAACCGTGCACGTTCGGTGTAGTACCAAGTTGGTACTAATCTGTTGGGTAAGGAGACGGCAAAACCGCAAATCCTCCGGGGGCCAACGCCAAGATGGAGCCAAAAAGGGCGACACTAGAAACCATCGAGGTTCGAAGATTATCCCGAAGGGCCTATCGAACTCGGTGTCAACTATTCAAGTACTCCATCGACCTCAAGACCGTCCCGGAAGCGGAACGACGAACCCCCGGACGCCAAGTCCGACACCGACAACTAGCACCGTGGAACCGACAGGATCGACCTCACCGACGCCATGATCTTCCTCACGGAATCCGAAGCGCGGACCCGCCAAGACCCTCGCAACGGCAAGATCGACCCCGTGGGACCCGGCAAGTTCTTCTCGACGACAAGATCATCGACATAGAACCCGAAGGACACATGGGCGAGTCCGATGCGCCCCGACGCCACGCCAAGTGATTCACCCCGACACCGAGACCCCGACGCGACAAGTGCTTCGTCCCGAACGCCATGACCGACAACATGACCCGAAGACCCCGGATGCGCCAAGACCTACCCCCCTGAGTCCGAGAACGACCCCGTCGAACCCTAAACCCTGGACCCCGAACCCCGGAACCCAAGATCGTCGAGCCCCCTCTGATGTGTGAACCCTCTCCCGCAAACCCTATTTTATAATTGAGATACAACTTGTCGCATAATAATTGTTCATGCATGCATCTTATCATGTGGTTTGGGGGCCTTATGCCGATTCACCTAATAATTAAATATGGGGCCCATATGCGGGCAAATCTAGTCTCATATTGGCCTCCTTTAAACTTGTGTAGCGAACCGGTATTTTATCTTGCCTTGTTATAACAACATTTAAATTGCGGGGTATCTAAACAACATGAATCTATTAATTAATTGTCGGGACCCCGGCTCCGCTAAATATGACCTAACTGCATCGCACCTTGCCATGTCATGCATCATACATGCATCATGCCGATCTTCTGCCGTTGTATTAAATATTGCATCCGGTGTTTATTCTAGTGTTTTGGTTCTTCGCGGATAAGGCCGTTGAGTTGATGCGAGTGTCGACCCGACCTTCGGATGAACCCTTCGACAATGTTTTCAGGCGAGCATCTCCCCCTTTCTACCTATCTTACTTTTATAGTATTTACTTCCCTCCTGTTGATCTACTGCTATCTGTGTTGCGTTGCTCTAGTTTCGTACCCGTGATATTCCTTGCAGCCATATATAGCCTTGGACACATCCTATTACCAGTTGTTTGGTAGATAGTTGGACCCGCGTGTCGTAGTCGCTTGCTCCAGTGTTTTTGTTTGTCGTCAAGTACCACCTTTGTTGGAAATTTGCCGCATGTTAACGATGGAGATGATCATGGTTTAATTATTGTTCACTTTAATTCCGGTTTAACAACTAAAATTGAATTAAGCAGAGGCATCGGTGGGTGATAGGTAAGTTTTGGTTTCCGACCGCCCGCTTGTGTCCCGTAGGACCCGAGTTCTTGACACCTGTTCCGAGATCGAGCGCGCTAACCACAGGTGGGGAGATATGGGCCCCCCCATTGATAATTACCTGATTTCAAAGTATTGTACTGGGGGCCACAAACTAGTTTGAGGTTTTATTTACGATCCTGTACTTATGCCATGCTTTACTGCTTTATTTACGATTGTGCGAGGTACTGCACACTGTACTGTTTAGGATCGGGACACGATTCCGCGGTGCCGACAGTCCCCGTTTGGGGATTTGCTGTCGTGCACAGCCGTCCACCCAAACCCTGAGACCGTTTCGGAGACCGGCCGACTCCGTTGCGGGTGTCGACTCGGTGGGGTGGCCCCCATGTACTTGCTTTGTGTCTGGGAACGTCGTGACTTAGGCCCCGCCGACATACCGATGGGTGTATGTTAACTGATCTGGCAAAAAGGGTCGAAGTGCCTGTGGATACTTTGGTGCACCCCTGCAGGGTTAAATCTTTTCGAGAAGCCGTGTCCGCGGTTATGGACGACTTGGAGCACAGTGTCTGATCATAGACAACTATAACTAAAGTTTACTGTTTTAAATTGACTTGTTTCCGATATGACTAGTAATCAGCTTCACTACAACGGAATGGCTAAGTAAAAGTACCAACAACTGCTGGGTTTTGGGGTTGTCTCATGCTAATTGTATCTGACTAGTAAGTGTTGCCACTATAACGGAATGATTAACTAAACATGCCCACTGCTTACTTTATCAGGACGATTATCTAAACCTGACTAGTAATTGCTGCAACGACAACTGAATAAATAAAACTGCCAACTGTGTGAGTTCCTCGGTTGACTTCCTCGTTTGGTCTCGAGGGGGAAACGCCAGGATGGGTTTGTTTGATGATAGTCTCAGGTTGGATCCGAATAGGTCTTTCTCACCCCTCTCTGATAGCCGCCAGTTGTATCGAGTCTCTATAGGCTGTTTAGTGCACGCTGCCGCTGCCGCTTCAGTCCACCATACCTATGTAGGCGAGGACCACCGAATTCTAGCCTCGCCGTGTACTGGCCTCAGTACTGACGCTCCTTCTTTTTTTTCCTTTGCCCTTTGTCGGCACCCCTTTTGTTTAAGCAGGTTTTGAGATCGACGCCGTTAGCAGGGTTACCCTTCCGGCTTGGCCTGGGCAGGGTTATGGACGCCATTGGTTATTCTTCAGGGCTCTTAGCCCCATTTGCATCTTGTCCGTAGTCGGACGCCCCATCGTTTTCAAGGTGATTTGGATCTTTGTACCGTACATTTGTACTCTTGACTCTTCGAGTCGCTGTTGTATATATACCTGTTCTGTGGGTCCCATCGAGGACTGTTGTGTAATGTTATTACTTTGTTTTTCCACCCGCACGAAAGTGCCTGGTGGGCACCTTCGAATCGTTTCTATGCGGGTTTGGCGAGTTTTGCTAAAACTCGCATAGGGCCGATTCTGAGGGTGTTACACCTATTGAGCCATGCGACAGGGTCTTACATTATGCCTTGCTCAGTTCCTATCAATTGCCCTGCTGTAATTTGTTTACCCTTCATGCCATGTTGTTTATCTAAGGAGAGCACCTCTAGTGAACTATGGACCCCGGTCCAATCCTTACCATTCATACATCTTCCACTGGTACTTGTTTACTTGTTGTAAACCATTACCTTCCACACCATACAGTTAATCCTTTGTTACAGCAAACCGGTGAGCTTGACAACTTCACTGATTCATTGGGGCAAAGTCTTGAGTCTGTGTTGTGCAGGTTTCCGTGTTGCTTGCAACACCTTTGAGACGTTTCCTTTCTCCTACTGGTTCTATAACCTCGGTTTCTTACTAAGGGAAAACTTGTTGTTGTGCTCATCACACCTTACTCTTGGGGTTTCCAACGAAGCGTTCCACGATAGTGCTGGGCGCCATCAACCTGTTTTTCGAAGGTGCAGAGATGTAAGAATTTGATAGAAAATTCAAAGGTGCGTGCAACATTATAATCTCCCTAGTTTTCGATGGTGGCGGGCACTGTGAGCTAGCGGAAGCGGACGAGGCTCAAATAAAACAAAAAATAAGGTGTAGAGATGCGCGAGGTACCGACTAGAAGTTTCCTCTACCGGATCCATCTCGTTCTCTCATTAAGCACACCCATCCTCCACAATCTAGGATTGAAAAGTATGCTCAGATCTAAATTGAGAAGGATGGAAAGGGAATAAGGGTTTCTAATGCCACTCACCATGTCTGTCATACAACGAAAGCGTCGCTGCCGCTGCTGAGAAGGAAGGATGAGCTCCGTCGCCAGAGAAGAAGAATAGGAAGAACTAGCTACAAGGAGTGACATTCGGGCTTTGTCGGAAACTGGTGCATGTTTGACTCGATCTGGTAGTTGCAACTGATTGCAATGGGTCCAATTTGTCTTAACATAAACGGTACCCTAGCCTAAACAACATCGTTGGTGACTGTTTTATTTCTTGTGTGGCCCTAGGATATTTTGTAGCTAAGAAATGTCGCATGCGAGCTATTGTTATCAACGACGTCGCTTTCTGTCCAATTCATTGTAAAGATGCCACAAAGGAGCTATTCACCCATGTCATCAATCCACAACACCGGCTCCATCCCTGTTGAGTGTGGAATCTTAGACACTGATATGTTGTACACCCACTTTCCATGTTTGGGAATGAGTGCGAGATCAAACCAAACCACCTTGACGAAGATGCAATCACGCGGGAGCCATGAGATTTACCTAGGTTCGGGCCACCGCGAGACGTAATACCCTACTCCTGGATGTATGAATTATGGTGGAAAGGCGAGTGTAGTGTAAAAGGTTGAGCGCCAGCGCTGCCTGGGTCTGGCCCGAGCGGAGAAGAGGTGCGCTTGACGGGATATGGTTGCCCTACTCAACTAGGATGTCCTATGCCTTAGGTCCAACCCCATTCTAGGTCGTATTGGCCTCTCTTTTCTAGGTCTGATCCGGCATGACGCCTGAATGTGTATGCCTTGTCATGCGACGAGTAGAGAAACACACGCCGCATAGCCTATAGGGATTGCGAGACATGTTCCGCTGGTGTACTAGCGATGTGTCATGTCATTGATGGGCCGTCTTGATAGGTGTCACGCTTCCCCTAGTATGCTTCCAACAACTCATGGAGCGACAGGCGGCCGACAACGCCAGGGCGCATGTCTGCTTATTCCTTCCACGCTCCGCCTCGGGTCATGAACGGAGGCGGGACTAATGGGTCTTCGTGAGGTAGTGGTTGTCGGGATGCAAGGGCTGCAGTAGGGTAAACAAACTCAACCACCTTGAGGATGTGGATCCCATGTCTTTCCACGTGATTTGTGTCCCCAAGACAGGTAAGCCAGCACGCTATTCTTGGTGGATTCAGTGTCGTGGTCCATACTTTACCGGTCTCATGCGGACCCTAGTTCCCATGAGCCCGACAATCGCCCCGTCGGATATATTTCTCCCGCTCGCGAGCATCAAATGACAGAGTTTTCACCGCCTTCCCTCATTCAGGAACTAATACAATTATAGCACAAAATATATACATAATTATACACATAGAAATAGACAATAATATTACCTTTATTATTGTTTCTAGATCATATTTCCAACCGCAATCACCTCATATATGTAAATTCCTTAAACATAGTATTTATATATTCAAAAAAAATATTTTAGGAAACTTTTGTTAATATAATAATCTTTTCTGCGTGCAAATTTAAAATGGCAATATATCATATCAGTTGATACAAATTCTTAGATTGGAGGCTACGATCCTGTACAAAACGGAAGGATATCACCATCCGGCAAGGTAGAATATCGCAATTCTTGCAAGCATATAATGAACATGCCGTCCATGGATGATTTGCAGATCCGCGACATGCCATCAATGGATGATTTGCAGATCCTCCTTACGTGCGTACGCGGGCCAGACAGCTCCCTATATATACATCCACCCAGAAGCACCCACACCGATCCATCTCCGCGTAGCCATAGCCACGATGAAGCAAACGGGCCCTTCCTATCGCATCCTCCTCGCCATCGCCGCGCTAGGGTTCGTCGCGGCGGCGCTGGCCCGCGAGGTTCCCGGCGGCGGATCCACACAAGACCTCCTTCCGCGACACCAGCAGCCTATTCCGTCCGGGGCAGCGGCCGGCATGAAGAGACAGGTTCGCAAGGGCAACGATCCGATACACAACGCCTACCCTCAGCCCTCACATGTCGGTGGAGGAGATAGCCAGTATCACAGCTCGAAGGCAGATGTTCCCGGCGGTGAGAAGCCGATCGGCCTCGACACCATGCTGCGAGTGTCTCCTACTCCCCCTGCGCCTTCGGGCGGTATCACCATACACGAAGACAGTCCCCCTGAGCACCATGGCTAGCTGATCACTCTAATAGTGGGTAGTACGCGTATGAACTGCTTGTAACACCTACGAAAGATTTGAGCAGAATAAATTAGAGTACAAAGAGGTTTCTGTTGTTACATCTTATGACTTGTGATCGAGGTTTGTTTTCTCGGTCTTATTTGGTTTACTTTCTATGATCTTCTTTAATGACGTGGATCCTTGCGCGTGATGGTACCTACGATTGGGATGACCTTGTGTAACGCTTAACCCTATGCATGCATTCTAGTCTGCTCATGAAAACCAATTACATTGGTAGAGATCTAACATCTATGGATGCGACCCTTAATGTTGATCATGTTTTGCTCGTGATCGAGGTTTGATCAACAGGTCTCCAGCATTATATATATATATATATATATATATATATATATATATATATATATATATATATATATATATATATATATATATATATATAGAGAGAGAGAGAGAGAGAGAGAGAGAGAGAAAAGTACTAGTGGTCACATAACTTACCTGAGATGAGTGATTTGATCACGTAACTCATAAAATATGAAAACCTATTACTTAACTTACGTTGGATGAGTGATTTGGTTATGAACTGATTTGTTTCCGGTTTTTCGACCCGGTCCATGACCAAACCACTCATCCAACATAAGTTAAATGTTGGGTTTTCACGTTTTGCAAGTTGTGTGACCAAAATCACCCGTCTTAGATAAGTTCTATAATCACTGTTTTTTTTCCCTTTTTTTCTATCAAATTAGAACATCAATTTTATCCCGATTTTCGCTAGGGTTTTTCTGTTTCATGTCAAATTAATATGTTAATATTTTTTAAACTATTAGTCTTGAAAAAAGAGAAATAATACATCATGTTTCTATATCAGTCTTTTTTTTAGAAAAAATAATGTAGCAGTCTTTCGCCAACATTTAACTCTAGCCGAACAAGTTGCTGCTAAGATTTCGGTGATAGAGATATTTTGGTTCTATGTACTAGCAAAAACGTCTATCTGCAACAGTGATCTACTTGATATACCAATACTTTGGCAACAATGGAAACAATATGATTGGACATGATTTTTTATGGTTGTATGTAAACCATAATAAATTTTGAACTCAAATTTATTTGGATGGTGCGAAGAAACAAACCTGAAATTAAAAATAGTGACCAGCAGTGAAACATCGCCATTCATTCTGACTTTGTAGTTTGCAGACCTCCAAATAATTGACTTTGACGATGAAATATTACCGATTACGAAAAATTAGATTTTCAAAATATGTCTGGTTTAAGTTGTCAAACTTTTTTTCGGGGCAAATGGAATTGTATTTATTCAAATAGTAGTGTTGTTACAATCCCGAAGGATACAGCCTAGCAAGGGATCTGGAGCCGATCCTAACTAAACAATAGTTCTATCTTCCAACATACCAAACCTAGCTAACTCATGAGTAGCACAATTCTGCTCCCAAAGAATTTTAGTTATAGATACAATGCGATCTAATGAAAAATATTGTCGAATGACCTCCACTAAATGACCAAAGTAAGACCTATCGGCATTAGTAATTTTCACCATTGACACCAACTAAGATGTTTTCCTGACCAAGATCAAGCGACAGCTTAACACCTTTCATACAAGCACTGAACTCTAATCAAGAGCCGACGAGCAAAAGTTTAAGGATCTGCATGCCACAAAAATAATAGTGTCATCGCTACACCTCAAGATCATGTCGCCACTAGCCCGTCCTGACTGAGCCAAGAAGGCCCCACCTATATTTTTAAACTTTGACTACGAGTATAATTTTTTATTTCCAAGAGTGGTAACAAAACTTATCGGAGATGAGTGATTTCGTTACACAACTTGCAAAACGTGAAAACACAACACTTAACTTACGTTGGATGAGTAGTTTGGTCATCATCCGGCTTGAAAAACCGATTCCGAGCCGGTTCATGACCAAATCACTCATCCAACGTAAGTTAAGTGATGGGTTTTCATATTTTGCGAGTTGTGTGACCAAATCACTCATCTCGAACACATTCACCAATAGTATGAAATCAGTATTGGATATGTTTGGAATTCATGTGAGACCATGGCTACTTGGTTTGAGCTATGGCACCACTGTTGTAACAGTAGATCACCATAGGATCCTATGCACTTGGAATCTCACACCAAGTTCAGTAGTGAACTTTTTCAGCCAAATCCTTTCCTTTACAGCTTTTGAAGAAGCCATATACTATGCCTCCTTTGTAGATGCCGCAACTAAACCGTGGCATTTTCGATGTTGGGCGCTTGACTTGTCGGCATGATACCCCTAGCTTCATCAAAGGGGCATTTGTTTGTGCTAGTTTCCACTGATTACTTCACCAAGCGGTCTGAAGCAGTATCTCAGAAACATGACACACAAAGGAGGTGATACAATTCATAAGTGACCACGGTGTTCATCGATTCGGCATACCACAAACTCTTTCATCATTTGACTAAAACTTGTCTGTTAGAAAAACCAAATATTCAGGGTTAGGAAACTTATGAAAAAAAGAGTAAACAACTATATGAAAAGGCAAACTTAGGTATATGTGTGGGGCGGCTAGAGCATGTTGGATAAAACACAACCCCCAAAAAGATGAACCCCCTAAGTACACAACTTAGCCATGTTGGTGTCTAAAACAAAAGGAGAAACCAGGATATAAAACAAAAAGCATGCTAGAAAAAACACAGTGACCAAACTTAAAAAATGACTTAAATAGGCATCCTAACAGAAAAAAAACTAAAAATTACCCCTGGAACAACTTAGCATACTAGCAGGAGCAAGTTAATTAAATTCAGAATCCAAACTAAAAAAGAACCTAAAACCTATACTGGTGGAACCAACTTAGTTATGTTGCAATCGGCGACTTAACTATGGTAATAATACAAAGTAGCAAGAGAAAAAATGTTTGGATCAAAAGACCCAAAAACAACCTAGGAAGATGCCCTAAAACAACTTAGCATGATGGCAGGAGCAAGTTAACTAAGATTCAGAATCCAACTATAAGGAGAAAGAACCTAAAACCTATACTCTCGTGGAACCAACTTTTTTTAAAAAACCCTCTCGTGGAACCAACTTAGTTATGTTGCAGTCGGCAACTTAATCATGATAATGGTACAAAAAAATATTTTTGCAAAATTCCTCGGGGCAAAAACTTCGGGTGCTCGATGTAGAAACGTCGCTCGATGTGGAAAAAACTCGCCCTCACCCCTTGATTTGACCTCCCGCCAACGCTTGTTGCCCTGTCGCGTGCGGCTCCCTCCGCCACGTCCCTGACACGACTTTCGCCCCGACGAGCTTGCACGTCCTCCTCGTGCACGCTCGCTCTGCCACTTTCCCCCACCAGACTCGCCCTCTTGGGCCTAGCGCGCTCCGCCCCTCGCAGATCTTGCCGAGCAGCTGCTCTGAGTCTCATCGCCCCTACTCGTGGCTGCTTGCTCTCCATCAATGCGCTCGGAAAATCTCTCTCCCCCATTGAGACGAAAACCTAGCGGACCCGAAATGGAATGACTTGCCAAACGCAGCGACACAACGACTACCCATGTACGCACGAGGGTGGGTTTCAGTCGGGGGAGTCGCGGATCGTGCACGATGAAAACGGATCGAATGGCTCACACGTGTCAACCAGCATCCGGATGGTTTTTAGCATTTGGGTATCACCTGAAGCCGAAATACACATCACCTCTCAAAATATACATCATCGTATAGGTATACAAATCGCCTGATGGTGTCAGAAAAGGAATGCCATCGACGGCCGAGCGTTGTCGAAAATGCCGGCGTCCCGGTGCTTTACAAATGCGGCCTTGTTATCTCCGCTCTCTCCTAAGCATATGCTCCCCGGTGCCGGGTACCCCGAAATACTCGAAATACAGCTGCCCAATTTAGTCGAAAACACACTCAGCATTGACTGTCACGCTGTACACATAAGCCGGGTCGACGGCGCCGGCGCCGGCTCTGTCCCGCACCTGTCTGTCGGCCATGGCGAGGGGCACCACCACCATGGAGGTCCGCGACGACGGCGTCGCCGTCATCACCATCTCCAACCCGCCCGTCAACGCCCTCTCCTACGACGGTATCCCGACCGTTCTCCCCGCACGCCAAATTTCCTCTCTGTTTACTTTCCTCTTCCTGCCGACGGCGGCGCCGGATTTGGCCTAGATGGATAGATTCCGCCCTGGTTGCTCATGTGTTTCGCGCTTGGTTTCTGGAAATTCGGTGCGACATTTACATCGGGAGGACCGGCCGCCGGCGCGGCTCGTTTGTTGCAGCCCGCAGCGTGCTGTTCAGTAAGCCGATTCTGTTGCACATTGGAGAATTCTTAAGTTACGTCCTCAGGTCATAGGATTTTCTAAAGGATCTATACATCACGTTGCAGTAGCTCCCATTTGTGAATTTTAGCATTGAATCTGATCCGATCTGACTGAAGCAAGGCAGTGCCTCTGGCTGGTGCTAGCTAAATATACTTCCTCTAGTTCGCAAAAGCATGACGTTTTGGATATGGGTTTGGTCAAACTTTGACTTACTTAGCTTAAATTGGGTGCCTGAAAATCAAATGTCTAATTTGTCTCGAGAAAGTACTCTTATAACATATAAGACTTATTGTGATTCAGAAATTTTTATTGAAATCAATTGTCCATTTACTACGTTTAATCGAGAAACAGATGAGCAATAACTGTTCAATCATTTTCCGAGTATTGGTAGATTCTGCGATCATGAATTACTGGGTATGATAGGCCCTTTCTTTTCTGTTCTGCAGTCATAGCTAGCTTGCAGAAAGACTATGGAGAAGCTCTAAGAAGGAATGATGTCAAGGCAATCGTTCTTACTGGTATTAACAATGAGTATCTTGCCAAGCCTCATATCCCAGTGCAGTATTTCTGATGCTTTACATGATGTGTAGGAGCCAGAGGGAGGTTTTCTGCAGGATTTGATATAAATGGGTTTCAAAATAAGCCAGGTAAGGATGAGGCTGTCACTGTAAGTTCTTGCATTTCTCACTTCCACTGCTAAGATTTTGTATTCCCCAGAAAACGACAAGCCCTGGTCCCTGTCTGTTGATTTTCTGACTGACATAGTAGAAGGTAACTTGTGATTCTCTTGCTCTAAACCAAATTTGTCAACCAGCGGACAATTTTTAACTTCTCGTCATTAACTACTTGCTGCTGCCAGATGCTCGGAAACCGTCAGTTGCTGCCATAGATGGCATTGCTCTTGGTGGTGGCTTAGAGGTTGCAATGGTATGTATAGGTTGCATTAGTCGGATTAAGCTTAAACCTTTTGGGATTCTTCTAACTGTTTTTTCAACATTGTGACGTCTTTTTTTTTGCAGGTTTGCCATGCTCGTGTTTCTACGCCGTCAGCTCAATTAGGTCTACCTGAACTTCAACTTGGTATCATTCCTGGAATGGGAGGTACTCTCTAGTCCCAGCATGGACTTTCTTGTGATATGTATTTGCTCATGCTCTTCTATGTGTATTTTTGGTCTTTAATCATAGCCACCAGTACATCTTGCCCTTCACCTGTCTCCTTTTGGAAAGAGACTACTATGTTCTTACTTGTATTTACTCTTATAAGATACAGCGGACTGAAAATAAGAATGGTTAATCAAATTCCACATCGATGTCATAGCAACCCCACTGGCAATTGACATGTGCTAGACACAGTGGAAATAGAAACATTTTCAAACTAGCTGCGACTGAATCTTGTGGTAGTCCAGTGAATGGACATAATCAGTATACATACGAAATGAACTAGGAAGATGGGTAACTTGGTGTAATCTTTTGAAAACACTCCTGTTGGTCTGGCTGCTATGTTGCATCAAGCAGATAACATATGTTTTAAAGGTGTAATAAACACACAAAAAATGCTCTGCATCAAGGTCAAGAAACAGCCTCTTGCACGTTGATTTCTCAGCTAAAAGCATAAGCTGTTATATTCGTTTCCTGTCTTACACTCATTGACAGGTTTCACCTGTTGCAGGAACACAACGACTGCCCCGCCTTGTTGGCCTGCCAAAAGCTCTTGAGATGATGTTGGTATGGCTGATTTGTGCATTAAAAGTTGCAATGCATCGATTTGTTTTTTTGCGTTTTTCATGCAAGAAAGTTACGAGAGTGCTGATTGTTGACCGTGACTTTGTGCTGGTGTATTGTATTAACAGATGTCAAAGTCTATAAAGGGAGTAGAGGCTCACGAACTCGGGTTAGTTGATGCCATAGTTCCAGCTAATGAGTTGGTCAACACTGCCTGTTTGTGTGCTCTGGAAATCCTTGAACAGAAAAGACCATGGCTCAAGAGTCTCCATAGAACTGATAGACTTGGAGATCTTGGGGAAGCAAAGAAAATTCTTAAATTTGCAAGAGTTCAAGCCCAAAAGCAGGCTTCGAATCTTCAACATCCATTAGTTTGCATTGATGTTATTGAACAGGGAATACTTTCTGACCCTCGTGCTGCCCTCATGAAGGTAAATCACTTGTATGTACTACCTATTGAAGCATCTATGGCATGCCTAAGTGGTTATTGGTTCTTCTCAATATTTATTTTCGACAAATCACAGGAAGTGCTCTCTGGAAGGATGCTCGAGCAGTCTCAAACAAGCAAAAGCTTGAGACATGTCTTCTTCGCCCAACGTGCGACTTCAAAGGTTCGTGGAACGTTAAAGCTTTGAAAATATATGTTCGCATACTAGCTTCTATCCTTTTCAGAAATTAGTGTTAATTAGTTAACCTTCTGGTAAAACCAAATATTGTTCTAGTCCGTTGAAGGTCAACCCGTAATAAGTGGAGTTCATTTGCTTTTGACCTAGTCTGTTGAAGGTCAACACATGATAAGTGGAGTACATTTATTTATTCATTCTGTGTGAGGAATCAACTTAAGATCGTAATGTATTGTGTTCTTGATGATTGTTTTGTGATTTTCATGATCACAAATGAGCTTATGTTGGATCCCTGATAGCAAATGTTTGTAAGCTTTTCCATGCATATGACTTTAAATGAAAACAATGAACTTGGAGGTTGAGGCTTACTGTGTCGTGTGCAATCATTAATCTGACCATCTCAAGCTCTAATAGATTCCAAAGATTACCAACTTGGGTTTGACCCCACGGAGAATACTGAAGGCAGCTATCGTTGGGGGAGGTTTAATGGGATCCGGGATTGCAACTGCACTGATACTGAGTGACATCTTGGTAGTCTTGAAAGAGGTTAACGGGAAATTTTTAGATGCTGGTATTAACAGAGTTAAAGGTGTGTTCTTTTTAACCACCGAAACTTATATTGAGATTGTCTTTGAAGTTTATCACATATTCTTTCTTTTCTGCTCAGCCAATTTGCAGAATTTTGTGAAGAAGGGACGAATGACCAAAGAGGATTATGAAAAGAAACTTTCTCTACTGTCCGGTGTTCTTGACTATGAACAATTCAGAGATGCAGATGTAGTCATTGAGGTAGATCTAGTTTTGACGAATACTTCTGTCTATGATTTTGTTCAACAGGAAATATCACCGAACATGATCTAGTGCTTGTTTCATCTTGCTCCTCAATAATAATCTATGTGGAGGCATAGCTGGTGATATTCAAGGCACCTCCTTCTGTTTGATGGCTAATAAAATCCTAGAATGATCCTAAAAGGAAAAAAATCGGCTATGTAGCCCCACGATAATCATAAAAACAAAAAAATCCTACAAACTCTTACCATAGATGTGAGATCCTGGCCAGAGCTTAATAGGATTGATAGGATACTCATACTAGCAAGGTGCATCTTCTTTTTCGGAAGCTCAGCAAAGAACCCTGGGGTTAATCGTGCTTGGCCCGGAGAAATTTGAGGATGGATGACCGACCGGGAAGTTTTTCCTGGGTGCGCACGAGTGAGCACTAAGTGCGTAAAAAGACTAGTGTTGGTCTGTGAGGCCAGTCTAGAGATCCTAGAGAGTTGCTAGGTGTGTAACGGCTGACGGCCTGGTGATAGCTGGGGTGTCTAGAGATCCTAGAGAGTTGCCAGGTGTAACGGCTGCCTGCCTGGTGATGGCCAGGGTGTTACAGTAGATCAAGAGAAAAGGAGGAGCTATACCTGCTATTTTGCTAAGGAAAGTTAATAATGGTCGAGATTATCATATAGAGATAATAGTGATGTATAAAAAGGACAATTGTATCGTAACATGCAACTACGCTACGCGAGTTATTCCCCTGGTATGTGGAAACTTCCAACATAGTTGTAAAATAAGCTCCAATGTCAGAATATTCATTTAACAACATTTCCCCGATTGATAAACAAAAAAATCACTTAACGTAGGGCCAAAGAGACAATAACCATGATGGAGAATTAATAAAAGTCTTGTAAGAAAAGAATATTTTCTTATTCAAGTACAACCAAAACATTTCCTTCATAATCCCAGATCACCATTTCATCACGTCTTTTGAGTCAAGCAGTCTAACTGCACTAATGATATTGGCGGCAACTTGATAAAACCTTGCAGGCAGTTATCGAGGATATATTACTGAAGCAGCAAATATTCTCTGACCTTGAAAGGCACTGTAACTCTAATTGCATATTTGCCACCAACACTTCAACAATAGACCTGCAGTTAATTGGCCAACAGACTGCTTGTCAAGATCGAATTGTTGGTGCCCACTTCTTCAGGTAATCCGTTATGCACATTTCCTGAGAGCACTTCCATTTCCATCTTTCCCAACTCAAGCATCTAACTGCTGTATACTTGCAGTCCAGCTCATATCATGCCACTGTTGGAAATAGTTCGTACTCATCAGACTTCCTCACAAGTTATTGTGGACTTGCTAGATGTGGCAAAGAAGATACGGAAAACACCAATTGTTGTTGGGAGCTGCACTGGGTTTGCCGTCAATAGGATGTTTTTTCCTTATGGCCAGGTGGCCAGTTTGCTTGTTGATTATGGTTTGGATATATATCACATAGATCATGTGATAACACAATTTGGAATGCCAATGGGACCTTTTCGGTAAGGATATATCAGATATTGTCAGCTGCACTGAATTGGCCAGTTCCTTTTCATACTCGAGTAGTTAGCCAAAGACTTTTTAGCAAATTACTGCAGAGCATTGCGATACAAAATTTTACCGTGTTTTTTCATTTCCGATAGCACTGGAACCAACTAGATTATCAACTGTTTTGACAAAGCATTATGGTTCAGTGTCGACGGTACAGGAATATAGCTTGTTTTAGTGTAAGCTTGCACTGCTAGTGTTTCTTCTCAGTCCTTTGCCACATGGTCCTTAGTTTTTTTCGTTCTTTAATGAATTACTCTTTCTTTGACCGGCTTACTTTCTAATATATTTAAGTTTAGTTAGATTTTGCACCTACAAAGTTGATAAATCAGACTAGCTGCTTCCTTTTTTTGTTTTTGTAATGGCTTCCAGTGGCAGGCATCTTTTGATTGAGAACATATTTATGCTGTCTTGTTCCTCTTTTGGTTTCTTTATAGAAATCGTCCATTATTTGCTTTGATATTGGTGGAATTATTATTATCATATTATTAGTGTAGTAACATTGTTCTCATGCAATCTAGTTCAGGTTAATGCAAGACATGTACACACCTTCAGTGTTTAGTGATGGAACATTTCTATACACAACCTTTATTTGTCTAATGGTAGTATCTCTTTCATCTTCTTTGTATAGATTAGCTGATCTTGCAGGTTTTGGTGTTGCTGTTGCCACCACAAAGCAATATTATCAAAGTTATCCTGAGCGATGTTATAAATCGCGGCTTACTGAAATTATGCTTGAGGACAACAGGACAGGTTCTTTCATATTGAAAATACATCTGCATATCAAAAAAAAAAAAAGAAGAAAATACATCTGCTTTCATGCTTGGCCCAGAGAAGCTGTATCTCATGGTTATATTTAACTTGTGGAATTCTGGACAGGTGAATCTTCTCGTAGGGGCTTTTATCTTTATGATGATAAGCGAAAAGCTTCTCCAGATCCTGATATCAAAAAGTACGTTGAGAAATCAAGAATCATGGCAGGTCTTGCACAGGATCCTAAGGTCATGTTATCTAACTTGATTAACTACTTCTGGTTCGGAGAAGGGTTTGAAGCCAAAACTATCTTGTTATTAATACAACCCGTGCCTGGACACATCCCAATCTTGCAGATGTATTTGTTTTACTTCTCACATTACCCTTTTCTTTCTCCGGCGTGTTCTGTCTTCTTTTATGCGCCGACTTCTCTGGATGATCTGAAAAAAATACAGAAATTGACTATTTTGTGTATGAAGCTGCAGAAAAGTTTTATGAGATAACCTATAGTGTAGTGAAGTTACTTTGGACAACTTGTGATTCCATTGTTGTCTGTTCGTGCATCTCTTGCCTATCATTTTATACTGAGAATACCAATCTTTACAGTGTATATGCATACTAGCCCATAGATCTAGTCTTTCAGTGCTTTTGCTCAAAGAAACTGACAGACGATTCATTTCCTCTCAGCTGATGAGACTAGCAGACAAGGACATCGTAGAGATGGTCTTTTTTCCCGTGGTGAACGAGGCCTGCCGGGTGCTTGACGAGGGGATTGCTCTGAAAGCATCTGACCTTGATGTAGCATCCATCATGGGAATGGGCTTCCCTTCGTTTAGGTCCAGTTGCTTACTCCTGAACCCTAATTCACAATGCTTTCCCTTTATATGTCTTTATCCTAACTGAACAGTCTTCTGTTCTTTTCTCTTATCACCAGGGGTGGAGTGATGTTCTGGGCGGACTCTCTGGGCACGGAGTACGTGTACAAGAGACTGGACGCTTGGTCGAAGGAGTACGGGGAGTTCTTCAGGCCCTGCGAATATTTAGCTTCGAGAGCTCGTCGGGGTGCATCCTTGGTAAGATCCATAGCATATGCTTACATCTCTTGACATTTCTGGTGTGGCTTTATGATCTCTGATAGTCAGATGGCACATTTTCCTGTTATTCTGCTGAATTTTGTGCTGATTAGCATCCCCTGACTGTGCATCCCCTGAATCCTACCGCAGGCTGCTGCAGGTGCCAAGCCGCGACTATAGGTCGTGGACCCATTCCTGTGCGGAGTTCGAGCCGTGTTGTCCAGTCCGAGATGGAAGAGCTGGCAGGAGCTTTTGTTGCGGTAGATGTAAAACTTGAGAAATTATACTGTATGATAGGTTGGTTTTGGGTATGGGGAACTGCTGCTACGCTGTTGTGTACTTGTGTTGCCGTGATCGTAAACACGGCCCAGCGGGTTTATGCATTGTGGCTTCCCCTGGAACCTGTTGCAATTGCAACATGTCCGCGGAACACATCCGTGTTCGGAATTCTGGAAATAATACGCCAACCTTCTGTTGTTTCCTTCTGTTCATTTGATGTACTGCCAGGCTGCTGGTACTTGGTTTGAAGCGCGGCATTTTTGGTGCTGCGTAAAGCGATGTGCTGGTTCTTTCTTTTTTTGGGAAGTGGTTATGCATTAATTAAGAAATATAGTGTTTGGATTAGAATCTTTCCAAGCCAATCTGGACACAAAGGTCGGAATCGCATCAAGCATAACACCACCGCTCAACTCTCTATGGCTAAGCTGGCAAAGATCATGACCAACATTGTTGTGTTTTCTATCAATCTGTTGCTAGAATGAGTCAGTCAGGGGGTTTCTTTAGCTTAAATTCTTTGGCAATGACCCTTACTTCTGATCAGTCAACGCTTTCATCCTTGAACGGATCCACAACAGCGAATCAATGATCAAATCTGATGAGGAGTATTTCAGAGACGTATCTAGTCCTTGTAATTGCCTCAGCTACAGCTGCTATCTGACAGTGAGGTAGTATTACACCCCAGTCTGTACAAATGATTTGTCCGTTGTGATCACGAAGGACCGACCCCCGTGAACCCGTCTTCTCCTCCTTCAGGTAGCTTTGCATCGACATTACGTTTGACCCATCCTTCCGCTTGCTTCCTCCATCTATCTCCCTCTTCTTTCTTTTCGAGCGCTATGCGCTTCTCGTTTTATTCTTTCGTGATGCAAAGGGGCTTTACCTTTTCAGTCAGCAACGCCCACACCAGAAGCTATGCCGTGCACCGTGGTTAGATAATTCTATTCTATATACTCCCTCCGATCCATATTAATTGACTTTGATTTATCAAAATTTAGATGAACATATATACTAAATAGTGTCTAGATTTATCCAAATCTAAACAAATTTGGATAAAAATACTCCTACCTCTTTGGTCTTTGTTAAGTACGGAAACTACGTATTTTTGCCAAATCTGACTTTTTTGAGAAACTAGAAATCTGACCCCTGGGATCGACGCTTTTTAAATGGAGCCGAAGTTATACAGGTAAGCGCCAACCCGTGACAACAGGGGGAACCGACCTCCTGCGGTTCGCTTTTCTGATGGGTGCGTGCCGATATGTATAATTTTAAATTAGTTTTAAAAAGGGGTCAGATTTGGTTGAAGTTACCTCCTCCGGGCTGATCCGGAGTGTGTCAACGCAAATGAAAGCAGGCTTCTCCACCGCGGAGGTGCGAGCGAGGAGCACCTAGGCTAGTAGGGAGATACATAAAAGCAGGGGGGCCTTCCACGTACCGGCCGGGGCAGCTGTGCTGTGCTTCCCGGTCGTTCTACGCGTACGTCACTCGTTTCCCAAGCTGGGAGGACTCTCTGGGCTACTGTATGTGAACCCAATTTCGACTCCACCCACGACGTGGATCTCCTCCGGCCGTGGGCGGCAGCGCACCACCACAGAAGCAACATCGCCAGAACGGCCGCCCGGCATTTTGAGACACCCGCTCCCCGTCTCCCCAAGGGTTCACGCGGCCGACGACGACGAGCGGATCGAGTCCTATCTTTATCCGTCGGAACGGCCGACACCTACATACACGCACGGCATCGCACACGAAGTTTTTTTTATACTCCAGTTTGGATGAAAACGGGGAAACAGAAACGCAACCATAGTACTCGGCCAGACAACGCCGTCAGGGTTTCATTCAATGACGTCGACAGGCCAGCACCGAGCGACGACCGGACCACCATGCTCTCATCAAGAGGAGAATCCTTTTTTTTTTACTCAGCTCGTGAAACGCGTGCGCATGTGCCGGGCACGGGAACGACTCTCGCGGCGTCGTGCTGTCCGCTCGTCTCGGCAAAGCTCCTACTGATCCGGTGGAAATCTCAACCTGATGACACCGCTCTCGACTCCCGAGCACGGTCAAAAGTGCCTCTCGAAGGCAGTGCTTAACTCGATTTTTAATTTGTTTGCGTGCTGCCGCCCGGAAGAAAAGCATATTCTCGAAGTATCTCGTTGGGGTAGTTGTATGTACGAGTAGGGTGATATGTCTCCACCAGCTGTGCTGGATGGCGTATAAAACAACTTGATATACAGTATAAATCATATATCATGATCACTATATCGAGTTAGTATTATACTAGGCATTAATATCTTTTTATCAACTTGATGAAACTTAAATTAATTTGAGACAAGACAAAGCAAATACTCCCTCCGGTCCGGTTTATTAGGAACACAACGTATTTTAAAAACAACTTCGATCATTAATTTTGGTCAATAAATTTTTACATAATATGACATAAAAATTATACCATTGGATTCACCTTTAAAAATAGTTTCTAATGATATATTTTCGAGATATATATTACATTTTTTTGGTAAAAATTGATGGTCAAAGATTTTTTTTAAAACTACATGCATGCCTAATAAACTGGACCGGAGAAAGTATACCTTATGCGCAGAAAATGAGAAAAAAAAGTAGTGGATATAATATGGGAAAGTCAATGTGGCCATGTACATTTCTCCGAAAAAAAGGCCATGTACCTTGCAATGCATATTATAGGGGCATGTTTGGTAGCCGGCAACCAAATCTCGGCCTAGCTCGGCAGTGCTGAGATGGGCAGTGCCAATCTGAAACAGGCTCTGGATCACATTATGTATCCCGTTTGATAGACTGCATGCCATTTTCTGTATGAGTAGAGAACTGCGACTCATTTGTTTCGTTACCTTTACCGGCCCTGTGAGTACACAATCATATATGTTTGGTTACTCGAGGTGGAAATATGTGGTAACCTCTCATATTATAGTGGTGAGGATATCCAACACAATCCGGTCATCACAAACATATCAACAGAAGTAGATAATTACAAGTATTTCATCATAAACAGATCAATATAGACAGTTCATCACAAGTATTTTATCGTAAATAGATCAACGGAAGTCGTTCATCATTGTAGGTGAAAGAACATGTTGGGCCCCCATGTGTGGTTTTGGCAATTAATGACAATCTTTATGGACTAATATGTGTATTAAGTTATATTTGTAGGATTTGTCCATTGGCATCGCTTGGAGAATGTGTTGGCTTCAAGGTCGATGAAATGCAAAGAAGATATGTATACTTGTAGGATTTGTCCATTGGCATCGCTTGGAGCATGTGTTGGCTTTAAGGTCGATGAAATGCAAAGAAGATATGTTGTGCAAGCTCAATATGCGAGGTCGATGATGAGGAATCAAGAAAGGTGTTCCATCTTGAGAAGGGCAAGACCGTCTACATCGAACTCAAGTGGAATGCTCAAGTCAAAGGTATAATCTTGATAGGTTTTCCCTTTTGCCGGTCTCATGTTGTGTGTGGGGGACCGGGTTTAGGATAGATAATCGTACTATCAAGAGGGGCTCTCGAATGAGTAATTCAGTCACATCGTTCGGAGAGAGCTCAAACCTTTGCATACTTTCATCATCATATTTGGTTGTTATTTGGTCTTGTCCATGTGAGGATATAGAGCTTGTTATAATGTTCATAACAAGCTCTTGTTCATCAAAATCGGATTTCCCTTTTATATCTTATTGCATTTTGATCTTGGAGGTTTTACCGGTTTGTATTTTAGAGATAGGTAAAACCTTACATTATTTGGTTCTTACTCATGTGAGGATTTAGAGCTTGTGTTAATCTCCATGACAAGCTCTAGTTCATCGAAAACGGATTTCATATGCATTTTCTATTACGTTTTTTATGTTGGAGGTTTTATCGGTTCGTCTTTTTGAGAGAGGTTAAACCTTTCGTCATTTGGATCTATCCTACCTTGCTGTACTATGATGTTTCTTTGCATAATATTTTAGAGCTTGTTGTCCTCTTCGAAACGAGCCCAAGATCATCAAAATCGGAGTCCGGATGCAAAAGTTATGGTCGTTTTCGTTCAGGGGTGACCGGTAGTACCGGACCAGGGTCCAGTAGTACCGGAGGTCCGATAGTACCGCCCCTTAGTACCGGTTGGTACTGAATAAGGTGCGTTTGGCGTCCTGGGATCCCCAGGGAATGTCCGGTAGTACCGGAAATGTCTGGTAGTACCGGGATTCGCGTTTTTTGGCTTCAACGGTTGGATTTTGGGGGGGGGGCTATTTAAGGGGCCTTCTTCCCCAATGGATCCCCAACCATTCTTGCAAGTTTTCCCCTTCATTGTTGACCTTCTTGAGCTTGCTTTCTCTCAATCCCTCCAATGATTCTTGCATATTCTTGAGGGATTTGAAAGAGGAGATCTAGATCTATAATCCCACCAATCAATCTCTCCTCTAAGTGAGGGGAACATATTGGGATCTAGATCTTGGAGTCTTTTGTGGAATTCCTCCATTGTTCTTCCTCTCTTATTCCCCCATAAGCTTTTGTAGCTTTGGTGGAATTTGGGAGAGAGGGATTTG
This sequence comes from Avena atlantica, assembly GCA_910589765.1. Lineage (NCBI taxonomy): Eukaryota > Viridiplantae > Streptophyta > Magnoliopsida > Poales > Poaceae > Avena > Avena atlantica. The sequence goes on along the minus strand of OU342733.1, from coordinate 418,547,406 downwards.
AGCACCTTTGTGGTGTTCTTGCCATTTACATCTGGTGCATCAGTTTGAGTTCTCCTCGGAGGATTTGGTTTGAGTTGCTCATTAGAGCTTGTCCCTCTTGGGTTCTTGGAACCCTAGACGGTTTTGTGGCCTTGGTGGCATTGTGGCCTTGGTGGCATTTGTTGAGGCCTTTTGTGGCGTTTGTTGGGAGCCTCCAATTAAGTTGTGGAGAAGTGCCCCAACCTTGTGAGAGGTTCCGGTTGCCACCGACAAGTGCACCTATAGTGGAAGCGTGGATCGATCCCGTTGGGGTGAGATTCACCGGAGAACAAGGGAGGCCTTTTGTGGCATTGGTGGTTTGATACCACCCCCTCTCCAAACGAGACGTACTCCATGTTGGGAGGAACTCGGTAAAATATCGGTGTCCCCGCGTGCCTCGGTTATCCCTATACCCGAGCTCTTTACTTATGCACTTTACATTGTGGTAGCCTTCGTGCTTGAAGTAATATATATCTTGCTATAACTTTGTTGCTTGTATTGATTAGCGTAAGTTGTTGGTGCACATAGGTGAACCTTAGTTGTTCTAGGTTGTGCTTAACAAAGTAAACACTAGTTTTATTCTGCCTTTGTTGACCCACTCTAGGAAAAGTTTTAATCGCCTATTCACCCCCCCTCCCTCTATGCGACATCTGTATCCTTTCAATAGGTATCAGAGCCCGGTCTCTCATTTTAGGCTTCACCGCCTTGAGAGTAAAGATGTCGGCTAGAGGATTAGTGCACAAGGACACGCTTACATTCGATGGCACAAATTATGATGTTTGGAAAATTCACATGCTTAATTTATTTCGGGAAATTCACCCAATTATCGAGGGATATCTATATGTGGGTTTCTCTGCTCCCGTGGATACCCAAAATGAATTTTTAGAGGAGAAGTTGAACTCTCATATAGATGCTCTAGCTACTAAAATTCTTTTGCATGTTGTGATCAATGTAGTTCTTTCTTCTATCATGCCTTATTCAAGCGCTCGTGAGATATGGAGCAAGCTTCAAGATAAATATAGCAAGTCCAACATTTTTTAGGATGATTGTGTTGCTTCCACTTCCGGTCGAGATGAGTTCTCATCCTCTACCACTTCACCAACATGTGACTTTTCACAAGGTAATGATATGGTGAGTGGTGATAGAAATTGCAATTTGGATAGTGTGCTTACTATTTGTAATCCTTCATCTCTATCTAGTTGCAATGGTCACTTCTAGCACTCAAAATTCCTCACATGCTTGTGTTAATAGTCCTTGCATATCATGTAGAAATGACTTAAATAAATCTAATGATGATATGCTCATGTTGTCTTGTTTCCATGATAAAAATGCTTCTGTTTCCTCTAGTGCTTGTGTTGCTAACCATGTAGAGGAAAATGAAGATTCTATGGGCCAAGACAAGGTCTTGAAGAGAGCTACAAGTGCAATCTCATCATCACCTTCCTCCGGTTCTCACATGTGCCTTATGGCTAAGGGAACAAAGGTAACCTCTTTGAATCCCATTGTATCTCATGATGATGATGATGATGATGAGGTTGAGAATGATAATGATGATTATAGAAGTAAGTATGATATTACCTCTATTAAGAAAATGGGAGAGGTTGTCTATAGTGCTCTCTTCAAAAATAAAATTGCTTCCTCCAACTTTCTTGAAATCTTGAATTGTGCCATAGAAGGCAATGATCTTATTGAGGAGCAAGAAAACTTAATTGATGAAAAGTTTGCACTTGAGCGTGAATATGCTAATGAAGTTGCACAACTAAAGGACTTCCTTGAAGAAGAACAAACCACCAAAGAATCTCTTGAGGAGACTTTTACTCTAGAATTATCTAGAGTAAAGGAATACCATGATAGAGAACTTGCGGTGGCTAACTCCTTCAGGATTAAAAATGATGAACTTGAAGTTTCTTATGCTAAACTTGTTGAGGATTTTAAGCACCTCGAAAATGGCTCTCGGGTCGTTAAGAGGGAGCTCATCAAACTCACCGAGTCACATGAGCAACTTAAAGCTTCATATTTAAAAGAGCTTGACAAGTTGCCCTCACCTCTTGATAATAATAATGATGCTTGTGCTACTAACTCTATTTCTTGTGAAGCATCTATTTTGAAGGAGAATGTTGAGCTAAAGGCTCAACTTGCTTTGCTAACTAGCAACTATGGGAAATTAGAAGAAAGTCATGTTAAGCTCTCGAGCTCGCATGAGGATCTTCTAGTCTCCCATGGTAGGCTAAAGTTAGCTCATGGGGCCATCGTGTCAAAGGTAACATCTAGTGGGCCTCATGTGGACATTAGCACTACATCTACTCCAAATGATATATTGCCATGTGCTACTACTTGTAGTTCATCCTCTCACAACCATGATATATCTTGCGATGAATTACATTCCGTGCCTTGTTGCTCTAACAATGTAGCATCTACTTCCTCTAGTGTTTTTGTTGAAACTAACCATGCAGAGGAAATCAAAAGGCTCAAGGCTCAAGTCACTTCTTTGAAGAATGACTTGAAAAAGGGTCATCAAGGGAAGGTCACACTCGAGTGTGCAAAAATCCCCCAATGACAAGAGTGGGCTTGGATTCAACTCCAATTTCAAGAACAAGTCCACTATCAAGTTTAAGCACAAGGATAACAAGAAGAATGGCCAAGATCAAGTCAAGAATCCGGCCAACATTGTTTGCTTCAAGTGCAAGGAAGAAGGGTGTAACACCCTCAGAATCGACCCTATGCAAGTTTCAGCGATTTCCGCCAAACCCGCATAGAAACGATTCAAAGGTGCCCACCAGGCACTTTCGTGCGGGTGGAAAACGAAGTAATAACATTACACAACAGTCCTCGATGGGACCCACAGAACAGATATACATACAACACGAATCAATGAGTCAAGAATACAGATATACAATACAAAGATCCAAATCACCTTGAAAATGATAGAGCGTCCGACTACGGACAAGATGCAAATGGGGCTAAGAGCCCTGAAGAATAACCAATGGCGTCCATAACCCTGCCCAGGCCAAGCCGGAAGGGTAACCCTGCTAACGATGTCGATCTCAAAAACCTGCTTAAACAAAAGGGGTGCCGACAAAGGGCAAAGGAAAAAGAGGAGCGTCAGTACTGAGGCCAGTACACGGCGAGGCTAGAATTCGGCGGTCCTCGCCTACATAGGTATGGTGGACTGAAGCGGCATCGGCAGCATGCACTGAACACCCTATAGAGACTCGATACAACTGGCGGCAATCAGAGAGGGGTGAGAAAGACCTATTCGGAACCAACCTGATACTACCACCAAACAAACCCATCCTGGTGTTTCCCCCTCGAGACCAAACGAGGAAGTCAACCGAGGAACTCACACAGTTGGCAGTTTTTATTTATTCAGTTATCGTTGCAGCAATTACTAGTCAGGTATAGATAATCATTCTGATAAAATAAGCAGTGGGCACTTTTAGTTAATCATTCTGTTATAGTTGCAACACTTACTATTCAGATACAAATAGCATGAGATATCCCAAAAACCCAGCAGTCGTTGGTACTTTTATTTAGCCATTCCGTTGTAGTTGCGATATTTACTAGTCAGGTACAATGGTCGCAAGCGACAACCCAAGCAAGCAATTGTGGGCAGTTTTATTTAGCCATTCCATTATAGTGAAGCTGATTACTAGGCATTATAAAGTCAAGTTTATAGCACTACTTTAGTTATAGTTGTCTATGATCGAGATACTGTGCTCCAAGTCGTCCATAACCGCGGACACGACTTTCAGAAAGTTTTACCCGGCCGGGGTGCACAAATAGCAACACACACACGATCGACCTCGGAAAAACCAAATCAAAACCCAACGAGGCTTTCACGACAAAGCAATCACAGGATTCAGAAATATTTCAAGGGGCCACCCCTTAAAGTAGACCCGCAACAAAGCCGGCCGGCTCCGAGACGGACTCAAGGTTGTGGGGACGGCTGTGAACGACTGGGAACCCAAAACTGGGCTTGTCGACACCGCGGAATCGTGCCACTATCCTAAACAGTACAGTGTGCTCCTCGCACAATCGTAAATAAAGCAGTAAAGCATGGCATAAGTACAGGATCGTAAATAAAACCTCAAACTAGTTTGTGGCCCCAAGAAATAAGAATGAATCAAGCTCTGGCTAAGGGGGGTCCCATAATTCCCCGTATGTGGATAGCGCGATAAATCAAGGAACAGGTATCAAGTACTCGGGGTCCTACGGGACACAAGTGGGCGGTCGGAAACCAAATATTATCTATCACCCACCGATGCCTCTGCTTACTTACTTCAATTTTAGTGGTTAAACAGGAAGTAAAGTGAACGATAAGTAAAGCCAGGATCATCTTCAACACCAACATGCGGCAATACACCAACTACTGTGGCACTTGACGACACGCAACAGCACTTGAGCAAGCGACTACGACGCACAAGTCCAACTATCTACCAAACAACAGGTAATAGGAGGTGTCCAAGGCAATATAAGGCTGCAAGGGATAACACGGGTACGAATCTAGAGCATCGCAACACAGATAGCAATAGATCAACAGGAGGGAATAAATACTATAAAAGTAAGATAGGTAGAAAGGGGGGAGGTGCTCGCCTGAAAACATTGCTGAAGGTTCAACCGAAGATCGGGGCGAAGCTCACATCAACTCAACGGCCTTATCCGCGAAGAAGCAAAACACTAGAAGAACACCGGATGCAATATTTAATACTACGGCAAAAGATCGGGCATGATGCATGTATGAGGGATGGCATGGTAAATATGCGGTGCAAGTAGGCCATATTAAGCGGAACCGGGGTCCCGACAATTAATTAGGTGGTTCAAGTTATTTATCTACCCCGCAAATTAAAGGTTGTTTAACAAGGCAGAATATATCACCGGTTCGCTACACAAATTTAAATGAGGCCAATATACGACCAGATTTGCCCGCATATGGGCCCCATATTTAATTATGAGGTGAATCGGCATAAGGCCCCCAAAACACACAAATATGCATGCAAGTATGGCAATTTAATATGCAACAAGTTGGATTATATTATAAAATAGGGTTTCGGGAAGGGGTTCACACATTAGGGTTCGGCAGATCTTGGGGTTCCGGGGTTCGGGGTTCGACAGGGTCGGGGTCCGGATCTGGGGTTCGGGGTTCGATGGGCTCGGTCTCGGATAACGGAGGTAGGTCTTGTCGCATCCGGGTTCTCGGCGAGCTCGGCGTCCGGGAAGGAGAACTTGTCGTTCAGGGTCTCGATGCCCGGGGTGAAGTACTTGGCGCGCCAGGGTTCGGTCTTCGGACTCGGGGAGAGGAGCTCGGCGTCCTCGAGGCGTACTTGACGTATCCGTGAAGGAGATCATGTCGGTCCACGGGGTTCGGGTCTTTGGTCGGGTCGCCGGTAGTTCTTGGTGCTCCGGAATGCTCCGGGTCCGGGGATCGCCGCTCCGTGAGGTGGATCTTGTCGCTCCGTGTAGACGTCCTCGGTGTCGGGGAAGATCTTGGGGTTCTAACTCGTTCATCGTTGACGGACTTGGTTCGTCTTCGGGTCTCGTCGGGATCAGTCTTCGGGGTCCGGTGCCGGTCTTCGGGTACCGCAGGCTCTCGGAGGGGAAGATCTTGTCGACAGGGCGGCTTCGGGGCAATCTTACCTGGAACTCCTTGTGGCTTGCACCGTTTCCGTCGGGGTCATGCTTGCATACAACGAGATAACCAGCAAGGGAAAAAGGCCCCAGGCGACGTTCGACGGCGGAAGGCGGATATGCTGGGCCGGGACCCACGGCGAGGCGGCGGCGTGCAGAGGCAGCAGAGGTTGGGGCGCCGCTGGGGCCCGCGGCGGCGACAAGACGGCGTCGGGAAGGACGAGGTCGGGGCCGGCGCTAGGGCGGTGGCGCAGAGAGGCTCGCGGGAGGCCGGTGGCGGCGCGGAGGGGAGGGTGACGGGGCGAAGCTGGAGCGCGCCGGGCCGGCGAGGAAGCGGCCGGTCGCAGGCGAGGGGGCCGAAGAACCGGCGGCCGGGGAGACGCGGGGAGGAGGAGGCGGGTGGCGCGCTCGGGCGAAGGAGGCCGGGGCTCAGGCGGGCAGCCGGAGGGGAAGCGGAGGAGCACGGCGGGCGCGGGCCGGCGACGAGAGGAGGCGCGGCGGTCCGGCGAGGAAGCGAGGAGGGGGCGCTAGTGGCAGGGAGGCGGTCGCCGGCGAGGAGGGAGAAGGGTGGGGGCGCGCTGTTGGCGGTCGGACCGGAGCGGAGGCGAGGATGGGGAGAGCGACGGCGAGGTTGGGGCCGGCCGCGCGGGGTCGGGGTAGGGCTTGCGCGCACGGAGGTTGGCGGGGTGAGGTCGAGCGGGGCGCTGGGTGGAGGGAGAGGGGTGTTTGGGGGGTGAGGTGGCAGCAGGAGAGTGGCCAACGGGAGGGGCTGGGTGAGGTGGCGAGTTGCTATAGGGCGGGGTGATGTGGAGGGTTTGGGGGTAGACTAGGACTAGGTAAGAAAAGACTTGGGGTGGGGTCTAAGCTGGACCGATTTTATTCTGGGGGTGGTCGTTCGGGTCGAATCGGCCCGTTCGACTGCCCCACTAAAAATAATTAACTATTTTATTTATTTCAAACCGGGCTTTTGCAAACCGATAGCAGACAAAACAAAATATTCCGGCGACCCGGGTTTTGCGTTTGAACAAAGACGGAGCGTTTAGAAAACAAAAACAGGTTTTTCCGAAAATAGTTTTATGCAAGCAAATGCAAGATGATGACGATGCTCAAATGCAATGTGGCATGATGACATGAGCATGCGGTCATGATGATGCAATGCACAAAATCAACGCGATTTTCTAGTAGTGGTTTTGCGGGATGCCACAAAGGGCATCATGTTAAACATTGCCCATTAAAGAAGAAGTCCCTTGGCAAGAAGCAACAAGGGAAGCGGCCTCAAGATATACATCTTGTTAGAGATGGGCCTCCTCCCAAGAAGACTCAAGATCTTCCTCAAGTTGTTGCTTCATCCAATAAGAAAAATGGCAAGAGTAGAACTTGCTACATATGCCGTGAAAAGGGGCACATTTCTTCCGCATGCACTATTGGTATCTCCTCATCCAATCCTATCTTAATTGATGATGCTTATTCACTTTATAAGGATCAGGTTAGCAATGTGTTTGCCAAATTTGTTGGTGCTCAATGAGGTGTCAAGAATAGATCCATTTGGGTTGCCAAGCCTATTGTGACTAACCTCTTAGGACCCAACTTGGTTGGGGACCAACAAGCCAAAACGTGATCAATAGGTGTGTTTTGGAGGGCATTGGAGTCTTGGCTACATTATGAAGAATTGAGGGATCTTCATCAATTATTATTTTCAAGCCAAGCCATTTGGGTTATATTTCCAATGTTCCTCCTTGCGGTAACATATGATGAACTCTTTACATTGAAAGTTACTCGCCCCCTTGTGGATGTGTTGGTTTTGTATCTTCCATGCTTTTGTACATGTTGTGCTATCCACTTAATTATCTTGAGGTATCAAGCATATTTGTGTATGATTAGGTGGCACACCATGTATGTGTGTTTCTTATGTTTGAGCCTTGCTTGGTTATATTTGGTATCTTATTTGGCTCTTGTGAGAAATTAATGGATTATCCCATTTTGGGGGAGTGTTATGCTTGGGAATTCCACACTCCTAAAATTGTGTGTACATGAGGAATACCACCTAGTATTTATATTGGATTATTGTCTAGTCTCTATGTGGTATAACTCTCATGAGAAATTTGAGTTTTATAATGTCCATTAATTATCTCTATTTGTATTATTTTGCCTCGCGTTGGTTTTATGGTAGTATCACATTATGGGGGAGTCATATGCTGAGTGCATATTACAATCCTAGAAAATGTGAATATTCGAGGTTGTGTCACTTAGAATTGATATTGATAATTATCTAGCTCCTATGTGACACATGTGCTCATACAAGTTCCTATTTGCTTAATTGCCTTTATTGCTCATATTTTGGATCTTGTATATGAGAGTGTTTCTTGGTATGTGTTTCCTCATATTTAGATATATATCCTAATGAAAACCATTTGCTTCAAGTTACTCTATTCACTAGTGATTGTGTGACTTTTGGGAAGCTACCAAGAATCTTGTTTGAAGTATCATGTTAATTCTTATATTTTGTTATATGCTTATTGTTGTGACTATGATCTTGAGTATCCATGATACCTACCTTGGAAAAATTATTCCCAATATTTCTTGTCTTTGGACAATGAGTACTCAATTTATGGTAGAATTGATTGATCATATTCACTTTGGCCTTTGCTTAATATTGTCCTATCTTTAGCCAAGTAAATGTTTTGTGTGCTCCCATGTATTCCTTGCTACTTTTGTATCCTTTTATTTTTATTGATATCCTCTTGTGTTTTATTTAATGTAGGTAGTAGTGATGATCTCATTTGTGTGCATTTTGCATTCAAAAGCAAAAATTCTATATAATGTACTACTTATGGGTGAGCTCTCCTATATTATCTAGAACAATCCTTTTATGCTTCTTTGTTTGATCCATGTCGAGTTTTATGTGCTTGGATGCTCAATCTTTTCATTTTGGTATTTTGTGCCATCATGAAAAGTTTGGGGAGTTTGGTTTCTTGTTGGAACCTTGCTCTTTTTAGGAGTTGGTTTTGTCTCATTCCTTGTTTCATGTTTTGTCCAATTTTAGAATGAGATAAATCCTGGAGCATTTGTGTTTTTATATATCTTTTGCTCTTTGGCTTTAGCCTAGTTCATTTGTTGAACATGTGATCTTTCATGTGTTGAATTGGTTTTTTGATACAATTTGGACATCATTTGTCATGTCACACTCTTGAGTGTGTAATCTTGATTTACTTGGTGTTTTTACTCAAATTGTATCTCCTTTTGGTTCTTGAAAGCTTTATGCATGCATATTTACTATATGTTTATATTATGGCATGCTTGCTTTCTTTGATCCAATATATAGGGGAAACTCCACCAAATCCCATCGGCTAAGTTGTGCATGAAATTCAATTTCATATCAATATGCACATATTTATGTGGAGTCTCTCCTATGTATTGTAGTTAAACTAACTACATTGAACCCAATTAGTTTGGGGACCATTTTGTACTTAAATGTGTTTAGGTACATTGGATATATATTGGACGCTTGTCTCTCAATTTTGAAGAAGTGATGCTTAGATGAAAATTTGAGGCAAGCTATAGGATGATCAACGAAGTCATATCCTCTACATCCTACCAATTATATCTCGGTAACAAGTATCTCTTTCTCATGCTCACATATCTTGATTCCAACTATTTGTCGGTTGCCTTCTAGCATGAATTAATGTATTTGTAATTGTTGTAGTTCTAGCCATGGTTTTGAGAGGACTCTATATTGTATATGTGTTTAAGTTGAGATGAGTGCATATAATTGGGACTATACAAAATCATGCATATGATCCTCCAATCCCAAATATGACAATCTAGCAATTTTATTGCCTATCATTTCCTCAACTTCTCTCATGTGCAATAGTGAGATTTTGCTAGTCTATTTTCTATTATGATACTTGTTGCCTTTCTCCATATATTCCAACTTTCTCCTTTTCCCTTGGTAATAGTTGTAATATATGTAGTGTGTTGGTGCTTGAAGTTCATTATACTACAATAAGATATATTTGAGCCTTTGGCCGTGCTTTGAAGCAAAAATCTTATTGGTATATGTTATGACTTCATTATACTTTTCATATGCCTTCTTCTATATATCTTCTTTATGTGTGCATATTTCTTTGTTGGCATATGTCTTTGTGATGTTTTCCACTTAGAGACATATACACATACGAGAAGATAATTTTAGTTGATTTTTAATCCTTGGAGACCACCTTTCTATTCCTTTTGATTATTCGGTGGATTCCAAATTTATTTGCCTATGAGTGCTCGTTCCTCTTGTTTGCATATTTGGGCACTCATATTTGTTCTCTCATGCCTTGTATTGTTAAATGAATTTGGATGAGCGAGGATTCCATGATTATGCACCTTGTTCCCAATTACAATTATCATAATTGGTGCATTATCTTTGGGGAGCTCATCTAATTCATTTAATAATGCTCATTTGTGCTCTTTCTCATTTAGTGTGATTTAAATGCTTATGGGGGAGCGAGGATTCCATATTTGTGCACTATGTATTCTAATGCATTTATTTTTAATTATGCACAAATATTGGGGAGCTTCTCTATTTGTTGTTTCAAACACTCTTTTGCTCATATCATAACATCCTGTTGTTTTCATTTGGACTCATTTGTTGTCTTCAAATTGGATTGTCGGACCTTGTAATTGCTTGCATCATTTGGTTTTATTTTGGCAATATTTGGGTCCTCGATATAGTCCTACTCCCTCCCAAGTATTCATCATTGGATATGTGCGAAGGCACACCTTTGGAGGAAGTATTACTATATTTGCCTTCTAAAACTTGTCACCCATTTCGGCAATCGATGCCAATGGGGGAGAAGTTTTAGAGGGTTTAAGGGAAGTTGGTTGATGCATTGAGTTTGTTCTTAAGAATTTGCCTTTCATTCTCTTGCATCTTTGTTGTTGCTTAGCATGTGGTATATATATAGAGGAAACTCCACCAATGATAATGATTGGCAATATATGCAATGAAATTCAAGTTCATCACACATGCATAAATTGTGGGGGAGTTTGCTCTATATATGGTGGTGGTACCAATATCACATACTTTTGTAGTACTAGGAAACATGCCCGTGCGTTGCAACGGGAATAAAACATAATGTCGCGAAGGAACTAAATACATTCCACACAATATCGTCCAAAGATTCAGTTATTTTTCAATGATTGCATTTCCAATCATTTTTCAACTGAATATTTTTGCGTACCTTCCTGTCCTTAAGACAGTGGATATTTAACAAATAAAACATTTCACATGAGAATGTGTCTCCTGGAAATATGAAAATAGTATAACAAAGTACTACTCTTTAGATCATGTAAATCATATCTGAGTGATTCAATCAAATTTTCATTAAGAATGGATTTTTTACAAAAATATCCTTGAAAATTATTCAACACACATTTCTTAGATTCATAATCTTATCAGGACATAAGTACTCCAAATATGCCCATACTCAATCATGAGATATTTATACTACCAAAAAATGGATCTTTACAAACTCAGATTCAACATCACCAGTCACCTAATAGATACTCTTTCACACTAATTATTGCGCTCAAGAGAGATAGGCATGCATATAGTTTTCTTATAAATATTTTCCATTAAGTCCTAACAGGAGGTCGATGATTAACTAATATTATAATACTAAGCCAGAATCATTTATCTTATTGCAAAGCGTGACTGGCTTCAAGTCATTGGAATGCAAAATATCGTGAATACGAGTTTTCACCTTAATAATATCTCTAGGATAAACTATGTTATATTTATTTTTGTAGACTGATTTACCAGTTACATGAAAGAGCGGTTTGGCACACATTTGTTATTACCAATGATATACCCAGTTTTACATGCTTCTATTACAGCATGGGTGTCCATGATAGCTAACGAGCGTGGTCATGCTGATTGCGCCTTTTTTCCTCTTAGTGATCGTCTCCTTCTTGAATGAATCTTCAATGCATCATTCTCTTGTTCTGACGGTAGTTCCAAAATCTGCCAGAGCAGCAACAGATGTAGCAAGCAATTGAACATAAGTATATAGGCGAAGAAAATGATATCACCTTCTGTTGGACCTATGTTCAAGGCCGGTATGTTCATTCCCATCCTACGCTCTCACTTGTGAACGCCAACAAGAAGGATGTCATATAGGATCTTGGAGTTTCCGGGAATATGGCACTCTCCTATTAAAATAGGTGCATGATCAGAATTCATGTGGAGTTCACCATAGTTGCTAGTATGAATACGCTTGGTTGAGTTTCATAGGGAAGAAAAGCCTGAAATATAGTTGGTGTATGTCAAAATTCATGTACCATTGACCATAGGCACATCTCTAAATACTATGGTATCTAATTTCCTAAATATTACATGAGAAGCATCTTGCTGCAGTTACTATGCAAAAAAGGAGGTATCATGAGCTTGCTATTTCCACCTGCAATCGGTATCGCAGCAGACACATCTCACAACCAAGCAAAACATAGAGATCAAAATTACTTGGCAAATGGAAAAATGCCAATGCTTTGAGTGTAGAGTTAATTTTAGAGTTCTGACGGTACTAACGACCATCGGCTGACACACCATCACCGTCGATCCCCTTGTTGAAGCCCTACGAGGATCTGTTAACGGAAACATGGTTTAAGAACATATCAACAATGACAACTGCTTAAAGAAAACCCTACATGCCTGCAATAAACATTGTATTTTGCAGTGAGACAATGCTTCGCACCTTTCCTGCACTGCACCACGTGCGTCATCTATGGGTTGCCGCGCTTGTAGTTGCCGTCGAACACTTTTACCTCGGGGAATCTTACACGCCAAGCTAAACTGATCATATCGGCTCTAACCATATGGACTGAGCTGGCAATATCCAAGTACATTGATAAGCGCTTCATGTTATTCCCCTGGGGGAAATTAGAACACATCTACATCAAAGCCACATGTGTTACCAAGATAAAACATTAAAATAGGTGCATGATCAGAATTCATGTGGAGTTCACATACTTTTGTAGTATTTGATATTGGTATTACCATTTTATTCATTAATATTACTTACATAAACCCTCTTAAAGGGATTGTCATCAGGGGAGATTGAAAGAACATGTTGGGCCCCCATGTGTGGTTTTGGTAATTAATCAAAATCTTTATGGACTAATGTGTGTATTAAGTTATACTTGTAGGATTTGTCCATTGGCATCGCTTGGAGCATGTGTTGGCTTCAAGTTCGATGAAATGCAAAGAAGATATGTATACTTGTAGGATTTGTCCATTGGCATCGCTTGGAGCATGTGTTGGCTTCAAGGTCGATGAAATGCAAAGAAGATATGTTGTGCAAGCTCAATATGCGAGGTCGATGATGAGGAATCAAGAAAGGTGTTCCATCTTGAGAAGGGCAAGACCGTCTACATCGAACTCAAGTGGAATGCTCAAGTCAAAGGTATAATCTTGTTAGGTTTTCCCTTTTGCCGGTCTCATGTTGTGTGTGGGAGACCGGGTTTAGAATAGATAACCGTACTATCAAGAGGGGCTCTCGAATGAGTAATTCGGTCACATCGTTCGGAGAGAGCTCAAACCTTTGCAGACTTTCATCATCATATTTGGTTGTTATTTGGTCTTGTCCATGTGAGGATATAGAGCTTGTTATATGTTCATAACAAGCTCTTGTTCATCAAAATCGGATTTCCCTTTTATATCTTATTGCATTTTGATCTTGGAGGTTTTACCGGTTTGTATTTTAGAGATAGGTAAAACCTTACATTATTTGGTTCTTACTAATGTGAGGATTTAGAGCTTGTGTTAATCTCCATAACAAGCTCTAGTTCATCGAAAACGGATTTCATATGCATTTTCTATTACGTTTTTTATGTTGGAAGTTTTATCGGTTCGTCTTTTTGAGAGAGGTTAAACCTTTCGTCATTTGGATCTATCCTCCCTTGCTGTAATATGGTGTTTCTTTGCATAATCTTTTAGATCTTGTTGTCCTCTTCGAAACGAGCCCAAGATCATCAAAATCGGAGTCCGGATGCAAAAGTTATGGCCGTTTTCGTTCAGGGGTGACCGGTAGTACCGGACCCTGGTCCGGTACTACCGGAGTAGTACCTCCCCTTAGTACCGGTTGGTACCGAATAAGGTGCGTTTGGCGTCCTAGGATCCCCAGGGAATGTCCGGTAGTACCGGGAATGTCCGGTAGTACCGGGATTCGCGTTTTTGGGCTTCAACGGTTGGATTTTGGGGAGGGACCTATTTAAGGGGCCTTCTTCCCCAATGGATCCCCAACCATTCTTGCAAGTTTTCCCCTTCATTATTGACCTTCTTGATCTTGCTTTCTCTCAATCCCTCCAATGATTCTTGCATATTCTTGAGGGATTTGAAAGAGGAGATCTAGATCTATAATCCCACCAATCAATCTCTCCTCTAAGTGAGGGGAACATATTGGGATCTAGATCTTGGAGTCTTTTGTGGAATTCCTCCATTGTTCTTCCTCTCTTATTCCCCCATAAGCTTTTGTAGCTTTGGTGGAATTTGGGAGAGAGGGATTTGAGCACCTTTGTGGTGTTCTTGCCATTTGCATTTGGTGCATCGGTTTGAGTTCTTCTCGGAGGATTTGGTTTGAGTTGCTCATTGGAGCTTGTCCCTCTTGGGTTCTTGGAACCCTAGACGGTTTTGTGGCCTTGGTGGAATTGTGGCCTTGGTAACATTTGTTGAGGCCTTTTGTGGCATTTGTTGGGAGCCTCCAATTAACTTGTGGATAAGTGCCCCAACCTTGTGAGAGGTTCCGGTTGCCACCGACAAGTGCACCGATAGTGGAAGCGTGGATCGATCCCGTTGGGGTGAGATTCACCGGAGAATAAGGGAGGCCTTTTGTGGCATTGGTGGTTTGATACCACCCCCTCTCCAAACGAGACGTACTCCATGTTGGGAGGAACTCGGAAAATATAGGTGTCCCCGCGTGCCTCGGTTATCCCTATACCCAAGCTCTTTACTTATGCACTTTACATTGTGATAGCCTTCGTGCTTGAAGTAATATATATCTTGCTATCACTTTGTTGCTTGTATTGCTTAGCATAAGTTGTTGGTACACATAGGCAAACCTTAGTTGTTCTAGGTTGTGCTTAACAAAATAAACACTAGTTTTATTCCGCCTTTGTTGAGCCACTCTAGGAAAAGTTTTAATCGCCTATTCACCCCCTCTAGGCGACATCCGTATCCTTTCAGTAGGGGTTACTACATACCATCTCCAACAATAGTTTCATCGAGCCTAACTAATGGAGGGGATGTTTCACCACCTCCCAAATATACAAGTTCTTGTTCAATCAGATCATCTGCAGCATCATAGAGCTAAGATAGGTAAGTAGTACGACTAACATTGTTGCATAGGCAGGCCTTACTATTAGACGCAGTGCCTTTGAAGCCAACGCCTCAGTCATTCTCTCTTCTCACGTATATACATGGAAGTGTACAACTGATCTTGGATCTTGTTTGGATCAGCTGGTGGGTGGTGTACAAATTCTTCTCAGAAAGAGGCTTATGCGTGAAGATGAGCTCTATCCGAGCATAGTTGTCCATGGGACTGCTAAGGAGATCCAGCGGGAATGTCTAACATCAAAAAACAACTATGTTAGTTAAGTAGCCGAGTAAACCATTAAACATGTAAACATTCATTCAGTAGTTCATTAAAACCTTGGAGAGCCCCATCAGCGTGTTCTCCATCCTCACGGACGTCGTCTCCGGACACCATTGGACTTCGTCCAAATCATGTAGCTTGCGCATGTGTGAGACCCTAGCGTATGGCTTAATAGGATTGATACTATAACCATACCAATAAGTTACAACTTCTTTTCCGGAAGCTCATGTGAAAAGAACTCTGAGGTTAAGCGTGCTTCGCCTGAAGCAATTTGAGGATGGGTGACCGACCAGGAAGTGGGTACTAGGTGCGCACGAGTGAGGACAAAGTTCACATAAAAGACTAATGTTGGTCAGTGGGGTTAGTCTAGAGATCTTATTTAGCTGCCAGGAGTGACAGCGTCGATCCAGAGAGGCCGGGGTGTTACAAGTGGTATCAGAGTTGACCCTCGCGGTCACACGGGCGTGTGCGGGTCAGCGGCGGACATGTGGAGCATGGTGTGTGTGGCCCAGAGCGGACTGTGGAGCATGGCGCCTACGACCCGAAGTATACACGACATGGCACATGTGTCGGCACTAGACACACAGACGTATGCCAAGAGGGGACTTTCCTGGCTTGTGGTTGATTGACGAGGGCGTCGATCTTCTAAGAGTGGGTGTATGTGAGACCCTGGCGTGGCTTAATAGTATTGATAGTATACCCCATACCAACAGTTGTAACTTTTTTCCAGAATATCATCTAAAAAGAACTCTGAGATTAAGCGTGCTTTCCTGAAGCAATTTGAGAATGGATGACCGACCGAAAAGTGGGTACCGGGAGCACACGAGTAAACACAAAGTGCGCAGAAAAGACTAGTGTTGGTCTGTGGGGTTAGTCTAGAGATCCTATTTAACTATCAGGAGTGACAGCCGTCGGTCCAGAGAGGCCATGGTGTTACATCATGTGCACAAACTTCTTCTTCCACTTCCCCATATGATTGTAAACCTGAGTTGGGGGAGTATCTTTCTTGTGAAGTTGAATATCATTGCATACACGTTGCAGTTAAATCTCTTTGAAGCAGTTGTCACACCTAATCCATTCTTTGATAAACTCATAAAGCATGTTTATGTACAGGAACAGGGAAGCGTCCTACTATATTGAAGGTTGCGATATTACATAGCTTAAGGTGGGATTTCCTTCTCAAGCTCCAAAGATATCCCACCGACAACAGAAAAATTGATAGATTTGACTTACACAAGGAATAACACTTCTAAGCAGTTCATCCTACAAGAAAATTGTCCTACCTACCAACAAGCACAACATCACATGTTGACAAATCTATAGAGCGAAAAACCTTGATAAACAGAAAAACCTTGATAAACAGATTATACAAGCTTACACTATCTACCAACAAGCAAATCATCACATGTACAACAAGGTGAGAGGTTTCTTACACTAACTATCTATTTACACTACACATTGATGCACATGTTACATATGCTTACACTAACTATCAACAAGTAAACCATCAGATCGTTGTAGGTATCTTACAACTCCCGGATGATGCAACACAAAGGTTGGGGTCGAGGGAGATGCCTCCACGCCCATTGTCGTCGTGCTGGAGGGAGATGCTGTCAGGCCCACCGTCGCTGTGTTGGAGGGAGATGCCGGCAGGACCACCGTCGTCGTGGTGGAGGGAGTAGCCCGCATGATTGCCCTCGACGTGCTCGAGGGTGAAACCCAAGTGGACACCAACGTCATGCTCGTCAGCGAAGCCGACAACACCATCATCTTCATGCTCGACGCAGAAGACTCGGCCGACATCGCTCTAGATCTGGTGGTAGATAAGCTCGAATGGCGGATGGTGGATTTGGATTTGGGGCAGAACACCGCCCTCTCTAAATAGAGAGCAGAGTACACAGGTTGTGACCGAGTTTCTCCCGCCAAAAATTCGCGGCCATGCGCGAGCTCTTGCCATCTCGCTACCTGCACTAGCTCGGCCGCCGCGTTCCCCATTTGTACGCGGCGGTGTTGACTGTGGGGAAACACCCAAATCGAGCGTTGTCAACGGGATGGCTACTAGGTGCTTTGTGGTTCGGACAAAAGAGGATCCGTTTGCGTCGCCCACGGGCATGGCTGTAGAGGCTATCAAACACGCCCTATAATTTTATAGATATGTACTTCCACAAATTCCAAAAACCTATAGATGTAAATATTCAACGACCTCAATCATAAGATTCATAGGAAAGTATCTTTTGCTGAAAGATAATATTCACCTTTTGGTTCAAAGAAACTGAACAAATGAAAAATGCAGGATTTTTTTAATCTTAGTTTCAAAGGACAATATAAAGAACTAGTCAACGTTTTGGGAGAATCGGAGGATCCACTTGGATATGTTTTTACAATTCTTATGCACAAAGTACGAAACTAATTATACCATTTGATGTGGTTGTGAATGTTTTTACTAGGAGTCTTTTTTTTACTAGCCGTACTAGGAGTCTACTACTACCTCCATTCCAGTTTATAAGACAAATACGTATTTTGAGAAAATAGTTTGATCATAAATTTAATCACTAAAATACAATCTATATTTAATAAAAATTATATTATTAGATTTATATTTAAAATAAGCTTTTGATGGTATAATTTTTATGACATATGATTCATATATTATTGACCAAATTTATGATAAAACTATTTTTTAAAATACGTATTAGCCCTATAATTCCGAACGGAGGGAGTAGTGTTTTCGTATTCATAGAACTTGGCATGCAAGCGCAATTTTATTTATTTATTTTAATCCCTGATTCTCATATGCATTTCTACCATATTCATGTGCTTTTCTTATATCTATGTTTTCAGAACTTGTGAATCACAAAGCCTATGAAATGCATGCACATGTTAATTATGTGCAAAGTACGGCTATATGTGCACCATACAAAAGACAAAAAATCTTAGTAACTAAAGACAACCTTTTCTTTAGACTAAGAAAGTACAATTTTTTATGTCACAATCAAATCATATTTTCGTTATTCGCAAAAAAATAAATCATATTTTCGCTGTTAGCAGAGGCACTAGCAGATTAGCTGTGGGACCGTTGCCATAAAACCGGTGCATCTACAGATCTCTTCTGAAATGCCCAAGCAGCAAACTACCTCAAGCATATCCCCCGAAACCACAGCTGAAAAAAAAAATACCAAACCACTCGAATCCGCCATGCTTCCCCTCATCCTGCTCCTCCCCCTGCTCGCCGGCGCCGGCCTCGGCACGGCCGCCGCTAAGAAGACGGCGTACGAGGCGCTCGCGGACTTCGACTTCCCCCCGGGCATCATCCCCAAGGGGGTCGTCTCCTACACGCTCGACAACGCCACGGGCGACTTCACGGCCCACCTCGACTCCTCCTCCACCTGCGAGTTCTCCATCCAGGGCTCCTACACGCTCCGCTACAAGCCCACCATCAGCGGCCGCATCTCCGTCGACCGGCTCACCAACCTCAAGGGCGTCTCCGTCAAGATCCTCTTCCTCTACGTGAACATCGTCGAGGTCACCCGCGACGGCGACAACCTCGGGTTCTCCGTCGGCATCGCCTCCGCGGAGTTCGGCCTCGACAATTTCCTCGAGAGCCCCACCTGTGGATGCGGATTCGACTGCGACGACCTCCTGCTGCAGAAGCCCGCGCGGTCCAGCCTGCGCCTGCGAGGTGCGTTCTAGAATTCCCCACCCTGTTGTTCTCCCAGAAGACCCACTTCAAAATTCGACTACCTCTTGGATGGGAAATCTTGCTTATTGTTGATGCAAGAAACCAAGGGGTTACTAGTACTTTGTTGTAGTGTTGTTTTAGTAGATGGGCCAACAAGTTCAGAACTCGATTTCGATGGGTGTATGAGTTGTGTACTGTTTTCTGAAAGTTTAGAGAAGAACACTTAAGATCAATAAAAGTTTCAGATTTCTAAGTACCTCTGATTTATTCATGTTCTGTGCCTTGTCATTTTCGTGGCATGCTGATGAATCAGGCAGGTTAGCGGGTTGAAGCTGTTTCTTGGATCTATATATATGAATAGTATGCTAACTATCTGGTATAACACTTAGGTGTTCTACATGTAGTAAGGTATAGCAGAATAGAGCTTATCTTATGGTTCAATAATATTTCATTTCCGCTGTCTATTTGGTCTAGCACTTTGGTGTTCTCTACAGGGAGTAAGGTAGCAGCTTAAGCTTGTGATTACTAATGGTTCAATAATATTTCATTTCCAGTGACATATATGTCAGAGAACTGACATTTCTGATAGAAAGAATTGACGTTTTTCTTCCAAGAGACTGCATTTAATGTTAGGTTTGCAGAGTATTTATTTTGTTTCTGCTTGTACTGTAGAGCTGTGATGGAGATTGGTTTCAGAAACCAGGGCCAGACACAGATTTCGCTGGTTGTTAGACGTGGTCCAGAATCAATTTAAGCCCCCCAAGAACTATTATTATTATTATTGTATAGAAAACTGAGTTAATTATAACCGAGAAGGAGATTCCTATTTAAATTTTGCTCACCCAACTCTTGGTAGTTCTGCCTTTCCTACCCTAACTGTTTATTACAAGTATAAAATAATCCGCAAATGTGCCTTTAGCACAATGATTACCTTTTTTGGTTATGAAACTGGAGTAGTTGACTATGCTAGCTAGTTAATTCTTCCAGGTCCTAGTTCGTTTTCTTTCTAGACATAAATAAAGGAGTTGTGTGTTACTAATAGTAATGCTGAATTTTTTGTTAGGTGTAGATACTAGATAGTTCTTGTCGTTTGAAGGGAGTATGGTACTTTTGAGGTCTGTATGATCTTCTCTTCAACTTATATTCTATACATAAAAGCATAAATCCAAAATGGATATCATCACAAGGGAGTTGTGAAGCCATTGCTCCTTCTCATTATCATGGTGAGTTATTAACCTAGATGATAATCAGATGGGAATTAGGAACATGTCATGTCCCGTCATCTCCACTCCTAGTTGACCCTACTACACCTTCCTTCCTGAAAAGGCATATGATACATCTGTTCATTCTTCAAGATATATCAAACCAAGCCATGAGATTATTTATGAAGTTCTAACTTTTGGTATTCTGTTCTTTTTTTTTGCATGATTTTCTTAATTTAATCTTGAGGGAAGAGCATGCTTTTTATCTAGTACAAGCATTCATTATCCTATTTAGGATCAATAGAAAATGAAGAGCTCCAAGGGTGCTGAGGTTGCACAGAAGAAAAATTATCACTCTTCCGACAACCTCTTGGAACTGGAAGAAAATCATCTGAGTACTTGAGATCGCAAAGTTGAGCAGAATATATCCCAGGAAAAAGTTAATTCAGAAAACATTTGAGTAAGCCCAGTAGCCCTGAAATGCAACATACTCAGTTATCAGTAAACATAACAAACCATTGAACTCTGGTATAGTTTTTCACACCAGTGACATAATGATCATCTGGATCATAATTTAGAATCCAGGTCCCTTGCCCAATTTTGCTTCTCGTTATTGGCTATAAAGTATTAACTCAAGTTGCACTGTTTTTACAGTGGGACGACACTGGTTTTGAATAAAACAAAATATATAAGCCAAGTGAAAACTCGTAATGCAGACAGTGTATGCAGTTACCAGTTAATATGACTGAGGTAAGTGGTCTTACTATAACACAGCTGGAGGTTTATGAGCGTAGTACTAACAAATCTAGTCAAGTATATATGTAGATATCATCACCTTATATATTATCAGAGCTGACCGACCTAGGATGAATAAATTGTTGTTATCGTGCACATATGTGAAGGGTGTTTTTGTGATAATCAGTGTTTTGTTACGTTATCTTTGTATATGCTACTTCTAAAGATATACACCAGAATTTGCACGAAAACTGTGTAGTTCGGCTTGCAAATTGCAGTACCATTGAGATTTTTCGGTCTTCTGTTGTTTCAGCATGCAATTCTCTGTCTTATTAGAGTTTGATAGAGTAGAAAACGATCAAGTACCACTTGTGAGGTAAAGGGAAGATTTACCATGTAGCGGTAAGAGCCAGATTCTTAGATTTTGTTACATCTAGTAAAGAAAGTTCTGGCACTCGATATATCACTTGAATCTTTAAGGAGAGAGGAGAGAAGAAACCTGGAGCCAGCACCCTAGCAGTTGTGATTGTGGAACAGTCAGGGCAGTGTGTTGTGTCTTTAGTGCTTGTCCTTGCGCTGCTCTTATTGTTGTGTTTGTTGCATGTGCCCATCAGATGACGGTGAACAGCAGGGAGGGCAGACATGCATTGCTGTTCCTTTTAAAAAGAAATAGATTGGGACTTCCATGATCTCCCAATAATAGAATGGGCACCTTTTGGTTATAGGATGTTATTTCCGTTCTACTGCATAGAAAATATTCATTAGCGGGTACCTCTTGGAAAAAACTGAATGGCTATTGGATATTTTCTAGATTTCAATACGGATCCCTGAGTTTTTCTCTCTATTCTTGTCTTTAGAGTCCTACGGATAAGAGGCGCCGAATTTTGTATCTTAATTTATAGTTCAAGTGTTCAACTAGGAACCATTTTTTTTGCCACGACAACGAACCTGTGACTTGGTCTGGATAAGGTACATAGATGCGCCATCAGTAAGTTGTCAAAATTGCAATTCCAGCAATTGAATTGCTGAAATCTTGTAGCGGTGTGCAGGACATATACATAGACGGGGTGTGTACATTGATGCAGTAACCTGGAGAGGCATAGCAAGCGGTATGTGTACATTGATGCAGTAACCTGGAGGGGCATAGCAAGCGGCATCACTGCTGCTGCAGCAGCCTCTGTCTCCTTATCTCGGCGCGCATGTCCGCCGGGTCAACCTCCTTGGTGCCTGTCACCGGCCGGTAGTCCCCCGTCTCGGGGTCTGGCTCCCAGAAAGCCGTCTTGTCCTCCGTGGTGGTGGCTGTTGCTGCCGCGCCAAGCTTCACCGCTTTCTCCTCGACTTTCTTCGCGGAAACTTCGATGGCGGTTATCGCAACGGAGATTCCCCTCCTGCGCCATACATCTAAACGCTTGAGTTCAATGTTGGATCAGAAAAGGGGATCAAAATGTTTTCAGAATACTGAAGGTGACAACCTTTGTGCCATGAGGGCAGCGCAGCTCGAGACAACGCGTGCCATCTGATCGGTATCGGTCGAATGGAGATGAATTATAGTCTTTCTTTTCTCCCTGTGTTCTTTACAATGGCTTTGCTTTGCTTTTTGTTGGAAGAAAGAGAGAGTAGAGGGCATGCATGTTCATATGGGAAGGAGCTAAACAAGGAACAATGAGGACGGATGGTGGTTAGAACATGTCGGAGGCGAAAATGGAGGCAGATCGACAGCCTCTCAATCTGCCATAAGTTGGAGCCTATTTTTGAAAAACAAAGTTATGGTAGTACTAGCAAATCTCTTCAAAAAAAATCTTTTTGTCGATTCGCGTGTCAATCTTATGACTGGAGAAAAATCGTCTTATATAGGCGTGTAGGCGTTTATGAGCCTCTATCGTGGTTGAGGTCATAGCCCAATAGCATCAACCTAGTTCGTTCGAAACAAGGCTGTAGTTGAGATTTCGGTTGTCTAAAAAAAAGGTTGAGTTTTAGTTTTCAAAATGCGGGTGCAAATGAACCTATTATAAAAAATGCATAATTATTTTTTTAAAAAATTGAACGGAAATTTCACATGTACAACTGAACAAGTTTTTAGGAAAAATAAATATTTTATGTTTCTTGGGTAATAAGTAAAAAAAAAGTTTGTGAATAGTCATGTTGAAGAACCGAAATTTATACTTTTTACATGAGTTATAAAAATGTTCCTTTTTCCGGAAAGTTGTGTACAGACATATAATGTCTAGACGTACATGCATATAGTTTTTCTAATTTTTTTAAAGTTTTGAAATGTGTTCTTTTTAGAGACCGAAATGTGCTTTCTAACAGTGGGTTCATGTGCACCTGTGAGCCGAACTGGATTCTCAAAGAAATTCTTCGAAGTCATTTGATTTATTACTATAGGTCTAAAAAAGTTATTTATTACTAGTTTCTCTTGGGACCAGTGAGTGGTTGGATCTCCTTCTCTTGTAAACGGTGTGTTGCTGACCACATTGCATTAATGGTCCTGATTCTGAAATTGTTAGGGCAGCAGCTAATTCAATTGATTAAGGTCGTTTTTGTTCAAATGTATTCCATAGGATTTGGAGGATTCCATTTATTTAGGATTTTTTTTAACAAAGATCTTGCGTGGCTGTAGGATTAGAAACCCATTGCGGCTCCTTTCGGATCGTGGAATCGTGTTGGATGGAAACAACAAACATGCGGAAATACAAAACAAAGGAATAGGAAAAGGTACTCTGTTCTGTTTAGAGGAAAGATTCTGCCTCCGGTTTCCTTCGGTAGCAGTAGATGTTAGTTTTCCCGTGAAAAGTACAGGTGAGGGAGACTTCCCGGAGAAATGGGCTGGATGGATTCCTTTGAAGCGAACACAGGCGTAGAAAAACTTTTCGGCGGAAACCGAGCCCGTGAAATTCCTGCGAAATTCCAGCACATCGAATGGGGCCTGCATGTCTTTGAAAGAACTGAGTTGATATGCTATTGCATTTTTCTTCTTCTGCGGATCTTGTTTGGTTTGTAGAAAGTTTTCATGTGTTTTTAGTCCTTATAGGTTTTAGCATGGCATGACAACTCAAGCCTACGTTTTTCTATACCCGAATTCCAGAATTCTGCCAACTAAAGGAGCTCTAAATCTTTTGAGGTCACTCAAGCTTGTCAAGGTTTTGACTTTTGCAATTTATTCATAAAACCATTGAATGAAATTCAGGGTGCATAATAAAATAGACTTCTGAACCTAGAAAAATCTGAGTTCATTAATTTAGATCGGAGGAAGTGCAAAAATTTGAAAGAAACATATCTTATGTTATTTTTGATTTTATAAGGGCCTTTTTGTTCGTGTACATTTATTTTTTTCGATGTGGTGTAATTTCTCCTTAATAAATCAAAATCATTGGTACCAAAATGAATAATGGTCAACAAAAAAATTGATGCTTAATACTAGATACTCATGTATTTTGGACATTGAGTTACTATAACTAGTACCAAAAAGATCTAATTTGAACCTTCAGTTATGGTGCTTCATTCAATTTGAACAATGACTCGTGAAACTATCTATACTAACCAGTAAATTTCTATAATTGTTCAAGATGAGCCTCAAGCAATCTATACATAATACTCCATAGAAAAAAACCATAGACATACGAAATACTACTTCTAGGGTACTTATCCACTCCTTTATGCAGGATTAAAACGATAAGGTGCAAGAAATGATACAAAATATGAATATGGGTGTCTTATAAAATGATAGAATTTTTACCTCTTATACCTTTTTGGGTGGAACACAAATGATCCTATATGTTGTAATTTTTACTAGTTACCACATTTTAGTATTATCCACATCCAAGAATAACCCTGAGGGTCTATTTGCGATGCAACAATAGGAGTGCACAAGATTTAATTCCATGTTGTGTTGTATTCTCATGTATGAAAAGGCAAATGGCTTGAAGAAAAACGTGATGAGATGCAACCACTTAACTTGAAAAAGAACGGAGAGAAGATGCAATCTAAGATAGAAAGAAATTTTTTCATGTAGTTAAAGCTCATGTCAGTTGGTTTCGCAAAAATCTCGAAGGAAACAATTCAACTCGAATGGATTTCTCCTCGGATTTGTAGTCTTTCAGTTTTGCCCCAAATTCCCTTTGTTACAAAGTGGTCATGAAATATGAATTGATCCACGCAAATAGCTAGGCAAGCTATTTAGGGCGGCTTTGCATGTTTTTTTGAACAATGAGAAGGGTCTAGAGGACCCAGAAGTTTCATTACCGCGGTGGGTACAAATTTACATTAGGGACTCTCAACATTACAAGAACTAAACTATGGTCCTCATAGTTTACAAAAAGGACTGTGAAAGAAAACTTGAAACATGGTCTAGTCCTTCACCACTGTCGCTGCTGCAAAGCTTCTTGCGAACGACCGTCGACCATACCGCCAGGGATGAGACCACTTGGGGCGTTGGTGACGCGTGATGCCGAGCTGAAACCACTGAAGATCCTCCGCTCTGGCACATCGGCCCGGAGGACGAAAACCCATCGGCGCGGGTAGCACCGAGACGTGGAGTGGCCTCTTGGACCAAGGATAGCAGTGATGCTACTTTGTCATCATTGATGACCTCCACCAAGTAAGGCTTTGAGATCTTCTTTGACACCATCATATCTCGCCATTGCAGCCCTCCATCCACCTCTAGGTGGACAAATCTGGCAGCAACCGCAAAAAACCATGATGTCTTGATCTTATTTTTGATGTCGACGCCTGATCCAAGCCCCTCTGCCATCCTCCACCATGGAGCACCAATAGGGAAGATCGTCGGTTGTCTTGCCATATGGCTCACATGCGACCAATACCAACAGAGTGCATGGTATGAGGAGAAACCGGGATGAAACCCGAACACCAAAGGAAACCCTAGACCTTGACCACCTACTAGTACACTATACATGCCGGACTCCCCTCCCCCAACAGATCCACCCGTCCAGGCTGTCGGAGAGGAGGAGGAGAGGAGACGTGAGTCGTGGAGAGACTCTCAAGGGGGCAGGGGAGGAGAGAGAAGGTTGGGCATGAGCCCTCCCGACGTGGTATAGTAATAATCATAGATATATGATGTGCTAAAGATTGAGAATGAACATTTTTTTTGACAAATATTGTACTTTTTACATGCACAAAATACAACTGGAATGCATTTGATTATCATATGCATTTTGCCTATGATATAAGTTACCATGGTATTTATTTTGTCGGTCAATATCGTACATTTCCCTATATCAGTAGTGTTTTGTCTAATTTTGGAAATCAATATTAAATGGTTTGAATACCTCTGTGATTATGCATGGTTTTATTGTTCATGATTTTAGTAGGACCAGACAACATAATCATGGTTTTAAATGGGTTCCTTTCTAATCATTATAAGAATGACTTTATTCCCATTCTACATGACAAACAATACTTTCCTTTGTGAGAAGTACCCAATTTGTGTATAATTTAGATATGATTTCTTATTATTAATAATACTTGATCTAAATAAATAGATAAAAATACAAATATGATGCAATATAGCTAGGGAAAGCCTTCCTCTCCCCCTTTGCAGGTTGTATGGCATCTAGAAATAGTTTGGAACAAGTTATCAGACAATCTCTAAACTAACATGGGTGGCGGTTTTGCTATATGCCTTGTAATATCTGAATTATCGATGTGTTTGGAGCTCTTTTTTACTGCTTTTATTGACCTTCTGATTTTTTTCTAAGATTTGGACCGCACCCGCGGACGCAGAAATTAGGCGTGACATTTTCTTCCATCTATAACTAAAAGTAATATAAGGTTGTTTTTCGAGGCTTCATGTTGATCCACATCATTTTAATTATTTTGGTCGCTAGGTCTAAGTCTATGGTTAGGATTTATTTACTAAATAATGTTGCATAGTACCCAGTTTGTACCATGTCAAGTCACAATCCAACAAAAAGGGAGTCTATTTTTCTCATTGACGCCACATCCTTTAATCTATCTCCGTTAAAATATATTAATATTCCCGTTCAAAAAAAGTACTATTATCCTCTCCCTTGCTTTCCTCCAAAAAAATCCTCTCCCTTGCACATGTAGATACGAACTCTCTGAAAATTTCAGACACCCATGCCTCTGTTTTGTACTTCCCTTTGCAAATGTTAAACTCTAACAACATGCCAGATTAGTCCACACCATAAAAAAATATTTGGACTGTCAACACAAGTCACATAAACCTTTTTCTTCAAGATTTGCATGGAGTACGTGTGAGATACTGTTTGAAAAGGTGTCCATACAAAATATCTTAACGCAAAATCATCAAAGTTTGAACAACAGTTTCTACAAAATAAAAAAAATCAATAACTACTTCTAACTACATGTTAGTAAAAAGAGTTTGTATGGAATATTGATGTGTGCCAGCTATTGACACGGGAAATATCTTCAAATTTTGATCACACTCGCTGCAAGAAAATAGTCATCAGATCTATAGTATATGGTTGTCTTCTTACAAAAGTATATGCGTTGATTGAGCCACACCGACGTGGAATGGAAATCATATGTGCTTATGTGTGCAAATGTGAATGAGTACACAAAAATAATAAAGATTAAACTATATTACTAACTAGCTATAAATAGTGAAACATATAGATCATTTGCAAAATTATTTTTCTAAAGCGCTCCCTCCTCTTATTATTGTAACGATATATAGATCTACTATAAGTATCTCGGATAAATAAAGTAGAACAGAGGCAAACAAATAATCTTGACAGAAACGAAAGCGCAGGCATGGTCTCTCGAAGTTAACACCTATATTTTCTTATTATAAGTTCTTCATGCCTCTAGTCATGAATTTGCAAAAACTAATATATTTATATAAGGTCACATAAGAACTATCTCCAACTCATTGCCAGAATTTTAATTCAACATATTGTGGTGATGCAATATAAAAATGACACATATGGCCAATACTACAGTGTCTTCTTGGATAATATAATTGCCATATACTCTCAAACTAAAATAGGACTAAAATTTACATGAGATAAGAGTACCATGTGAGATGATTAAAATTTTACACTCACATGTATTAGCATAGCACTTAGGATGCCTTTGGCAATATTTGATAACAATAAGTAAATTAAATATAAAATTTCAAAAAAAAAAAATCAAAACTCAAAGGATGATGCCCTTGTATCTGCGAGGGCCTAGTTATCTTAAAAATAAAGACACGGTGAGAGAACTGGTGCAAAAACACTTGGCAGCAGATTACATACTAGAGTGGACATACCATACCATCAACACAAGCTCAAACTAAAGGCTCAAGCCAAGGGCTTCCAAATCCTAGGATCCTGCGTCATCACGTACCCGATCCAGCTAGCTAGCTAGCAAGCTATCCCCTAACAAAGGCACACGAGCTAGCCCCATGTCTGGCCCCAAAAGGCCAAATGAGAAAAGCCACTTCTCACTCCACTTACCTTGCTTGCATCATCGAGAGATCTAGCGTAGATACTAGGGGAAGTGTCTCGGTCCTCTCGGATGTCATCATCGTCGTCCCGATCGATAGAATCTGTTCAGAGCGCCGAAGAAGGCGCGCGGCATGGCAGGAACAGGCCGCGAGAACCGAGCAGGCAACCGTCCGATTCCAGGTGCGCTTGAGTGCGCGCGACGGCGACGAGGCCAAGCTATGATGCACCGAAACGCCGGCCAAAGCTATGGGTAGCGCAGTGGTGCGTAGCGTGGTCGAGTACTATGACTATGAGAGATTCTTTTGCTTCGGGATGGGCATGGTTCCTGAAAATTTCCTACTGCTACTATGTGTTAACTCGTGAGCCCATTGATGTGTTCTGCAAGTTTAATTTTATTTTTTGAAATGACGTGCGTTCTGCAAGTTACTATCAGCCACGTCATGATGACCTGAACATCTGACCTGAGAACCGTTGACCCCTGCAGAGCCACAGAATTTAGGTTTGACACGGATAGTACCAGTGACAGTGGGTAGTATACCCATTCTTCGTGTCAATGAATTACTATTCACACATAACGGCCAGCTCGTGTGATACAACTTAGGAAAAAAAAAAATCAGATTTTTATATATTTTTTCATTAAAAAATGTGTGCATATTTTGACCATCTATGTGAACATCATAAGATGACTTTTTACATCATAAGTTCTATAACTTGTACTACGTAGAATAGTTTTTGGAATGTCAATAGCTGATTTTCCGATTTTTTTTTGTTCACATATCACTTATTATTTCTGAACACGTAGAAAGTTAGTTTCTTTTTTTTTTAGGAAAGAAAGTTAGTTTTCTATCAATGGGTACATGTATGTGATTTGTTTTCGTAATTTTTATAACATGAGTGTGGATTTGCTTAATTTCAAACTAATAGGGTCATATGATGCGACTTTGTGGCCTAGTTAAGCAACACGATTAGCCTTTCTGTGTGGCACATATAGGAAACAATCGTGCGTTTATCAAATTTATTTTGTATGGGTGCACACGAGCATCCATCGATCAATGTATCTTTGTGAAATTACCGGAATTTATGAAAACTCAAAAGAAAACTCAATGCATCTTTCGCTGATTTTAGTTCCTCACATATGTCGACATATATGTTTAAGGCCGGCCACTTAATCTTGCCTCAAGTCCAACTTATTTAAGTTTGACCAAGTATAAGAAAACCTAGGATGCCTATCTACAATACTAAATCAATAATTATCTCTAAATCAATCATGAAACATGTTTTGGCAAGATTAAGTGATCTTGCTTATTCAGGGAGAGAATAATATGGTTTCCTCAAACGAGGTTGCTTATCTGCGATAGAGCAATTAATCAGCCTACACGACGGTGAGGTAGTCGGAGTATCAAAACCAACACAATGCATGGAGTTCTTGACATAAAACTACCACTTTACGGCTCAAATTTTGAAAGACCACCGGTTTACGTTTGCAGGACAAAATTCTAGCACATTTTGGCAAAATGAATTGACACGATTTCGAACCAAAGGAACCCACTAGTCAGGCTGTAGGGATGACGTGGCAAGGACATAAACCGACGAGGGTGCGTACTCAGATGGTTGTAAATTTTGGGTCCTTTTAGAAAATTTGAGTTTTATAGTGGTGTTTTTGTGCTAAGAACTCCAATGCACGCTTTTCTAAAATCTTTATTTTTTTCGTGGAACATATAATATCACGCATATATGGAGAGTTTGTGTGAGTAAATTGCAGGAATCTACCACAATTCAGGCTGTAAAAACGAGTCGGTACCAATATTTCTAATTTTTATGAGTTAGTACCAAGTTTTGGACACAAAGTTGCAAATCACACTAATTCATAGATAAGAGCATTTCGACACCAGAACTGATAGTTAGGGCCCACTCGTAAGATATGACTTGACAGCCCACACGGAGAATGAGTTCAGGTGGAGGTAGGGCCCGCCTGTCATCCATCCCGATCGATCTTCTGAGTCCTGCCAGCCGCTCCATGTCGTCGCACCACGGCGCCGGGCAAGGCCAGGGCGGGGCGGTCGCTTGTAGCGGCGGGCGACGCTGACGACAGGCGCGAAGGCGTTGCCGAAGGAGCAGTCGGAGCCGGCCTGGGCACGCAGCGTGCTGACGAACGCCGCGCCCTCCAGGGGGTCCTCGAGCGCCCTGGCGTAGAAGGCGCGCAACCGGCACAACGCCCGCCGGTACACAATGGACACCCACCGCACGCGCAGCCTCCGGACCCCACCGAAGATGCTCCTCCACGCGCCGCCGAGCCACGCCACGACCATCTTCCTCCGCTTCTCCTTCTTTCGCCCCGCCGTCGCCGCTGGCAGCAGCGGCGCGCCCGCCGCCAGTGCCGGCCGCCGCGGCATCCGAAACAGCATGGCGCCACCACACCAAGCGCAGAATTGGAGCATGGGGCGCGGCCTACTTCATCCGGCTGTCCCCGACGGTGGCAGGCAGTACGCAGCAAGGGAGGCTGGAGGCTAGCAGGCGGGCGTGCAGCAGAGGGAGGACGGCGGCTAGCTAGCGGGCGCGCATCAGGGGATGCCAGCGGCTGGCGGGCACGCAATAATGGGGCGGTGGCGGCGTAGGGTGAGCCGGTTGCTACGCCCCTTTCGTTGGTGTCGGGGGTGACACAAAGAGGACGAGGACTAACAGATGGATCTCACGTCTAGCTCAGCTCATCCTCCACCGTGGCAATTTTTATTGACTAGTCCACTCCGTTCGATGGGTCCTATTTGTCAGAAAACACGTTAAAATGCTATCAACTAAAAATTGATGCGATTTGCAACGATGTGTTCGAAACTTGGTACTGACTCGAAAAAAGGAATGTTAGCACTAACTCGTTTTAACAGTCGGCAGCTTCCTGCAATTTACCCAGTTTGTGTGCATGCGTGCATTTTCACGATTAATCCAACGTCACACAGATGGATGGATGTATCCTGAGTCTGCTCTCCATGCCGCTTCCGAGACCACGACACGAAACGTCGACGCGACGGTGGTCAACTTGGCGTACACGTACGTACGTACGTACGTCGCTGCTGCTGAGCTTCGCAGGTGGCAGCCGCGAAGTTAGGGCGTTTTCAATCATCATGGGGATGCACGCACGCACAGACCGATCCGTGCTCGCAAGCATTGCATCCCTGCTGCATGGGCTGGGGCTAGCTAGCTATCCCATCCATCCATCCATCTGTCCATTCCTATTTACTGTTTGCTTGCAGCGTCAGTAAACAGTGGCGTCAATTGAGCGCCATGCCATGCCATGCCATGCCGTGGACGACGTCGTACGGGGAGGGGGCGCATTGCAGCGTTGCCGCTGCAGCGGCCGGCCGGCCGGCCAGCCGGTCGATCTAGCTAGCTAGAGCTAGCTGCCGTGCCCTCTGGGTACGTACTGGTAGGGTTGTCCGGATTAAATTGCTGCTAGCCAGCAGGTAGGTTCGGGTCAACACAAGCCATCTCTATCCACGATCCATCCATCATTCCGTCTGTCTATCGTCCTCGATCCCTTGCTCCTCACGCAAACCACGCACCACCCAGCACTCCATGCCATGGTATTTTTTAAACCCATAGAAGAGAGAGAGATGGAGAGAAAGAGTGAGTGACAGAGAGATTTCTATTTTCAAATACTTCGTTCGTAGCGACTTGAATTCTTCTAGATTCACGAGATGTCTATACAGTAAAACGTGTTTAAATACATTTAAATCTAGATAAATACAAGTCACTTGTTTTCGGACGGAGGAAGTATAGCGTGTGCTGTGTTTGATCTGCCTTCCGGAAATCACGCATTTTCCCTACAAAAAGAAAAAAAAAAGGAAATCATGCATTTTTAATACTACTCTCTTGCATCCCGGTCTTAGGATTGACTGGCTAGCGTAGCGTGTTCATCCATAGTAATATCGCATTGCACCTTGTACGCATGATCCCCTCGCATGCAGGAATATGGTCACATGGAGATGGAGGACGATGGCTTGTTGCTCGAGCAAGATGGGTGGGTATCCGAATCCAAGGCTAGATCGCCACCCACACGCAGGCAGGTGGTCTGGCTGGCCCTCTACCGGTCTGGCTCTGGCGATCGATTGCGAGCGGAAGGGCGCTCATTATTAACAGTCAGACCATAAACTTTCCAAGAAAGGCCCCTGGACAATGATGCGGGGCGGACGTGGTTGCGTCGCCGGGGCTGGGGCTGGGGCTGGGGCTGGGGCTGGTGCTGGTCTGGGCACTGCGTACGCGCGCGCGCCATCATCGCCATCCATTCCATTCATTGCTTTTCAGCGAAACTGTCTTAACTCAGTCAGTGTGCTGAAGCAGAGAGCAGAGAGCAGAGCTGCAGCCTGCAGAGAGGTCATGCCTATGGCAGCAGCGGCAGTTGAAAATCTAGCCGGTGGAGTGCTCCAGTTCCCGTCGATAATGGTTTGGTTTCTTCCCTCCGTCGACCGTCGCCGATCGATTGGTGCACCTTCTGGCCGTCGGCTTCTCTCGACCTGCTTGGCTGGCGACGGAATCATCATTGCAGAATCCAACGCTAGGTTTCGATCTCTGCGTTCGTGCACGCGCGCGCGCCTCACGGAGTCACGGTACGGCCCGAATCATTCGGTCGCGTACTCGACGCTATCGTCCATCATCGATGTCGTCGTACGTATGTACGTATACGTACTACCGCAGTAGTACTGCATCTTCTACCGCGTCATGCACAATGCACACACACGGCTGCCGGTACCAGTACCACACGTACCTGTTTTTTCCTTTTCTTTTGAATCGGTCCATGTAGTGCCTGTTTATTCACAAGGTCACGCGTGGTACCGGCGCACACACAAACACAACACTGAATAAACAGGTTGTGTTGTTGAATAAACAGGCCGGCGATACAAACACAACACAACACAAAAAACCCAAGCGCGCGCGCGCCGCGATTTGCCAGCACGTCGTGAAGGGAGGCGCATCCGCGTCGGTGTCTTCCCGGGCCCGGGCCTTAAGTGACCCCCGCCGGCCATGGTGACCCACGTATACGTAAGAGCATCTCCACTCGCCTATCCAGGACGCCTGTCCGGACACCGAATTTCGGTTAGGACGTCGAAAATCGGTCCAGTAGCGTATTCAAGGACCCGTTTTCGTCAGGGTTTCGGCGTGTTTTGGTCCGGTCTACCTAGACCGAACCCAGGTTTCCGGTTACGCCTTGGGGACGCCGGACGCCGCAAAAAGGGGCGTGGGCCAGCTTTGTCGGCGAGACAGTCCCATTTCCACCCACTCTACTCGCCCGACTGCTGCGGGAGCTCTGTCGCCATGACTTCGCCGGCGGAGCTCCCCCGAGCCGAGACATGCCCACGCCTCTAGCTACGCTCGCCGTCGTTGCCGCCCAGCTCCACGCCTCCGCCGCCACCGCTTCGCCGACCTACCCTTGCCGTAGCTGTGCTTCGGCTCGGTGCCCCACCACCACACCCGCCAGGTGTTCGACATTTGGCCCGATTCGGCCTTGGACTCCGACGGCGACGAGGTGCTGTCCACTGACTCTGACGAGGGCGAGATACTCGCCATGGATTCCGATGACGAGGAGTTGCTCGCCGAACTCCTGGAGGAGGAGAGCGCCGAGGTCGCCGAAAGTGAAGAGCACTTGCAGATTCTCGCATCGCTTGCCCAACTGTACATGCAGATGGCGAAGCTGAAGCGCGGTGGTTCGGCGCCAGGTCGCATGAAGTGCAAGGCGAGACAAAGGATAGAGGGCTATTGCATGTTGTACGCCGACTACTTCGCCGACCAGCCACTCCATGGAGAAGACGTGTTTCACTGCCGTTTCAGGATGAGCCGTAAGCTCTTCCTCAAGATCGTGCATGTCATCCGGAAGTTCGACCCATATTTCCTTTGCAAGAAGGACTGCACCGGCTTGGTTGGGTTTTCCTCGCTTCAGAAGTGCACCATGGCGATAAGGTTGCTTGCATATGGAGCGCCGGCTGACAGTGCCGATGACTATCTCCGCATCGCCGAGTCCACCGCCCTTGATTGCTTGTACATGTTCTGCAGGGAAGTGATTACAGTGTTCGGGGAAGAGTACTTGAGATCACCCACTGCTGAAGACACTGCTCGAATCCTGGCAGTTAATGAAAGTAGAGGATTTCCTGGTATGCGTGTAAGCATAGATTGCATGCATTGGGAGTGGAAAAACTGTCCATTTGAATGGCAAGGAATGTACAAAGGCCACAAAGAAGGATGCACTGTGATACTTGAGGCAGTTGCTACACATGATCTTTAGATCTGGAACTCCTTCTTTGGCATGGCAGGATCGAACAACGACATCAACGTCCTCAACTCCTCAACTGTCTTTTCCAAGCTTGTTGAGGGTCATGCTCCCCCTGTGGAATTTGAGATCAACGGGCATCACTACAACAAGGGATACTATCTAGCAGATGACATCTATCCAAGATGGCCAACATTTGTGAAGACTATCTCAGGCCCAATGCTCCCCAAGCATTCTCACTTTGCCAAGGAACAGGAAGCTTGCAGGAAGGATGTGGAGCGGGCATTTGGTGTGCTCCAGCAGAGATTTGCAGTTGTCCGGTTCCCTGCTATGACCTGGTCGAAAGATCAGATGTGGGAAGTGATGAACTCTTGTGTGACCTTGCACAACATGATCATTGAGGATGAGAAGAAGGATCCAATAAGTTTGCTCGAGGAGGACGAGCCATACCATCTATAGGGTCCTCTTGCCGAGCCTGATCATCAGGTGTCTCCAACATGGGCTGCATTCATCGTAATGCGTCAGGAGATCCGAGATCCGGCGATGCATCAACAGCTGCAGGATGACCTTATCGAGCACCTATGGACACGCAGGGGAAACACGATGTAGATGCTGAGCGTGAACTGGCCGAACTTGGCCGAAATATGTTGTAATTTTATTGCAGGCCAAACTATGTTTACAGTACGTTGAACTCTGTTTAAAAATTTCGCCGAATTTTGGTCTTAAAGTGTTCTGTATTCATCGTATAACGAACTATGCCGAAATTTGGACGAAGTTTAGCCGAATTCTAGCGGAAACGGGCGACCCGGGAACTCGGCCTGAGTACGCGAGTGGGAAACTGGGCGTACCCAGGCCGAAAACTTGCGCCGTCCGGCCAAAGTTTGATCCGGATTTCGGCCTGGGTTCGGCCAACGAGTGGAGATGCTCTAAGAAAGGGAGTGCTAGCCCGAAGGCGAGTCCGGCCCCCGCAGAAGTAGGTGCTCGTCAAGCGTCGTGGCTTACCTCCCCCCGCTACATCAACATGGCCTCCATCCTCGCACCGCGCGCCAACTCATCTGTCGCCTGAAACGTGTTTGCATGAGCACCCGTAAGGTATGAATCTTTCACCGAAGTGGTTTCAACCTCATTTGCTATATGTAATTGTAACTTTATTTAATTGGTGATGTAGTTACAATTTGCATGACGTTCCTGACGTGAAACGGCCTACGATTTTGTCCATACCCAAGCTCTCCAAAACACTTCAAGTATTAATGGACCTCAAAGGTGAATTCAATCCCATATGGAAGTGCAATCCCTCCATGTTTGAATGTTATAATACTTCATACTCCGTCCTATGATAATGCTAGATTTGCATCGAGAAGTACGAAAGCTAAGGAGTAAGAACATGGACTCAATGCCGACATCATAGAGGCTTGGAAGACAGGGAGGAAGAAGTCCCAGTGCCGGTAGTATCGGACATATACAACGGTACTACCTAAGATGAGACCTCCCCCTCAAGCCAGACCTCCTGGACACCTCGGTACAACCCGATACTATCGCGACTCTGGTACAACCACAATCAAGAACTCAGTACTACCACTCTGGTTTCACTGCTACCGATGAACCCGGTACTACCGGACATTAAGCCTGGTACTATCGCGACTCTGGTACAACCATAATCAAGAACTCGGTACTACCACTCTGGTTCCACTTCTACCGATGAAACCGGTACTACCGGACATCAAGCCCGGTACTATCGGACCGAACAATGCCTATGTGCATGAGTGTTGGTCCTTAGCCCATGTAACCCCTTTGCAACCTCTTTTATTCCCTAAAGTACCCCTAGCTCGTGGTAGGCTATATATTCCCCTGCCTCCATATGTAAACCCTAAACAAAGCTAAGATAATAGGATAGAGATTGCTCTCATCCCCCTTGTGGATAAGACCCTTGCGGGGTAACTGATGCATGTGAAATGCATTTATGATCTTTGTAGATTATTATGCCATATTCCTTTATAATTGAGTCATATAAGATGTTATAATAATGTTTTGTAGTGATTTCATGGATTTTCCTAAAAGATCTCCTTTATTTGTATTATAAATCTATAGACAAAAACCCTATTTTGCGTATTTTTGACTTTCAGGTACCTTCACAAACTCAAATTTACCTGGGATTTTTTTCATGCAAGTTATAATGGAAAAGGAAGGCCTGGAGCTTTTGGACCTCACTTGGATTAGCACGAGTGCCGAGAAGGTGGACCGACGAGGCATATTCCCCTTGTTGTGTCGAGGGGTCATGTTTACCCCTTGTTGCTCGGATGTCATCGGTTCTTTCGTCCATGACTTCGTCTTTACCTAAAACCATCTATATAAAGGGCCTCAATCGCTATCTTGAAGCATGGTGCACCATAGAAACATAAACAATAAACATAGGAGATCATGGAAGATTGGAGGGGAAAACACCGTGGAACGGTTTTGGCTCGCATCTCCAACCTCTCCAATGACATCTACATCATCATCATCATGATGAAGAGGGAGAAGTACACCTTGGACTATGTGTTTGTGGAAGTAGCTTATTCTATCTCTCTCATGTTATCAACCTTCTAGTGCCATATGAGCTGCCATATATGATTATGGCCATCTATATGTAATTCCTTTGTGGTGGATCTTTGGTTTTATTTCTATTTGATGATTTGGGATCGGAATTTTTAGATTATGTTTGATGTACAATAAGATGTATATTATGTACCCAGTTCTTGATGACTTATTTGTTCTGATTAAACTTCATGATGAGACATGAGAGGGCAAATTCCATTATATGGAGTAACATGGTAGTATGGAGTTGCACAGTGATAGAAAGTTTAGGTCATACTATGGTATTTACCTTTACATTATTACATCACTAGGGATAAATGATGCGAGTGCTACTATTTCTTAGTGGCAATATTAGGCGAGCTCTAATATATTTTGAGGTAGTATCATTTATCCAACATCATGTCATTGAAACAAATTAAGGCAATACTCTATTAATTTTTATACTAGTTTGCAGAGTTTTCTCTTACTAGTGGAGTATTAGTGGGATGTGTTGCATCATCTCAAATATAGGACGTGATGGCCATATGAATATATATCAAACATATTATGAAGTTACATCAATATGCTTATGAGGACCAGGTTTTGATCCAATCATGTGTATGAGAGAGTAGACAAGTAAAGCTATGAATCCAGGTCCTTTTTAGTCATAAGAAACACCTATTACTTCCATTTACTTTCTATACAATTTTTAACATTTATTTATTCCAAAAATACAAAAACAACTATTATACTTGCATTTAGTTCTTTCATATATGTTTTGTTACTACCAACACTATTATATGGTATCATCAGCCATCTATCATGATTTTCTTCCCTAAATACGAAAAATCCCACAAAAATAGCCCCAAATTGCTTTTTGGACTGATCTAAATTTTTGATGCATTTTGGTAGGTTTTAATCTGTGATTACTTGTTAAAACCTTTTGATTTACCTTCCCCTCCGTTCTCATATCCTAATTTCAATCATTCTAGTCCTCCTATTTGTTGTTTTTCCATCAATTTTTTGCAAGAATCGTAAAATTGGGGTCATATCTGGGTGTTCTGTGACCACCGGTACTACTGGACCCAACCCGTTACTACCAAATCCCCGGTACCACCCTCTTACTATCGGAAACCCAATACTACCACTCAAAGTTCTGTTACTACTGGACTATACCGGAGCAAAATCAACAAATTCCAGTTGTTAGCTTCCATACCATTTTGAGCATAACTTTCATAAACGAATTCAGATTTTGATGTTCTTTAGCTTGTTTCTAAAAGTATAAGGGTATCTACATCATAATCAATGTTGTCCATGCTATATTATTCAAACCAAACTCCATGATCAAGGATGGATCCAAAAATAAAGGGTGAAGATCGATATTAAAGGTATAAACATCGTGCATCTTTTCCCCACTTGCTTTTCTTTGTAGGCCACATTATCTCCGCGTTATAACACACACCTATTGATTGCT
Source organism: Avena atlantica (assembly GCA_910589765.1). Lineage (NCBI taxonomy): Eukaryota > Viridiplantae > Streptophyta > Magnoliopsida > Poales > Poaceae > Avena > Avena atlantica. The sequence goes on along the minus strand of OU342733.1, from coordinate 418,508,802 downwards.
TGGGTTTGTTACATTTGATACCTTTTAGTATTTTGGGCAAAAGTTGTATGCGTTATCTCATATAGTTATGTTGTACAGTTGTTGGCAAAAGGAATATGCAAGCGAAAAAGAAAGAACAAAAAGAGAAAAACAAATAAAGAAGTGCCTCATAGAGTGCGCAATCAAAGGAATTTTTAATACATAAATGTTCAATCATTGCCTAACATTTTGGGTTCTCCGATGGAGAACCCCATATTGTAACTCCAAGATTCGAAACACGATTTCTATCATCTTCGGCCATCCCTCCTCTCTTCGGTACTCTAAGGTGCAGTCCTATGAGACAATATATGTGAAGTAACATGCAGTTTATGTTTGTGTATTACCGTCATAGAACCACACCAAAATATAAAACTTGACCAAATATGCATAGCATACTATATGTAAATCATGGATAATTCATCCTATGCCCTTAGAAACATGACACACTACTCATAGCGATGGAACATGATAATCATCAATGTCATATGGAGTATAACACAATCTGAAAGTATAACTCCACCATAAAATATTATTAAGTTGCCAAGTATAGTCATACAAATGACACTAGAAAACTATTTCATAGATCCAAGCTGTCACAAATTTTAAGGGGAATGATGCCAATTTCAGGATGAAGATGGTGCTAATTTTAGTGGTGATCATTTTGTGGGTTGATTTTTAGTGGTGACCATGATGGCAGTGTAAACACTCCTCCCTAAGCCAAGGAGGGGTTGGCAAAGATTGCAGTACGCATGTTCTAGCTAAACCATAATAGGGTTTTTAATGTGCATCATAAGCATTGCATGCATTATTTTGAGCTGAAGAATTTTTTATTTAACTTGAAGAATGAAGATTCTACTTTGGCATGACCCTCTCCCTATTTCAATTTCTCTCAAAGTGTCCCAAACTGTCAAAACTAAAGCATGTGGTTGTTATACAATATATTAGGAAGGCCACTAACTACTCTCTGAAGTTTTGCTACTATTTTGGTTTTGCAATAGTTGCAGAACAATACTAAATAATTTTGAATTCTTGCTCTCCTTTCATAATTCCAGAAAAATACCAATATAAAGGGAGGCCTACTTTCCTGATCTACGGTGCACGCCGCAAGCCGGGATGGGGAAGACAAAACGGCGACGCAAGGTTATGGAGGTAGGCGCGTGTGTGGATTACCGATTAGGTTTAGCGCAGACGCTTATATAGTGCAGGTCAGGGAGATCGTGGGGCACGACCCACGTCCGAGTCGGTAACAGCCCACGATCCATAAAAACTGGAAACGGCTGATTGATTAACGCGTATGTTGATAACTCATAATTAATCCATTATTAATTTTCCTAAACAACAAAATAAAGCTCGGCTTTTGGTGTCAAGTAGAAACCCCCTTTTTTTGGTATTTTTCTGGAATTATGAAAGAAGAGCAAGAATTCAAAATTCCACTTCTAGTTCATTTTGACTTTTGTAGTGAAGTCTTAAAATAAACTAGAGGTGAGACTTGGATAGAATCCCACTTGACACCCTAAATATCACAAGGACTTACCAAAAAGTTTAAAATCTCAGAGATAATGATATTTTAGTATATATATGGAGTTCATGTACTTTCCCTATGGTGCAGCCAAAGGCTCTTTTTTTTTCATTCCCATGGTTTTGCATTCCGTAGGATTAGAGATGTCGAGGCACCTAAGACATCTACTTTCCTATTCTTTAGTTTTGAAAACCCTACGATGGTCCTTTTTAAGCTCCTTTTTACCCACAAAAAAAGGAAAGGTACACAGAGCAAACAAGTGACCTGACACACACGCAGTTACAGCTAGCTTACCGACCATGATCTTTTGGTGTGATCATCATAAAGAAACCAGTGTCATGTCCAAGAGGGAGCCGGGAACCCCTAGCTGGCTAGGTAGCTACTACTCTCGTTTGCACCACACTCGATGGACGCACCACACGCTTCCTCTCCCGTAGGGCAAATCCACTTCAAGACTCAACCCCCCCGCCATCTCCCTAGCTAGCTCCCTTTATCTCTCTCCAAGCCTCCATGTGTGTGATGTCATGGTGTCATCGATCAGTATGGCCGAGGGCTCCTCGCTGTGAGCTGTGGCCGGCTATATAAACCCAGCAGCTGTGAGGCGTTGTTCTCCACTCGTGCATTCAGCTCTTCTTCTTCCTCCTCCTCTCTCTCTCTTCGTCTAGCTAGCTTGCTCACTCTCCACTTCTTCCTCGCTTCTTGTGCGCACGGGCTTCACAAATTGGTGAGGAGGTCCTTGTTGGAGAAGCAGGGCACGTGCAAATTAAGGTCGGAGCTAGCACACGCTTCGTACGTACTGTGCGTGCGTGCGTGCGTGCATGCATGGATCCTTGTAGTACTGCACGCGCTCCCCTTCTCCACCATGGCCTTCTCACCTAGCTTTCCTCTTCCTCGATTCGTCGGTGCCGCCTGCCGTCGTCGTTGGCATTGTGTGCTCTTTCATGCTAGCCAACTCCAGCACATTACATTGTTGATTTGTTTCCTTGCATCCAGCATCCACCATTGTTTCGTACAAGTGTAGTACCGTACCATTATATACTTGTGTAGAGTATACACTTGGTTTTACACTTCTACTCTAACAGACTTGTTCATACAGGGCAGGGGGCCAGCTGGCCAGCTGGAATGAGTAGCTAGCTAAAGGGTGCATGAAGCAACCAGATGCATGCAGATGCTTTGGAGACAAAAGTAAAAAATAAAGAGAAAGTGGCAAACATGAGTTGTAGGACAGCGAGGATGTCCGTCGTGTAATTAGCTCTATCTAGCTAGCTTGTGTTGTACTTTTTGCTCATAATCCACATTTCTTCTAAACATTAGCTACTTGGGACGTCTTATTTTCCATTATATGTTGTGGTTGTACAAAGATACTGTCAGTTAAGCAAGTGTGTCTGCAAATGCACCTAACTAGTACAGTATAACTAATCGACCATTGTTGTACCTAGGACCATCCTCCAAAAAAGAAAGGTCTGGCGTACATATATATGCAAAATTGACAATTGATCACCTCCGACTCATATAAGTCAAGGTAGTTTCTGTCTGATTTTTTCTCATCTTTCTTGTGAGAGTACATTGCATCGGCCACATGTTACGCACTCATCATCCTACGTCAATTACCCACTGATTAGTTCTTGCACTGTCGCTACACACATCTACCCCCACGGTCCCAAGCTAGAGTAGGGTAAGCGAGCTCTCTCAAATATAAGATGTCTTGTATGTTGAAATACATATATAATAATATTACCCAAGCTAGAAAAAGAATAATATGCTGCAGCAGCAATGGATGGACCGATATATCGATCGACGCTAGCTCACGCAACGGGATGTATGTTGACATGTGATTTGATCTAGTATTTATTTTTTTGTGTGCGTGGAGAGAACTGGAGATCGACGACCTTTGCAGCTTGCATGCACTGCAGACTGCGTATGTGCAGAAGCAGAACGACTGTCACTGCAGCGGCAACATTGCGATCGAGGGCTAGCTAGCTAGCTTGCATGCGTTGGGAATGATTTATTGTTTGTATAGTGGGGTAGTAGTACGTACGAGCCAGCAGTGGGCTACTGTCAATCACTTCCCACTGCTTGTTCCCACGCACGCAGGGGGCCGGGTAGAGCAGAGCACTGGAGATGGACGACGCATGGAAAGGATAGCTATGCGTGCTTGCAGTTGCATGGAGACGGGTGGTGGACGGCCCGACGGACGGGCGCGAGCGATTCCCGGGGGGACCTGACCGCCGATCCGATGGATGGATGGATGGATGGGACGGGCAACACAATGCAGGCGTTGCTTCTTCGCTCCACCTTGCGTTTCTTGCGCCTTTTACCTTTCCTTTTTCATGGCCTTGCCCTTGCGCCATTGTTTTGCGAGTAGTGACTACTAGTACTATGAATAGTATAGCAGCTTTTTTTTTTCTTCATGTTTTAACTTAAGTTGTCAGCAGCACTCGTTTTCAGTTGGACAATGATTTATAATTTAATTTTACGTTTGGAAAACAGAGAGAACTAATATTAGTTAGTTATAAGCAAGATGCCATGTAGAGATACACTCCACGAATGCTATGAACGGAGATCCAGCTACTCCTTCCGTTCACGAATAGGTCGCGTATAAACTTAGAAAGTTAAACTTAGTTTGTACTCTCTCTTTTTCAAAATATAAAATGTTTTAGTATGTTTAAAATGTATGTATCTAAACATCTTTTAGTGTGTAGTTTCACTCATTTTGTTCTAAACTTACACACTAAAAAGGTTCTATATACATGTGTTTCAAAAAAATGGTAAAACATCTTATAATTTAAAACAGAGAGGGATCCACGGTAGACATGGGCTCTCGCCAACTGGGATTTGCTCGGACCAAGATAAGAAAAGTGCTAAATTTGGTTGCTTGCATTCTCTTTATACCCAAGACAGGAAAAAAAATCGGCTTCTAAGAGGACTTCTCCCATAATAACCGCCATCTCCGAGCTTCTCCCAGAAGCCCATATTCCAAATTTGTGTATAAACTTTTAAATTATCATTAAGAATGCTACTCTCTTCGTTTTAAAATATAAGTGTTTTAGCTTTGTGAAAGACTTCTTTTAGGTGTAGGTTCGTGTAGATTCATAGTGAATCGACACACTAAAAAAGATCTAGATACACTCCTTCACAAGGCTAAATAATCTTACAAAACAGAACTGCTGTTTGGTTAGGTGCGGCTCCAGATGATCTATTGGGTCGTATCCTTCGGGATTGTAATGTCACCGCTATCTAATTAATACAATCCCATTTACCTCGAAATTTTTTTTTTAAAAGTTTACAAAAATTGGGAGACAGATTTCTAGGAGAAGCTGTGAGAGGGTAGTTGCAGGAGAAGCCCTCCTAAAAAACGAAAATTAGTCCCCCTTAGCGAGCCCACAGAGGCTGGGCAAAGAGAAGTCATAGAAAGGTCCAGATAGAACACTGATTTACTGTTCCTTCTGAACTATTCATATACAAGCCCACTTATTACGGCGACCCAGCTACGGATCCGCTTTCGTTTCACTTTTTTTTCTATTTTGTGTGAGGAATTCACGAGAGGGTTTGCTGATATTTCAATTTTACTATAGGAAGAAAACATTGACGTCTGTGGTTAACTTAAGCATGTGCAATATAGGGATGCAAGTGGACGTCCGTCACACGTGATTTTCTGTCCGTCTAATTATTTTTCACGTACAGATAATAGAGGACTAATTCGTTTCTAAGCACACATACATCGTTTTTAAGCGTACATGCACTCCGGCGGATTGTCCGTCTCGTCCGCCGGACAGTCCACTTGCATGCCTAGTGCAATAGAAATAGGAACACGCGCCAAATTCCCTCAAAGAAAAAAGAAACAAGCCCGATATATATGATGCGTGCGCGCACACACAAGTTCTTGTAATCGAACCATTTATGACTCTTCATAATCATATTCCAAGTTTTTCACTAGGATTTTTGTGTGTAACCATAATAATTTGCGTAATCGAAATGTCAAAATCATTTCGGCGTGTTTGGTTACCCACGTGACTCTCCAAACAGGCCGAGTGGATGTAAAAACCGGTTGTTTGATTATTCGCGTAAGGCATCGTTGTTCTTCGCTCACACGGAACTTCAAAGCAACATTAAGACATGCTCCATAGAAAATCGTAAATGAGCCGTTTCCACTCAGACAGGCTCTAGCGGGCACAAAGAGAAGAACGGCGTGCGTTGGGAGCACGCACGGAGGCGGCCGAAGGCGGAGATTTGGCTCTGCGGTTTGCCAGAAAATATTGCCTCACTTTTCTCTTAGTCGGTCACCTCCTGCGGGAGAACAAAAATACAACCTCATTTGTTTCTCTAACGACACCGGCTGGTTAGAGTTCACAAATCATCGGCATAGGCTCCGCACCCTTGTATCCGGCAACGGCAGAGCTTGCAGATCTCTGACATCGGCTTGTCATTTTCGACTCTGTCACCACCTTCTCCTCTTCGTCTCCGACTCCGGCAGGTCGTCTTCTACCATGCATGTAAGCACCTATAACTCCCCTCCTAGCCGCACCGTTAGCTCGTTAATTTCACCATATGGTTGATTTCATATTTACTTATGCAACATCGATTTAATTAGGACCAATTGATGAAACTTATCATTCATACAACATCCCTTATAGTCAGGATTTAGGCCCAATCCTTTCGGTCCACCAAAGAGCGCTCTTCCGCAATTGTAGGGACGTCGTCAAATATGCTCCCATGTTTTCCTGAGATGGAGATGATGAGAAATTTGACCTACATGGACAATCACGACAATGTAAAGGCTATAAATATGCTTCATATGAGAAGAGACCATTTTAACCACCTTGCGAACACATTAAGGGTTTTAGGGGTTTCTTAACAATAGTGTGCTATTTATGATCTCAACTCACATCACAAAATCTGGTGAACACCATGGTTTTGGGTATAAATACATTAGCTTTGACCCTAAAAACACTAGATAATGACCTCACTAGTCTAGTTTATCACTTATTTTCGGATTTTGACATCGCCACTTCCTAATCCCAGCTCTGCCACTGTCCACACATGTATCAGAGTGCAGGTAGCAATGTTCCTTAATGGTGTTGGACATAACTAGAGATTTTTAGTGATTCACAACACATAGAGGAGATTCACTAAGACAATATCATGGTATTTCAAGCAAGTCTTGGATGATACTAGAGAGCTCACATGAGAGAATATCAAGACACCATCTGGTCAAACTCTAGAGAAGATGTGAGATAGTTACCGACGGTTTCCATATTTCAAGGTGAGCAACTCTAGCTTGTGACATGATTGCATTGCACTGGAACCTAATATTTTGTTTATGGAAGGGTTATATTGGAGAAATTGATGGTACTCATTGACCGCTAGAGTATGTAAGGTCGAAGCTCTAGCATACCTAGGAGAAAGCACTATATCAGCCAGATCGTGCTTGTTTCTATTGATTTCGATCTGCACATATGTGTTAGCTAGATGAGAAGGATCACCCCATGATGCAAATATTCTTAATGATAGCTCGGGTCGACCAAATGTGTTAAAAATCCCATAAGGTATGTCCTACCTAGGAGATGAGGGTTATGTTTATCGCCCTGGTATTCTTCCACCCGCCAAATCAACAAGGTATTATCTCAATGAGTTCTCTATAAGGATTATCCCAGGACAACCAATCAATTCTTCAATCTTAGATACTCTAGCCTTAGAGTCACGGTTGAGACGACATTCTTTGCTCTGCATAATAGATTTTCAAGGTCTTTGATCAAAACTAATCCATCCAAAGAAGTATTCTATGAACTAACGCCTATTAGCGTGTATAGCTGTTATTTGTTAGTAGCTGTGCTATCGTGTTGTGATGAGTATAAGAGAAATTTAACCAATATAAACGCTAAATAAAATATGAATAGCATAATAGAAAATAAACTAATCATGTGAATTTGCGAATACAAATTAAGGCAGATATCCAAAAGGATAACAAAGCATACAACTTGATATAAGATCAGAGCAAGGTCAATAGCAAACCAAAAGGAATGAAAACTATCTGACTAAGATAAACAAGACTGAGGAAGAGGATATACATCACAGTAGAGAAAATGCCAGTGTTGGCATTGGCACCGTCGTTAGCCATGTCGTCGAGGAAGAGGTTCTTAATGTCGGGGAAAAAGTCGGCATTGGGAAAGACGTCGACGCTATCGCTATTCGTGAAGGAGTTCGTGATGAAGCTAGTAGTCGCGCCAATAGCTCTCCCTCTCGCCTTTCTCCCGTACAGGACTCGAGGTCTCGGAGGCCTACTGTCCCGGCTAGCGGTGCACGCCGCAAGATGGGATGGGGAAGAACAGAGCGGAAACGCAATGCTTTGGAACTGGAGGCGATGTACTGAAGCATGTCTCAAGACGGGTAGGCAACATCGGGAGAGGAAAAAAACAGGCAATGACCGAAGCCGAACAACATCCACTAAGTTTGAATTAAATCTCCACTGAGTTCATACTAAACACCCACGCGCGCGTCGCGTCGCGTAGGGATGAAATTATAAATCGAAACTCGCGAGCTAAATGAGTAACTCGTGACTCGGCTCGACTCGGCTCGAACTCGGTGTCTAACGAGTTGAGCCAAGTTTTCGATTTGAGATCGTTTGTTCACCCAAGTTAAATGAACTACTCCCGAGCTACTCATTTAGCTTGTCAAACTCGTTTAAATACAGAGTTTGAAAATTTTCATATATGAGTGCCATACTATAAATGTTTCTTGAACCTGTAATGATGTAGAGGTACTATATTTTTCATTGATCTTCCTTCGTGTTATTATGGAAGTACTATCGGTATTCTAGTTCCAAATTAGTAGGATAATTACTAGTTTTTCTTGTATGTGCTCATGTTCGTAACTTATAACAAGCTAAACGAGCTACTCGTGAGTTTACCGAGTCGAGTCGAGTTTCAAATATGAGCTCGCTCTGTAAATGAGCCGACCCGGGCTAGTTAGCGAGTCGAGCCGAGTTGGCTCGGTTCGGCTCGAATTTCAGCCCTAGCGTCGCATCGTGACGAGGCAAGGCGGGCGACGGAGGAGCGCACGTGTATGTCTGTTTCCTTCTCATCCTTTTACCAAGTGGTGGAAAGCCCTATTATAAGGTGGTGAAATCTTCCTTCAACTAGCAACGTATGACTAAACATTTGTCCCACCTCTTGCTATGCATGAATGTGCCACGTGGGGCTCTAGAATATCTAGGAATTCTTAAAAAATATGACTAGGCCATTTAGGCAAAAATTCCAACATGTTGAACTAAGATTTGATGATTAGTTAGGGTCAAAAGAATATCAATTTGCTATTACCTAACGTTATATCCATAGTAGTGTATTATAATGTCACCACTTTGCGAAGAGGTGACGACAACACTCCGTATACAACCAAACAAGTTGAATTTGCATCTTCCCAGCCAACAAATTCCGTTTGCTGGCAACCGTGTCTAAAATGAACCCTGAATAAAAAGTGGACAACGAAACAACAGGGCCGGCTCTAGGCCATGGCCACCTTGTGCAAAGGTCAAGGGCCCCAGCCGGAAAGGGGCTCATGATTATATATTTCTCTATACTCCATACTATATACATCTCTTAAGAAAAGCCCACATTTCAGCCACCCCAAGCGAGAGAAAAAAAACCACACAGGAAACGTGAAGTTGGAATTTGGAAAGGCAATCGATCCTCGAGTCCTTGCTCTACGCGATCAGGCGAACATGACCCTTCATCCTCCATAGACGCCTTGATACGATGCCTGCGCCTTGACCTCTGCGGCATCTGGGGCCCGGCCGTCCCAACCCGATTCCCGATCGATCTCGGTCGCCCTAATTCTCGACTGAAAATTCGGTACTTCGGCTTTGCGCCCTTCTCTCTAGCATATTCAATTTCTTTTAATCTTTAATTCTTGTTTTTATATCTTTTAGCTAAACTTGTACGAATATATATTAGGGTTCTATCTTTAATTCTTCATGTAATGTAATTTAGGTGATATGGCGTCGGACATATGTCTGGTGCTGTAAAAATGAATAAAAGAAAGGAGAGATTGAACTTATTAAATCACAAAAGTACTTTAAAACGGTATTTTCCTATAGCAAGTAGTGTTGATGTAAATGACGATAATTAAAGTCCAGAATCTGAAACCAGACAAGACGATGATCCACAAATTAATTGGAATTAAATCTTATTCAAGCTTTGGGGTAATAAAACTAGCAAGAAATACTAGTTCTTTATATTTTGAGACTAAGAATGTGTTGTGTGTGGTTGGATGTTAATTTTTAATTACAAGTATATATGTCTATATTTTTATCGAGGATCATGCTATCTCGCACTAGGGCCCCGCAAAACATAGAGCCGGCCCTGCAAAACAATATGCATTTTGAGAATCTCTGCGGGCTATGATTTTCATGTGCCCAAAATGGCTGCCAGCAGCCAAACATGTCTACGCTATTTATTCTAAGATTTTCTTTTTTTGTGCGAAAACTGTTAATCCTAAGATTCATGTCTAATAACTCCTACTTGTACTAGTATAATACTACACAGAAAACGGCCCACTAAAGAGCATCCCCGCGTCAGTCTCGTCAGCATGTTGTGACATTCGATAAATGCTTATCCAGTATACGTATGTAATCCGAGCAGATGCCTACCGCGGATCGAGACGGAAGCTTTGATAACGACGACGACGACATGAGAAGATCCTCTGTGACTGTGAGCACACTCCAGCGCGCGGTGCCTCGATCGTGTGGCCGCTTATAGTCTGTGGCTGGACTCTTTTTTACTCCATCCGTTTAAAATATAAAATGCGTTAGGTTCGTGAAAAAAATGAATCTAGATTTTTTCTAGTATGTAGATTTATTCCAAAGTTGAGTGAACATACATATTAAAACAAGTCTAAATACATTTGCTTCATAAAGCTAAAACATCTTATATTTTAAAATGGAGGGAGTATAAAACAAATTGGCTGGACTCACATTTTTCATTTTCGTCCATCGAAATTCAGAAAGAACGGTGGACTTATATGTATGGATAATATTTGCGCATAGTGGGTTGTGCTAATGCCGTGTCATCGGCTCATTAGAAACGAGTCGGCAGTTTACGACAGCAAATGATAAATAGAAGCACGAGAAAGACTTGGGGTCTTCTAGCTAGCATATGAGGTGGTGTGCTAGACGGTCCAAGTTTAAATCTCATATTCTTCTAGACACTCTTTCATCTTGATATAAAAAGAAGCACGTGTTTTGGCGCCGCCGATCATGCCTAGAGCATCTCCAGCGACATGAAGTCCCGCCTAGCCACCGGGTTTTGTCCACGCGGTTGAACAGTCTCTCTGACTTGTCTAGACTGTTCCTAGAATCCATTTGGACGCGTCGGATAGGACAAGGATGTCGTTGACTTTCCTTTTCCTCTTTCGAATTTATTTCTCCCGTCACACCACGCTAGTTTTCCGCCCCTCTCCCACGTACCTGCCGCTGTTGCCTTGCCATCGCCACCATGCTGCTGAAGGTGCAAAGGGCGCCGAAGGTGAAGGGGCTCAACAAGATCCCCGATAGGACTTTCAAGAAACCTCGCAAGAAGACAGTGCCGAAGGTGATGTCGGAGATTGTTTGCACCAACGTCTACATGCGGCGGAAGTTCGCCACAAATGAACACAACGCGTGGAACCGCAAGAATAAGAAGGTGACAGAGGCAGCAATCGCCTACGCGCTCCAAGGGCTCGGTGTCGGGAGCGGCAGCCAGGGGAGCACAACATCGCAAACTTTTTCGACTCCGCCACCACGACCTCACAAGTATGGGTCGGCGGCGCCAGGCTACTTCCACGAAAGCATGGCTGCGACGCTACTCTCGACGGAAGGTTCACCCTGGCCCCGAGCTCAGAGATACCAAGCATGTCGGCTATGGAGGTTTTGACCCGAACGCCCTCTTTTTGCCGAGAAACAACGACTGCCGCCCAAGAAGCATCTACCACAATGATGCCTACACCGATTCTTCGGCGGATCAGAGCGCGCGACTACATACTGCTCCAGAAAATTTCACCGGTCATAGCTTGTTCTAGGATCCCGAACCGGACGCCAACCATGTATTCGACGGAATGCGGGTATGTGATCATTTCCCTATTATTGTTTTTGGTGCAAACAATTATCAATCTGAATCGCCGGTGGATTTAGTATGCACCTTGTGTTTATGTTTGTGTGCATAGGCCAGGATTAATGATAACGCCAACACCCAACATGCATTTGAAGATGAGGAAGAGCAATATGAGGATGAGGATGATGGAGATGAGGAGGAATGTGACGCTGCAGAAGAACCCAACAAGACGAGGAACGGGAATCGATGGACATTGTGTAAAACCTCAAGGACAAGTGTTTGTGTGATGCCTAGGCTACCGTGTATTTTGATCCAACCATCGGCAACAATCGAACACGCGACATTTACTGGAAGAGAATCAAGGACGAGGGTACGATGAACGCAAGGTTCTCAGCGCCGAGTACCGCGTCATGTTCATGAAGAGGATCCAAAAGACGATCACAAACCACTAGGGTCTCATCCATAACGACGTGAATGAATTATGTGGCTTTCTTGAAAATGTGTGTGACATACCCATGAGCAGCGAGAATATGATGAAGCGGTTTGTGAGGGCGCTCGGACTGTTCAAAAAACATAACAAGGAGAAGGATTTCAGGTACATGCATCGCTACACAAAAGCTCGCCGACCACGATAACTAGAAGCTCGTGCAACTATAGTGCAAGAAGGCCATCAATGGGACACGCCTGTAGTGGCCTCCCTCGGATACCCCATCGGTAACAAGAAAACTAATGTGCTCATTTCATCGGCGACATCATCAGATAAGGTGAAAACATCGATAGACATGTGCCTCCCTGAGGTCTTGTCGAGCTTGCTCCTGCGGTAGCAAGAAGCATACTCAAGGTGGGCCGATATCATGCAGAAGGTGGACAAGAAACTCGAACTTGATACAGAGAGTGGCAGTGAATAAGAGAAAGGAGGACTTCTCTCTGTTGTTGGCTGGCATGTCGATGTTCGATGAGGAGGTGAGGACGGCGCATGACAAGATCCGAAACAACATCCTATTGGAAATGAAAATCAGGAGGAGGCTGTCGTCGCCACCACATGTGAGACCGACAAGAGTAGAGACACCACCATCAACATTTAGTATCATACTATTAATTTCGATGAGTAATATGTGGTCGGAATTGGGGGCGTTTTGGTGGCCTGGATTTTGAATGGGCAATACATTAATTTGTACTTTGCTTCCAATTTTTCTCAAAAACAATTTGAAAATCGCATAGGGATCCACCTTTGGGGGTCCCAAGAGGCGCGCCCGAAAGGCCGACTTTCGTGTTGGCGCTCCCCAAGCAACTAACCCAGCGTTGTTGGCAAACGTCGCTTGGAGAGCGCGGCTGGAGAGCTGGTGATGATCTTAGCCTCCACCGCCTTCGCAAACTGACGCCCACCAAACCGCCTACCATGTACGCCTAGGAAAATAATTTAGTGGGGGTACTTATGTTGTGAGTTAAAGAACCTCAAGATTTTTCCGTCAAAATTCTATTGATCGGAGGAATTTGAGTGGGGGTCTAACTCCCTTTAGGCCCCTGACGTCTAACTCCACCCCCAGCAGGCATTGTCACTCCTGCAAATTTGTTAAAACTATTTTTTTAGAATTTTTGATAGTATTTTCTTCAAATGGGGTATTTTAAAAAGTATCCACCATATGTACCTGTTCATCAGACTGATCGATAAGTAATTTGTGTATTACCAGCCGAACTAAAAATCTTCGACTTATTATCTCGAAATACTTATTGTTTGATCCCTGTAGATAAGTGGCATGCCCCCACATGCCGACCAGCCTACAACCTAGCTATCAATTAGTTAGGCAGAGGATAACCGCTAATTTTCCGGTGTCCTATCCCACTCAAACAAACCACCCTTGTATCCCCGTGGATTCCCCAGGCATCCATCTAAGCCCCTCCCCTCCCCTAGGTTCCATTTTTTCTGGTGCCCCCTCGGGGTCTCGGTAGCCATTTCTTCTCTGGTGTCGATGAACCCTGCACCCCCACCCCAACCCCATCCCACACCACCCTATGTAATGTATCTCTCTATACTTGTCGGAGCCTTCTCGGTCATAGTGTCACAGCTCCGGCGAGATGTGGTGTGGTGGATAGAGTGCAATGCACGTGTCGGAACAAAAGGAGGAAGGGAGGAGGGGTCTGATACGTCCAATTTGCATCACCATTCTATATCATAATTTGCCTCTATTCATTGATATATTTCATATTAAGAGGTGTTACTTATGTATTTTCATCTGTTTTTGCATGTTGAATGATTCTTGGAGGATGAACTGCCGGAGTCAGGATTCTGATGGAAAAAGAGGTGTTTCGATGCAATTTTGCGAAGATCAGGAAATACCAGAAAAATTACAGAAAATCATATTTTCCTAGAAGACGAAGGAAGCCAAAAGGAGAGGAGGAGATGGGCCACATGGGGCCCACACACCCCAGGCGCGGGCCACCCCTACCCCGCGCCTACAGGGGGTGTGCCCACCTGGCCCACCTGGCCCACCTCTGGCTCCGCCCTATCGCCTATATTTTCTCCTCGAAACCCTAAAACAGGGAGAGCGACCATAGAAAGATTCCTCCGCCTCTGCGGGGCGAAAAACACCGAGAGAGAAAGAGCTCTCCGGCAGACAGATTTCTGCCGGGGAAATTCCTTCTCTGAGAGGGGAGATCGTCGCCATCAACACCGTCATCAAGCTAGACTTCATTGGGATCATCATCATCATCCATGCCATCATCTCCACCAGCACCATCATCACCACTCCATCCCACTGTAACAATTGTGTTGAATACTTGCATAGTTCTTAGGGGAAACTTTCCCGGTGTTGATTACTATTGTAGTTGATGCTTGTGAGTGGAACCATTGGATTATTGTTTATGTTCAGATTGTTATCCATCACCATATCATCTTTGATCTTGATCCATATGATGTCTTGTGAGTAGTTCGTTCGGTTCTTGAGGACATGGAAGAAGTCAAGTTGTTAGTAGTGGATTTGTGTTGAGATATTATTCAATGGTTTAGTATTTAAGTTGTGGTGATATTCTTCTAGTGGTGTCATGTGAATGTCGACTACATGATACTTCACCATTTATGGGCCTAGGGGAGTGCATTGTGTATTTGACTACTAATTGTGGGGTTTCCGGAGTAATAGAAACCTGAACCCCGTTAGGACACCATTGCAAAAGGGAGCGTAGGATCTCAGAGTTTAAGGCTGTGGTTAGGTTTATATCTTAATTGCTTTCCTGTAGTTGCGGATGCTTGCAGGGGGTTTAATCACAAGTATGTATTAGTCCAAGTAAGGTCAGTACATTAGCACGGGTTCACCCACACAACACTTACAACACCAAATAAGACTACTCAGCTATTTGAAGCGAAAGCACTTGACAGAATTCCCATGTGTCCTCGAGAATGTTTGGTCCTTATAAGTATTTCCATCAGCTTGTCCTTTGCTAAGAACGGATTGGGTCACTTGCTGTATTTGTTCGTTGTCTTTATTACTTGCACTTTGTTTCTTTGCTTTATCAGAAAACCCCTAAAAATCCGTTTGCTAAGTATTTACAGAGATTTTCTGCTCCATACAACTAGTCAACACCTTCTGCTCCTCGTTGGGATCGACTCTCCTATTTATCGAAAGTACTACGATACACCCCTTATACTTGTGGGTCATCAAGACTATTTTCTTGCATCGTTGCCGGGGAGTGGAGCGGTATTGAAGAGTGCAACTGGTAAAGGAAACTTCTACTGTGAGTATTGCTTTTTATTTCTGTTTGTTACTTTGTTTCCAATATGGATAACCCACTTGGTTTTCTGTTTGGGAAAACTACTACCACTGTTAGGGTAGTAGATGAACCACCACCTGTTAAGATAGATCCTTTTAAGATACCTACAAGTATTGTTGATCGTGTTATGGATAATTATTATTTAGGGGATGGAACTGTCCATCCTGGTGATCATTTGTTTTTATCCATGAATTATGCGGGTTGTTTAAGTGTGTAGGTATCACAACTGAACAGGTGAAAAAGAAGTTACTCTCTATATCCTTGAAAAGGAGAGCTGAAAAATGGTATAAGCTGCTGAAGAATGGGCAATCCATGGAATGGGAGGAAATAGTACCTCTCTTTTATTCTAAATTTTATCCTCCCAGTGAAATTCATAAGGATAGAAATCTGATATATAAATTTTGGCCTCGTGGTGTAGAGAGTACAGCTCAAGCTTGGGGGAGATTGAAGTTACTAATGCTTAAATGTCCTATTCATGAACTTCCTAACAATATTATTATCAATAACTTTTATGCTAGGCTTTCTCTTCATGATAAAGATTTACTAGATGCTTCTTGTGTTGGATCATTCACACATATGAAGGAAGAAGCTAAATGGGATCTCTAGACCGTATTCAAGAGAACACTGAAGCTTAGGAGAATGACAAAGGGAGAAAGTCAGGTATAAATTATGATTATGAATGCATAAAATCTTTTATGGGAACTGATGACTTCTGTGATATTAGTACTGAGTATGGTCTTGATTCTCAAAGTATTGCCAATTGTTTTAAGGCTTTTGCCTCTTACATAGAAATTCCTAAAAGAAGTGGAATAAGTACCATGTACCTTTTAAAGATGTTGTTAGTCATGTTCCTGTTAGAAACACTGAAGTTTGTACTATTGATCATATTTTTCCTGAACCTTATGTTGAGAAAATACCTTTCCCATCGAAGGTAAATGAGTATTCTATGATGATTAGTGCAAATAATAAAGGTACAAAGAAAACTGTGGAACCTGATGAGCAAATGAATATTGAACCTGTGTAGCTATTGTGAAAGATCTTGTCACTACAAATATAGAGGATGAGCACATTTTCTTATGTAAAGATGCTTCTAATATTGTCTCCCATCCTAGAAAAGCTAGAAAAGCTAGTGTCCATGTGCTTTCTGTTAATATTGGTGATCATTGCTATTATGGTTTATGTGATATTGGTGCTAGTTCTAGTGCTATTCCTCATGAGCTTTATAGGGAAGTTATGCATGAAATTGGTCCTTGTGAGCTTGAGGACATTGATGTGGTTATTCACCTTGCTAATAAGTAAACCATTTGCTCTATTAGTATTGTAAGATATGTGGAGGTTCTCTGCGGTAAGATTAAGTATCCTGCTGATTTTTCTAGTGCTTAATTCAGGAGCTTGCAAAACTTGTCCTATCATTTTTGGTAGATCTTTCTTGAACACTTGTGGAGATATTATAGATTGTAAGAAGGAGAAAGTTTTAACTAAATTTGATGGAGATTCTTATGAGTTTAACTTTTCCAAATTTGCTATAGCTCCTTGTGAAAATAGTTTGCCTAATGAAGATTTCAGGATGGAACAACTTGCTTCTATTGATCCGGTTTATGACCTTGGTCCTCCTTTTGGTGATTGTAAGTAGGATCATTCTGATGATAAAGTTTTTGTCAGCGACAGTTATATTGTCAACTTTATTCAAGGTGCTACTAAAAGTTTTTATGAGAGAGGGAAACATGGTTTTATGCATCTCAATAATGTTAAGTTTCCCCGTTTTATGTTGAAAGCTTTGAAGTTGCGTTTGTTTTGTCTTCCTATGCTTGTGGCTTTTTGTTTCAACAATTTGTTTTCTCATGATACCCCCATGCATAGGAAGTGGGTTAGACTCAAATGTGTTAGTTATTTTCTTCTTGATGCTCTCTTTCACTTCAGATATTTATCTCCTATGTGAGCATCTTTGAAACTTTCAAGCCTAACTTAAAGGCATTAAACAAAAGTACTTCTTGGGAGATAACCCAATAGTTTGGTCGAGTCTTGGAAGTTATTACCTCAGTAATAACCAATCCTTATCCTTTTTGTTTTGGTTTTTGTGTCAAGATCAACTACTTTTGAGAAGTGGAGGAGTTGTGAAAAGTGGCTGTCCTGGGATAGATTTTTGTGCTGCATCGTAAACATTCATGAAGGATCTCAGTACTTCGGATGGATCTGTATTTTTCTATGCTTATTCTCCAAGTTGTTACCCAACTTTCATTAGTTTTGCACTTTTTGATTTGAGCAACAGAAGGTTTTCGAAAAAAATCAATCTTTACCTGCTGGTCTGTTTTGATAGATTTCTGCCATCATTTCCTTTTGCCTCTTTTATTGATTCCGTTCCAGTTTTTTTTGGGTTTTTGGAAAGGATTTGCTACAGTAGCTTTTGTTTTGATGGATTTCAGTTGAAGTGTGAACCTAAAGGTTTATTGTTTTTGCTTACACTAATGTTGCCATTCAGGTTTGTGTAATGCCTTGTGAGCAAAGGAATTTCCAGGAGAAGGAGAAAAGGAATATGCAGAGTTCGTCTTTGAATAGGTAAAAGTGGTAAAAACAGAAGGTTTGTGAAAACCCTATAATTTTATATTTTTGATATTTTTAGTACATACGAAAGGTTACAAAACAAAACAGAGGAGGAAACGGAGGCCAGGGTGGCCACACCCACCCTAGGCGCGGGCCCCAGCTGGCCGTGACTGGAGGGGGTGTGAGCCCCCTGAGCTCCGTCTCTGCCTCGTTTTTGCATCAGTACCTTCCTTGTGCTTTGAAACTTTGTAATATATAACCCCCCGGGTCTCTCGAGGTTCGTGTATTGTGTTCTCGTCGTGTTTTCGTTTTGATCCGTTTCTATCAGGAAATCTTCTCAAGTTTAGAGCTGCGGTGACCCAGCATACCACTGCAGGATTTATTACACTATAGGCGTTGACATAACACCAATGAAACACCGTTTACTAGTATTACATCCCTCAGAGTGGTACAACAGAAACACAGCAGGTCCAAGACATGACTATAGGTTACAACTCAACTCTTTACAGAAGATCCAGAGAACACTCTAGGTTAAAGAGAGAGAAAGAAACTTCTTACAAAGAAGAATCAGAGATAAATAACTCAAAATTATCATACTATTAAGACTAGTATCTTAACTAATGGTCTGGCATTGCTGCTATTGCAATACACTATAGAAATAGGTTCTATGGATAGAGATTATATTCCTATCTAATCAATAACTTCGTCTTCTCTTGAGTTGATGTATATGTTGACTTTCTTGACTTCATTGAAGAGCTTTAACCTTTGATGATAATCCCTGAAGTATGACTTGATGTAGACGTCAGGATTAATGATGACGCCAACACCCAACATGCATTTGAAGATGAGGAAGAGCAATATGAGGATGAGGATGATGGAGAGGAGGAGGAATGTGACGCTGCAGAAGAACCCAACAAGTCGAGGAACGGGAACCGATGGCCATTGTGTAAAAACCTCGAGGACAAGTGTTTGTGTGATGCCTAGGCTATCGTGTCTTTTGATCCAACCATCGGCAACAATCTAACAAGCGACATTTACTAGAAGAGAATCAAGGACGAGGGTACGATGAACGCAAGGTTCTCAACGTCGAGTACCGCATCATGTTCATGAAGAGGAGCAAAAAGGCGATCACAAACCGCTAGGGTCTCATCCATAACGACGTGAATGAGTTATGTGGCTTTCTTGAAAATGTGCATGACATACCCATGAGCAGCGAGAATATGATGAAGCGTTTTGTGAGGGCGCTCGGACTATTCAAAAAACATAACAAGGAGAATGATTTCAGGTACATGCATTGCTACACAAAGCTCGCCGACCACGATAACTGGAAGCTCGTGTGACTATAGTGCAAGAAGCGCATCAATGGGACACTCTCGCAGTGGCCTCCCTCGGATACCCCATCGGAAATAAGAAAGCCAATGTGCTTGATGGTGTTGCGTTGATGTCGATTACTTCGTCGGAAAACCCCAAGAGCAAGGTATGAAGCAGCACATCAGCAAGTTTTGCCTCAGTAAGAAACCAAGGTTATCGAACCAGTATGAGGAAGGAAACGTACCAAAGGTGTTGCAAGCAACGTGGAAACCTACACAAGACAAACTCAAGACTTTGCCCCAACAACCAGTGAGGTTGTCAATCTCACCGGTTGCTGTAACAAAGGATTAACTGTATGGTGTGGAAGGTGATGATGGTCTGCACCTAGTAAACGGTAACAATGGAAGATGTATCAATGGTAAAGATTGGACCGGGTTCCATAGTTCACTAGAGGTGTTCTCCTTAGACAAACAAACATGGCATGCTGGGTAAACAATTTACAGCAGGGCAATTGACGGGACTGAGCAAGGCATAACAATGCAATACTAGACACAAAGATCCTATGAGATTCGATTGGGCAATATAACAATATACATAGACCGCCATCCAACTGCATCTATGACTAGAAGTCCACCTTCAGGTTATCATCCGAACCCCCTCCAGTATTAAGTTAAAAGCAACCGACAACAACTTTAAGCAAAGTGTGTAAGGTAAACAATCCACTTGTTACATGAACAAGATACCGTTGTTTTCTCCCTAGTGGCAACAACACATCTACAACCGAAGAGATTTCTGTCACTTCCCTTGGAAACTAGAGGCATGAACCCACTATCGAGCATAAATACCCCCTCTTGGAGTCACTAGCAACTACTTGGCCAAGATAGCTACTAATAACGGAGAGCATGCAAGATCACAGACAACACGGACATGATAGAATCAAATATAAAAAACCATTAATCAATCTGACATAGTAATCTCAATATCCATCGGATCCCCGTAAACACAACATGCATGATTACAAATAGATTAGATCTTGATCATGAACGGAGCTCACAAGATCTATACATGAAAGCAAAAGGAGGAGATACAACCATCTAGATACTACATGGACCCGTAGTCCAAGGTGGAACTACTCACACTTCATACCGGAGGCTGGCATGATAAAGAAGAAGGCCTCCGGGATGATCTCCCCTCTTGCAGGGTGCCGGGAAGAGCTTCAGATCCCCCCTCCCGATCTAGGGACGATGGTGGCGGCGGCTACAGACGGTTTCGTGGAATATTTATCGGGTCTTTAGGGTTTCTGCATCGGGGGGAATTTATAGGCGAAGAGGCGATGCAGGGGGCCACCAGGGCGGCTGCACCCCCCAGGCGCGGGGTGTTCCCACCCGCGTGGCTAGTTGGTGTGCCCCCCTGGTGAGCCTTCTCCGTCTTGTATTCTGGCTTCGTGTTGCCCACGGTAAAATATTGACTTTGGCTTTTGTCCCGTCCAATTCCGAGAATATTGATTTTCTGCCTTTTTGGAACCAAAAACAGAAGAAAACAGGCAACTAGCACTGTGGCAAATTGTTAATAGGTTAGTACCAGAAAACATATAAAAACACCTCAAAGTGTGGACAAAGCAAAGCGAAGTAGATAGTAAACAAGCATGTGGCATCAAAAATTATAGATACGTTTTCGATGTATCAGTGCTCATTTCATCGGCGGCAGCATCAGATAATGTGAAAACATCGATAGACATGTGCCTCCCTGAGGTCTTGTCGAGCTTGCTCCTGCGGTAGCAAGAACCATACTCAAGTTGGGTCGATATCATGCAGAAGGTGGACATGAAACTCGAACTTGATATAGAGAGTGGCAGTGAATAAGAGAAAGGTGGACTTCTCTCGGTTGATGGCCGGCATGTCGATGTTCGATGAGGAGGTGAGGACGGTGCATGACAAGATCCGAAACAACATCCTATTGGAAATGAAAATCAGGAGGAGGCTATCGTCGCTACCACCGAAAGAGACGGCGACAGAAATCACCGCCGAGAGCGGCGATGCAACCACCTGTGAGACCAACAAGAGTAGAGACGCCACCATCGACATTTAGTATCATAATATTAATTTGGATGAGTAATATGTGGTCGGAATTGGCGGCGTTTTGGTGGCCTGGATTTTGAATGGGCAATATATTAATTTGTACTTTGATTCAAATTTTCTCAAAAACCATTTGAAAATCGCATAGGGATCCTCCTTTGGGGGTCACAAGAGGCGCGCCCGAAAGGCCGACTTTCGTGTTGGCGCTCCCCAAGCAACTGACCCAGCGTTGTTGGCAAACGTCACTTGGAGAGCGCGACTGGAGAGCTGGTGATGATCTTAGCATCCACCGCCCTAGCAAAATGACGCCCACTGAACCGCCTACCATGTGCGCCTAGGAAAATAATTTAGTGGGGGTACTTATGTTGTGACTTAAAGAACCACAAGATTTTTCCTTGAAAATTCTATTGATCGGAGGAATTTGAATGGGGGTCTAACTCTCTTTAGGCCCCAGACGTCTAACTCCACCCCCAGCAGGCATTGTCACTCTTGCAAATTTGTTAAAACTATTTTTTTTAGAAATTTTGATAGTATTTTCTTCAAATGGGGTATTTTCAAAAGTATCCACCATATGTACCTATTCATCAGACGATCGATAAGTAATTTGTGTATTACCAGCCGAACTAAGCATCTTCGACTTATTATCTCGAAATACTTATTGTTTGAGCCCTGTAGATAAGTGGCATGCCCCCACATGCCGACCAGCCTACAACCTAGCTATCCACTAGTTAGTTAGAGGATAACCGCTAATTTTCCGGTGTCCTATCCTACTCAAACAAACCGCCCTTGTATCCCCGTGGCTTCCCCAGCCATCCATCTAAGCCCCTCCCCTCCCCAGGTTCCATTTTTTCTGGTGCCCCCTCGGGGTCTCGGTAGCCATTTCTTCTCTGGTGTCGATGAACCCTGCACCCCCACCCCACACCACCCTATGTAATGTCTCGCTCTATTCTCGTCGGCGCCTTCTCGGTCATAGTGTCACAGCTCCTATGAGATGTGGTGTGGTGGATAGAGTGCAATGCACGTGTCAGCACAAAAGGAGGAAGGGAGGAGAGGTATGATACGTCCAATTTGCATCACCATTCTATATCATAATTTGCCTCTATTCATTGATATATTTCATATTAAGAGGTGTTACTTATGTATTTTCATCTGTTTTTGCATGTTGGATGATTCTTGGAGGATGAACTGCCGAAGTCAGGATTCTGATGGAAAAAGAGGTGTTTCGATGAAATTTCGCGAATATCAGAAAAATACCAGAAAAATTACGGAAAATCATATTTTCCTAGAAGACGAAGGAAGCCAGAAGGGGAGGCGGAGATGGGCCACAGGCCCCCCCAGGCGTGGGCCACCCCTACTCCGCGCCTATATTGGGTGATCCACCTGGCCCACCTCTGGCTCCGCCCTCTCGCCTATATCTTCTCCTCGAAAACCTAAAATAGGGAGAGAGACCAAAGAAAGATTTTGCCGCCTCTGCGGGGCGGAAAACACCGAGAGAGAAAGAGCTCTCCGGCACATAGATTTCTACCAGGCAAATTCCTTCCCACAGAGGGGAGATCGTCACCATCAACACCGTCATCAAGCTAGACTTCATCCACACCATCATCTCCACCAGCACCATCATCACCACTCCATCCTGCTGTAACAATTGTGTTGAATACTTGCATAGTTCTTAGGGGAAACTTTTTCGGTGTTGATTACTATTGTAGTTGATGCTTGTGATTGGAACC
Source organism: Avena atlantica (assembly GCA_910589765.1). NCBI lineage: Eukaryota > Viridiplantae > Streptophyta > Magnoliopsida > Poales > Poaceae > Avena > Avena atlantica. The sequence goes on along the minus strand of OU342733.1, from coordinate 418,485,764 downwards.
ATTGGATTATTGTTTATGTTCAGATTGTTATCCATCACCATATCATATTTGATCTTGATCCATATGATGTCTTGTGAGTAGTTCGTTTGGTTCTTAAGGACATGGGAGAAGTCATGTTGTTAGTAGTGGATTTGTGTTGAGATATTATTCAATGGTTTAGTATTTAAGTTGGGGTGCTATTCTTCTAGTAGTGTCATGTGAATGTCTACTACATGATACTTCACCATTTATGGGCCTAGGGAAGTGCATTGTGTATTTGGCTACTAATTGTGGGGTTGCCGGAGTGACAGAAACCTGAACCCCCGTTAGGACACCATTGCACAAGGGAGCGTAGGATCTCAGAGTTTAAGGCTGTGGTTAGGTTTATATCTTAATTGCTTTCTTGTAGTTGCGGATGCTTGTAGGGGGTTTAATCACAAGTATGTATTAGTCCAAGTAAGGTCGGTACATTAGCACAGGTTCACCCACACAACACTTACAACACCAAAGAAGACTACTGCGGTGACCCAGCATACCACTGCATGATGTAGTACACTATAGTTGTAGACATAACACCAATGAAATACCATTCACTAGTATTACATCCCTCAGAGTGGTACAACAGAAACACAGCAGGTCCAAGACATGACTATAGATTACATATGACACATTACAAAAGATCCAGAGAGCTTCCTCGAGATAGTGAGGAAGATATCATACAGAATACAACCAAAGATAACAACTTAGCGGCTATGCAAGAACACTTCTACTATTTATCTATGGCTTGGCGTTGCTACTAAAGTAATGCCCTCCAGAAGTAGGTTCTACTATTTAGGGATTTATTTATATAGAACGGTCCATCTTGACTTTAGAAACTTCCGATGTAGTCGTTGACTCCTTTTGATCTCCACTGGATACATTTAATTCTTCAGAAGAGATTATCTTCTAGGTTCATCGTTTGTTGCTCCAAATTCTAGCAAGGGTTAAGAAGATACGTTGAGTACGAGCATACTCAGCAAGTTCACTAAAAAGGAGTGTTTGATGCAATATCTACAGCCACAAACCAAAGGTCATGGGATATGCAGTTTTTGTAAACATTTCTTCAAAGGTTGCTTTTATTCTGAAAAGCTATGTCCGTCAGCCTTCACGGGTTTAGCAAAACTTTCATGGAGTTCCTTTCCCGCAGCGTTCACAGCTCCTTCCCGGAATAGGGAGTAACAAGTTACAGTTCTTACACTCTGCAGAGGTGCGTCACTTTACCCATGAGAGACCTTAGCCTTGTTGCACAACCAAGTCATGACCTTGTCCATACTTCCTTGGTATGGGGCCCAATCTAAGATCCAAGCCAATCACTGTCCTTCTCTATGACCCCGCATACAGCGCAATTGTTGTATGTCCACACTCAAGGTAGACTTTTCCCCGTATAAAACGGCTATACCTTAGTTGTGTGCACACAACAACCATTAACACTAGAAATCTATCTTTTGTAAGCCCAGATCCACGGTAGACTTTTCCCCGTAAATCATAATGACTCTTATAACTAAACCAAAGAAATACAAACTCTCTTTCATTTTCTTTTGACTAAGGATAAGGGAACTGAGAAAAAAAGAGCTAGATTTCTGGTTTCCTTCGATAAAAAGCAATAGTCGTACATGTGGAATCTAATGCATTAGGGAAAGAGGATGTTCGCGCTTAAGGAAGAGTAGGATCTCTACCTTTAGATTACCAGGCCATAGAAACACGTTCTAGCGAATTTCCATTTTTTTCTTAGAGCAAAGAGAAAGCGACAATGAGATTAAAACAACTATACCCACGATATGCAACTTACAAATGCCCAGAACAGTGTCCGATGCATGCGAGAGGGAGCCGATCTAGCTGAATTCCCTAGAGCCATATAGATCTCATTGTTAACGCGTAATATACGGCGCAAGAATCACTGGCGATATTGGTTGTTAAGTCCTAGATAATATGTTCCTTTACCACCGGAACTTTTATAGTAGGTTATTACCTCAGGGTAAATAACCCATAATCATATTATGATGGAAATAGTGTTTTATGACCTTTTTGAAATGCAGGTGATGACAACACTTGATTTGCAAAATACTTTATAGAAAATAATCAAAGGACATGAGCAAGTGTGAACTTGCCTTATCACAAGATTATGTAATCACGGTCTTCGAGACGATATAAGATCCAATATCTTAAAACAACATCATTGGTCCGGTAAGGACTAATGTTTAAAGAAGCAATATGTAGTTATGCATAAGTAATGCGATTCATTTTGTAAAACTCCTAGAGTGAATACCCAATACTTTGAGTGATTTGAATTTAGGTGATTTTTTAAGAGTTGATTTATCTTCAAAATTTACTTTCTAAGAATGACCTTTTTAAGGAACTTAAGTGTTAACAACCCAAAATAGACAAGTAAAGTATAAAATAATGTAAACATAGTTAATTGTTATTTGGTGACTATGATAAAATTCTTTGGGTTGAGTTGTTTAAGAGTTGGAGAACTTATTATGAGATTGTTGTTTGAAGTGGCAAAAAAGAATAACATTTGAAGAAAATATTTCCTTTCTAAGGTTTAAACAATCTTAATTGTTAATAGGATGTGATTAATGTCTTTAGTGTGTGATTGATTAGTTTGGACTTGAGATGCTTTATGTCTTAATCTAACTAGATCAAAGTTAACTATAAAAACATAAGTAGTTTATTAGACATGGTGATTGTAAATTTTGAGACTAAAGTTAACTTTAAAAAAGGTAAAGAAACTTAGGGTGTATTATCTTTTAGTTATTCCCAAATTTTAGATTTATGATAAGTGTGATTAGGGTATGAGATAATTTATTTGGTATTTAAGTGAATGATTAGTTTAAATTTGATTAAAGGTTTCCAAAGGGTACTATAGAGTTAATAGTTTACATTTAAGTTTTATTATGAATCATAATTATGGGTTTGGACTTAGTAATTAATTTTAAAGAATTTAGTGTCCTATAAGGAAATGTGGTTATTTCTTACTAGGAAATAATTTTTAATGAATTAACAAAACAGTTGTCTCATTATGATAAAATAGGTAATAGATAAGGATTTATTATTTTTTATAATCTTTAGAACTTTTCTAATGGTAGATTTAATATTTTTCTAGTTTAGTATATTTATTTAAGATCTTAAAAGTGTTTTTTATTTATTTTTAAATATTGGTATTATGTTTATTAAAAATCTTTAAAGATTTAAATGTCTTTGAATACTTACTTCAAATTTTATTTATAAAAGAATTAACTTAGTATTTTTATAAAATAGTAAATTTATTTTATACACAAATATGATTTTTATTCATTTTTAGGATTTTTCCTTATTTTATGAAATTTCACTTAGGATTTAATGGTGTTAATATTTATTTGCTTTATATAAATCTTAAAAAAATAAAGATATATTTTTATTAGGTAGATCTTATGCTTGTGATGTTTTAAAATATATATACATTTATCTTTAAGATTTACTATATTTTAGTAGAGCTAAAATAAGCTTAGGGTATTTTGGTAATTATATTTTTTTCTTGAATTATTCTTTTTATTCTCTTATTGGGCCTAACCCACGAGTCACTCTGGCCCATAGGCCGATTTGGTCCAATTCGGCCCAGTAGATCCTTATCTTCTCCCTCGTTCTCACATCGCACCCACGCGTTCCCCTCCTGGACGCTGGCGACACCGCGCCATTGCCTGCCCAATCCCGGTAGTGACTCCGACGTCGTGGCCATGCCGCGGTGCAAGACTGCTGAGTCGTCGCCGTTGCATGATCCTGTCCAGACCGATTCCCCTCTGGGGTCTTCTTCCGGCCGCGCTGACCCTCGCCCGAGGCTAGGGTTAGGGTTCAACCGCCTTGGTGCTTCGTCGACGCCATGCTGGGTTGCTCACGATCCTCACCCCTTCTCCATAGGCTGCTCCTGATGAGCTGCAGGTGCGGGTTGCAGCGCCCCTCCGGGGGTGCTCCCCGTGCTGCCGCCTCTTCATCGCTGCCGGCCACTCCTCTGCTTCCTCTTCTAACTTCTTGCGAGGACCTACGGTGAGTTTTCTCTCAATTTCCCCTCTGCTCTTTATCCCCCTCCCTGCTCTCTGTGTGATTGCAGAGATAGGCCCCTAATTAGGGTTCATCCCTTTAGCTGTGGATAACGATGGTGGTTTAAGTTGTTTGCTATGCAATTTTCATGTGGATGAACTATGACAAATCTGATGCCATGTTGATTTTGGTATTCCTGGCAGTTGTTTCTGCTGGGTTGAATATTACATGAATCTAAATCTTTAGTTATCTAGATACATATGTAGCTAGGTACTATGATGAGGATCCAGAATATGTACTGGCTAGCTTGCCATTGGAATGAGATGATTCCTAGGTGAATTAACTAGGAAAATGATTTAGGGGTTTTCATTTGACTACTGATAGATGTAATAGAAGGATGTTTCCTTATTGTTCATGTTGCCAACTAATTAGAATGGCTTCTGCTATTATGATCCTGTTACTGTGATTCCTTCTTGGAGTGTACACAACAATATGATAATATTTAGCATGATCTGCTGTCATTAAAGCTTGGCTGCTGAATGGAAACATTATGTTGGAATCCTCTTGTGTGGACTGAGATACAACATGTGATAGATGACTTAAGTAAATGATTCCTAAGGATATTAGGAAAATGATTTGAATGACTGTTGATAGTTGCTTTATTGTGTTTGTAAGATGATAAAGGATAGAACTGCTATAGAGGTGCTACCATTATTTGGAATGTGCCCTATAGTAGCTCGCCAGTAGATCTGTTATTATCTAGTTTTAAACTAGAAAGCACCAGCTTGGTCTATGATGCATAGCCTGAGACTTTGTTGTAGATCTTGGCAAGATAGCACTTGATTCTTGTATCTCTTCAATGATGAATATACAACCCACTTGGTTGTATTACTAACTTTAAATAGGCAACTACTAAATTATAGATGAAATTATTAAGAGTATGTTTGCTAATTGCTCACCATCTTGGTGATGCTTATTTTAGAAAATGTGTCCAGTTGATAGCTTGTATGGATATGAGTGAGTGACCATCCATTCTATCACTTATGACAGTAATATTATGGCTGATTCCTAACTCTTTTGGGAAAATGATTTGCTTATCTAATTTGTTGAAAATTGTACTTGTGGTTTTATCATAGATGAACAACTCTGATGCTGGTTGCTACTGATGTGCTACCCATAACTGGGATGTGCCCAGTAGCACCCATCCAGGGATTTACTTTCCTCTAGATGAAAACTGGTAGATACCAGATTGGTCAAAGATGCACTGGCTATTACCTAAACTGTAGATGGGAAAATATATTTCTTGTGGCTTTTACAAAATCAGTGATGAGTATACACCCCACCTAGGTGTATATCTGAGGATTAAACTTATCAAACAAATCATGCTTAGAGACTTAATAAGAACAGATAGATGGTATGATATTGTCACATCCCAAAATTTTCCAAATTTTGTAATGTGAAAAAAAATTTGTTGACATTTAGGGTGAAAAGAAACTTTTTGTTTCTAAATGGAAACTTAAAATCCCATCTTGAACAAACTTTGAATAATGTTTGAATCCAACTAAATTCAAATCAAGTTAAATGCACTCTTCATAAATGCATCTTGAAATTTAAAACACTTGGAAAATAAACCAAAACTCTAGAACCCTAATGGAAGAAAATCATTTCCAAGATATCTCTAAGACCATGGACATGATCCATATAAAAATTGGTCAAACAAACATTTCAAATGATCAAGAATGACAAATAGAAACATTATAAAACCATAGACGTTGGTTTCACTTAATTTGGAGCCATAGATAAAATCTTTAATAAGATAAGGAAATTGAATTTCCAAAGCTAATAAAGTACCTATCTAAAAATCCATGCCAAATGATGAGTAAATAATCCTAAATAGTTTTAAAAGGATAAACAAATATTAAATAAGATTTTACAAATTGGAATCACCAAGTTTGGATCTTTAAATAAAAAGATATGGATTTTATAAGATAAAGAAAGAAATAATAAGGAGTATTTTAAAAGCCAAATTAAATCTTAGCCAAATCTATAAATGGAACGAGTATGATCCAAATCCAAATGAAATAATGGATAAAGAATATTCAAATAAAATAATATGGCCTTAACCAAATCCTATTCCATTGGATTAAGACAAAATACCTAATAAGAATGATTAATTAAATCATGGCAATATAGTATTAGGAATTCACCCAAGTGGAATAAAAGTTATTTAATTAACTTAAATGGGATCAAAGAAATCAACTAAATAAAATTTATGGAATTAAAACAAAAATTGATTTCATTGGAATAAAGACAAATACCCAATCTAAATGACTAATAGATCGTATTAAAAATATTCCAAATAATTCAAGGTGAATTATTTGACACCCTAATAAATAAATAAAACCTACTGAAAAAGGTTTGGTAAAAATTTGAATTCAAATTAGAATTAAAATTATATTTAAAATCTTGTTGAATTAAGACAAGGGCTTATTTTGAATAATTAATATACCCTAAAAAGAATAAAGGAATTAATTTAAAATTGACCTTAGAATGTATTATTAATCAGTATTTGATTATACACAAAGTTTAGTTGAAGTTTGAATTCAAATAGTTGTTTGAAATGATTAAACAAAATCAAAACAGAATAATAGAAATGGAAAAAGAAAAGGTTTCAGAACAAAAAAAAAGAAGCCAGCCCAGCTAACCCAGCCCACTAGCCCAGTCCAGCCCACCTCTCTCTCCCACGAGAAAAATGATTCGCACCCACAGTTTCACCCCCTCAGACGCTATCAGATGGACCCCACCTCCCCTCTCTATCACTCGCTGACGACATTGCCCCACCTGCTAGTCTTCTCTCCTACCCACGCGACGACCACGCCTCCCTCGCCGATCGTTTCTGCTCGTGTTAACTCGCTGCAATTCGCTTCAATGCCTCGCTTAAACCTCGCCGTGACCGCGTGCACTTAGTCGACCCTCTCTCCTCTACCATTCCCCTCTGTTCCCAGCGCCTCTCCGCCCTAGGGCTACCCTAATTGCTCGGTGCACCCTCACAGGCTCCGACGAGGTCCCGCTCAAATTCTGGCGAACCCAGGCCGCGCCTTGCCCCCTCGACCATCGTAGCCTGCTCTGCTCTCCCTTGTGCACCTGCCAGCACCCTCATCTCACTCGGGCGCGCCCCAGTACGTCGCCGCCGACGACACCAAAACGCCACCGCCTCCTGCTCCAACTCCGATGACATCTCCTAGTGAGCCCAGACCACCCCGGACCCTCTCGTTGATGCTCTCGCACTCTCCTCTCTCGTGCGCATCTAATGCTGCTCTCCGTTTTCCTTAGAGCACCCGCAATCCTCGCCTCCGTCAAGACCAGTACGAGCCCGACGCCAGGCGGAACTCCGGTGAGAGATTACCGTCACGCCCGTGCACCCCACCATCGACAGCGACCACGTTGAGCATCCTCTCGTCGTTGCGAATCTGGTGAGTCACTCCCCACCATCTCCCGCTTCCTACATCGCCGGCGACACCACTGACAGATCGCTCCGCCGCCAGCCACCGTCGCTCGCGCCGCCAGTTCCTGACCAGTTGCCTTGCACTGTTAAATTCTGATCTAGCGGCTTAGATAATTTAACTTAAATGAACCGGTATGCTAGATCTTAACCGTGCGATCCCACTTAAATACAATGGCATGTATCTGTTGATCCAAGCGAACCGTTATTGTCCAATAGAATCGCTCCACGTGGCCCAGTCTGTTTTATAAAAACCAGAATTGATCTATTAGATGTTCAAGTTTGTAAAATTCATAACTTTTGATCCACATGTCCAAATTTTGCAAATTTTATATCAATGGAATCAGAAAGACAAACCCTATACAACCATGCACTTTGTTTAATGAATTGCTTCTGTAAACTTAGTTGTTTTTGCAGAAACTTGTATAGGCATATTTTGTGTATAAAATTTATTCTAGAAATGTTTTTAGGATAAAATCTTTGAAAAATGTTTAGTTTTGAACCTACTGACCATAAAAACAAACTTGTGGATTCAAAAACATATTTTGAGAAGCAAAAGAATAAATCTTTGATTTAGAACATTCCTAGTCAAATAAAAATGTTGTTTATATGTTAAAAATACTTTTTGGAGAAAAACCTTTGGGAATTGTTTTGATTTAAACTCTCTGACCCTAAACACAAGGTTTTATGATTAAAATATATTTGATGAACCCTATAGATTATTACTTTGCTAAAAAGCATTTTCAACCACATAAAATAATGATTTGGTTTAAAAAGGGTTTATAGGTAAAATCTTTTGCAAATGGTTTTACCACTTTTATAAATGACCAAATAGGTGTTTTTCAAATGTTTATAATCTATTATAAACCACCTTTTCAAATAAAACAATCTTTGGCATGTTTGCATGCATTGCCTTGTTTGTATTATTTTATGTGATGATTGCTTGAATGGTAGATTGAATATTTGCTTGCTTGATTGAATTGTAGTGGAATTTGAAGAGTGTGAATATTGCAAGATCAAGGAGTGAACTTATAATTCTCTACCAAAAAGGCAAGTGATGCTTCATACTTTTGTCCCATTATTTTTACTATGCATTAGTGATATTTCTAAGTAGGACTTGAATGGAATTTTTGCTAAATATAAACCGTGCCATGGGAAATCCTAGTAGATGAAACCTTAGTAGAATTTTCCTAAGTTAAGATTCCTACTACTATCATGCTTAACTTAGCTAGTATAAAACAAGGGTGGATTATATTCATGCTATGGAATATTTCTAAGTCAAGGACTTGTGTTTTGTTTAATAAAACAACTAAGTGAATGAAACACCTGGGTGGAATGGAAGGAATGGTTTGTGTTGAGTGGTTATACAAGGCCCATTTCTATGGTTTACCTTGTGTATCTCACTTGTGGAATGCCACCCAGGAACAAAGAGATTTGAGATGTCAAATGTTGAGAAGCTTCAAGCGCAGCCACTTGGCATTATGGGCTCTGCCTGGATCATATAGGTTGCAATAACTTAGCCAAATGGACAGTTGGTGTTAGGGGATGATAGGTTGGAACGCGTCCATTCTGGTCTAAGGGAAGGCTTCTGAAAGATCTTGTCTTGGTGAAACCATGTCTTGTGGGGAAAGTGCACCACCTCTGAAGAGTGTAAACTCTAAGTACTTAGCCATGTCCCTGGCAAAGGACAATTTGAGCATCAAGACATGGAAGCTATCAAGAATCTCCTCATCCCAATTTCTAAGTTAAAAACTTGTGGTTGAACAAGGGTGAAGGTTCACCAATTTCTATTGGTGGTTCCTTGGGTGATTTTATCAAACAAAAACTTAGTGTTTTCAAATGATAAGGAAAATCTATTTTGAGCAAAGCAAGCCTAAGCTACACTTAGCCAAATGCATATAGATGATAGACTCCACTATACCACCATAGTATCACTTGCTAATACAAACAATTCAAAATGTATTGACCCTTGTGGCTGTAACTTATTATGTTGCAGGTTTGTTTGATGTTAGTGAAGTGTGTTGATTAGGATTACAAGTCTACAACCAACATGTTTGCCTGTGGCATTTTGAAGATGAAGGACTCCATGCTATAGTTATTTCTGCTGCATTGTAATGAGATAGCCAAATGAGCTATGTAAGATGTAATGAATTATTTTATTCCTGGTTATAAAGTTGTATTATGACCTTTGTTTCTTGATATTACATCTTAACTATGGATGCTAGCTATTGATCCAGGGACTAGCATTGTAAACATAGGGATCTCTACCTTATTAAAGGTTGGGACCTCTATAGATATGTTTGTGACTCACCAACTAGATGATGTTGGTGCTGTAGATGTGTTCTTGTCTTAATGATGCCCTTGCTGAGATCCTCTTTGATCAGGTGACTCTCCTCCTCCTTGTCACCTCCTTGAACACCTCCTGGTTTGTCCTTGATCAACACCTGAACTTCTCCCACCTCAAGTAGCCATTCTGGTAGTTGAGCTGGTGGTTTTATGTGAATGGATGATGGCCTAGTTTGTGGTTGTGGTTGCTGAAACTATCAGGTTCTTGGGATGTTCTTAGTTGATTTGGTAGTGGTGTTAGAGGCTTTAGAGAGAGAGCACTCTCTCTGCTACGGCTGGGAAGATAACCCCCTGCCATGTGAGCTCCTGTGTTGACAGCAAGGTTTGATTGCATACAGTGACTGTGTTGTGTGCCTGTTGGTGTCATCTGTGGATCAGATCAAGTGAAAACTTAATATTTGCTGTTAATTTACCGTTTTACCATTTCATCTGGCTTTGGTGAAACTTTCCCCTTACTAGCCAATGATGCATCAGTCTGAGGCAAAATCTACTGATAAGAACAGATATTATATTTTTGGCCCTATTCAAATTACTCAGTGATGATCTAGTAGTGCACTTCACTGCAATTCTGAGAGTAAAACACTAACACACTAACCCTATTTTACTATTGATTTCTTCTTTTTTTGTGTCTTACAGGTACAAAACTACTGATGTAAGATCAATGAAGACTAGATTAGGAAATAGTTAGATGGTAGTTTAGGTTTTATTCTTCAATGTAATCTTTTATTTATTCTCTTGTAAAGATTCCTTGTAAGAACCTTCTTTTATTTAATAAAGTTTATTTTTCTTTTGTAATTATTCTTATGGGGTAATATGTTACAGATTCCATTCTAGTTGATTTGTTGTTACTGAATAAGGAACATAATAAGAAATATTCTTTTGTTTATTATATAAAGGATAATAAATATTCATATTTATTTTAAATATAAGAATTCTTTTATATTATTTAATTGTAGTGCCTTTATTATAAAGAATGTTGTAACATGTATTTATTATAATAAGAAATACGTTTACTCCTTGTTTGCAATTCTTATACCACTTAATTTTGAATGTTCATCTCTTATATTATTGAATATATTTTAAATCACAATTTTTATTTTATTGTTTATATATTATTTACTTAACATGGAAATATTCCCAAATATTCAAATTTGAATTTCAATTCTCAGTTTCAAACATGAATTGAATTGCTTTCCCAAGACACAACAATATAGTAGAGGTCATGTCGAAATCCATTCACTTGAGCTGGCGTTTTCATCAGAACAAGAGATATCTCGATCCCTCTACAACTCCTTGTGCTTTGCGTGAAAATTCTCCGGATTTTCTTATGCATGAATGCAATACACACACATGTGGCCTCACTATTTCTAGGTGCTAATCCTGGGATGTTACAACTACTCAACTATTTGAAGCGAAAGCACTTAACACAATTCCCATGTGTCCTCGAGAACGTTTGGTCCTTATAAGTATTTCCACCGGCTTGTCCTTTGCTAAGAAAGGATTGGGCCACTTGATGCATTTGTTCATTGTATTTATTACTTGCCCTTTGTTTCTTTGCTTTATCAGAAAACCCCTAAAAATCCGTTTGCTAAGTATTTACAGAGATTTCCTGCTCCATACCACTAGTCAACACCTTCTGATCCTTGTTGGGATCGACACTCCTATTTATCAAAAGTACTACGATACACCCCTATACTTGTGGGTCATCAGGTTCCACCACTATAGAACATGTGAACCATAAAAGAGTGATTTCGATACCTCGAAATAGGCTTATATCCCGATTTATAAATAAAGGCACTCACAGTCGAATGATACAAGGTGATGAAGAGACCCTCTTACAAAGCAGATGAAAAATAAGAAAAACGATACAAGAAGAGCCTAGACTTTCCACCTGATGACCCACAAGTATAGGGGGTGTATCATAGTACTTTTGATAAATAGGAGTGTCGATCCCAACAAGGAGTAGAAGGTGTTGAACAGTGGTATGGAGCAGGAAATCCCTGTGAATACTTAGCAAACAGATTTTTAGTGGTTTTCTGACAAGGCAACAAAACAAGGAGAAAGTAATAAGAGTAAAAAAAATGGAGCAAGTGGCCCCTCCTTTCTTAGCAAAGGACAAGCCAGTGGAAATACTTATAAGGACCAAACATTCTCGAGGACACATGGGAATTCTGTCAAGTGCTTTCGCTTCAAATAGCTAAGTACTCTTCTTTGGTATTTGCAAGTGTTGTGTGGGTGAACCTGTGCTAACATACCTCCCTTCCTAGGACTAATACATACTTGTGATTAAACCCCCTGCAAACATCCGTAACTACAGGAAAGTAATTAAGATATAAATCTAACCACAGCCTTAAACTATGAGATCCTACACTCCCTTGTGCAAAGGTGTCCTAACGGGGGTTCAGGTTTCTGTCACTCCGGCAACCCCACGATTAGTAGCCAAATACACAATGCATCCCCCTAGGCCCATAAATGGTGAAGTGTCATGTAGTCGACATTCACATGACACCACTAGAAGAATAGCACAACAACTTAAATACTAAACCATTGAATAATAACTCAACACAGATCCACTAATAACAACTTGACTTCTCCCATGTCCTCAACAACCAGATGAACTACTCACAAGACATCATATGGATCAAGATCAAAGATGATATGATAATGGATAACAATCTGAACATAAACAATAATCCAATGGTTCCACTCACAAGCATCAACTACAATAGTAAATAACACCGGGAAAGTTTCCCCTAAGAACTAAAGCAATATCCAACACAATTGTTATAGCAGGATGGAGTGGTGATGATGGTGCTGGTGGAGATGATGGTGTGGATGATGATGATGATGATCCCGATGAAGCCTAGCTTGATGATGGTGTTGATGGCAACTATCTCCCCTCTCTGGGAAGGAATTCCCCTGGCAAAAATTTGTCTGCCGGAGAGATCTTTCTCTCTTGGTGTTTTCCGCCCCCCAAAGGCGGCGGAAATATATTTGTGGTTGCTCCTGGTATTAGGGTTCCATAGGGAAGATATAGGCGAAGGGGCGGAGTCGGAGGCCGGCCAGGTGGGCCACACCTACCCTAGGCGCGAGGTCGGGTGGGCCCATGCCTAGGGGGTGTGGGCCCCCTGAGGCCCTTCTCCGTCCCTCCTTCTGGCTCCCTCATTCTTCTTGTAAAATAATATGTTTCCATATTTTTCTAGTATTTTTCTTATCTTCGCGAAATTGCAATGGAACGCCTTCTTTTCCATCAGAATCCAGACTCCAGCAGTCCATCCTCCAGGAATCATCCAACATGCATAAACAGATGAAAAAGCCATAAGTAATACCTCATAATAAGACAAATATCAATGAATAGAGGTAAATTATGATATAGAAAGGTGATGCAAATTTGGCGTATCAACTCCCCCAGGATTAGACTTCGCTTGTCCCCAAGCTAATACTGAGCTCGGTAAACATGTTCACAGGTTTATGCAGTGAAGCGTTGATAAAATAATACGAACAAGAAGCGTCACACTTACCATTGCACAACTCATAGAAGAAAGCAACTCACCATTATATAACTTAGCTTGAAACCAAGTACATCAGTCACAATAGAGATGCATAAAGATAAATCATAATTGGAATTGGCAAACTTGTTCTTGGTCAGCGAACACCTGGCAAACAGTTTCACAAAATCTTTTTGTAGAAGTTTCAAAACAGGAGCACTCTTTGCTCAAAAAGGTTTTTCACAAGTGAAGGATTTCAAAGTAATACTCAATAGATAAGAGTCTTGTGCAAACAAGTAAGATGAAGAACATGATTGAATAAATCACCATATGAATGCTTGAAACACAACAACGCAAATGCTTGCTGGAGATAGAGAGGAAGTAGGTTTATTGACTCAACAAGTAACTAGGAGAGAGGTCCTTTATAGAGGGTAGAAGGGATTACAAGTCATAAAGAGCTTCCAAAAGATTATGGTACTTACTATATTTGAGCCCTCATTGCCCCCTATCAAAAGCATCTTGAGATGGTTATGGTTAAAGTAAACAAAGATGGAGTATATGCTTGACGAAATATAAGTTGGCAATCTCCTGTCCCTTGAATACGAGGGCCACTCCTCATGCATACTCAACTTTGGGCACAGGTAAGTTCTTGTCATTGTAAGTATTTGCATATCATTGAGAACCGCCAACAGGGTACCCCTTGCACATGGCACATGAGCTTTCCCATAACCAAAATGACAAGGCAAGCAGACAATGAGCATCTCAGCAATCTTTTTATTTACTACATGCATAGATTTTTATTGAGGATGCTTCATAGATGACTCACTATGGTGATGCTGCAAGTTTCCACCATGATTAAGCATGGCTTAGGCTAGCAGCCCAAGCGTTTCTCTAACACAGAATACAAACTCCATGGACTTACAAGTTCCCTCTTTATTTCACACCGTTGACATCCATAGACAAAAGAGCACGATATCAACTGTGTACAGAGTACAAGTGCAATGTTGAAAACGTTCCCCGTGACAGCACGGTTCTTCTAGTTCCAACGTATAGATGCAAGCATATACAACTTCGATGTTCACAATGGTCCAAGTTTATTAGGGGCAAAGAAATAAAGTGTGCCATCAAGTTCGTGAGAGCTTTACTAACTAGTTTTCACATAACAAAATACTTTTTAATTCGAAAGGTAGATGAAGCTTGAGAATTTGCTAGGAATAGCAACAACTACTAGGTAGATATGGTGGACACAGGTGGCAAAAGTTTTTGGTTCAAAGGGTTTTGGAAACATGAGAAGTATGCCTTCTCAAAACAGGTTTTTGTCTAGCAAGGCTAGGTAGCAAGCAAGAGAGTTGAAATAAACAAGAAAACATACAAGTAATAAATCCAAACATGCAATCTTCCTTGAAGACACAAAAAGATCTTAAATAAAGAATACTAAGCTTATGATCCAACAAGAAAGAAAACAAATGATACGAAATACCTGTAAGCTTTTTCTGTCCTTTTCTCTTTCATAGTAATGCTACTGACCAGAACTCGGTTTGCCAAAACCAATTTAGATCCACTTGATGATCCCAAAGTAGTGCCAATGCTGATCAACAAGATCCATCATGTAATAGAGATTGCAAACTAAAATAAGATGTGCAAAAAGTAAAAGATGAGACTTGTCATTAATATTCCAATAAAGGCACTCACACCAAGGGATACATAGATAACCAACTAAAGGAAGATACTTCCACATGCAAACTAAACTATAAGATAACCCCTCTACCATAGATATGAATCCACTAAAAAGGTAAAATATAAAAGATAATGGTGGTGATACCGCGTCACTCCCCCAAGCTTGGAACAAGCCAAGGGGATGCCAAACCTGATGATGAATTACTCCCTTGGTTGTGGCGGTGTTCTCTTGATAAGCTCCTCAATCAGCTTCTTCAAATCCTCGAACTCAAAAGTAAGAGTATGGATTAGCTCCGAGTTTTGATCTATACGGTTCATGATCATGTCAGTCCAAGAATCCTAGTTCTTGTTATTATTTCCCCACTCTTCATACTTAGCATGATCCTTCTTTGCATTGTTAGAACGAGGCAAATCCCAAGCCGAGGGAAAATTCCCTTTGGGCACTTGTTGGTATTTATATTCATGTATAAGTGTATGGAAGGGTCTCTTGTCACGTGGAGGAGATGACTGTGGATTGTAGAAGAGACGTGGAGGTTTCCCTCCTGTGGACATCCGTGCTGTCCTCTTAGGCTTGATAGTGGTTGCCACCACTCCAATGCTTGCGACGGTAGCACAAGTGACCGGTTGCTTGTCCTCCTCCATGTCACCTACATACCCTTCCGAAATCTCCTCCTCCTTGGGGACTTGAGGTTCTTCTTCTTCGGGCTTCTTGCCTTTAACGTTGGCGGATGCCATGGTGCTCTAAACTTGAGAAGATTTTCTGGCAGAAATAGATCGAAACGAAAACACGACGAGAACACGATGCACGAACCTCGGGGAATCCGGGGGGTTATATATTATGAAGTTCAATGCATAAGGAAGGTTTTGATATGGAAACGAAGTGGAGACGGAGTTCAAGGGTGGAACACCCCCCTCAGGCGTGGCCAGGCTGGGCCCGCGCCTGGAGTGGGTCTGTCCACCCCGGGCTTCGTTTCCTCTTCAGTTTCGTCTCGTAACTTACCTTATGTATTAAAAACATCAAAAATATAAAAAGATTGGAGTTTCACGAACCTTCTGTTTTCACCACTTTTACCTATTCAAAGACAAACTCTGCAGATTCCTTTTCTCTTTCTCTTGAAAATTTCCTTCTTACAAAACCCTTGCACAAACTCAATGACAACATTAGTGTAAGCAAAAACAATAGACCATTTGGTAAACACTTCAACTGAAAACCCATCAAAACAAAAGCTTCTGTAAGAGGCAAATGCAAATGATGGCAGAAATCTGTCAAAACAGACTAGAAGGTAAAGATTGATTTTTTCGAAGACCTTCTATTGCTCAAATCAAAAAGTACACAACTAATGAAAGTTGGGTAACAACTTAGAGAACAAGCTCAGAAAAATGCAGCTCCTTCCGACGTACTGAGCTCTCTCACAAATTTTTACAATACAGCACAAAAATCTGTCCCACGACAGCCACTTTTCACAAGTCCTCTACTTCACAAAAGTAGTTAAACTTGACACAAAAAACCAAAACAAAAAGGATAAGGAGCGGTTATTACAGAGGTAATAACTTCCAATACTCGACAAAACTCTTGGGTTATTGTCACATCCCAAAATTTTCCAAATTTTGTAATGTGAAAAATAAATAAACAAAATAAATAATTGTTGAAATTTAGGGTGAAAAGAAACTTTTTGTTTTGAAATGAATTCATCAAAACCCATCTTGAACAAACCTTGGATAAAATTTGAATCCAACTAAATTCAAATCAAGTGAAATGCATTCTTCTTAAATGCATCTTGAAATTTAAACACTTGGAAAATAAACCAAGAACTCTAAAACCCTATTGAAGGAAAATCATTTCAAAGATATCCCTAAGACCATCGATTTGATCCATATAAAATTTGTCAACAGACATTTTTAAATGATCAGGAGTGACAAATGGAAATATTATAAAACCCTTGAAATTGATTTCATTCAATTTGGAGCCATAGATAGAATCTTATGAATTTAGTAAGATCAGGAAATTGATTTTCCAAAGCTAATAAAGCACCTATCTAAAAATCCATACCAAATGGTGAGAAATTAACCCTAAAGAGATTTAAAAGGATAAATAAATATTAAACAAGATTTTACAAGTTGGAATCATCATTTTTCGATCCTCAAATAAAAAGATATGGTTTTTATAAGCAAAGGAAGATATAAATAAATAAGGACTATTTTAAAAGGGCCAAATTAAAACTTGGCCAAGAAAATAAAATAAAATATTTTTGTCTAATAAAAAGAGTAAAGGATTATTTAAATAAAATCATGAGGAATTATTATTATCCAATTTCATTTAAGTAAAGACATTTTCCATTTTAAATGAACATTAAAACATAATAAAGTGTTTAAATAATAATTCAAAGTGTTTTATTTTTAAAATAAAACCTACTGAAAAGATTTGGAAAAATTTGGATTTCAAATGGAGTTTGAAAACATTAATAAATCTTATTTGAATTAATACAAGGGCCTATTTTAAATAATTAATATACCCTAAAAAGAATAAAAGAGATATTCTAAATTTGAATTTAGAATGTATTAATAAACAATATTTGAATTTACCCAAAGTTTAGTAGAGGTTTGATTTTAAATGGTGTTTGAATTGTTTGAATAAAAATCAAAATGGAAAAAAGAAAAGGGAAACAGAACAAAAAAATGAACAAAGCCAGCCCAGCTAACCCAACCCACTGGCCCAACTAGCCACTCCCTCCCCCCCCCCCCCCGAAACGTTTTCTTCTCACCACAGAACAAACCCACTCAGTCGCTGACTGTTGGTCCCCACTGCCTCTCTCTCTCTCGCTATCAAGCAGACCCCACCAGTCAGTCTTCTTCCTCACCCACCGCGACGACCACGCCCTCCTTCCCAGCCGTTTCTATCGTTGTTTCTCCGATTAAATTCGCGGTAACGACGCCATTAAACCATCCCCTGACCATGCTCCCTTAAACACCCACAACCCCTCTCCATTTCCCCTCGCTCGCCCCTTCCTCTCGGCCACAGGGCTGCCTCGATTACACACTTGTGCACAATCTGTTCCGACGAGCTCTCCGAGCGATTCCGGCCGCCACTCGCCGCCCCTTGCCTCCCAGTCCCCACTAGCTTGCTCGCCATAACCGTGCGCGTCTCCCACTGTCGCCCGTTCAGCCGCGCGTGCTGTATGTCATCGTCAACGTCAACTCGAAGCACCGCTGCCGTATGTTTCCTTCTCCGGCGAAGCCCCCTGGTAACCACCGACCGCGCCTCCCCTTCTCGTTGATACTCCTGTACTCGTCGCATCTTTGTGCATCTAATGGCACCTTCCTTTTCCTCTAGCGCGCACCGTATCTTCACCAACAACGACGGACAGAGAAGCCTGACGCCAGGCAAATCTCCGGCGAGGAATCACCGGTGATTCAGTGCGCCCCTCGACAAGCTACTACCATGTTGAGCTCCAGCACATCTCTTCCTCGCTTCCAGTAGCCGCCACAGCGCCATAGACCGAGCGCGCCGTCACTCACCGTCGCCGCGCACCGCCAGTTGTTGGTTGCTTGATCAACGGTCGTAGGATCTTGATCCAGTGGCTACGATAGAACACAACCCAAAGGGGTATCCTTTGATCTGATCCGTGCGATCCAATTTAGATCCAACGCACCGCATCGGCTGATTCGCGCGAAGCGGTATGGGCGAATCAGGAAGGGAGGCGTGGCCTGTGATTTGTTTTAAAAACATATTTTGTTCTATTAGATGATCAAACTTGCAAAATTCATAACTTTTGATCCACACGTCCAAATTTTGAAAATTTTATATCAATGGAATCAGAAAAACAAACCCTATCCAACCATGCACTTTGTTTAATTAATTGCATCTGTTAAATTGGTTGTTTTTGCAGAAACTTGTGTAGGCATATTTTGGATATAAAATTTATTCTAGAAATATTTTTATGGTAAAATCTTTGGCAAATGGATTGTTTTGAACCTACTGACCACATAAAACAACTTGTGGAATTAAAAGTGTAGTTTGTGAAGTTGAAAGATGAATCTTTTATTTAGAACATTTCTAGCCAAATAAAAATATTGTTTATATGTTAAAAATGCTATTGGAGAAAAACCTTTGGGAAATGTTTTGATTTAAACTCTATGACCCTAAACACCAAGTTTTGAGATTTAAAAATATATTTGATGAACCCTATAAATTATTACTTTGCTAAAAGGCAATTTCAACAACATAAAATATTGTTTTGGTATAAAAATGGTTTATAGGTGTAACCTTTGCAAATGGTTTTAATAATACACACTTGACCATAAAACACTAACATTTGGGTTTAAAATGTATTTGTCAAACACTAGAAAATATTACCTTGATTCAAACCATTTCTAGCAAAACAAAAATATTACCTTGATTTAAACCATTTCACTAACTTGATATCCAAAGATTTTACCACTTTTATAAATGACCAATATGTGTTTTATAATGTTTATAACCTATTAGAAACCATTTTTTCAAATAAAACAATCTTTGGCAGGTTTGCATGCATTGCTTTGTTTTATTATTCTATGTGATGATTGCTTGAATGGTAGTTTGAAATGGTGCCTTGCTTGATTGAATTGTAGTGACATTTGAAGAGTGTGACTATTGCAAAGATCAAGGAGTGAACTTATAATCTCTACCAAAAAGGCAAGTGATGCTTCATACTTTTGTCCCATTATTTTCACTATGCATTAGTGATATCTTCAAAGTAGTACTTGCATGGAATTTTGCTAAGTGTAAACTATGCCATTGGAAATCCTAGTAGATGATACCTTAGTAGAATTTATTCTAAGTTAAGATTCCTACTACTATCATGCTTAGTCTAGCTAGTAGAAAACAAGGGTGGATTATACTTCATGCTATGGAATATTTCTAAGTCAAGGACTTGTGTTTTGTTTAATAAAACAACTAAGTGAATGAATCACCTGGGTGGAATGGAAGGAATGGTTTGTGTTGAGTGGTTATGCAAGTCCAGTATGCTGGGGAAAACTTGGGCATCACCAAGTCCAGTATACTGGGGAAAACTTGGTATCTCACTTGTGGAATGCCACCCAGGAACAAAGAGATTTGAGATGTCAAATGTTGAGAAGCTTCAAGTGCAGCACTTGGCATTATGGGCTCTGCCTGGATCTTATAGGTTGCAATAACTTAGCCAAAATGGACAGTTGGTGGTAGAGGATGATAGGTTGGAACGCGTCCATTCTGGTCTAAGGGAAGGCTTCTAAAAGATCATGTCTTGGTGAAACCAAGTATTGTGGGGAAAGTGCACCACCTCTGTAGAGTGAAAAAAGGTACTTAGCCATGTCCCTGGCAAAGGACAATTTGAGCATCAAGACATGGAAGCTATCAAGAATATCCTCATCCCAATTTCTAAGATAAAAACTTGTGGTTGAACAAGGGTGAAGGTTCACCAATTTCTATTGGTGGTTCCTTGGGTGATTTTGACAAGCAAAAGCTTAGTGTTTTCAAATGATAAGGAAATTATATTTTGAGCAAAGCAAGCCTAAGATCCACCTAGCCAAATGCATATAGGTGATAGACTCCACCATACTACCATAGTATCACTTACCAATACAATTCAAATGTATTGACCCTTGTGGCTGTAACTTATTATGTTGCAGGTTTGTTTGATGTTAGTGAAGTGTGTTGATTAGGATTACAAGTCTACAACCAACATGATTGCCTGTGGCACTTTGAAGATGAAGGAGTCCATGATATAGTTATTTATGCAGCATTGTAATGAGATAGCCAAATGAGCTATGTAAGATGTAATAAATAACCTTTATTCCTGGTTATAAAGTTATATTATGACCTTTATTTCTTGATATTACATCTTAACTATGGATGCTAGCTATTGATCCAGGGACTAGCATTGTAAACACAGGGATCCCTACCTTATTAAAGGTTGGGACCTCTACAGTTATCTCCCAACAAGTACTTTTCTTTAATGCCTTTAAGTTAGGCTTGAAACTTCCAAAGATGCTCACATAGGATAAATATATTTGAAGTGAAAAAGAGCATCAAGAAGCAAATAACCAACGCACTTGAGTCTAACCCACTTCCTATGCATGGTGGTATCATGGGAAAACTAATTGTTGAAACAAAAAGCCACTAGCATAGGAAGATAAAACAGATGCAAATTTAAAGCTTTCAACATAAAACGAGGAAACTTAACATCATTGAAATACATAAAACCATGTTTCCTTCTCTCAAAATAACTTTCAGTAGCACTTTGAATAAAGTTGACAATATAACTATCACTGGTAACAACTTTATTATCAGAGTAAGCATACTTACTGTCATTAAAAAGAGGTCCAAGGTCATTGTTGGGGAGGTGACCCCGGATAGGGTCAAGACAGGGGAAGATAAAAGGAATTTCCCCTGTCATATGCCGAGTTACTGTCTATATCGGCCGAATCATGTAAAGCTCAGCCGAGATAAGCACGACCATGACACCTATGGGAGGAGATGTAGACTATCCGGCCGACATACGAGTTAGGTCGGCCGAGTAAGTCCGAATAATCTAAACGCAGGTGAAGGCCAAGTCGAGTTAAGCGAGACAGGGCCGAATGACATGAAGCTTGCAGGAGAAGGAGGTGCCTATAGTCAAACCCTAGCCACGGGCTAGGAGGAATCTGAATAGAACCAAGCACAAAGGACAAGGCGCAGAGCAGCAAAAGGGCAGAAGGAGGTCACGGAGGTGACAATCCTGGAGCCGAGGCGTGCAGGTGGGGTTCTCTGGAACTTTGCCGTCATTAGAAGGGCAACATGGAAAGGAGGTCGCCGAGTTACTATATTGGGACAAAGCATATTCTTCGAATATGCTAGCCACGTCAGCCCTAGAGGAGCCTAGGCTCCGCTTTATAAGGAGAGGCTTGGATCCCTAAGAGGGGGAGGGGCTAATTCAACACTGTTAGGCTTGTAAAGTTCATCTTCTCTTCCTGCATACAGCTCAAGGAGCACTTGTAGTCCAAGAGAGGAGAAATAAAGATCTGTATGTTAGTCATTCGCGTGTAGAAATAACTACATCTTCCCTCCCCAGATCCCTCTAGCATCCATTGGCCCCATACTTTAGCCTACCGATGGCATCTGCCGTGCCACCACCACGACAGTTGGCGCCCACCGTGGGGCCAGCAGCGGTGCTAGCTGGAGTCATGATCCGGACGGGAAATGCCATCCACACTGGCGAGCGCGTTGTCTCTGGCTTAGTCAGGAGATTTGATCTCTGTGACTATGTCAGCGATAACGCAGGCAGCTTCAGGGAAAAACTCCTCCATGCAATGGCATCTTCATCAACTTGAGCATGCACCAGATCTACGTCGGCGTTGACACCTCCGGCGTTTATCCTCACCAAGTTATTGTTGCAGGAGAGCCCCCCCTTAGCGCCGCAAACGGTCCACGTGGAGAACGCCCCGTCAGCAGCGTCGAGGTGATGGTCGCAGCCGGGGTGCAGGCGGGAGCAGCAGGCGCCGGATCAAGCAAAGATCCGACGACAGGAGTACAGATGACCACAAAGCAGGCAGCTCCACAGCCCACCGAGGTAGATCCTTCGGCAGCCAAGCCAGCCGAGGTGCAGGAGACGACCCCGAAGGCACCAAGGGTAAGATGGCCACCTCTGGAAAGACCAGAAAATATTCTCCAGGGAACTATAAATAATCTGACTACGCCTGTAGCGCCGATACTTTTTCCGGCTAATGCTCAGGAAGAATTATAAGAAACTAGGCAAAAAGTACTGGTAGAGGCAAAAAAGGTGTCGGCATTGCGGGAGTCCTTAAACAGGACCCTGCGAGAATATGTTAAGGCAAATAAGCTGGATGTCGCCCCCGAGCGGGTTGATGAATTAAGATTGAGAGGGAAAAACCTCATGGATGATATCAATAAAGAGCATGAGACTCATAAGGCAGATTCAGTTGATCTAGGCTTGCCGAGGTATAGCACCCCGGCAAAGAACCTAAGGGCGGCAAATGCCGATGCACTAGAGTTAGAAGGATTGACCGGCGAAGCCCGACAGAAACAGCAAGAAAGAGTGAATGAGCTCGTGCACATTGCGAACCAGCAAAATGAAGAAATGCTTAGGGCAGACCCGTCAAGTCCTGGAACCTCACGTATGGTTCATTCGCCTGGTGCAGCACCCGCCCTATCTGTGGCAGCAGCATCCTCACCCGGAAACAATGCACGAAAAGACAGAGCAGTAACTTCGGGAAAAAGAAATAAGAAAATTGTTCCGTATGATCCGGCAGTAGCCGGAAAAGCAAATGAAAATAGAGGCAATGGGAGCCGAGGTAACAGTGGCGAAAGAAACCCCGGCCGTGCCAACAAAGGCAGTGGAAGCCGAGGTAATGGAGACCCCGGAAGAGGAAATCATGAGAACAATGACCCGGCGGAAAGGAGGAGAGACCTACCGCCTAATCCTCAACCGAGGAATGAACCTCGGCAAGAACAAGAAGTGAGACCGGCTCACCATAATCAGGCAAATGAGAGGTACAATGATGGTTACTCAGATATGGAGTATGCAGGGCACGGTGGGAATAACAATTATGGAATGCAGGAAAGAATCATTTACAGAAACTTGCCGTCGAATGACGCAAGATCAAAACTGGACAGGTTGTACCGGTCCGAGTTATAAGAGGAGCAAGGTCCGCCGGGTCCGGCATGTTTCGGATCCCGGATCATGGGCGAGCCGCCTGTGCCGAATTTTCAGCTGGCGAGGGGCACGAAAACATACAATAGGAGCACCAAACCACAAGATTGGTTAATTGACTATGCCACTGCAGTAAAAATAGCTGGCGGAAACTTGCGATGGGCAGTAAGATATGTCCTGCAAATGCTGGAAGGACCGGCCAGAGTGTGGTTGAATAATCTGCCAATAGGCAGTATCAACTGCTGGCTAGATTTTAAAGAGATGTTTGTCATTAACTTTACCAGCACTTACAAGAGACCAAATAGGCCACAACAGCTTGCAATGTGCAAGCAAAGGCCAAATGAGACAGACAGAGAATTCTTGACTCGGTGGTGTAACCTCAGGAATTCATGCGAGGGAGTTATAGAATCGCAAGTGATAGCTTGGTTCGCTCAAGGATGCCGTTATGCAGTGTCTTGTGGCAGTGACTGCAAAGAGATATGCCGACCACTTTGGTAGAAACCATAAGGATAGCGGATTCGTATGCATTGGGAGATCCGACGCAACCAGAGATGATGTCGGCGGACCATCGGGAGCATCAAGATCAATATGCAAGAGATGTGGCCGGATCATCGAGGCGCAACGAGTTCAGAGGTAGAAGAAGAGAGGAAACATCGGATTACAGATATGCCTCCAATCAGGTGGCAGCGGTAGTGCAAGATCAGCCGAGTCACGGAAACAGTCAGCGGCAAAAGAATGGTCCTCAGCAATGGACACCAAGGAATGAAGGGAAGAGACAGTGGACACCAGAACAGAAGAAGCAATGGCAGGAAAGGCCGAAGTACACGTTTGAATCCATGTTGGATCAACCGGTAAGTTTCACACTCCAAACCCGGCCAAACCGGCAAATCATACAACTCGGCAATGCGCCTGGATGAAAAATGCAATGGGGAACCCGGCGGGCATGCAAGCACCTTCCCATCAGACACATCAGCAGCAGCAGCCGCAGCTGACTGGGGCAAATGCTCAGTAGCTAATGTTACCCCCTCCTCCCCCGAGGTATGATAACTCGGACCGGAGGGATGCAGTGCATCAAGTGATAAATCAGGGTCAGGATGGAAGGACAAACCTCGGAAACAACGGGCGTAATGATTACAGGGAACATCATCAATCATATTGCGTGTTCACAACAGAACAACAAGACAAGAAAAGTGTACAGCGCCGGCATATGTAAGTGAATGCAGTTATGCCGGCAGTACCAAGATATGTGCCTTGGTCAGAGCAAGAAGTAACTTGGAGCATAAACTATCATCCCAAGATAATGCCGAATCCGGGGTCGTACGCACTCGTATTAGATCGGACATTTGTCGGACCTAGTATTAATGTTAAATTTTCAAAAGTACTCATTGACAATGGGAGCAATATCAATATCATGTACAAAGATACAATGCATAAACTCGGGATATCGCAGAATATGCTGCAATCCACAAGAACCACATTCCATGGAATAGTGCCTGGACTTTCATGCGAACCCATAGGGAAGGTTCGAGTAGATGTGTTATTCGGCACAAGGGATAACTGCAGAGTAGAAAATTTGGAGTTTGAGGTGGTGGATCTAGAGAGTTGCTATCATGCTTTACTCGGGCGGCCAGCATTGGCCAAATTCATGAGCAGCTGACACATAACTTACTTGAAAATGAAGCTACCCAGAACACAAGGGGTGATAACAGTAGCAGGTGATTACAGGAAGTCAATGGAATGTACTTCGGCCAGATCAAACCTGGCCGAGTCATTGGTGACCGCAAGAGAGAAAATAAGAATTCAAGAGGTAGCGGCTCTCGCTCAGTCGGCACAACTAAATATGTCGACATTGGCCAACCCGCATGGAAGCGTCTCTTTCCATCCGACTAAAGAAACGAAAAAGGTCTAGATAGATGAGCAGTTCCCAGAACGCACCATCACCATTGGTGCCGGCCTAGATGCCAAATAGGAAGGCGAGCTCACCAACTTCCTCCATGAGAATCGGGACATCTTTGCATGGTCAACTCAAGACCTGCAAGGGGTGCCGAGGGAGTTGGCTGAGCACTCTCTACATTTAAGACCAGGAGCAAGGCCGGTGAAGCAACCACTCCGCCGCTTCACCGAAGACAGGAGAAAAATAATAGGAGATGAGATAGATCGGCTCCTTGTGGCCGGGTTCATCATGGATGTGCTTTATCCGGATTGGCTATCAAACCCGGTGTTAGTAGAAAAGAAAAAGGATGATCCAAATGTAGCCGGCGTATGGCGAATGTGTATTGATTACACGAACCTGAACAAGGCGTGTCCCCAAGATCATTTTCCTTTACCTAGAATAGACCAAGTCATTGATTCAACCGCTGGTTGTGAGCTGCTATCATTTGTAGACGCGTATTCTGGTTTCCACCAGATACCGTTAAATCCGGATGATCAAATAAATACTGCGTTCATTACCCCGTACGGGGCTTATTGCTATCGCACCATGCCATTCGGCCTGCGTAACGCAGGGACAATGTATCAGAGATGTATGCAAAACTGTCTACATGACCAAATAGGGAAAAATATACAAGTATATGTAGACGATGTGGTTAACAAAACCAAAGAGAGCAAAACGCTACTGGATGATATTCGGCAGACATTCGCAAACTTGAGAAGGTTCCGAATGAAGCTTAACCTGGAGAAATGCACCTTCGGTGTACCAGCTGGGAAACTACTAGGTTTTCTCATATCCAACCGAGGTATAGAGGCCAATCCAACTAAGATAAGAGCGGTAGAAAGGATGAAATTGCCGAGATGTATAAATGACGTACAGAAATTCACGGGTTGCCTGGCCTCGCTTAGCCGATTTGTATGTCGGCTGGGAGAGAAAGCATTACCACTATATCAACTGATGAAAAAATCTGATAAGTTAATTTGGACACCACAAGCAGATAATGCATTTCATGAACTGAAAAGGATGTTGGTCACAGCACCAATCCTGGCCTCTCCATTGTCCAAAGAGCCTATGTTACTTTACATAGCCACCACAAATAGAGTGGTAAGTGCGGTGATCGTTGTGGAACGAATTGAAAATTACAAATCAGTACAAAGGCTAGTATATTACCTAAGCGAGGTACTATCAGCCTCGAAACAAAATTACCCACATTATCAGAAGATGGCATATGGAGTATACATGTCGGCGAAGAAACTAAAACATTACTTCGAAGAACACCCGATCAAAGTGATCTGTGAAGCGCCCATAGCGGACATATTGAGCAACAAAGATGCAAGCGGTCGAATAGCAAAATGGGCAATTGAATTTTCACCTTACGCTCCGAATTCAATAGGCGAGATGCAATCAAATCTCAGGCTGTGGCCGACTTCTTTGTGGATTGGGCCGAGGTACAATATGAGCCACCATTACCAGATCCGAATTATTGGACAATGCACTTCGACGGTTCCAAGCTGAGGAATGTCTTGGGGGCAGGGATAGTGTTAACCTCGCCAAAAAGAGATCAGCTGAAATATGTGCTGCAAATACATTTTGCCGCATCAAATAATGTAGCCGAGTACGAAGCACTCGTCCATGGATTGAAGGTGGCAAAAGAGATTGGGATACGCCAGATCTTATGCTACGGAGATTCAGATCTAGTAGTACAACAAGTATCAGGCAATTGGGACGCGCTAGATGCGAATATGTCCTTATATAGATTCCATGTGCAAAAATTCAGTGGATACTTTGAGGGATGTGAATTTCATCATATACCTCGGGCAGAAAATGACGCTGCAGATACGCTGTCAAAACTCGGATCAACCAGGCAATCAATTCCCCCGGGTATCGCCCTAGAGCACCTGAGAAAACCATCAATAACACCATCACCAGAGTCCGAATCCATCTTTATTTCGGCAAAATCAAGAGAAGATAGTATGACGATGGAAGTTGACAAAGAATGTAACCCGGAGTTTCCGAAAGTGAACCCGGACGATGCACGGATGGATATGGAAAAATCCGAGGTGGTTATGTCGGCGGAAAATATGGAAATAGATAGTGAAATTATCCCAGAGAAAATCATGCCAACATGGGCGCAACCCATATTTTCCTTCCTTAAGGATGCGACTTTGCCGAGTAACAAGGTACTGGCTAGACAGACAGTGAGAAGAGCTAAAACTTATACAATCATAAACAATGAGCTGTATAAAAGGAGCGTCACAAGCGTGCTGCAAAGATGTGTGGATTCGGCGGAAGGCCAGGATATTCTCCTAGATATACATCAAGGAGAATGCGGGCATCACGTCTCGTCCAGAGCTTTAGTGGCCAAAGCATTCAGGCATGGATTTTATTGGCCAACAGCGTTGAAAGAGGCCAAAGAATTGGTGGAAAAATGTAATGGTTGCGAGCGATATGCCAGCAAGATACATATGCCATCGTCCGAGTTAAAAACGATACCAATTACTTGGCCGTTTTCTGTATGGTTCTTAGATATGGTGGGACCATTCAAGCCGGCCCGGGGCGGGATGACCCACATTTTAGTCATGGTCGACAAATTCACAAAGTGGATTGAAGTGAAACCAATACAAAAATGTGATGGACCAACAACAGTAAAATTCCTCAAAGATATTATCTTGAGATATGGTTACCCACATAGTGTTATTACAGACAATGGCACAAACTTTGCTGAAGGGGCCTTTGCTAGATTCTACCAAGAAAAACACATAAGACTAGATGTCGCCTCGGTGGCTCACCCAGCATCTAATGGGCAAGTAGAAAGATCTAATGGACTAGTACTATCCGGAATAAAACCCCGACTCGTCGAACCATTGCAAAGGTCGGCAGGGTGCTGGATCGAGGAACTACCAGCAGTACTATGGAGCCTCAGAACTACCCCAAACAGGTCAACATGGTATACCCCATTTTTTCTGGTATATGGAGCAGAAGCCGTGCTTCCAGCCGACATAATACATGACTCGCCAAGAGTTACCCAGTATACAACCGCTGAAGTAAATGAGGTAGCTCGGCAAGATGATGTGGATCTGCTAGAAGAAGCCAGGGAGTTGGCACTATCAAGATCAGCTATTTATCAGCAAGACTTACGATGATATCACAGCAAGAAAGTCAATCCAAGAGTGTTTAAAGAAGGAGATTTGGTTCTTCGGCTAGTGCAACGCACAGCCTGCATGCACAAACTATCACCCCCATGGGAGGGACCATTCATCGTGAGCAAAGCATTGCACAATGATGCATATTACCTAATTGATGCTCAATCACTAGAAAAGAACAAGGCAAACAAAGCCGGCGAAGAATCGAAAAGACCATGTAACATAGCTTTACTTCGTCCATTTTACTCGTAGGAGTCACCTATGATATGTTGTAATATGATGCTTCAAGTCGAAGTATCGACTATGTATTAAACCTCGGCACCTTGAGCAGTGACTCGGGGAAAGCCCTATGTTATTTCTCATTTGGGTTATGTATTAAACCTCGGCACCTTGAGCAGTGAGTCGGGGACTGCCCTATGTTATTTCTCATTTTCGGTTATGTAGTAAACCTCGGCACCTTGAGCAATGACTCGGGGACTGCCCTATGTTATTTCGCATTTTCAGTTATGTATTAACCCTCGGCACCTTGAGCAGTAACTCGTGGACTGCCCTATATCATTTCACATTTTGAGTTATGTACTAAACCTCGGCACTTTGAGTTATGCACTTTGAGCAGTGACACGGGGACTGCCCAAAGTTATTTCTTATTCCTGAATTATGTGTTAAGTTTCAGGACCTCGAGGAGGGAACTCGGGGACTATGAAATATTATCCCTTATCTCGGATTAGGCATTAAAACCTCAATTTCTAGAGCACTGACTAGGGAATTGCCCCATGATTGTCTCCTGTTACAAAAATGGGTATTAAACTTCGGCACCCCGAACGATAGGTCAGAAGCTACCTTGAACGATATTATTTTGCTTTCCTCAAATATGGGCTTCGAGATTTATAGCTCGGATAGAGATCAAGAATAAAATGGTTGAGGCGTCGAATTTATAAAGGCCAGGCGATATTAAATGCCGAACTAAGGTGGGTCAAATGAAAACATACGATCCAAACTTATGAGATTGAAGGCCACCAAAGCAAAGATTTAAACCAACAAGATCTGTTTAGACAGACTAATAACGATCACCATCATATGTGCCTTAGCGGCAAAAGGCAAAAAGGGTTCATACCACACAGAAAGTCGGACAATTGTTTCACACACATCATACGCCCGGAATACCGGGGATAAGAAATAACTTAAGAAGTTTTTTTTGAACTTAAGGGGCAGCGACTTGGTCAGGCATTAGGCGCTCCGAGGTAGACGGCACCTCGGCCGAAGTTACTTCGCCCTCCACAGAAGCAATAGCGACTTCGGGGGAAGCCCTGGGCTATTGAGAAACGTTAGGTTGAGCCTGAGAGTGCCCAGTCCCTTTGGAAGATGATCGCGCATCACCCTCCCCATCCGAGCTGGCGCTGGAATCAACAGAGTTGTCCGAGTCGCCCTCACCCTCGCCCTGATCGACCGAACTATTATCATAGGCATCTTTGACTTCGACGTCATCCGCTGGGTTGGGAAGAAAACTCGGCCCTTCAATCCAGTTATGCACATCAGCATACTCAACAAGCTGGAAGGCACGAGCTTGGCGGCGAGCGACGAATTCTGGATCCTCAACCCAATGGGAGCCAGTGCGCAGGTTTATCAAGGTATCGAGCGAAATATCCTCGTACGAAGACATAATGACTGTGAGCGCCATATCAGCACCAGCCCGTCCAGCGGATTCCCTCCAGAGATTTAACTGGTTCTGGGATGCCATTAATCTTTCCACCAGTATCTTGATCTCATCAATATCAGGAGTTCCAGAAGTATTCGGCCAGAGAACATGGTAGGCCCGAATGGCTGCCTGCACCAAATCCCTGCCCATAATCTTCATCGGACCAATGGCAGCGCCAACGGCAACCAAGAAGTCTTCCATCGAGTATTCTGGGCTCGCATCGGCGGGGACACCTCGGCGCACGCGAGCATTAATCACCGCTCTAGAGCTCACGGGCCTAGCTTCCGGAAAATGGTCTACGCAAAATAAAAGTATATCAGTCAAAAGTAAGAAAGAGAAGAAGATAACTCGGCCACGGTCAGAGACTTACGATAAATATAGCTCAGCATTTTCTGAAGATCTTGAGCCCAATCAACCTTGGTCTTCTCAAAGCGAGTGATTTCCTCGCTCATCGTCCGAGTCTTAAGTTCGGCATCCTCGAGGAGTTCTTTATCCTGCTGTAATTGTAGACTTAACCGATTCTTCTCTTCGGAGAATCCTGATCAACTTTCTCTAACTCAGATTTCTGAGAAAGCTTGAGGGACTCCACCTCGGCACGTAAACGAATTATCTCGTCATCTTTCTCTTTCAGCCGCGCGGAATGGGTAGCGGCTTGATCTAAAAAATGCAGCATCATATCAGGCATGGGTATGCATTCTTGATGTGACGCTGCAAGAGTTTGTAACTCGGCTATACCAAAGCCAGAAGGTTATAAGAAACCCGGGATAAATCTGAACGGGAATCAATAAAGAGAAAGGATAAATAACCTTCCAGGGCCTTGACTTTCTTCTCAAGACGGATATTAAGATTGTTGATATTACCTGTTTACTAGCAAAATGAGCTAACACCTCCAGTTGAAAATATTAAGAGCTTTAAGGGCAATACAAAAGTTTGTTAAATTACCAGCTTTCTTCACCACGGGAACAACTTTCTCATACTTCTCTTGCAATTTCTTGTGTGCGAAAAGCAGCCTTTGGAATTCGGCGGTCCGCCAATCATGGGCAACCTAAGCGACAAAATAAATTACAGTGAGATATTCGAAGCTAAGACAGATCCAAATCAATCAAAGCTTAACTCAGATCTAGGTGGCTGGATATTCGAAGCTAAGACAGATCCGAATCAAGCAAAGCTTAACTCGGATCTAGGTGGCTGGATATTCGAAGTAAGACAGATCCGAATCAAGCAAATCTTAACTCAGATCTAGGTGGCTGGATATTCGAAGCTAAGACAGATCCGAATCAGGCAAAGCTTAACTCGGATCTAGGTGGCTGGATATTCGAAGCTAAGACAAATCTGAATCAAGCAAAGCCTAACTCAGATCTAGGTGACTGAATATTCTAACACTAAGACATATCCGAATCAGGCAAAGCCTAATAAATCTTCCAAACGAATAACAAGTTATTAGGTTGCAAGCTTCGGGGACTAGAGTATATATAATATCATTTGAATAACTAATCAAATGTCAATAAAAACAATTACCTCATTCATCTTATCGCTGTCAAGCACGATCTTGGCAGCCATATGCAGGCGACTGCTGATGTCGGAGAGTTGAAATGGCTGACTGCTTGGATTGCCCTCGAGCTGATCAGCAGCGTTCCAATTGTTGGCATACTCAACCAAGGAGCCGAGGCTGTTCCCACTCTCAGTACGAGTCAGGACTTTACCTCGAACGCATTGTGTAACCACCGCTGCCGCGGGACTCTTGTGGAGAGTGAGCTGAGTATCAGCAGCCGGGGTGACAACGGTCTTAGCAGAGGAAACCCCCTTGCGGAGCGCGTCAACAATCGTAGGTTGAGAAGAGCTGGCAAGTCCTTTCTGAGATGAGGGAGGTTTGGTGACGACGACCTTCTTAGCCTTAGAAGAGGCGTCGGCAGGAGCTGTTACCTCGGCACTAGGGGTGGCGTCCTTGGAAACAGGAGGAACTATAGTTTCTGAGGGCGCCGAGATGGTGATATCCTCGGCTGGAGTTGGAGTTGCGGTTGAAACTGTGGGGGCCAAAGGAGTCTCGGGGGAAACTCCGGGGTTCACGACGGGGGCAGCGGGTTCGGTAGGAGGATCTACTATCCGAGTTACGTTGGCATCAGCAACGGAAACCACGGGTGCATCTTGCCGAGGTAATGTTTGATTCGGAGCAGGAGGAGAGTCCACGCGAGAAGGACTAGGAACTCTGGTATCTTCGGGAGGCGGAGGAGAAGTCAGCCGAGTTGTATGATTCGTCATGCTTGGACCATTGGGCTTAACAGAAAGAGGAGCACTACAAAAGCACAGAAAGTCAAATCAAAAGACAGAAAAAGAGAAACAAGAAATACAAATGAAAATGAGCGTCCCCAGTAACTCCGGGCATAGTTTTATGCTTCGGAAGGTGCTGGGCTGACTTTTTAGTTCGCTTCTTGGGAGTGGCTTCGGAGGCACCTGTTGGAGCGGACATCACCGTCGTTGGCGTCGAAGCGTTGAGCTTTTGCTCAGAAAAACCATTGCACGCACCTGATATATCGGACCGCCCATTGTCTCCGAGCCCAACCTATAGAACACGATCTGGGAGAAGATAGTACCGAAGCGCCATCAACTCCAGGATGTTCCGCCACCTACTCCATGTCATCAAAATGACCAAAGAACAAGGCCACCACCACCGCCACATTTCTCGTCGTAGAGACATCCGTGCAGTCCACCTTCTGGGGCCATCGCCCCGGCATCCACGGGATCAATAATAGAATGTGATAGACGGCTCACCGCAAGACCGACAAGTCAAGTGAGGGGATCCGGTTCCAAGACTCGAGTGATCATCAAAAGTGCGTTAGGCGGTCGGCACCGAGCCATCCATCGGTCGCCCTCCGCAGCCATCAACAACTAGATCTAGACCCGTAGGTCCAAATCCGGCCTCCAGCCACACCACGGACACACAGAGGACATCATCCTCCACCGCCTTGGCGGTCTCCGACCGGATTCCTCAGTAGGGACTGTCAGGCCTCGCATGCCCAACTAGCTCCACCGCAGCGCTGCAGCGCCATGTATGTCGCTGTCATCCAGCTGAAAATCCTTGGAACACCCTTCCCGCCGGGAACCTGTCATCATGCCACCGTCGGGCAACCAACGGCCCCGAAACTGCAAGGTACAGAGCAAATCAGCCTTCCCTGTGATGCCTCCCGCCCTAGGTCAAGCCCAACAAGCGTAGATCTGGGTTGTAGGCCCATGCTGCCGGGAGACCTACTGCTTGCATAACCACCCCTACCACCGCCGGCCGCCCAAACATGAAATTGAAGGGATTCGCAGCATAGTAAATCAAAAAAATTCCTACGGATGCGAACAAGAAAGCCAAGATCTAATCTAGGAGATGTAATCAACAAGAGAGATTGATGATATCTTCATACCCTTGAAGAAATCGCACAGCAGAAACGTTCAACAGAACGTGGTTAACGTAGTTGTACTCGCTGTCTCCTCCTCGCGATCCGATCCGATCCGATCCTACGCCGCAAGTGGCGGTGCCTCCGAGATATGCACACGTACGGTGCAGCGACGTATCCTCCTTTCCTTGGTCCAGCAAGTATGGTGGAGAGATAGATTGGATCTGCAGCACGACGGTGTGGTGCTTATGGTGGAGAGTTTCTGCGGCAGGGCTTCGCCTACGCGCAGTCGGGAGAGAGAGAGAGAGGTGGAGAGGCAGTAGTTTGGATGGCGGCTAGGGTTGGAGTCAGAGGGGGAGGCTGCGCCCCTGCCCTCCTTATATAGGGGGCTGGCCGGCCCCCTTGACCCCTCCTCCAAGCCCAAGGGCGGCGGCCCAAGGGGTGGAGTGGGGGGCAAGTAACCCCCCTTCTTCTGGAAGGTTTCCTTAGGGTTTCCCCTAAGGGCTGGCTGGCTGGGCCTTAGGGGCCTTGTGCCCCTGGCCCAAAGTGGCCAGGGCACTTCCCCTTAGGCCCACGCAGGCCTCCGACAAGTGGGCCCACGTTGTTCCTACTCCGGAACCTTCTAGAACCTTCCGGTACAATACTGATAAACTCCGAAACGATTCTGAAATCCAAAAACTGCTTTCCTTTATATGAATCTTATTCTCCGGACCATTCTGGAACCTCTCGTGATGTCCTGGATCTCATCTGATACTCCTAACAAAAAAACTCATAAACCAATTATCCATTCTATCCTAGCGTCGATGCACGTTAAGTGTGTGACCCTACGGGTTCGAGAATATGCAGACATGATCTTCTATCAATAATCAACAGCGGGATCTGGAAACCCATATTGACTCCCACATATTCATCGATGACCATATCGGATGAACCACGATGCCAGTATTCAATTAATCCCATATATGTATTCCCTTCGTCACGCGATATTTTACTTGCCCGAGATTCGATCGTTGGTATCGGCATACCTAGTTCAATCTCGTTCACAGCAAGTACTTTACTCGTTCCGTAATCCGATATCACTTTGTGATTAACTCCCTAACCACGTGCTTGCAAGCGGTGTTGATATCGATTACCGAGTGGGCCTAAAGTATATCTCTACGACTCGGGAGGGACAAATTCCATCTCGATACATACAACACAACAAGTACTTTACGATCACCTGAGAGACACCTTTATGATCACCCTCACATAGGATGACGTTTGATGACCTGAAAGCTTTCTTCCGATACCAGGGAGTTGTATTATCTCATGGTCTAAGGAATACAATAATTGACATAGGAAAAAGCTTCACAAAGATGAACACGATGACACGATCTAATTGCTCTGATTAATTTGGGTCTGTCCATCATATCATTCTCCTAATGACATGATCTCATTATTAATCGACAACTCATGTCTATGGCTAGGAAACCTTAACCATCATTAATCAATGAGCTAGTCCATAGAGGCGTACTAGGGACATGGTGTTGTTCATAAACCACACAAGTATCAAAGTTTCCGCTTAATACAATTCCAGCATGGAATATAAACTTTATCATGAACAAGAATTATAATAATAACATCTTTATTATTGCCTCTAGGGCATAATTCCAACAGTCTCCCACTTGCACTAGAGTCAATAATCTAGTTTACATCTGGCAACAATCTAACACCCATGGCATTAAGGAGCTAATCATGGTTTGCTCGTGGAAGAGGTTTAGTCAATGGATTTGCGACATTCAGATCCGTATGTACATTGATAATCTTCATATCTCCATCTCCTATATAATCTCGAATTATATGAAAATGGCGGTTGATGTGCTTGGTATTTGGATGATATCTTGATTCCTTAGCCAGTGCTATGGCGCCAGTGTTGTCGCACAATATCTCCAGTGGGTCCAAGGCAC
Source organism: Avena atlantica (assembly GCA_910589765.1). Taxonomy (NCBI): domain Eukaryota; kingdom Viridiplantae; phylum Streptophyta; class Magnoliopsida; order Poales; family Poaceae; genus Avena; species Avena atlantica. The sequence goes on along the minus strand of OU342733.1, from coordinate 418,449,955 downwards.
TTGGAACCACACCAAGCTCAGTGATGAAGTTCCTGATCCAAACTCCTTCACTTGACGCTTCTGAAGTAGATATGTATTCCGCTTCTACTGTAGATCCTTCTATCACGCTTTGCTTGGAGCTTCTCTAGCTCACAGCTCCACCATTCAAAATATAAACGTATCCTGTCTAAGATTTAGAATCATCCGGGTCGGTGTCGAAACTAGCATCGACGTAACCTTTTACGACGAGCTGCTCATCACATCCATAGACCAAGAACATTTCTTTAGTCCTATTTAAATACTTTAGGATGTTCTTTACGGCTGTCCAGTGTTCTACTCCTGGATCACTTTGGTATCTGCTCGTCAAACTAAGAGCATTGGACACATCCGGTCTAGTACATAGCATGGCATACATTATAGAACCTATGGCCGAGGCATATGGCACTTTGCTCATAGTATCTCTATCTTTTACCGTAGCTGGACACTGAGCCTTGCTCAATATCTTACCTGACAACATGGGCAATGAACCTTTCTTTGCTTTATCCATTCTGAACCTTTTCAGAACTTTGTCTAGATATGTACTTTGGCTTAAAGCTATTAGGCGTCTTTGTCTATCTCTATAGATTTTGATGCCTAATATATAAGCAGCTTATCCTAGGTCTTTCATTGAAAAACATTTATTCAAATAACTCTTCACATCGTTAAGCATACCAATGTCATTTCCAATAATCAATATGTCATCCACATATAGTACTAAAAATGTCACCGAGCTCCCACTCACTTTCTTGTAGATACAAGCTTCGTAGCAATTTGGAACAAATCCAAAACTCTTGATCAAAATGAAGGTTCCAACTCTGAGATGCTTGATTCAGTCCATAATTGGAACGATGAAGTTTGCACACCTTATTAGCATCCTTAGGATCGACAAAACCTTCGTGGCTGCATCATATACAACTCTTCATCAATGTTGCCATTGAGGAACGCAGTCTTGAAATCCATCTGCCATATTTCATAATCATGAAATGCAACAATTGCTAATAAAATCCGAATGGACTTAAACATCGCTATGGGAGAGAAAGTCTCATCGTAGTCAACACCTTGAACTTGACGAAACCCTTTTGCGACAAGACGAGCTTTATAGACAGTAACATTACCATCCGCGTCCGTTTTCTTCTTGAAAATCCATTTGCACTCAACGGCCTTATGGTCGCTAGGAGGGTCCACCAAAGTCCATATTTGGTTTTCGCTCATGGATCCCAATTCGGATTTCATGGCCTCTAGCCATTTCTCAGAGTCTAGGATCATCATTTCTTCCTCATAATTCGCAGGTTCACTGTTGTCTAACAACAAGACGATTAAGACAGGGTTATCGTACCATTCAGGAGTGGCACGTGACCTTGTCGACCTGCAAAGTTCAGTAGTAGCATCATTCGAAGTTTCATGATCCTCGTCATTAGCTTCCTCTATTGTTGGTGCAAACGGCACTGGAGCAATTTCAGGTGATGTGCTACTCTCCAACTCGAGAGAAGGTTCAGTAACCTCGTCTATCTCTACCTTCCTCCCACTCACTTCTTTCGAGAGAAACTCCTTCTCAAGAAAGGATCCGTTCTTTGCAACAGACACTTTGCCTTTAGATCTGTGGTAGAAGGTATACCCAATCGTTTCCTTAGGGTATCCTATGAAGACGCATTTCTCCTCTTTGGGTTTGAGCTTGTCCGGCATCAACTTCTTGATGTAAGCTTCGCATCCCCAAACTTTAAGAAACGACAACTTAGGTTTAGCACCAAACCATAGTTCATACGGTGTCGTCTCAACGGATTTAGATGGTGCCCTATTTAAAGTGAATGCAGCGGTTTCTAATGCATAACCACAGAATGATAACGGCAAATCTGTAAGAGACATCATTGATCGCACCATATCTAATAGAGTTTGATTCCGGCGTTCAGACACACCATTGCGTTGTGGTGTTCCGGGTGGCATGAGTTTCGAAACGATTCCGCTTGCTTTAAGATGCGTGAGAAAATCATAACTCAAATATTCACCTCCACGATCGGATCGTAGAAATTTAATTTTCCTGTTACGATGGTTTTCCACTTCGTTCTGAAATTCTTTGAACTTTTCAAACGTTTCAGATTTATGTTTCATTAAATAGATATACCCATATCTACTTAAGTCATCAGTAAAAGTGAGAAAATAGCGATATCCACCGCGCGTCGAAACACTCATTGGTCCGCATACATCGGTATGTATGATTTCCAATAAGTCTGTTGCTCGCTCCATTATTCCGGAGAATGGGGTTTTGATCATCTTGCCCATGAGGCACGGCTCGCACGTGTCAAATGATTCAAAATCAAGAGACTCCAAAAGTCCATCAGAATGGAGTTTCTTCATGCGTTTTACACCAATATGACCTAGACGACAGTGCCACAAATAAGTTGGATTATCACTACCTACTTTGCATCTTTTAGCCTCAATGTTATGGATGTGCATTTCATTGCTTTCGAGATTCAGAAGAAATAAACCATTCACAACAGGTGCATGACCATAAAAGATGTTATTCATATAAATAGAACAACCATTATTCTCTGATTTAAATGAATAACCGTCTTGCAATAAACACGATCCAGATATAATGTTCATGCTCAATGCAGGCACATAATAACACTTATTAAGGTTTAAAACTAATCCCGAAGGTAAAACTAAGGAGAGCGTGTCGACGACCATCACATCAACTTTTGATCCATTGCCAACGCGCATCGTCACCTCATCCCTTGCTAGCCGCCGTCTATTCCGTAGCTCCTGTTTCGAGTTACAAATATTAGCAACTAAACCAGTATCATATACCCAGGCACTACAACGAGCGCTAGTAAGGTAAACATCAATAACATGTATATCAAATATACCTTTAATGGTGCCAGCCTTCTTGTCCGCTAAGTACTTCGGACAGTTGTGCTTCCAGTGACCCTTGTCCTTGCAATAGAAGCACTCAGTGTCCGGCTTAGGTCTAGACTTGAGCTTCTTCTCAGCAGGGGCAACACGCTTGTCGCTGCCTTTCTTGAAGGATTTCTTTGCACCCTTAGCTTTCTTAAAGCTAGTGGTCTTGTTTACCATCAACACATGATTATCTTTCTTGATATCCACCTCCGCAGCTTTCAGATTAGCAAAGAGCTCAGTGATCGTATCAATGGAACCAATTTGATTGTGAGTAACTACAAAACCTTTGTAGCTAGGAGGGAGTGATTGCAGAACTCTGTCAATCTTGAGCTCTTCTGGAATCTTGCAGTCCAGTTGCTCAAGACGTAGAGTGTAGCCTGACATCTTAATGGCGTGCTCACTAACGGAACTCCCTTCCTCCATCTTGCAGTTAAAGAACTTCTCAGAGATCTCATATCTCTCAGAACGGGCCTGAGTCTGAAACATGGTTTTCAGTTCCTCAAGTATCTCAAAGGGCCCGTTGAAATCCTCAAAACGATTTTGAAGTTCCGGTTCAATAGCAAACAACATGGTACTCTTAATCACTCCATAATCATCTTTGTGTGACTGATAAACAACTTTTCATCAGCCGGCGCATCAGTAGAAGGGGCGTACACCTAGTGCTTTCTCAAGTACATAGTCTTTTTGTCCGCCAGCGAGAATGATTCTCAGATTGCGGAGCCAGTTGGTGAAGTTAGACCCATTGTTCTTAAGCTTTTCTTTCTCAGCAAAAACGTTGAAGTTGAAGTTGGACTTAGCCATTTGATCTACAAAATTTGAAAATTCAATTTATACTATGTTCATGATAACTAGTTCAACATAATCTAATTACTAGATGAACTCCCACTAAATTCAACATCCCTCAAGTTGTTTACTGAACACGATCCAAATTCACCACACCTAATCCGATCTTCACGAGAAGATATGTGGTTTCAATGGTGGACAGCAAAGTGTCGATCATATCATTCATATGACTCATGTTTAACCTTTCGGTTCGTGTGTTCCGAGGCCATGTCTGTACATGCTAGGCTCGTCAAGTCAAACCCAAGTATTTCCGCGTGTGCAAAACTGGCTTGCACCCGTTGTATGTGAACGTAGAGTTTATAGCACCCGATCATCATGAGGTGCTTGAAAATGACGAACTTTTGCAACGGTGCATACATGGGGAGAACACAATTTTATCTTGATATTTAAGTGAGGAATCATCTTATAATGCTACCGTCGCGATCTAAGCATAATAAGATACATAAAAGGATAAACATCACATGCATATAATTTTATGTGACATGGTATAGCCAATCTCCGCGCAATGATCTCCATCTTGTGCGTGCCAGCATGATCTCCATCACTCCACCATGATTGCCTCCACCACGAATAGCAACTACAACTATTGCTAACTACTTAGCGATAAAGTAAAGCTATTACATGGCGTATAAGAAGTTGACACGCAGGTCATATACAATTATAAAGACAACCATACGGCTCCTGCCGGTTGTGAACTCATCGACATGCAAGTCATGAAATATTACAAAACATGATCATTGTATACATCTCAATTCATACACATCATGTCTTGGGACATACCATATCACAAAACACTCCTTGCAAAAACAAGTTAGACGCCTCTACTTTGTTGTTGCATGTTTTACGTGGCTTATGGGAGTAAAAAGCTAAGAACGATTCTTACCTACGGAAAGCCACAACGGTGATATTATGGTTGCTAACATCCGTTGTAAATCCCATGACTACTATAGTGAGAGAAACTGGCATCCACCAGCCGCATGTGTGGAACAAGCCACACGACAAGTGCGGAGCCGGTCTCGCGAACGAGGTCGCATAAAGTTGGCCTGGACCGCTTCGATCTCACTATGCCGCTCCATAAGAAATACACAACAAGAGGTTTGCAACAGAAAACATCAACGCCCGCAACAAGCATGTTGCGTTCTACTCGTGAAACACATCTACGCATAGATCTAGCTTTGATACCACTAAAGGGATTCACAGCATAGTAAATCAAAAAAAATCCAACAGATGTGAACAAGAAAGCCAAGATCTAATCTAGGAGATGTAATCAACAAGAGAGATTGATGAGATCTTCATACCCTTGAAGAAATCGCACAGCGGAAATGTTCAACAGAACGTGGTTAACGTAGTCGTACTCGCCGTCTCCTCCTCGCGATCCGATCCTACGCCGCAAGTGGCGGAGCCTCCAAGAGATGCACACGTACGATGCAGCGACGTATCCTCCTTTCCTTGCTCCAGCAAGTATGGTGGAGAGATAGATTGGATCTGCAGCACGACGGTGTGGTGCTTATGGTGGAGAGTTTCTGCGGCAGGGCTTCGCCTACGCGCAGTCGGGAGAAAGAGAGAGGTGGAGAGGAAGCAGTTTGGACGGCGGCTAGGGTTGGAGTCAGAGGGGGGAGGTTGCGCCCCTGCCCTCCTTATATTGGGGGTTGGCCGGCCCCCTTAACCCCTCCTCCAAGCCCTAGGGCGGCGGCCCAAGGGGTGGAGTGGGGGGCAAGTCACCCCCTTCTTCTTGAAGGTTCCCTTAGGGTTTCCCCTAAGGGCTGGCCGGCTGGGCCTTAGGGGCCTTGTGCCCCTGGCCCAAAGTGGCCAGGGCATTTCCCCTTAGGCCCACGCAGGCCTCCGACAAGTGGGCCCGCGTTGGTCCTACTCCGGAACCTTCTAGAACCTTTCGGTACAATACCGATAAACTCCGAAACGATTCCGAAATCCAAAAACTGTTTTCCTTTATATGAATATTATTATTCGGACCATTCCGGAACCTCTCGTGATGTCCTGGATCTCATCCGAGACTCCGAACAAAAAACTCATAAACCAATTATCCATTCTATCCTAGCGTTGATGCACGTTAAGTGTGTGACCCTACGGGTTCGAGAATATGCAGACATGATCTTCTATCAATAATCAACAGCGGGATCTGGAAACCCATATTGACTCCCACATATTCATCGATGATCATATCGGATGAACCACGATGCCAGGATTCAATTAATCCCATATATGTATTCCCTTCATCACGCGATATTTTACTTGCCCGAGATTCGATCGTTGGTATCGACATACCTAGTTCAATCTCGTTCACAGCAAGTACTTTACTCGTTCCGTAATCCGATATCACTTTGTGATTAACTCCTTAACCATGTGCTTGCAAGCGGTGTTGATATCGATTACCGAGTGGGCCCGAAGTATATCTCTCCTGTAACTACCTCGGTGAATTACGCTCCTAGATACAAGCCTGGATGAACGGTAGTGGTTGAAATAGTACGGTGGGGCCCCAAAAGCCACTCACGGGTAGACCTTTCGGCTGTCCCAACCACTTCCAATTCATCGGGACCTGTACGGGCGGCGTAATCGGCAGGCGAAGGGATCAACTACATACACAAATGGGTATGTATGCAAGCCGCCATACAAAAGTACATCAGAGCCATTCCATCTAAAAAGAAAGGAAATATAGCAACGCCATACGGCAAGATTCAAATGACCTAGATAGATATAATATTTCAGGATAATTCCTCATACATCACACATCAGAGTATCAAGCGGAAGCGGCAAAACAAAGTCCGAGTACGGATAAGAAGCAAATCGGCATAAGATGCCATAGAAATAAGCACATCCCGCCCACAGATCTCACGGATCCCCGTTCCCGGAATCTCTACACCGAACGATCGTTGCCCACATCATCAGCCTCTTCCACCCAGTATCCGTCCTGCGAGGGTACCTGTTCATCTGAACCAATAATTTATCGTGTGAGACCCTAAGGGTACTCATCAAGTCTTTATGCCTCTAAAGGGGACACAATCTGGGGTGACGCAATTGCAGCAAAAGATAAACCCTAGAAGTTCTATAGATAAACGCTAACCATCCGCCTAACCAAAGATAGACGGATGTCCGTGCATTAATGACAACAGTTATAACGGTAATATCCACAGATCCATCCTCCTCCTCGCTTACCGACGAGGAAGCGGACGAACAACCCCCATCAGTTGGCAATTTTATTAACCATTCCATGAGTGTTGCACTAATTACTAGTCAGTTACTTAGTCAATTTAAAGCGGTACTTTAGTTATGCTTGTCTATGGTCGAGAAACTGTGCTCCAAGTCGTCCATAACCGCGGACACGGCTTTCAGAAAGTTTTACCCTGCAGGGGTGCACAAATAGCAACACACACTCGATCAACCTCGGAAAAACCAAATCAAAACCCAACGAGGCCTTCACGACAAAGCAATCACAAGATTCAGAAATATTTCAGGGGGCCACCCCTTGGAGTACACCCGCAACGAAGTTAGCTGACTCCGAGACGGACCCGAGGTTTGGGTGGACGGCTGTGAGCGACTGGGAACCCAAAACTGGGCTTGTCGACACTGCGAAAACGTGTCCCGATCCTAAACAGTACAGTGTGCTCCTCGCACAATCGTAAATACAGTAATAAAGCATGGCATAAGTACAGGATAGTAACAAAACCTCAAACTAGTTTGTGGCCCCTAGAAATAAGACAGAATCAAGCTCTGGCTCAGGGGGGTCCCATAAGCCTCCCGGATGTGGATAGCGCGAATAATCTTGGAACAGGAATCAAGTACTCGGGGTCTTACGGGACACAAGTGAGCAGGAAAAACCAAATAGCAGATATTGCTCACCGGTGCCACTTTCATTAGTTATCCCATTACTACTCAGGTTAAGTTGTTTAGGTACCTCGTTATCCATCAGACACTCACAAACGCTACCCATGTTGTTCTACGACTCGCATGGCTCAAACAACTCCTGTAGTAATGGCTCATGGGATGGAGGAACAAGCTTGGTGGGGTTTAAAAAGTAAAGGGCATGCAATACATGGGATTCAGTTTAATGCAATCGCGACTCAATGATGCAAGAATAAGATAGAGGCAATAGGTACTGTATGTATGCAAGCATGTGGTAGTGCTTGCTTGGCAACTCAGTCGAAGCGAGAGACGGATCTGGGTAGTGCTCCTGGTTCTCTTGATATATCCCCTGCTCAGAGTCTATTCGAAGAAGAACCAAACAAACAAGGCCAACATAAATAAAGAGCGCAATCATATGAATAAAATGCGACAAGCAAACAATCATGCCATGATGAATGATGCACAAGTTGCATGGCAATAATGTAGCATGGCATGGGTGAGGTGTAGAACACAAGAAGTAACATTTTTATGGGGTTTTGGTCCCATTTTATTGTCATAATAGTTGCTGTATACTTTATATTTATATGATGCATGCTGCAATGGATGTCATGGATAGCATAAACAGAAAGGTCTCATCGCGCTGATCATTTTAGACATATCATTTGTTAAATTCGGAGTTATATATCAAAAGTTATTAATTTATTAAGTTCCAGTGGCATTTGGTTGTAATTTTACTCAACTTGGAATTTTAAATGTGCAAAAGGTAATTTGAATAGCATATTTGAAATCCTCACATTTTTCTGATTCAAAAACATATATTATTTGTGTTATTTGGAATTATAATTGAAAAGTTATTTGAAATCAGATTGATATTTGAATTTGAATTAATTTCAATTTAATTAGAAATAAAACAGACAGGCTGCTGGACTTTTGGTACCCAGCAGATCCTACCCACTTCCGCTGACGGGTGGGGCCTGGCTGACTGGCCCATCACGCGCACAGGTCAACAGGGAGGGGACTGCGGGTTGATTGCCACGTTTGTCGGGAGCCTTTTTGCAAAAAGGCAGGGACACAGACAGGTGGGGCTTGGGATCGCGGGTTGAGCGGCAAAAAGGCCAGGGGGTTAAGCGCAAAGTGCCACATGCGCACTGTTTTTCTTCCGCACCTGACGAAACTGACGGCACGCGTTTGACAGCGGCCGCGCGGCGCGGGCGAGGGTCGAACCCGCGACCTGGCGCTTGCGCGCGGCGGTGGCGACCACTGCGGCTAGGCGGGGTAGTTGTCTGGTAGGGGGGGCGCGGCTAGATAGGGTCTGCACGGGCGCGCGGGCGTGCAGGCGCCAGCGAGCGGCGGCGCGCGCAGGCTGCTCGATGAAACGTACGGCGCCGACAGGAAACGAAGCAGAGCCGGAGCATGTCCAGGGGGTTCGGGGGCTCACCGCGAGGGTGTTGGCGTAGGTGGTTCAGCTCGAGGCGGTCGCGATCGTTGGCGGGGCTGGCGCACCGGCGATTAGGGTTGGCGTCGGTACGTCGGCGGGTAGCTCGGCCTGGGGCTCCTCCTCCTCGCTTGCGGGTACAGGGGTGATGCGGCGACCTTGCAGAGCTTCCTCGACACCCTTAGCACCTCGCCCGCCTCCTGGATAGTTGTGGACGAGAGGGAGCCGACGGTGGTGGCCGGCGTTGGTGTGGCCTTGGCGTGGAGAGAGAGGAAGGGGCAAGGCCTCTGGTGGATCTGGGGGGTGCAGGGTAGGCCGTGGGGAGGATAAGAACGGGGGAAGGGAGAGCAGATGGCGTGGGGGAGGGGAAGGTGATAAAGGTGGCCTCGGTGCCACCTTTGTCCTTCCTCACGTGATCGGCCAGGGGCCGGGGTAGCTAGGCATGGGGATGGGGCTGCCAGGTAGGGCCAGGGAGGAGGGAGCTCGGGTGGGGCACGCCGGCAGAGAGAGCAAGAGAGAGGAGAGAGGTGGATCGGGTGTGGTTGTAGCTAGGTTGGGAGGGCTCGGCTAGGGTTGGTCTTAGGGTTTGTGGGAAGAGAGAAAGAGAGAGGGCTGGGGTGTGGGGCCAGGGATAGGGTGGCCAGGTGGGGCCGGCATGGTAGAGAGAGGGGGGCCGAGAGAGAGAGATAGGGCATGGTCTAGGGTTTGGATTAGAGGGTTCGGTTTAGGGTTGTTGAGAGGAGAGATGAGAGGGTAAAGGGAGATGCCCATGTTTAACACATGACAATGGCATCACATGGTCAAGCACAAGGTGTGGTGGGAGGTTAAAGAGAGGGGTAGGGGGGTTTAGGGCTTATACATGCCCACATGATCGCATGTGCATGCATGGGTGGGGAAAAGGTGATTAGGGTATAGCTAGAGGGGGAAGAGAGAGAGAGATGGAGGGTTTGGTGGTTTTATTAGATCAAGCATGATCCACACAAGCTCAACAAGATGGCCAAAAGAGGAAAAAGAAAAGAGGTGATCCATGCAAGCAAAACAATAAGATTTAAATGTCAAGTAAAAGGTGGTACTTGCATGGCCCATGCAAACAATAAATGCCATGTATTCATATTGTGAAAACAACATAAAATCATGTGGCCTTATTCCATGCATTTCCAAAAGGTGGAAAAGGCCAAGCATAAGATTATGAGTGGAATCCACCCAACCCACATGAGCTAGAGGTACACTCAATTAAAATGCCAAGCTCATATTAATTGGATGGTGGAATTATAAGGTGGTGAAGAAAAGGTGGTGGAGTCAATAAGAGATATGCCCCCAAATCAACTTGGGCATTTAACAATATATCAAGAACCAAATACAATATCAAGAGGCAAATACAGATATTAATGCATATGAGATAAGAACCAAAACAAAAGGGTTTTTGTATGATGCTCAAATGCAAGGTGGCATGATGACATGAACATGACATGATGATGATGCAACAATTATTTGTAGGAAGTGGCCATTTTATTACTAGATCCAGTAGCATTACAGGTGTTAGACAACTGGGATGCTACAACTCTCCCCCACTAAACAGGAATCTCGCCCCGAGATTCTAGGAAGAAGAAGAAGACACAAAGAGGGTAGGATAGTTGGCACGGAGTTCATCTTCACGCTCCCAAGTGGCTTCATCAACAGAATGGTGCGACCACTGCACCTTGCAGAACTTGATGGACTTGTTGCAAGTCCTTCTTTCTGCGGTCTCAAGGATTTTGGTGGGGTGTTCTTGATAAGACAGGTCTTCTTGGAGATCGATTAGCTCATGATCCACGGTCCTGCCGGGATCTTTGAAGCACTTCTTGAGCTGAGAGATGTGGAAAACATCATGGACTTTGAGTTTTTCCGGGAGCTCAAGAGCATAAGAAACTTCTCCTCTTCTACCACGAATCTTGAAAGGACCGATGTATCTAGGAGCCAGCTTTCCTTTGATACCGAAACGGTGTGTGCCTCTCATGGGAGTGACACGAAGGTACACGAGATCACCAGGGGCATACACCATGTCCGTGTGCTTCCTGTCATAATTGCTCTTCTAGCGACTTTGAGCAATCTTCAGGTTTTCAAGAATGATATGCACCTTCTCCTCTGCTTGAGTTACAATGTCAGGGCCAAACCAGATTCTTTCTCCTGCACCTGACCAACCAATCGGAGTTCTGCACTTGCGACCATAGAGAACCTCAAATGGTGCCATCTTCAGACTCTTCTGGAAGCTGTTGTTGTAAGAGAATTCAGCATAAGGAAGACATTCCTCCCACTTCATGCCAAAAGAGATGACGCAAGCACGAAGCATATCCTCCGGAATCTGATTGATCCTTTCAACTTGTCCTTGCGACTGAGGGTGGTAAGCAGTGCTAAAGTTCAACTTTGTCCCCAAAGCATTTTGGAAGCTCTCCCAGAACTTGGAAGTGAAGATGCTACCACGGTCTGAACTGATCTCAAGCGGAACCCCATACAGAGAGACAATCCTGTTGATATAGAGCTCAGCCAACTGAATTCCAGAAATTGTTTCCTTGACGGGGAAGAAATGAGCCACTTTAGAAAGCCTGTCGATGACAACAAAGATTGCATTGTTGCCCTTCTGCGACCTTGGAAAGCCAGTGATGAAGTCCATCTCTACTTTCTCCCATTTCCATTCCGGGGGTTTCAACGGCTGTAGAAGACCGAAAGGTTTCTGATGGACAGCTTTCACTCTGCGGCAGACATCACACTCCGAGACATACTTGGCACAATATCGTTTCAAACCAGGCCACCAATATTGTGTTTTCAAGTCCATGTACATCTTTGTGCTGCCAGGGTGGATAGATAGAACAGAATCGTGCGCCTCCTTGAGAACTTGCTCTCTCAAACCCGGGTAGTTCGAAACAAACATCCGGTGTTCAAAGAAAAGCGTGCCTTGATCATCGACGTGGAAGGACTCATACTTCGGAAGCTCAAGTTTAGAGATGATCTTTCTGGTGTGCGGATCACCAAGCTGACGAGAGCGAATCTTTTCTTCCAAGAGAGGAGTAGCCAGAAGGTTCAGGAGATGCCCTTGTTCCACAATTTCCAGGTTGAGCTGACGGAATTCCTCGCACAAGAGAGGCTGCTGCTCTTCCATCATGAGGTTGTTGACATAAGCTTTGCGGCTGAGAGCATCGGCCATGACATTAGCTTTGCCCGGTGTGTAGTTGATGGTCAAATCAAAGTCATTGATTGCTTCAATCCATCTCCTCTGCCGAAGGTTGAGATCAGGCTGAGTGAAGATATACTTCAAACTTTTGTGGTCAGAAAAGATCTCACAACGGTTGCCAAGCAAGTAGTGCCTCCATAGCTTCAAAGCAAAGACAACTGCTGCGAGCTCGAGGTCATGTGTGGGATAGTTGACCTCATGCGTCTTCAACTGTCGAGAGGCATAAGCAACAACTTGTTTCTCTTGCATAAGGACCGCACCCAATCCTTGCAAAGAGGCGTCACAGAATATCTGGAAAGGTATAGATGTATCCGGAGGAACCAAGACTGGTGTGGAAGTGAGCTTCTCTTTGAGTGTCTCAAAGATTGCTTGACAGGCAGGAGTCCAAAGATATTTCTTGCCTTTCTTGAGGAGATCGGTAAGAGGCTTCGCTATCTTCGAGAAGTTCTGAACGAAGCGACGGCAATAACTAGCCAAACCGAGGAAACTCCGCACTTCTTTGACATTAACAAGAGGAAGCCATTCAACAATTGTCTTCACAGTTTCCGGGTTGACTACGATGCCCTTGGCAGAGATAACGTGACCAAGATAGGTTACTTCAGGCAGCCAAAACTCACACTTTGAGAACTTTGCATACAAGCGGTTCTCACGAAGCTTGTTTAGGACACAACGAAGGTGTTCTTCATGCTCTTCCTTAGACTTGGAATAGACTAGGATATCATCCAGATATACCACAACGAACTTATCAAGGTACTCCATGAAAACCGAGTTCATCAGCCTCGAGAAGGTAGCAGGTGCGTTGGTGAGACCGAAAGACATGACCGTGTACTCATACAGGCCATAGCGGGTGGTGAAAGCTGTTTTAGGCACATCTTCCTTGCGAATCTTGATTTGGTGATAACCACTTCTCAAGTCAAGCTTAGAGAACACCACAGCTCCAGCTAGCTGATCGAAGAGATCATTAATCCGCGGAAGGGGATATTTGTTCTTGATGGTTTTAGCATTGAGAGCCCGATAGTCAACACAAAGTCTATCAGTCCTGTCACGCTTCTTCACAAAGATTGTTGGGCTACCCCAAGAAGAAGTACTGTGTTGAATGAAACCCAACTTCTCTTGTTCATCAAGCTGTCGTTTGAGTTCAGCCAACTCAGAAGGACCCATTTTATAAGGCCGCTTGGATATAGGAGCCGTTCCAGGTTCAAGCTCAATTACAAACTCAACCTCACGATCCGGAGGCATACCCGGCAACTCTTCAGGAAAGACATCTGGGAACTCACAGACCACCGGTACACTCTGAATAGCTTCCAAAGCATCATCATTTAGAGCCGCCAAAGAGAAAAGCTGGACAGGAGGAGTCAGACTTGGAGAAAAGACTATATGGCCTTCAGGAATCTTCAAAGAAACCGAGCGTTCAGCACAATCAATCACAGCTGCATTTGCTGTCAACCAATCCATGCCCAAGATGACATCAATGTCAGAATTGCCCAGAACAATTAAAGAAGCCGAGAACGAAGAGCCACCAATCTCAATTTGATTGCCATGGCTGATATGAACAGCCCTCATGTTTGAACCAGGAGATTGTACCACCAACCGCTTAAGGAGAGGGACCAAGACTAACTCATTCTCATTTGCAAACTTGTGAGAAACAAAAGAATGCGATGCACCAGAATCAAACAAAACTCGTGCAGGGACTGAGTTAACGGAAAGCATACCCATCACAACTCCAGGTGCATGCTCAGCTTGAGCGGCGCTGACACAGTTGGCACGAGCAAAAGTAGACCCGAGCTTGGTGTTGATGTTGAGAGCCCGAGGTGGTGGTGCACGAACCAAAGGAGAGCTTGCTGCCGATCTTGGCGGGGGTGGAGGAAGATCTCTGTTCTTCAACGGACAGTTCCAGTTTAGATGCCCAGGGTCTCCACATGTGAAACAAGCACCAGGTGGACGTGGAGCAATGTGGCCAGGGACTCCGCCAGGCGCTCCAGGGTAGTGGTGGTTGTAGCCCCTGGGAGCAGCAGTGATGAAGTTTGATGGCCTTGCCGCGTAGCTTGAAGGTCTTGGTGAAGCCGGGAGCGACGGTGGGGTGTTAGGAACCCAGACACGCCGCTTAGAAGGAGCTTACATAGCTGAAGAGCTTGATGCGTCCCGGTTGTGTTTCTTTGACTCCTCAAACACTTGCCTACTGGCTTCCTCCTGCAAAGCTGTATGCTGAAGTTCCAGGAAAGATGCCGGCCTTGCAAGTGTGATTGCATATTTGATCGATGCATTGAGCCCCTGCCTGAACCTCTTTTGTTTCTTCTTGTCATCCGAGATCTCATCACCACCATAACGAGAGAGTTTCATGAAGTTCCTGATGTAGGTGTTGACATTATCATTTCCCTGCTTTAGGTTGAGAAAGACTTCCTTCATCCTTTCCATGACAATCTCTGACAGGAATTGCTCTTTGAAAGCTCCAGAGAACTGTTCCCAAGTAGGCTGAAAACCAGTGCAGCTTGCCTTCAGGTAATTTTCCCACCAGAGAGCTGCATCTCCCTTCAGAAGGTGAGTAGCACACTTTACCCATTCTTGCTCAGGCACATCAGCAGTCTCCAGCAACCTTGACATCTCACGCAACCAATCATCAGCATCAAGTGGTTGATCAGAAACATCAAATTGGCGTGGGTTGAACTTCAGAAAGCTTTTGATGTCACCCCGCTTGGGAGGTGGAGGGAGTGGAGCAAACTCATTCCTCCTGACGCTTTCTTCCAAACGCTGTTGGTTCTACTGCATTGCTGCCAAGGCATTGGCTATGTTTGACAACGCGGCCCCAAGTTCCGGTGGTATGTCCTCATCTGAACGGCGTGGTGGATCCATCCTGAGATTGATATAAAACACAAGTCAGTACTATAATGGAGAATAATAATAATCCAAAATAGTACCAAGATGGAATTAACCAAGATTAAAGGATACAATTTACTAAGATGATATTAAAATATCAACAAAGTTCAAAACACCTAGAAGATATTAAGCATATCGCACACGACTAAGAAGGAGTGTGGTACACAAATATATCAAAGAAAAATTTTCCACAAATTTCGGCATTAAAATACCAATAGATGCGCAAAATTACTTAACGAATCAAGATTAGTGACTCTACCAATTCAATATACAAAAGCGAATGATAAGAGTAGTGGTATGGTCGCGACTCCATCCCGCACTCAAATCATTACTCCGCACATGAATAACTGGAACACATATCCTAACCCCTTCTTCTCACGACGAACCTAAAGATTGGTAACTACGGAAACGAACACCCCAAACAAGATAACGTCGGATAACAAAGAATAAGACAGATCGCGTCGGTATACAACGAATCAGATAGATCGCGTCGGTTTGCAAAGCCTGTCGGTATGGAATGTACCAACAGTTGATAACCAAAGGCTGATTATCTAACAACTTGGATGCATCAGATAGACAAGGGATTACACACACACACAACCTATGGTACTACGGAAACCCAGAACACGTGAATCCTAGTTTGAATTTTAAGGAGAGGATTGAAAACGTTGCACTTCCTTACCAGAATAGGGTGGGTGGGTGGGTAAGAAGAAAAGTGGAAGCAGTCCTACTCTCGCGTTTTGTTTTTCCCTAGTATACATAACTACCAAAAATATTTGCTAGACTGACAACGACCGTTTGGCTGAGACCCTGAAGGTCGGGATGGCTCTGATACCAATTGTAACTACCTCGGTGAATTACGCTCCTAGATACAAGCCTGGATGAACGGTAGTGGTTGAAATAGTACGGTGGGGCCCCAAAAGCCACTCACGGGTAGACCTTTCGGCCGTCCCAACCACTTCCAATTCATCGGGACCTGTACGGGCGGCGTAATCGGCAGGCGAAGGGATCAACTACATACACAAATGGGTATGTATGCAAGCCGCCATACAAAAGTACATCAGAGCCATTCCATCTAAAAAGAAAGGAAATATAGCAACGCCATACGGCAAGATTCAAATGACCTAGATAGATATAATATTTCAGGATAATTCCTCATACATCACACATCAGAGTATCAAGCGGAAGCGACAAAACAAAGTCCGAGTACGGATAAGAAGCAAATCGGCACAAGATGCCATAGAAATAAGCACATCCCGCCCACAGATCTCACGGATCCCCGTTCCCGGAATCTCTACACCGAACGATCGTTGCCCACATCATCAGCCTCTTCCACCCAGTATCCGTCCTGCGAGGGTACCTGTTCATCTGAACCAATAATTTATCGTGTGAGACCCTAAGGGTACTCATCAAGTCTTTATGCCTCTAAAGGGGACACAATCTGGGGTGACGCAATTGCAGCAAAAGATAAACCCTAGAAGTTCTATAGATAAACGCTAACCATCCGCCTAACCAAAGATAGACGGATGTCCGTGCATTAATGACAACAGTTATAACGGTAATATCCACAGATCCATCCTCCTCCTCGCTTACCGACGAGGAAGCGGACGAACAACCCCCATCAGTTGGCAATTTTATTAACCATTCCATGAGTGTTGCACTAATTACTAGTCAGTTACTTAGTCAATTTAAAGCGGTACTTTAGTTATGCTTGTCTATGGTCGAGAAACTGTGCTCCAAGTCGTCCATAACCGCGGACACGGCTTTCAGAAAGTTTTACCCTGCAGGGGTGCACAAATAGCAACACACACTCTATCAACCTCGGAAAAACCAAATCAAAACCCAACGAGGCCTTCATGACAAAGCAATCACAAGATTCAGAAATATTTCAGGGGGCCACCCCTTGGAGTACACCCGCAACGAAGTTAGCTGACTCCGAGACGGACCCGAGGTTTGGGTGGACGGCTGTGAGCGACTGGGAACCCAAAACTGGGCTTGTCGACACCGCGAAAACGTGTCCCGATCCTAAACAGTACAGTGTGCTCCTCGCACAATCGTAAATACAGTAATAAAGCATGGCATAAGTACAGGATAGTAACAAAACCTCAAACTAGTTTGTGGCCCCTAGAAATAAGACTGAATCAAGCTCTGGCTCAGGGGGGTCCCATAAGCCTCCCGGATGTTGATAGTGCGAATAATCTTGGAACAGGAATCAAGTACTCGGGGTCTTACGGGACACAAGTGAGCAGGAAAAACCAAATAGCAGATATTGCTCACCGGTGCCACTTTCATTAGTTATCCCATTACTACTCAGGTTAAGTTGTTTAGGTACCTCGTTATCCATCAGACACTCACAAACCCTACCCATGCTGTTCTACGACTCGCATGGATCAAACAACTCCTGTAGTAATGGCTCATGGGATGGAGGAACAAGCTTGGTGGGGTTTAAAAAGTAAAGCCATGCAATACTTGGGATTCAGTTTAATGCAATCGCGACTCAATGATGCAAGAATAAGATAGAGGCAATAGGTACTGTATGTATGCAAGCATGTGGTAGTGCTTGCCTGGCAACTCAGTTGAAGCGAGAGACGGATCTGGGTAGTGCTCCTGGTTCTCTTGATATATCCCCTGCTCAGAGTCTATTCGAAGAAGAACCAAACAAACAAGGCCAACATAAATAAAGAGCGCAAGCATATGAATAAAATGCGACAAGCAAACAATCATGCCATGATGAATGATGCACAAGTTGCATGGCAATAATGTAGCATGGCATGGGTGAGGTGTAGAACACAAGAAGTAACATTTTTATGGGGTTTTGGTCCCATTTTATTGTCATAATAGTTGTTGTATACTTTATATTTATATGATGCATGCTGCAATGGATGTCATGGATAGCATAAACAGAAAGGTCTCGTCGCGCTGATCATTTTAGACATATCATTTGTTAAATTCGGAGTTATATATCAAAAGTTATTAATTTATTAAGTTCCAGTGGCATTTGGTTGTAATTTTACTCATCTTGGAATTTTAAATGTGCAAAAGGTAATTTGAATAGCATATTTGAAATCCTCACATTTTTCTGATTCAAAAACATATATTATTTCTGTTATTTGGAATTATAATTGAAAAGTTATTTGAAATCAGATTGATATTTGAATTTGAATTAATTTCAATTTAATTAGAAATAAAACAGACAGGCTGCTGGACTTTTGGTACCCAGCAGATCCTACCCACTTCCGCTGACGGGTGGGGCCTGGCTGTCTGGCCCATCACGCGCACAGGTCAACAGGGAGGGGACTGCGGGTTGATTGCCACGTTTGTCGGGAGCCTTTTTGCAAAAAGGCAGGGACACAGACAGGTGGGGCTTGGGATCGCGGGTTGAGCGGCAAAAAGGCCAGGGGGTTAAGCGCAAAGTGCCACATGCGCACTGTTTTTCTTCCGCACCTGACGAAACTGACGGCGCGCGTTTGACAGCGGCCGCGCGGCGCGGGCGAGGGTCGAACCCGCGACCTGGCGCTTGCGCGCGGCGGTGGCGACCACTGCGGCTAGGCGGGGTAGTTGTCTGGTAGGGGGGTGCGGCTAGATAGGGTCTGCGCGGGCGTGCAGGCGCCAGCGAGCGGCGGCGCGCGCAGGCTGCTCGATGAAACGTACGGCGCCGACAGGAAACGAAGCAGAGCCGGAGCATGTCCAGGGGGTTCGGGGGCTCACCGCGAGGGTGTTGGCGTAGGTGGTTCGGCTCGAGGCGGTCGCGATCGTTGGCGGGGCTGGCGCACCGGCGATTAGGGTTGGCGTCGGTACGTCGGCGGGTAGCTCGGCCTGGGGCTCCTCCTCCTCGCTTGCGGGTACAGGGGTGATGCGGCGACCTTGCAGAGCTTCCTCGACACCCTTAGCACCTCGCCCGCCTCCTGGATAGCTGTGGACGAGAGGGAGCCGACGGTGGTGGCCGGCGTCGGTGTGGCCTTGGCGTGGAGAGAGAGGAAGGGGCAGGGCCTCTGGTGGATCTGGGGGGTGCAGGGTAGGCCGTGGGGAGGATAAGAACGGGGGAAGGGAGAGCAGATGGCGTGGGGGAGGGGAAGGTGATAAAGGTGGCCTCGGTGCCACCTTTGTCCTTCCTCACGTGATCGGCCAGGGGCCGGGGTAGCTAGGCATGGGGATGGGGCTGCCAGGTAGGGCCAGGGAGGAGGGAGCTCGGGTGGGGCACGCCGGCAGAGAGAGCAAGAGAGAGGAGAGAGGTGGATCGGGTGTGGTTGTAGCTAGGTTGGGAGGGCTCGGCTAGGGTTGGTCTTAGGGTTTGTGGGAAGAGAGAAAGAGAGAGGGATGGTGTGTGGGGCCAGGGAGAGGGTGGCCAGGTGGGGCCGGCATGGTAGAGAGAGGGGGGCCGAGAGAGAGAGATAGGGCATGGTCTAGGGTTTGGATTAGAGGGTTCGGTTTAGGGTTGTTGAGAGGAGAGATGAGAGGGTAAAGGGAGATGCCCATGTTTAACACATGACAATGGCATCACATGGTCAAGCACAAGGTGTGGTGGGAGGTTAAAGAGAGGGGTAGGGGGTTTAGGGCTTATACATGCCCACATGATCACATGTGCATGCATGGGTGGGGAAAAGGTGATTAGGGTATAGCTAGAGGGGGAAGAGAGAGAGAGATGGAGGGTTTGGTGGTTTTATTAGATCAAGCATGATCCACACAAGCTCAACAAGATGGCCAAAAGAGGAAAAAGAAAAGAGGTGATCCATGCCAGCAAAACAATAAGATTCAAATGTCAAGTAAAAGGTGGTACTTGCATGGCCCATGCAAACAATAAATGCCATGTATTCATATTGTGAAAACAACATAAAATCATGTGGCCTTATTCCATGCATTTCCAAAAGGTGGAAAAGGCCAAGCATAAGATTATGAGTGGAATCCACCCAACCCACATGAGCTAGAGGTACACTCAATTAAAATGCCAAGCTCATATTAATTGGATGGTGGAATTATAAGGTGGTGAAGAAAAGGTGGTGGAGTCAATAAGAGATATGCCCCCAAATCAACTTGGGCATTTAACAATATATCAAGAACCAAATACAATATCAAGAGGCAAATACAGATATTAATGCATATGAGATAAGAACCAAAACAAAAGGGTTTTTGTATGATGCTCAAATGCAAGGTGGCATGATGACATGAACATGACATGATGATGATGCAACAATTATTTGTAGGAAGTGGCCATTTTATTACTAGATCCAGTAGCATTACAGGTGTTAGACAACTGGGATGCTACATCTCCGACTCGGGAGGGACAAATTCCATCTCGATACATACAACCCAACAAGTACTTTCCGATCACCTGAGAGACGCCTTTATGATCACCCTCACATAGGATGACGTTTGATGACCTCAAAGCTTTCTTTCGATACCAGGAGTTGTATTATCTCATGGTCTAAGGAATACAATACTTGACATAGGAAAAAGCTTCACAAAGATGAACATGATGACACGATCTAATTGCTCTGCTTAATTTGGGTTTGTCCATCATATTATTCTCCTAATGACATGATCTCATAATTAATCGACAACTCATGTCTATGGTTAGGAAACCTTAACCATCATTAATCAATGAGCTAGTCCATAGAGGCGTACTAGGGACACGGTGTTGTTCATAAACCACACAAGCATCAAAGTTTCCGCTTAACACAATTCCAGCATGGAATATAAACTTTATCATGAACAAGAATTATAATAATAACATCTTTATTATTGCCTCTAGGGCATAATTCCAACAGAAATCCGCCAGCGCCGCCGAGCTCCACTGTACACGCAAGATCGTCGTCCTGTCTCGAGGCCTCGCCCGGCCATGTCCGTACCTCCGCGAGCTCCGTCCGCCCCGCCGGGCAATCCCGCACCAGGCAAATTAGAGACAATCGTTGCCAGCAGCACGCAGGCATTGCCCAGCAGCGCTCACCGGCAGCGGCAGAGGAGGAGGGGAAAGGGTAGGAGTCGAGTGCGGCGCAAGTGTTTCAGCGCCCGGTCACCTACGGGGGCGACGCGGACGCTCCTTTCTTTTCTTTTATCCTCTATCAATATCAACAGAGGTTTAGTCCGGCTGAAACAAAATCGTGATTTCAATACCTATTGTAGTACTCCCTCCGTTTTATAATATAAGATGTTTTAGCTTTATGACAGGAGTGATCTAGACTATTTTTAGTGTTTAGATTCCGAGTGAACCTACACACTAAAAAAAAGTCGAAATACACTTCTTTCACAAAGCAAAAACATCTTATATTTTAAAAAGAGTATACAACTAACATTCCAATGCTACAATGATGCATGGAGAAGTATCATTATCGTTTTTTGGGTCGACCAATGGGGATTCCTTTCCTCAAAACAGCCACATCCAGGGGTGGGCATATAAACCGAGAATGGATGTACTGAACCGATTTAATCTGCACCAAACCCGAACTAACCGAAACCGAACTCTTGGGTACTAATTCTAGTTAGGCATTGTGGGAAACCGAATTAGGTTCGGTAATTTTGGTCATGACCATCCGTCCATCCAATATACCGAAGCACCGAACCATGTTGTTGTTTCCCTTCCACCCGCAAAAATTGGGGCCACCGTTGTTTGAATCCTCCAGAAAATCCAAATCACGAAAATGATTTCCACTTCCAAATCCACTCCACAAATCACGGAAATGATCCTTTCGCCGCCAAGGTCGTAAGTATCGCAATACTCCTTTAAGAGCATCTCCACCCTTGTTCCCAGGACATCGTTTCCAGGGCGTTTTTTTTGTCCATATGGTGAATTTTCTCCCAGTCGCGTTCTCAGGACGCCGGTTTCATCCAGATTTGGCCCAACTTTCGTCCGGAGTTTCCAGGCCGATCCCGGGGTCTTGGGAACGCCCTAGGAACATTGGACGAAGAGAAAACGCTGGTGGGCCAACCCTGTCGGCGACTATAGGCCGAGCTCCTTCCCTTTTCTTCTTGCCCCTCCCGCCTTTCCTCTCCATTCCCCCCAATTCCCGCTAGTTCGCCGAGCTCCCGCTCGCCATGCCGCCCAAGGGTTTCGTCAAACCCCGATCCAACCTCGTCGAACCAGAGGAGAAAAAGGCGAGGAAACCGAGAGAGCCGACAAAGAGGCCAGATGGCTTGACCAACGCCGAGTGGCTGACCCTTGTCTAGAAGAGGAAGTTCGCGTCGGATGAACGAAGGGAAAGGAAGGAGAGGGATGATGGTGCTGACGTGGAGCACTTCATTGGAAACCCCAAGAGCATGGTGTGATGAGCACAACAGCAAGTCTTCCCTCAGTAGAGACCGAGGTTATCGAACCAGAAGGAGGAAGGAAACGTCACACAGGTGTTGCAAGCAACGAGGAGGCCTGCACAACACAAACTCAAGACTTTTCTTCAACGAATCAATGAGGTTGTCAAGCTCACCAGTTTGCTGTAACAAAGGATTAAATGTATGGTGTGGAAGGTAATGGTGGTTTGTAGTAAGTAAACAAGTAACAGTGGAAGATGTATCAATGGTAAAGATTGGACCGGCTCCATAGTTCACTAGAGGTGATCTCCTTAGATAAACAACATGGCATGAAGGGTAAACAAATTACAGCAGGGCAATTGACAGGAACTGAGCAAGGCATAACAATGCAATTACTAGTCAGAAAGATCCTATGAGATTCGATTGGGCAATACAACAAGATAAATAGACCGCCATCCAACTGCATCTATGACTAGAAGTCCACCTTCAGGTTATCATCCGAACCCCCTCCAGTATTAAGTTGCAAGCAACAGACACCTGCTTTAAGCAAAGTGTGTAAGGTAAATAGTCCACATGTTCCATGAACAAGAGACCGTTGTTTTCTCCCTAGTAGTAACAGCAATCTACAACCGAAGAGATTATTGTCACTTCCCTTGGAAACTAGAGGCATGAACCCACTATCGAGCATAAATACCCCCTCTTGGAGTCACTAGCAACTACTTGGCCAAGATAGCTACGAACAACGGAGAGCATGCAAGATCACAAACAACACAGACATGATAGAATCATAAAGACAAAACCATTAATCAAACCAACAGAATAATCTCAATATCCATCGGATCCCCGCAAACACAACATGCATGATTACAAATAGATTAGATCTTGATCATGAAGGGAGCTCGCAAGATCTATACATGAAAGCACAAAGGACGAGATACAACCATCTAGCTACTACATGGACCCATAGTCCAAGGTGGAACTAGTAACGCATCATACCGGAGATAAGGCCTCCGGGATGATCTCCCCTCCGGCAGGGTGCCGGGAAGAACTTCAGATCCCCCAATCTAGGGACGACGGTGGCGGCGGCTACAGAAGGTTGCATGGAGATTTGATCGGGTAATTAGGGTTTCTGCATCGAGGGCTTCTTATAGGCGAAGGGGGAGGCCGAGGCGGTGGCCAGGGGCCCTACACCCTGCCTAGGCGCGGGGCAGGGCCCACCCCCGCCTAGGGGGTGCGTGCGCCCTGGCACCCCTCTCCGGCTCCCCTTTGGACTTCTTGTTCCCCACGGGAAGTAATTGACTATGATGTTTGTCCCATCCAATTCCGAGAATATTTCTTTACTAGCTTTTCTAGAACCAAAAACAGCAGAAAACAGGCAACAGGCACTGTGGCAACTTGTTAATAGGTTAGTACCAGAAAACATGTAAAAAGCACCTCAAAGTGTAGATAAAGCAAAGCAAAGTAGATACTAAACAAGCATGGAGCATCAAAAATTATAGATACGTTTCCAACGTATCAAGCATTCCCAAGCTTAACTCCTGCTCGTCCTCGAGTAGGTAAGTGATAAAAAGAATAATTTTTAAGGTGACATGCACCTTCACAATGAAGATCTAACCATTTGCAAGCATTGAAAGCTGGGATCAAAGAACTCGAAACATGTGCATGAAAGATGGAGTTCTAACAATAGGACATAGTAACTATGCATGCAACACGACAAGGTACAAACAAAGATCATGAATAACATGCATTGAAGAACGTTTGTTTGTTTCACATACAGAAAACATAGCATAGTGGCAATTAGCTTGTCCCTCATAGAGTAGCAAATAGATGCAGAGGACACCTTCAAAGTTCACAAGGGTGACTAGAAACAAATAGCACAAGAACAAGTAGTATCACAATATGCATCAATCAATAAGCTTTGGAACATTGTACACAGAATGACAACTATGCTCACTTAATGGTGCCTAAAGGTAGAAGGTGGAGACTCAATAGTGGTGGAAGAAAGACCTTTTATAAAGGAATAAGGGATTTCAAGTTTCAAAAAGAGCTTCCAAAAATTATGGTACTTGTTAGCTTTCAGCCCTCATTTCCCCTATCATAAGTATCTTGAAGTGATTAAGGTTAAAGTGAACAAAGATGGAGTATATGCTTGACGAAGTATAAGTTAGCAATCTCAAGTCCCTTGAATACGAGGGCCACACCTCATGCTACTCAACTTTAGTCACATGTAAGTTCTTGTCATTGTAAGTATTTGCATATCATTGAGAACCGCCAACGGGGTACCCCTTGCACATGGTACATGAGCTTTCCCATAACCAAAATGACAAGGCAAGCAGACAATGAGCATCTCAGCAATCTTCTTATTTAGCATGGGAATATGGTGCTTTTTTCTCGCTTTCCTTTTTTCTCAATGTGTCTCTTTTTTTATAAGAAGAGTGCTTCATAGATGTCACTATGGTGATGCTGCAAGTTTCCACCATGATTAGGCATGGCTTAGGCTAGCGGCCCAGGCATTTCTCTAACACATGATACAAACTCCATGGACTTACAAGTTCCCTCTTTATTTCACACCGGTGACATCCATATACAAAATAGCATGATATCAACTGAGTACAAATTACAAGTGCAATGTTGAAAACGTTCCCCGTGATAGCACGGTTCTGCTAATTCCAATGTATAAGTGCAAGCATATACAACATATAAGACACAATGGTTCAAGTTTATTAGGGGCAAATAATATAAAATGTGCCATCAAGTTTGTGAGGGCTTTAATCACTAAGTTTTCACATAACAAAATAGTTTTTAATTAGCAGATAGCTGAAAACAAGAATATACTTGGAATGGTGTATAACACCATGCATAGGAGTTTATAGTGGA
The DNA here is from genome assembly GCA_910589765.1 of Avena atlantica. NCBI lineage: Eukaryota > Viridiplantae > Streptophyta > Magnoliopsida > Poales > Poaceae > Avena > Avena atlantica. The sequence continues at coordinate 418,424,708 of OU342733.1, read as the reverse complement.
CACTTTGGAATAAATTGGTTTCTTGGGAGTTGGAAGCTGAGTAGAGATTACTCACACAAGTGGAGGCTAGCAAAAGACTGGGAGCAACTAACTAAGAGAGCATAATGGCCATAATCATGCAGTGCAACAAAGCATTACTAATCAAAGCAAAGAGTGGTACTACAAGTCGAGGACTAAATGATCATAGAGGCTATGGTGACTTTTCATAGTCATAACATGGTGTGTGCATGTGCCAAGTCAATCCATGCAAAGCATCAAAGGAGAATACCACAATACTATGCTTTTGCATGCTAAAACAACGCATAATTTCTTCAAGGCACACTAAGCAATCCCAATTGTTTGGAACAAGACATGCTACAACAATAATCACTAAGCATAAGGTCAAAACAACACCTAGCATGTCATGCTAAAGTCTAAGTCACAGTCAATGCAAGCTCCTCTTGCACTTACAAGCAATAACTTACTACTCCTTTCCAACACCAAGCAACTTATTTGCAAAACAACACAGCGAGAACGGGGGTCCAAACTAATCAAGCAAACTAAACAAACTAAGCAAAGCAAACTAAAACTAAGACGCTCCAAGAACAACACAAATGTGCATGAAACAATAAAAAAGAAGTGTCTAAACAGACCTGATCTTTTTATTGATGAAGAAGGGGATGCCTTGGGCATCCCCAAGCTTTGACACTTGTACCTCTTGGATATTTCTTGGGGTGAAACCATGGTGGCATCCCCAACCTTGAGCTTGTGTCCATTCTGCATCTCATTGCATCATTCTCTCTCTACACCTAAAATTTTTCCTTCATACAAAACTTCACACAATCTTCATTAGCAGCATTAGGTTATTCAAAAGATATTAGACCTTTGGCAAAGCTTTGGAATAGCAAGTATTTTCACTAAAAACACAAGCTACTGTAGTAACTCCTTCAAAAAGCTCAATTCACCTAAAGATAATTCAAAAAGGAATCAATAAGAAGCAAATGCAAATAATGGCAGAAATCTGTCAAAACAGACCAGCAGGTAGAAACCGATTTTTTCGAACATCTTATGTTGCTCAAATCAAAAAGTGTTTAACTAACGAAACTTAGATAACATACTGGGGGATTTATTCGTAAAATTTGAGCTCAATACGAGTTACAAAGACTCCTCACAAATTGTTTCGGTGGAGGACAGAAATCTGTTTTGGGACAGCAACTCCCCAAATCTTAGTTCCCTCTCATTAGAGGTTATTCTTGGCACAAAAAGCAAACAAAAAGGATAAGGAGAGGTCATTACAGAAGTAATAACTTTCAAGACTCAAGGAAACTCTTGGGTTATCTCCCAACAAGTACTTTTCTTTAACGCCTTTAAGTTAGGCACAAGAAGCAAGAAGAATCAAGTATTTTCAAATGAAGAAGCATTAACATCAAACCTTGCTTTCAAAGGAGGAACAAAAGGAAACTTCTATCTCCTTATAGGTAAGTGTTCAATACCTTTCTTGAATGGAAAATGATATTTAATGGTGCCTTCATTCATATCAATAATGGCACCAACTGTTCTAAGAAAAGGTCTTCCCAAAGTAATAGGACAAGAAGCATTGTAATCAACATACAAAACATAGAAATCAACAGGGACATAAGAATTGTTAACCATGATGTTGAGTATGCCGAATTACTATTTGATTAATACTCCCCATGAGTTTCTTCTTACCATTATCATTAAGTGGGACATATAAATAACAATCTTCCAATGGTGGCAAATCAAGCATTTCATAAATCTTCCTAAGCATAATAGAGACACTAGAACCAAGATCACATGAAGCTTTGAGATCAAAGTCATTCACTTGCATATTAATAATGGGTTCTCAACTATCTACTACTTTCCTAGGAATAGAAGCTTTGTGTTTTAGCTTCTCTTTCTTAATCTTAACAAGAGCATCTGTAATGTGTTTGGTGAAGGCAACATGCATATCACTAGCATCAGGACTTCTAGCAAGCTTTTGTAGGAACATAATCACTTCAGAAATATTGCAACCATCAATATCAAAAATCAAACTTAGAACACTAGTAGTAGGCATAGTAGGAGTAGGAATAGGGACTACTTGTGGTTTAGTGGTCATGGTGCACACACTATTGTTTCTATCAATTTCAGCTTCCCTTTCCCACTTAGCATGAAGTTGAGCTAACAACCTAACATTTTCATCAATAGTAACTTATATGGCATGAGCAGTAGCAAAGGTATTTTCCATAGTTTCAGGTTTAGCAGCCATTTTATTAACCAAGGAAGTTTGAGCTTCAGACAAAGAGGATATATTTTTCTCAACATTTAAAAGCTTTTCCTCTATAGCCTTATTGAAAGTGGTTTGTTTACTAATAAAGTCTTTGAGCATGACCTCAAGTTCAGAGGGGGCACTTCTAGCATTGTTGTAGGAGTTTCCATAGGAATTTCCATTATTAGGGGGATAATGTCTATAATTGTTACCACCAAAATTACTCCTATAAGCATTGTTGTTGAAATTGTTGTTTCTAATAAAGTTCACATCAACTTGCTCTTCTTGAGCAACCAAAGAGGCTAAGGGAACACCATTAGGATCTAGAGGAGCTTTCCCATTAACAAGCATAGCCATAATAACATCAATCTTTTCACTCAAAGAGGAAGTTTCTTTAACAGAATTTACCTTCTTACCATGTGGAGCTCTCTCAATGTGCCATTCAGAGTAGTTAACCATCATATTATCAAGGAGCCTTGTTGCAGAACCCAAGGTGAGGCCCATAAAGGTACCTCCAGCAGCTAAATCCAACATGTTACTTGAGGAGAAGTTCAAACCTGCATAAAAAGTCTGGATAATCATCCAAGAAGTGAGCCCATGAGTGGAGCAATTCTTAACCAAAGATTGCACTCTTTCCCAAGCTGGAGCAACATGTTCACTGTCAAGTTGTTTAAATATCATAATGTCACTTCTCATAGATATAATCTTAGCAGGAGGATAGTACTTTCCAATAAAAGCATCTTTGAAGTTAGTCCAAGAATCAATACTATTTTTAGGAAAAGATAGCAACCATTCTTTAGCTTTTCCTCTCAAGGAGAAAGAAAAAAGCTTGAGCTTAATAATATCTCCATCTACATCCTTATACTTTTGCATCTCACAAAGTTCAACAAAGCTATTGAGATGGGCAGCAGGATCATCAGAACTAGCACCAGAAAATTGCTCTCTCATCACAAGATTCAAAAAAGCAGGCTTAATTTCATAAAAGGTAGAATCAGGAGCAGGTGGAGCAATAGGTGTGCTAAGGAAATCATTGTTGTTGGTGCTAGTAAAGTCACGCAACTTGGTGTTCTCAGCAGAGTTCATTTTGGCAAAGGTGGGCAAGCCAAAAACAGCAGCAGCAACTTTTTTGTGTTTTTGAATAAGGCAAGCAAACCAAAATAGACTAATTTTTTTGGGTTTTTTTGGAAAAAGGCAAACAAAACCAAGCAAAAGAAACAAAGCAAACTAAAAACAAATTAAAGAGAGAGGAAGTGAAGGACTCCCCTAGTGAAGACGTCCTTAGCCTCCCCGGCAATGGCGCCAGAAAACTTGTTGATGGTGCTGACATGGAGCACTTCATTGGAAACCCCAAGAGCAAGGTGTGATGAGCATAGAAGCAAGTCTTCCCTCATTAGAGACTGAGGTTATCGAACCAGAAGGAGGAAGGAAACGTCACACGGGTGTTGCAAGCAACATGCATACCTGCACAACACAAACTCAAGACTTTGCCCCAACGAATCAGTGAGGTTGTCAAGCTCACCGGTTTGCTGTAACAAAGGATTAAACATATGGTGTGGAAGGTAATGGTGGTTTTCCGCAAGTAAATAAGTAACAGTGGAATATGTATCAATGGTAAAGATTGGACCGGGGTCCATAGTTCACTAGAGGTGCTCTCCTTAGATAAACAACATGGCATCAAGGGTAAACAAATTATAGCAGGGCAATTGATAGGAACTGAGCAAGGCATAACAATGCAATTACTAGTCAGAAAGATCCTATGAGATTCGATTAGGCAATACAACAAGATACATAGACCGCCATCCAACTGCATCTATGACTAGAAGTCCCCCTTCAGGTTATCATCCGAACCCCCTCCAGTATTAAGTTGCAAGCAACAGGCAACTGCTTTAAGCAAAGTGTGTAAGGTAAACATTCCACATGTTCCATGAACAAGAGACCGTTGTTTTCTCCCTAGTAGCAACAACACATCTACAACCGAAGAGATTATTGTCACTTCCCTTGGAAACTAGAGGCATGAACCCACTATCGAACATAAATACCCCCTCTTGGAGTCACTAGCAACTACTTGGCCAAGATAGCTACTAACAACGGAGAGCATGCAAGATCACAACAACACAGACATGATAGAATCATAAAGACAAAACCATTAATCAAACCAAAATAGTAATCTCAATATCCATCGGATCCCCGCAAACACAACATGCATGATTACAAATAGATTAGATCTTGATAATGAAGGGAGCTCACAAGATCTATACATGGAAGCACAAAGGAGGAGATACAACCATCTAGCTACTACATGGACCCATAGTCCAAGGTGGAACTACTCACGCATCATACTGGAGAGAAGGCCTCCGGGATGATCTCCCCTCCGACAGGGTGCCAGGAAGAACTTTAGATCCCCCCCCCCCGATCTAGGGACGACGGGGGCGGTGGCTACAGAAGGTTTCGTGGAGATTTGATCGGGTACTTAGGTTTTCTGCATCGGGGGCTTCTTATAGGCGAAGGGGGAGGCCTAGGGAGTGGCCAGGGGCCCCACACCGTCCCTAGGCGCGGGGCAGGGCCCACCCGCGCCTGGGGGTGTGCGGGCGCCCTGGAACCCCTCTCCGACTCCCCTCTGGACTTCTTGTTCCCCACGGAAAGTATTTGACTTTGACGTTTGTCCCGTCCAATTCCGAGAATATTTCTTTACTAGATTTTCTGGAACCAAAAACAACAGAAAACAGGCAACTGGCACTGTGGCAACTTCTTAATAGGTTAGTACCAGAAAACATGTAAAAAGCACCTCAAAGTGTAGACAAAGCAAAGCAAAGTAGATACTAAACAAGCATGGAGCATCAAAAATTATAGATACGTTTCCGACGTATCAAGGGCGAAAGCGGCGAAGCAGCTCGCCGAGGCATAGGGTCTCGCTGAAGATCACGTGATGAGGGCAAAGCAGGCGGCGGTGCGCGCGGCGATGTCACGCCCGAGGCCGGTCGTCCTCCCGCAGTACGACGCCCACTAGGGGAGCTGTTGGAGATATACCCAAGAGGTAATAATAAAATGGTTATTATTATATCTTTGTGTTTATGATAAATGTTTACATCCAATGCTATAATTGTATTAACCAGAAACATTAATACTTATGTGTTTTGTAAATATAAAAGTAGTCCCTAGTAAACCTCTTGTTGAACTAGCTTGTTGATTAATAGATGATCATGGTTTCCTGATCATGGACATTAGATGTTATTAATAACAAGATCATGTCATTAGGATAATGATATGATGGACACACTCCTATAGTAAGCGTAGCGTAAGATCAAGTCATTTAGAGTTTGTTTGCTACAAGCTTTCAAATACATAGTAACCTAATCCTTCGACCATGAGATCATGTTAATCACCATCACCAGATATTTGCTTTGATGACTTCAAACACCACTTCGTAACTGGGTGGCTATAAAGGTGGCATTAGGTATACTAAAAGTATGTGTTGAGGCACATGGATCAAGAGTTGGATTTTTCCATCCATATGACAGATAGATATACGCTGGGCCCTCTCGGTGGAGTGTCATCCAATTGGTTTGCAAGCATGTGACTAGGTCACAAGGGATGTCATATCACAAAACGAGTAAAGATTACTAATCGGTAATGAGGTTGAACTAGGTATAGAGATACCGATGATCAAACCTCGGATAAGTAAAGTATCGCACGACAAAGGGAATCGGTGTCGTATGTAAATGTTTCATTCGATCACAATGTAATCGTAGAAATATGTGGGATCCATATTGGATTTCCAGATTCCTCTAATGGTTATTGATCGGAGAGGTGTCTTGATCATGTCTACATAGTTCACGAACCGTAGGGAGACACACTTAAGGATTCGATGTTGTTTAGTAGATATGGAATATGAGTTGGAGACTGAATGTTGTTCGGAGTCTCGGATTGGATCCAGGACATCACGAGGAGTTCTGGAATGGTCCGGAGAATAAGATTCATATAAGGAAAGTCAATTTCTAGGGTTAGGAAATGTTTTTGGTTTTTTGATCGGAAGCTTCTACAATGTTCTGGAAAGTCCACCAAGCTGGAGGGGGTACTTGGAATACACCATACCCTAATGGGGTAGGATCATATACCACTAGGTCAAGTCGGCCAAGGATATGGAAGAGATAATCAAACTCTAGTATGAATAGTCAAATTCTAGTTTGAAAAGTCAAAGTCCAATTTGAAAAGTCAAAGTCCTTGTGGAGGGAGGAAATGAAACCTAGAAGGGAGAGGTTTCCCTCTCCCTCCCCAAGCTATCGGCAAAGAGGGAGTTGGGAGGACTCATCATCCCTTTGCCACCTTACCCTCCCACATAAGCAGGGGTGGGGCGCCACCTTGGCCCTTACCCCAAATCCTAGGCCGTCGCCGCCTTGCCCCAAGCTGTCGGTGCCTCCTCCCCTCGACGCCTACTCCCTAGCCGATGAGGCCCTCTCTCCTCCACCATACCTGCTTCGGCTTAGGCGAAGCCCTGCAGGATCTACTCCTCCACCTCCATCACCACACCATCGTGCTACTGCAATTGCGAGGATATCTACAACCTCCGTTGCCTGTTGGAACAAGGGAGAGAAAGGTCTTCATCGACTATCGTACATGTGACCGACTGCGGAAGCACTACCGGAACATGGTGCTGGAAGGATTATCTTCGCGATCTTGAGATTGGCAAGGGAACGACTACATCAACCACGAGAATTCGATCTTGTTAAACAATTTGGATCTACGAGGGTTAGTACTCTACAAACTCGTTGTGCCGATCTGGTAGATTAGATCTTGGCTTTTGTGTGTTCCCACGATAGATTTTTTTGTTTTCCATGCTGCAAACCCGTAAAGGATCCAGCCAAGCATCGGCTCGCCGGCCGGGTTCTCGTCGATATCGCTGGCCGTCTTCCAGGAGAGCCAGGCGAACCCGTGCTAGAGTTACTCCTTCTCCCCCGAGTTTGACGGTGGATTCAACCCGAACGTGCTTTTCCCCTGCCCCGCACCTCTCCCTCCTCGGGCCTTCAACATCAGCATCAACGTCCCCTACTCCACCTCTCCGGTGTACACAAGCCCTTCGTCATCCACGCGCCGCGGCGCACTTCCCTTCGCTGGCAGCTCATCGCCAGCAACCTTCGGCGAGATCGACGCCCACAACATGTTTGGCGGAATGTCGGCCGAGGCATACATGCAGGACATAATCGCCTCAGGTTCAAAGGCGACTGGCAACACCTCCTTCTTCACTCAAGAATAGTCCCAGGCTGATGCCGAACATGACATCGATTCGCATGATTTCACCGAAGGCTAGGCCAAACAGACGCAAGGTGAGGAAGTGGAGGACGTCAAAGGGGATGCCTTGGCTCTGGCAAAAGCCAAAGGCATAGGCAAGAGGAAGCCGTGCACGTCGGCGCCGGAGCCCTGGATCAATTGGACGGTGCTTGAGGACCTTTGCCTCGTCGATGCCTGGAAACCAGTGAGCATGGATCGCATCACCCGTGCCAACCAACACTTGGAGAATTACTAGAAGCACGTGAAGCTAGCGTTCGACAAACGCAACCTTTGTGACCCGAATTATAGCAAGATTCACATGGAGCGAAGGGAGAAAGCCATGATCAACCATTGGGGCCTCATCCAGCAGGCGTGTAGAAAGTGGCACAGCTATCTCGAGGAGGTCGACCGCACACCCGTTAGCGGTGAAAGCATGGATAACAAGGTACTTCTCCGCACACCCATGCACTCATTCATGCCTGTCCTGACACACTTTGCCTTGCCTTTGCAGCTCCTTCGTGCACTCGGCCTCTATCGGGACGACACCAAGACGGAGTTCAAGTTTCACCATGTGTTTTCCATGATAGAGAAATGCGAGAAATAGCAGGACACTCGCGTGAGCCTCGCCAAGGTCAGGAACGGCGTGTACAACCCGGAGGCTCCTCCCCTGCTGCCGGCGAAGGAAGGCTGGAGCTCGGCCAGAAGAAGGCGAAGATTCTAATAGCCACAGGACCTCCCGCTGAGCGTCTCCATGCTTCAATTGAGAAGTGCATTGCCGACAGCAAGGCCCATGCCGAGAAGAGGGAGGATAAGGCCGACGAGAGGTGGGCGCAGATGCTCCAGAACCAAGACCGCAAGCTTGACCTCCTCAAGGCGAACTACGCCGCCAAGAAGAGGAACACGGATCTCCAGTTCCTCATGGACAGCGAAGACACCTCGGCGATGAGCACACCGGTCAAGGCCTGGTACATGGCGCGCTGCCACGCCATTCTCCAGGAGAACATCGCCGCCAGCACGCCAAGCTCTGCGCCGACCGCTTTCGCCCCCACGGCTATGCCGATCTCTGCTTCCACCTCCTCCAACCAGTCGGCCGACCACGCGCCGATGCACCCATCCCCGTCGCACCGGACATGCTGGAGGAGGCCATCCCCGTCGACGAATGAACACCGATCCATTTTATCTAGTTTTGTAATAATTTACCGCCAAAATTTTTGGGCATACTTCTGTCGAACAACTTGGGCCAGAGATTTTGCCGGCGGGAACGAAAAATATTCAAATATCTCGCCTTTTTGCTTTGCCTGGTAACTCGGCCTGGACGTGAGTGGGAAACTCGACGTTTCCAGAACAAAAGTTATGTCTGTCTAGCGCTATTTAGATCCAGATTTCCGCTCGGGACGCCCAACGAGTGGAGATGCTCTAATAGATGTGTCATCCCAGTCTCGCACGACAATTGAAAGGACAAATTTCACACGACAATTCCCACATGCATGTTATTTTTTGCCCGTTGGTCATAGTTGTACGGATTTTTACGGTTATTATAGTTGTCTTGTACTTTTTTTCCTTTAATTAAGGAGACTACTAACGTAGTCCCCCGGGATAAAAGTTTCCAATACCCCGGGTGGACAAGAGTCCCATAAAAAGGACCTCAATCCCGCTTTGGCTACAGAACTTCCCGTTTTTGCTATAAATTGTTCTGCTTTTCCTATATGTAGCAGAAAAACGGTTCGGTCTAAAAAAAAGAACTAAAAGGCTAGACCTCATCGGAGAGTTTGCCATCGACCTCGTCGGCGACCTTGTAGCAAAAAATATCCTAATATAGCAAAAACCGACTTTGTCAGAGACTCTCGTTGGAATAAATGTCGCTGGAGACCTCGTAGAAAAAAAATTACGCTATTGTAGCAAAACCATAAAAGGTTATCGCATAAAAATTATGCTAATGTAGCAAAATCGACTTCGTCGGAGACACTATAGCAAACTCTACTTCGCCAGAGAAATCTTCCGAGACATCGTAGCAAACAATATGTTCTGATGTAGCATTTTGAGAACAACATGTAGCAAAAAAAACAATGATATAACAAAAACCCGATTTTGCAGAAGACTTCGTCGGAGGCCTCCTAGCAGAAAATATACACTATTATAGAAAAACTAAAGTATCAATGTAGAAATAAAAATATGCTACGCCGTAAGGAGCAAACGAGGCAAAGCGCGACTGACGTTGATAGCAACACAACAACAATGCTACGGAGGTGCGTCGTGCTCATAGGAGGTTTCTCCGGCGGTGAGACAAGCTCACAAGGTGGGAGGCGAGGGGGGTACCAACATGGGGCGGCACGGTCCCCCTCATGCAGGCGGCGGCCAGCGACGGGGTGCTCTCATGGAGGTCCGCCGGTAGGGCGCTCTCATGGAGATAGCAGGCGGGGGCGGCGCCTGTCATGGTTGGAGAAGGGAGGTTAGCGACATGCGAGGGAGTGGGTGGCGGTGGATATCCCGATGGTGTGTGCGGCAGCCAGAGCTATAGGGGCGGGTGACCGCGCGGCTGCCAGATCTGCAGGGGTGGTGCGGTGGCCGGAGCTGCAAGCGGGCGGGTGGGCACCGGCGGCGGCTGCACGGGCTATGAGGGAAAAACGAGGAAGAATACCAGGAAGACACGAACACGCGTGGTGGGCCCTCCCACGTACGGTGTCGCTAGCAATGACCCGGGGGATCGAAGGAAACGATCCCCCGGAGGAGTAGTATCCTTTTCCTTTAATTAACTGAATCTCCCTCATCTGTACTTTATATCCCTAAGCCCCAAACAAAGCGGCAGCTGCCAGACCGGCCCAACTAGAAGAATCATCTATCCCAGTCGGCCCACCTAACACAGCACCAAAACAATCCATGCACTTCGGTTAGGGCATCTTCGTCGGCTTGATGCATCTCGTCCGTCGGCCTTCCTAACACAGCGCCAAAACAATCCATGCACTTCGGTTAGGGAATCTCCATAGGCTCGATGCATCTCGTTCGAGCGTGTCCGAACTCGTCAGCGCGGACGCGCAGGACATGCGCGATGCCCTAGCGGCCCGACCCATCCGGACAAACACGTCCGGTTTGACCCATCTGTGCCCCCTAATCTAGGCCTCGGTTGCGTCTGCCCGGACAGCGCGCTTGTCCGAGCGTGTTCTCCCAATAATTCGCCCGAGCCCTCTTGCCAGTGGCACATCAGCCACGCTCCTCCCCCAAACCCTCGCACTCCATATCAAGTGACTCGAGTAGGCGCAATATTTGTCGCCGACGCCTCCCGCGATATTGTAACATCCCAAAAATATTGATCATGATTATCATTTTCCAATCACCCAAAATTAGGGTTAACAAAAACTTTTGTTTAAAAAAATCAAATGAATGCATGTGTGTATGTGATGATTGTATGAATGCATGAATGGCCTTGTGTGATTGATCTAAATAGCAAGGAATGGTTTAAAGATGAAAACAACATCATCTAAAACATTTCCAAGCAGAAACAAAACAAGAGAAAATCAACAACAAAACAAATAAAACAAATGGTCATTTTTGCCAATCTTGCTCACTAGGCCACTTTGAGTGTTTCTAGTCCCAGATTTCAAACAGAAACATTTCCATTTCTTTTGACCCCTTGCTAGACCAAGTAAAAGTGAACCCAAGCCCACCTTTCAAACTTACAGAAACATTGGGCAACTTGATTCAAATGACAACTCAAAATTGAATCTATAACATATGTGAAAATCACACATTTTCAAAAACCAAGCAAACCAATTCCCCTTGACCCTTCCAACTAACCAGAGGCTACTTAGTATGTACCTATTAAACCCACAAAGTTTGAATCAAAAATTCAAATTTGAATCTCTTTCGTCCATTTCATCAAACACCTTGCAAACACCAAACAAACAAACATCAAACACTATTAGGAGCAGTGATGTTGGCCTAACTTGTTCCCTCTCTGGTTCACAACAAGCTATTAGTAGATCATCTAGCCCATTTAACAAGCTCTAGCACCACTGTGAGCTTGCCATGCCATCAATGGTGAGCATGCCGAGAGCACGCTAGAGCGCCACCCGCGACACACGCCCACAGACCGCGCCCCGCCTTTGGCGCCCGTCAGCGTGATCACCACCGCCCCGGGGAACCCCACAGACATGCTCGTTTGCCGCCGCGCGGACCGTAGATGTTGTGCGCCATTAAACTACACGTCGTACCCGTCCAGAGCACCGCGACATTCTGACCATCTCGCACTGCCCCACGCCGTGTAACCATGCCGTTGAGCTTCGCCAGGTAGCACAACACCGCCCCTATCGTCGCCCATGCCTTTAACTCGCTGTGCCGACGACACCGACGAGCTCAGCCCGCGCCCTTCGGTCCCCTCTTAGCACTATAAATAGAGGCCACCCCCGTTCGAACTCAGCACACCATCTCACTCCTCTCTCTCTCAGAAGCACCCCACATCACTCCCGGAGCAAGGCGAGCATCACGTCGCTAGAATTTGGCCAGAGTCTGTCGCGGAGGAGGAAGAAATGAGCCGTTGATTGGAGCCGCCCCAGGATAAGCCGCGGTACCAGGAGGTTCGCCGTTGTCGACTTCGTCGTTCTCCCCCATCACCGTCCCTCGCCTGAGCCCCAGTGAGCCCCCGTAGACCCCCACTGGTCACGCTAGGGTTCTGTCTAGCCGACGTTGCCCGACGGAGACGATAGGTCGTGGCCATTAGATTAGAGTTGGATCGCACGGTCTAGATCACCCCGTACCGCTTCACACCCCCTGTCTCACTGACTGGTGGGGCCATTCACTTAAACCCACCAGCGCGTGCGCTGTGCACCATGGGCCGGCCCAGTTAACATCCCGCGCGATCCAGTAATTCAAATTTAGGTTTTATCAATTTAGTTTCAAACCTAGTTCTGTACCTAGATTCAAAAATCAACCTAGGACGATTCACTAAACCAAATTGCATGAAACCAATTTTGTTAGAAAGGTACTGGAATTTTTAATCCAAGCCCGTTTGATTCAAACCAATTGGAATTGTTGATCATCTATAGTAAAAATAACAAGGCAGAATCTTTTCTATATTCAAACATTTTTCAAAATTCAACCACAAAAGCTTTTGAGTTGATTCCAACTCTCAACATTCACATTTAACTAGACCTTTCTGAATATATAAAAATATCTAGGTTTACTTGCAGAAATAATGGACAAGCAATAAAAGAATGCCTCATAGGCAATTCTAATCACTTTATTTAATTAAAATAAAAAGGTTAAACCTTATTAAATTGTGACACCACTTTAAATCACATTCCCATGTACTGAAATATGTGGTGATGACATGTGTCAACATGATCCCATGTTTTAGTTGGAGAATATTAAATCTTAAGTAGTTTTTCAATGAGTAGAAATTACTTTTCTAAAATAAAAGAGAATAAAACTCTTGCTTTAATCTTTGTGATGTTTGTGATGATCCTAGATCATCTAGTGAAAACATTGGTGTGATAAATATAACTAGTTAAGTATGGTTTGGTGATTGTGTACCTCGTATTTATTTTTAGACGCTAGTACCGACCAAGGATACGAGGAGGAAGGAGAATACTACGAGGAAGAAGCCGAGGAGAACTTCAACCACTGCTCTGCACAAGGCAAGCTTATACTAATATCTTAGCAAGCTAAGCTAAACCATGCAAGTTTTACTTGCAATCTTACACCACTTGATACCCCATCCTAGTTTTACTTGTAAGCTTAGTATTTTATTTCTTTATCAAAGATTTCTATCAAAGTTTACTTAGTGATTTGTAGATTTTAGAAAGATACTGAAAGGTAGCATAAAGAGCATAAAACTTTGCCTAGGTTAGATAATCTTGATGTCATCCTGAGGCATGAGATTGAACTTAGATAGGATACGCTTGATTACCACCCATCATTAGTGTTTACCCCACTTGTAGATGCTAGTGCTAAGCATAAAACTTGATCAACTTTAGATGTGAATACTTGGTGAAAATGGTTATGAAAACCTTAGAATGATGAGTCATTCTACTGAAATGTTTTGACATGTGTTCTTGAAACACCAGATGATTTTGATGATGAAAATGTTGAGGCATGAGCCTTATCCCTTTATAAAACTGACGGTTGTCTGGATGCGATACCATTCCAATTTTACTGTACAACCATAATACCCGAAATTTGGGTAGGGCATGACTGCAAATTTATATACCTTAGTATGGGTTCCCTTGTGGCCAAGGTTTGAGCTGAGGCTACCTTGTGAAGATTGTCCACCTTTGCAGTACCCAAGATGACAGTTGGTCATGGTTGGGAGGCCAAACTCACAGGAGAGGTGCCTATACTAGGGCATGTAACTGAAAGGTTAGGATTGATTATCCGCATACTGAGTATGGTGAATTCAGGATTATTCCAGACGGATGTATCGTAAGTTGTGGTGAAAGTGTACCACCTCTGCAGAGTGTCAAACTATTCAAATAGCCGCATCCGCGGTTATGGACAGTTGGAGTGGCCATACTGTTCCGTCGTCAGATGTTTTCAAAATGACTTATGAAATGATTCATGACTTGACTTGACCACAACAGGGTTGTGATATGAAATTCAAACTCCCACTTAGGTGTCATAAAACTTTCAACTAGCTTTCTTTGCTTCTGAACTCAGTAGAGATAAATCTGGCTTTTTGCAAAACAACCTAGAGCTTAGTACTTCCTACTCAAAACCACTTCACTTGTTAGTATTATTTTGCGAGTACTTAAAGAGTACTCATGACTTTGTCCCTGGCTATTCCCGTGGCCAGACTATGAAGAGGACTATCAGGAGGATAGGCAGCAGGAAGGTTACGACAACTAGGATCATCTCCCATCGTCAGCATTGCTTGTGACCATGAAGATGGAGCTTCGCCTACGCTATCGTTATCATTACGTTATTCCGCTGCTTGATTTGTATTAAGACTGGATCATGTGATCCTTATTTGTGTAAGACCTTATGTATGGTTTGTAATGGATGATGTACTGTGATATCCAATCTGTTAGTCTCACAAAATGGTAATCCTGGGATTGCGATGTATGGCATAACAAGCATCTGGGATTAAAAATCCGGGTGTTGACAGATATCGAGCGCCACCGCAGGCCACGCACGTTGTCAAAGTTGTCTGGACGCGCAGCAGGCAATCCCTTCGCCCCGGCCTCCGCCTGTGAACTCGATGCGCAACACCCTCTGTGTGGTGCACAACCTGCTCGATCATTTGCCTGAGGTACATTCGCCTGTCCTTTATAGGTTTTATCCGGCCCGTTGCGGGAGTTGGCATCGCCATTGACAGCCGCATACTTTGCAGATGGGCAGCAGCCAAGGGCAATGGAGTTCGTGTACAAGAATTTCGTGGAGTCATCGTCCGAGGAGGAGTCCGACGGTGAGACCGATATTCTGCTGGCGGCTGCACAGATGGTGCATGACCACTACCTCCTGCCGCCACACAGAGGTGGCTCGTCCAAGCGGCACGAAGCCAATCAGGAGCGTGACTGAGAATAAGGCCACATACGCCTTTACAAGGACTACTTCCATCCAACTGATCCAGTCTTCAAAGAGAAGGCATTCCGTCGCCGCTATCGGATGTCGAGGGACCTGTTCTTGGAAATTCTCAATGGGGTGACGGAGTACGATAACTACTTCGAGGCCAAGTATGAATGTACCGGTAAGATTGGCTTCTCCTCTTATCAAAAATGTTCTGCTTCCATTCGGCAGCTTGCATATGGAGTGCCTGGTGACCTCCTCGACGACTACATGCACATGAGCGAGTCCACATGCCATGAGGCTATGTAGCGGTTTTGTAGCGTGGTTATTGCAGTGTTTGGTAAAGTTTATCTGAGAGAGACAAACACCGAAGACACTGCCCGCCTTTTGTCCATGAAGGAGAGAAGGGGGTTTTCTGGTATGCTTGGCAACATCGACTGCCTGCATTGGTAGTGGAAAAACTGTCCCTTTGGTTGGCAAGGGCAGTTCAAAGAACATGCAGAGGGGTGCACCGTCATACTAGAGGATATTGCATCACAAGATCTCTGGATGGCACTCCTTTTTTGTCCTGGCTAGATCAAACAATGACATCAATATGCTTCAGCGGTCTTTGATGTTTGCTAGGCTGGCAGAAGGCAATGTTCCATAGATTTCTTATCAGATCAATGGCAATCCATATGATATGGGTTACTATCTTGCTGACGGTATCTATTCCTCCTTAGCCACCTTTGTGAAGATAATCTGCAATCCCGGAGATGAGAAGTGCAAGAGGTTTGCGAAAGAGCAAGAGGCTGCTATGAAGGATGTGGAGCGAGCATTTGGTGTTCTTCAGTCAAGATGGGCTATTGTCCGGTACCCTTCTAGAACCTGGAGCACAAAGAGGATATATAATGTGATGATTGCTTGTGTCATCATGCACAACATGATCGTCAAAGACGAGTGTGATGATGGCATCTTGGACCAAGGCTGAGACTTTCAGGATCAGTTGGTTGAGTCAGAGCCAGGTCTAGCTTTTCGGAAAGATTTCATGCAAGCGCATGAAAATTTGCATCACAGGCAAATCAATGAATGACTTTAACTAGATTTGGTTAAGCATACATGGATTCGTGCGGGAAATCTCAATGATTAATTCTTTATTCGTTTTGTGTAATTTAAACGACGGTTTACTTGTTTTCTATCGAACCATATGAGCATGAACTATTTATATGTAAGCACTATTTCAATTTGATTATCTAGTCTAGTTTATTTGTTTCTCTAAAAATAATTATGTAACAACGTTCCAGCGCTGGCCAAACATGAACAGATAAACCACGGTGAATCCAAAAAAGACAAAAACGAACAACGGACCGTTTGAGGGCACTATACGGGTCAGGACGGTAGGGATGCCCTTAGTTCCTATGGAACCGACGACCAAACCGACAATTCAAGGCACCGATTTCTCGGTTAGTTATTAAAATCTTAATGACCGATCGGTCCACGTTTTGTGGGAACCGAAAATTTCATACTCCATCACACAGACAATCCCGGTCCAGTTAACCGATCCGTCTCCATCCTCCGTCCCCTTTTCCGATACAGACTACAGAGACGTACATACATCCGCATCGCACGTGTTCCCTCCCTTCCCTCTCTCCTCTCTTCTTCCTCCTCGGTCCTAGTCCCCCCGATCAACCCTCCCCCAGCCACTCCCGAGAATCATATCCGCTCATCCGATTCTTCCGATTCCTATCTCTCTCTCATCCTCCGGCATCTCTACGTTCTATCGTCTGTGACTTCGATCCCCCCTCTGCTTAATCCCTGCGCGTGGATCAGGAAGATGGATGTGGAATACCATGAGGTGAGCCCAGAAGTCAATCCACGCCTGATCTTAATTCGGATTGCATATATCAATGGCGCATCCCTGTTACGATTTTTTTTATCGTATTCACGATGAGATTTGGTTTCATCAATGCGAAAATAATCGTTTTCGTGGTTGTTTGAATCCCTGCAGGAGTACGTGAGGAATCCAAGAGGGGTACAGCTCTTCACCTGCGGATGGCTGCCGGCTTCTTCCTCGCCCAAGGCGCTCGTCTTCCTCTGCCATGGTAACCGCTACTAATCAAAATCCATCACTGCTCAGTCCTTAATTCCTCAGTTGTGTATCAATAATCAACCATGAGTAGTTCTCAAACATGTCTTTTTATGAAACAAAATCTCTAGAACAGTTTGGTGGCTTCATCCATCCATCATAGTATAACTGACTCCCTTTTTCTTGGTTTCTGTGTGTGTTCATTTTGCTTCAGGGTATGGCATGGAATGCAGTGTCTTCATGAGAGGTACAGCGATGCTGCTTGAAACCTTCATGGTCTCCACTTATTTCTGCTTTTGTTTTTTTGGACATGATTTCAAAGAAAATTAAGAAATTGATGATGGGCCGGGTATGGAAACCTAGCTACAAGATAATGTTTCACCGATTATTTTCTCGGTGTGCGTATATCATATACTCCCTGTTTATTGAATTCATATGTTGATTATATCAACGTATGAACCTTCTTGGTTCTTGGTGTACCAATCCCCCCACTCATTTCCCCTTTATTTTTAGAGATAGTTCCACGGAAAATTAAAAAAAAAACATGACGATGGGGTAACGAAGCCAAGCTACAAGATAATGTTTCGCTGACTATTTTCTCGGTGTGCGTACATCATATATAGGCCTATTTATTGAAGTCATATAGGCATATTCATGCATTTTACTGAATATATCTCGCTCTTACATCATCCATGACATCACATGCATGCGCTGTGGGTAGATCTAGGCTTTATGTAGATATTAGTGCCATTGATCCTTCTAGATGCATGCGTCAGCTTGGTTGTTAGGACAGACAACCGGCCCTTTATTTCCTTTCTGCTGCATCCCATGCCATTGCCAGGAGCTTTCTCATGCCATTCTGGCTCAATCTTATCCCTCCAAAGGTTTAACAACTTCACCTTAACTTAGAAACAACGCTGCGGACTATGTGCAGTTGCTTAATATTTTACATTACATATAGTTATTGATATATAATTAATCAATTTTGCATTACATTAAGATCTATGGAAACTAAAGAGAAAATGTTGTGTAAAGTTAGCTTTGTGCATCCCCACAGGATTTATTGTTCCCATAAAAAAATAGTGACTTTCAGACTATAGTGAACCCTCTTCACAAATTATTTCTATTGGCTTTATTGCTTACATGGTACTTCGACGAAGCCTTGATTATGCATGCATGGAGAAAGATCCTAAATATGAAAGATCTATAGGACAGAGATAGAAAATTGGCAGCCAGATATCATTGCCGTGCACTCTTAAGAAAAGGTTATAGATGCTGATAGGGAACTACTACTTGATGGTGATAGATACATTTCCACCTTTCCCAAAAAAAGGCTCTAGCAGCTGCTGTGATGCGCATGTTTCAGCGTGAAATTTTTCTAAAAAACCTTATTTTTACACGCATCTAAATTCGCACCATTTGTATAAGAAGAGACCGCCAGACACGCAACCAAAGCGGAAAAGCGAAAATGAAAAATAGCGAAACAGCAAAGGCAAATAAGAAAAACTGTACAGCTACTCTAAGCTTCGCCGCCGAAAAATTTAATGCAGAAAGGAGTTAGCACATGCCTGACAAGAACAGCTAATGTGCATTTGCTTGTATTAGCTCTTTTCTTTTGGACAGAGTGTTATGCTCATTCTTGGGTAGTTTGAGATCCAGACTCCTGAGCAATATTTTACCAAACAAAGAAAGAATCAGATGTCCTTCTGTTTTCCTGTCTACTCTTTCCATAGAAATTAATATGTAAGTTCAGAATTTAGGTTGTAGTGGATCACACTCTTCTCACTTGTAGTGATGGGGCCCTTTTGTTTGGCCGCAAGCAAAATATATGCTTTGGATAAAGATGGAGGATGATGGCAACTACTCAATTTTACATCAAGTGATATTAATACGTGCGACATAATAAGTGATGATAGTCTTCTCATGTTGATAAGAGAATATTATGCCGAGATCCAGCCAAGAAAAATTGTTGATTTCAGTAAAAGTTTACTTCTTGTCGGGGAGTTTAGTTTAAATAACACCTGAATAAAAGAGCAGATTAGTAATTCTAACTGGTAAGTCCATGATAGATCTAATGGAGGACCATGGACATGGTTGTGCTGCATCCGTTGTGAAATCTATATTTCGTATAACCCAAATCCATATAGATTACAAGGATTTCAAGAAAATTTGGTAGGTTTGACTACAAGCCTTTTTCTCTTTATATTTAATCCACAAACAGATAGTACAAAATATTTTCAGATTGGCTTGTGCAGTCGATTTAGTCGCCGCGTTGGGCGATTTTTCGTTGCACGCTATCCAATTCTTTATGCATGCATCACAGTCACAATTTTCAGTTGAGACCTGCTCCCCATAATCTCAGTGCAAAGTCGCTGTCATGCCCAAAAGAAAGCATATAGCAGGTTTGACTACCAGCAACAATCCAACAACACTCAACGCATTGTTTAGGTGATCACTTAAACAAACAGGGATGACTTTTATGATTGTAGAAGTGGTCCTTTTCTTCCTTGTGTCAACTTCAGGTTCCAGAGTGGCCCTGGTGATGCAACTAACTACTTTACTCATACCTGCTTTGCTTTCAATTACGATCACGGAGATGATTTTGGCCCTACATTTTGTGGCCCTGGCCCCTGAGGCACCTAACTAGTTTGTCTTGCAAGCTGTAGCTGATGGTAATTGGGATGAAACTGTCCTATTTGACCTGTAAATAATCACTAGACTAGACGGTGTTGCAAGGCACGATTTTATATACTCTTGACTAGGCTCAGAAAAGGTAGATATATATAACTCCCTCTTATGGTGTGGGTCGATGTTATTTCCTGTCAGCATGTGGGGTCAAGTTGGCAGCGGCAGGGTTTGGTGTGTTCGGCATCGACTACGAAGGCCATGGCAAGTCCACGGGTGCCAGATGCTACATCCAGAAGTTCGACCACCTCGTTGCAGACTGCGACCGTTTCTTCAAGTCTGTCTGCGGTAAGAAAGGGTCCACTCATTTTCCATATGAACACCATGTATAGAATTATGTTTAGCGGATCGAAGAACCAATGCTGTGCAGCACTCTGTTTGCAGACATGGAAGAATATAGAAGCAAAAGCCGGTTCCTGTACGGCGAGTCCATGGGTGGCGCCGTCGCCCTACTGCTGCACAGGAAGGACCCAACCTTCTGGGATGGCGCCGTCCTCGCGGCGCCAATGTGCAAGGTTCAGATCATCCTGAATTTGTTTGCTGCAACTGTCTGCCTGCCTACTACCAGCCCCAGTGTTGGTTATCTTTTTTCGTTCGGCATTGTGGTGCAGATATCAGAGAAGGTGAAACCGCATCCGGTGGTGATCACACTCCTGACACAGGTGGAGGAGCTGATCCCGACGTGGAAGATCGTCCCGACGAAAGACGTCATCGACTCGGCCTTCAAGGATCCCGTCAAGCGCGAAAAGGTTCGGCGAGACTCTGTTTGGTTTCACAGTATCAGGGAGATTTTCTTGCCTGGATAACAAGCCCTTCTTCTGAACTCGGAGCAGATCAGGAAGAACAAGCTCATCTACCAGGACAAGCCGCGGCTCAAGACCGCGCTGGAGCTGCTGAGAACCAGCATGGATGTCGAAGACAGCTTGTCAGAGGTACTGTAACTTCAGGGTGCTGCTGCTTTCTTGAATAACAGGAGAGGAAGATTTCTCCTGCAATTCTCTAAAGAAATGTGCTTTTCACAGGTGAAGATGCCCTTCTTCATCCTGCACGGCAAAGCCGACACGGTGACCGACCCGGAGGTGAGCCAGGCGTTGTACGAGCGCGCCGCCAGCACAGACAAGAGTCTCAAGCTGTATCCCGGAATGTGGCACGGCCTCACCGCAGGCGAGCCTGATGACAATGTGGAGCTGGTCTTTGCTGACATTGTCGCCTGGCTCAAGGAGCGCAGCCAAGATGGCCGGGTGAGAGCTCCATCAGAACCTGAAACACACCAGCATGGAGCATCCAGCGAGTTCAGCAACAGCATGGAGAGTCAGACATGGATACACAGCCGGCGCCGGCCTCGGCAGCTAGGTGGTTTCCTCTGCGGGCAATGTAGAATGTAAACATGGATACAATCCAGAGCTATACATTAGAAACAAACCAGCATGTGAAAAGATGTAAATATGGTGAACTGAATAAAATCTTGCCTTGTCACGAACAGGTTGTTTTTGTTACAGTCTAGTTTTCTTGTGTTCTGGAGAAATATTAGCTTCATATAAGGCAGCTAGATAGACACACAGTTGTGAGAGAACATGTAATTTATACCATATATGCTATCATCCCAACAGAGAATTAGAAGATCCAGGTTTATCACCGACAATTGAACTTGAATATCCGTATAGCTGAGACCGACAGAAAAATGACAAGAAAAAGAATGACATTACACCAACAACCAAGGTATTTAGTAAAACCCACAAGGACTTATGTGGCCACAGCTTTGTCAGTAAGGAGATTAACCAAGAAGCTAGAAGCAGGCCACCAAAATTTTGAAGTATTGTATTCCGCTCTATGCTTATTGGCCTCCACTGGTGGTGCCGTCACCATCTTGGTCGCCGAAGATCCGCTTGCGGAAGTCAGTGACCATGAGGGGAAGACCGTCACGGAGGGGGATCTTCGGCTCCCACCCGAGGAGCTCCTTGGCTTTAGTGATGTCTGGCTTGCGCTTGTGCGGGTCGTCCTGAGTGTTCTCACGGAACTCAATCCGCGCATTTGGGTCGATGGTGTCCTGGACAACCTTGGCCAGCTCCAGCATGGTGAACTCACCAGGGTTACCCAAGTTGAATGGTCCAATATGCTCCCCTTCCATCAGCTTCATCAACCCCTCAACCTGGAAGAAGACAAGGAATAAGTACAAGGAATGCAAATGACATGTAATGCCAGATGGCCGAGTCCCTTTTTTTACAAGAGTTCTTGTTTGTAAGTTATGTAAAAGTTCTGAGCCACTGGGAGGCTGATTACTGCTATTCTACCAAGCCATTTTCAGATAGCATTGCTATAATTATTTCATCCATAGATGATTTACCAGATCAGAAACATATTGGAAACTCCTGGTCTGCTTGCCATCACCGTAAACCGTCAAAGGCTCCTTCCTTAACGCCTGCCACCATAATTATACATATTAAGTATTAGTTGAGAAATAAGGAAATATCTATGATTTCTAAACTAGAAGAGCAACAGCAAGTATGTTTACCTGAGCAACAAAGTTGCTGACAACACGGCCATCGTCTATGCACATGCGCGGGCCATATGTGTTGAAGATCCGAGCAATCCGAACCTGGATAGGAGAAACATCACTAATCAGTACACAAGAAGACCTATCTCCATACAAATGAAACGGAAATTTCAGTGCTTGCAACAAATATAAATGGCACTGTACCTCAAGGTTGGCACCACGGTGGTAGTCCATGGTCAATGTTTCAGCTGTACGCTTGCCCTCATCGTAGCAGCTCCTGACACCTGTTGTGAAGAGAAACACATATATACATCAGTCAAACTTCTCTGACACAACTATACATTCTATATGTAATGAGTTTAAACAGTACTACAAGACAAATACATTTATGACAAATGGAGCAGGACTAGCTGTAGTTATCTGGCTCAACAAACTTTCCTACTTTTCTGTTAGGTTGGTGGATGTTTGGTTAAGTGCAAACATAGTTTTGCCCCCCTTTCCTCCTTTGCTAAGAAGGGATCCACCAGGTTGGAGCACATTTCACCAACCAGAATTGTCCCTTTCCAACAGAAGGAATCAAAGCATGCAGGAGGGTACCCATCTAGATTCCACGGCCAGCATCTCCAGCTAGTAAGATTCCAACACCCCTTTCCCCAAAATGACTAGTACACGAGGATTTCTGATTGAACAGTAAGCTTCAGGTCAAGAAATTTCTGGAGAAAATCTCATAATATATCCCCTTTCCCTTTTAACGTTTTTTTACTTCTTTATTATCCCCATTCACCCAGAACTACTTCCACAACTACTACTGAGTAAAACTAGGACAACGCCAAATCCATGTTCAGTACACCTACTCTCCATATCATACAAAAGTATGAAACGCAATCAATGTGAGACCAGAAGCCCATAAACACCATTTGTTTGGTACCCAACAGTTGGAGGCACAGATTGGCCATCTTCTACTACGCATGATCCAACTTGGATCTACCTTTTGTTTTCCTAACCTCATGTAACAATAAGCAAACATCACCGTGATATGTAAGATAATGACACAGAAAAAAACCAAGCACTATCACACTTAATAAAGAAATTGAGCTGACAGAGTATTTATGAGAAGAGTGATTACCGATGGGGTTGACATTGCCCCAGTAAGTCTCCACCTGAGGGTGCTGGAGGGGATCACCGTAGACCTCACTGGTGCTGGTGAGGAGGAACCTGGCTCCGATCCTCTTGGCCAATCCAAGCATGTTCAGTGTCCCAACCACATTGGTCTTGTGCCAGCTCAAAGGTCAAGGATCACACAATCCATTTCCAAAGAACACGCAACATTGCATAGTAGTAATGATAACTTGGTTGTTGGACTAAAACCTCCAAAAAGGAAGGTGGTTGCAAAAGCAAGCACAAGGAAAAGCCATGTTGAAGTGAACAGTAAGCAAAGTTGCTTAGCAGGGAAAGGGACAGACGCCACTTGGATCTCACGTTTTCGCCACACTTTATGTCAGAGTTAAGCTTACTCCACAGCTCAACCAGATCCAGGCACAACGTGGATCTGCTTTTGCCTTTTCTTCTCCTACATCCTATCGCCAGATCATAAAGTTAAACTAAACTGGAGTACAGAAACGATATTTGATCTAAAAAGATGCCACATCTACACATTTTGATGACAGAATCAACTTTTGCGCACCAGATTCTACTTTGCACTCTGTATGTACTGTCTAGTGTATGCCAAAATGATATAATTCCGGTAATAGATAAAAATCTAAAGACTCAAGAACTTCTGTACTGTCTCAACTATTTGATTGAACTAAACGCTAGTACACGAGTTCAAATAATGCAAGACATAGTGCTGCTTTTTATGGGGGAAATGGTAATTTAGATCAAGCTCTGTACTATGAACACGACGATACGGGTACAGCGCAGAAAGCTCCAAAAATTCATGGGAAACGTGGCGCAAATTCCGAGCTCCACGGATCCAAATATTCCCCTTGCAATCCCAGATTCCTAATTCAGTAATTTAGGCCGTAGACTAACTAGATGTGCAAGAGCTACGCAAAAGAACAAATCCCTCCTACCACAAGCATCTCCCACCAAAAAATGCAAAGCAAAAACAAATTTTTTTACCGATCACAAAAACAAACGATCAAAGATCCAAGTAGCGAAGCGTGAGGTATGTAAGGAATGAATCAGGTGAAAGGATATGATAGTCTTGACGGGGTTGTACTTGTAGTGGACGGGGGATGCGGGGCATGCGAGGTGGTAGATCTGGTCGACCTCGAGGAGGATGGGCTCGACGACGTCGTGGCGGATCATCTCGAAGTTGGGGTTTCCGAAGTGGTGCATCACGTTCTCCTTGCGGCCCGTGAAGAGGTTGTCGACGACGATCACGCTGTCGCCGCGGGCCACCAGGCGGTCCACGAGGTGGCTGCCGACGAACCCGGCGCCGCCGGTGACGAGGACGCGGAGGCCCTTCCGCTTGAGGCCCAGGGGCACCTTGCCGCCGACGAAGTGGCGGGCGGGGTTGTGCGCCGCGGGGTCAACGGAGAAGCGGGAGAGCGAGCCGGAGACGGCGGCGGCGGCGCCTCCGGAGGAGTAGGCGCCGGTGGCGGGGCCGGTGGTGCTGGAGGGGCCGGCGAAGCAGAACAGGGCGGCGGCGAAGAGCATCCCGGCGAGGGCGAATACCGGGCGGTGCTCGCCCGCGGCGTACCGGGCGGCGCGGGAGAGCCACGACGCCTTGGAGCTGGCGGGCTTCGGGGCGGCGTACGCGCCGGCACCGGCGCCGGCGGACGGGGAGGCCCCGCCGCGGTAGGTCAGCTCCGACGCCATCTGCGGGGACCTGGTCGTATCGCCGAACAACTCTAGGGGCCCCCCGTGTAAGAACTCCAGGGACCTCGCCGCGGTTTGTGTCGGTAGGGGGGCGGTGAGGTGCGTGTCAGAGTCCGGAGCAGAGGTATTTATGGGCCGGTGGACGACGCGGTGCGGTGCCTCGCGGGGGCGCTCAGAGCCGTTGGATGGGTGCGACGGTCAGGATGGCTCCTCGCCGTGGGCGGGGCTGGTGTGGGTTTGACACTTTGACTATGCGGTGCGGCCACGGCCACCGAGTGTAGGGTGCGTGTCACCTGATCGCGACTCATGAAAGTCGGTCAGTCGGCGGCGCCCGCTTGTTCTTGGAAGTGTGAAAATGGCCTGGTTTGTTTCTTCTACTCGTACCAAAATAAACCTAACCTGGCTTGCAAGCTCTTTGAGATCGTCTTCTGTTTCCTTTTTGAAGTAGTGAGTGATTACTAATTAATTCCATAATATGGAGTATGAATTCGTAGAAGATTTTTATTCTCTTATTAATTCACTGCCATACTTGCCTACCAAAACCAAGATTTAGACCAAATGTCATTTATTTATCTACTTCAATTAGTACCTAGCAACTAATGAATTAATTGAACAAATTAATTGACCGACAACTTTCAAGGAATGAATCACTACTAGGAAAAACCACATCTATGGCGCATGGGTATTGCCCTTCCATGGCGCATATGAGATGCGCCACTAATAAGTTGTCACTAAACTAAATTTCTGTGGCGCATATTGAAATACGCCACATAAGACATCAAACTTCTGTGCAATATGCGCCACAGAACTCTCTTTTTGAATTTAAAAAAAAGACGGTCTAGATCCCGTCCAAAATTTCAAATCGCAAACTTCTGCAATATGCGCCACAGATTTTTTTTTGAATTTCAACAAAAAGCGGCCTAGATCTGGCCGAAGTAGGAGGTGGGTGGAGGAGGAGGGTCGTCGGATCAAGTACGAGGCCGCCTGTGTAGGAGTAGGAGGAATAGGAGGAGCGGTCACCAGAGTAGGAGGCTACTGGTGTAGGAGGAGGGATCGCCCACGGAGTAGGAGAAGAAAGGGGAGGAGGAGGGGTCGCCGGAGTAGGAGAAGGATAAGTATAAGGAGTAGGAGGTCGTCGGTAGAGGAGGGGTTGTCGGAGTAGGAGGAAGAGTAGTAGGAGACGGTGGAGGAAGGGTCGCTGGAGGTGGTGGAGTCCATGGCCGGAGTAGGAGGAGGAGTTGGTCGGAGAGTGCAAAAGGAAGACCAAGAGGAGGAGAAGGGGAGGAAGAAGGGGAGTACGGATGGCAATGGGTACCCGCTACCCGCTTACCCTGCGGGTTTTTACCCATTAAGGTAAGAGTATGGTAGTAAAATTATACCGGTAAGTAATTGGCCAAAAATCTCTACCTTGTTGGGTATTGCGGGTGCGGGTATGGTAATGGAAAACCCACACCCCCATACCTACCTACCCGACAACTTAGTAGATGACACATGGGGCATTAGTATTATATCATTTTTCTAAAAACTTATGAACTTCTGGAGTTAACGAATGTTGCTATGTGGCTAATTGTGGTATTCCGTGTGATTATATTGCAATTCCTTTGAGATTTTAAAGTTTGAACTATATACTTTATATGCAACTTATGTTTGTAACTTGTTTTCTTTACAATATATGCGTTTGGCAATATATTTTAATTATTTAATATATATTTGCTTGCTTGCTGAAACCGTGAATGAATGAAAATATATGCTGTCATTTTTTATTTGTTGTGTTATTACAATGACTTGTTAAGTTGATTGGACCGATGGGTGGGTATTACCCGCGGGGTTTTTTACCCTCGACGGGTGCGGGTATGAGACAAAATATGTACCCATGTGCGGGTAGGGGTGCGGGTTGCGGGAAAGATATAAGATTGCGGGTGCGGGTTTGGTTAAGCTCCACCCGCACCCAATAGTCGTGAGTGCCATCCGTAAAAGGGATGAAGAGTAGAAGGGGAGAAGAGAAGAAGGGGATGAGAGGAGTAAAGGGGAGAAGGATAAAAGAGAAGGAGAGGGAGCCGCGGGAATTCAAAATTCGAATCCCAATAATTCTGTGGCGCATATGGTGGCACAGAAGTTTATCCTCCTTTTTTATTTTTTTGCAGGAAAAAACTTCTTTTTTCCATATTTTTCACTCTTTTCGAATTTGGGGAATCTGTAAATTCTAGAACAACCTTTGGTCGTTGAATTTGAGTAGGAAATTTTGAGACGATCGTTTTGATGGATAAAACATTTTTTCCCAACATCGTATGCAAATATTATGACTGTTTTACCGTGTCATGACCTTTTTTTGCAAAATATATCGAAATTCATGTTTTTCAATTTTCCCTACAACTATACCCTAAAATATAACTACATCTCAAAGGAATTATTATTTTCAAGTTTTTATCATTTTCGTTTATTTTTCACAAATGTTAAAAAGCGATCCACACGGGATGGGATCTGCTTTTCCACATTCTATGATGCATATATCTATATGCGCCACGGAAACATCACTTTCTGTGGCGCATATGTCTATATGCGCCACAAATAGTTGGTCAACAAGATTCTGTGGTGGGGCCAACCCTTACTTTCTATGGCGCATATGGCCGTATGCGTCACAAAAGTTACAACTTCTATGTCGCATATGGTGATATGGACCACAGAAAGTTGGTAGCCCAACCCCGATGGCGGATCTCACCATATTTTTGTGGCGCACCATTCCGGTGCATGCTCCACAGAAGAGTGAAGGACTCCGTGGCGCCTTTGGTGTAATACGCCACTGTTGTTTTTCTGTGGCGCATGGCAGAACATATGCGTCGTAGAAGATCCACCTATCTATAGCTATTTTATTTATAGTGAATTCATCGATCCAATCCCTGCCTCAGTGTGTGATGTTCTCTCGTTGCTCACACTCTTTATCATCATCATCGGTGGTGCGGTCATGCCACGCAGCTGACCACATTGTGCATGGCATCAACGTGGCGATCCTGTGTTGTCACCTCTATGTGTCATGATGGACCCTAGTTGGGTAGTGAGTTATCAGTCAGAGGTAGCCCTGCCGTTCCTAACTCCAGGATGCTTTCCGGGTGTCTTCTTCTTCTTCCCTTGTTTTCATATTTTTTGAACAACAAATGTCCTCTCGTGAGGTTTCATCCGGTCTTCAAGAACGTGGGTCCCTTTATCCATTAGTTCGAATGCCATTCTCATGTTTGGCGGTGGAGATCAACATGGCCGACCTAACAACAAAGCACAAGAGCTCGCAATGACATTTAGTCGCACTGTGAACCTTGCCAAAGATGGTAGGTTGAAGCTGAAGGGTCTGTGGTCAAACAATATGGAGTGGGGCATCTTGATTTTATGGACCTCATTGTTGTTGTGACTAAGGTGGGAGACGACGTATTTACGGCGACGTGGTGCTTCATGAGGCACAAGTGCCAATGGGAGATTTGATCCGGTTGACCTCGCCGCGTGTGTCAAGAGTAGTGTGGATAGGAGGTATGTATGGGTGGAACATGTGGCGCGGTGTCTCGTGGGACACAAGTGCAAACGAGAGTTGGATCTGTTGGACCTCTCAATTGTTTGTGTTAGGGGAGTTCGGAGGAGAGGTATGTATTGGCCTTTCAAAGACGCAACATGGTTGAAAGAACATGTTGGGCCCCAATGTGTGGTTTTGGTAATTATGACAATTTTTATGGACTAATGTGTGTATTAAGTTATACTTGTAGGATTTATCCATTGGCATCGCTTGGAGCATGTGTTGGCTTCAAGGTCGATGAAATGCAAAGAAGATATGTTGGGCATGCTCAATATGCGAGGTCGATGATGAGGAATTAAGAAAGGCGTTCCATCTTGAGAAGGGCAAGATCGTCTACATCGAGCTCAAGTGGAATGCTCAAGGCAAATGTATAATCTTGATAGGTTTTCCCTTTTGCCGGTCTCACGTTGTGTGCGTGAGACCGGGTTTAGGATAGATAACCGTACTATCAAGAGGGGCTCTCGTAAGAGTAATTCGGTCACATCGTTTGGAGAGAGCTCAAACCTTTGCATACTTGCATCATCGTATTTGGTTGTTATTTGGTCTTATCCATGTGAGGATATAGAGCTTGTCATCAAAATCGGATCTTCCATTTGTATCTTGTTGCGATTTTGATTTATGCGGCTTTTCGGTTTCTCACCAAGTGAGGTATATCACATTATTCTACTTGATACTTTCTCACTTGGTGATAATCAATATTTATGCGGCTTTTATTGGGAAGCCCTTGTCGTCCTCTATCCAACGCAATTGGAATCGGGTCAATCGGAGCTTCTAGTCAAAAGTTATTGCCGTTTAAATATTTGCCTGGTGCGATACCAAAAAGCGGTAGTTGCGACAGAAGGTTTTGACTAACTGTCAAAAAGCCTCTGCCGGGCTAGGTACTAAAAAGCGGTAGTACCGCATTTTAGTACCTAGCGCGACAGTAGCTTTTTGACCACATGTCAAAAGCTTCTGCCTGCTCCGGTACTAAAATGCGGTAGTACCGCATTTTAGTACCGCACAGGGCAGAGTCTTTTGAACGTTGGCAAAAATCTTCTGTCTGCCTAGGTAGTAAAATGCGGTAGTCACGCCAGGTAGTAAAATGCGGTAGTACCGCATTTTACTACCTGGCGTGACAGAGACTTTTTCGTCTAAACTGCTGATTCCACTTCACGTCCGGTAGTACCGGTTGTCATTTGCGGTACTACCGCTTTACGGTAGCATCAATGGTACTACCGCTGTGGCCAGGGCTTATGAAGTTTGAATGTTGGTCTTCCGGTACCAAGTCCGGTACCTGGTCCGGTAGTACCGGAGTTCTCCGGTAATACCGCTTGAACTTCCGGTACTACCGCTACATTAAGGCTCCAACGGCCATATTTTGCCTTGCCCTATAAATAGCTTTGCCCCTTTGCCTTTTAGGGTTACTTCTTCCTCCTTTTCTTGTCCAAGCTTTGCCCCTATTTGCTCTACTCTTTAAGCTTGATTTCTACACACCCCTTTATTGATTCTTGCATATATTTGAGGGGTAGTTGGAGAAGATCTAGATCTACGTTTTGACCAAACAAAAACATCTCTTTGTGAGTGTATCTTTGGGGATCTAGATTTTGGGGGATTTTATATCTCT
Organism: Avena atlantica; assembly: GCA_910589765.1. Classification (NCBI taxonomy): domain Eukaryota; kingdom Viridiplantae; phylum Streptophyta; class Magnoliopsida; order Poales; family Poaceae; genus Avena; species Avena atlantica. Next base: position 418,394,472 of record OU342733.1, on the reverse strand, counting down.
CTTTGATTCCTCCTCTCTTGTTCCCCAATAGCTTTAGTAGCTTTGTTGGAACTTGAGAGTGAGGGATTTGAGCATCTTTGTGGTGTTCTTGCCATTTGCATTTGGTGCATCGGTTTGAATTCTCTTTGGAGGATTTGGTTTGATTTTCTCATTGGAGCTTGTCCCTCTTGGGTTCTTGGAACCCTAGACGGTTTTGTGGCTTTGGTGGCATTGTGGCCTTTTGTGGCATTTGTTGGGAGCCTCCAATTAAGTTGTGGAGTTGTGCCCCAACCTTGTGAGAGGTTCCGGTTGCCACCGACAAGTGCACCGATGGTGGAAGCGTGGATCGATCCCATTGGGGTGAGATTCACCAGAGAATAAGGGAGGCCTTTTGTGGCGTTGGTGGTTTTATACCACCCCCTCTCCAAACGAGACGTACTCCATGTTGGGAGGAACTCGGTAAAATATCGGTATCCCCGCGTGCCTCGGTTATCTCTATACCCGAGCTCTTTACTTACACACTTTACATTGTGATAGCCTTCGTGCTTAAAGTAATATATATCTTGCTATCACTTTGTTGCTTGTATTACTTAGCATAAGTTGTTGGTGCACATAGGTAAACCTTAGTTGTTTCTAGGTTGTGCAAAGTAAACACTAGTTTTATTCCGCCTTTGTTAGGAAAAGTTTTAATCGCCTATTCACCCCCTCCCCCTCTAGGCGACATCCGTATCCTTTCAATGGTGCCTCATGGGACATGACTACAATGGCGAAGCTATGTTGAAACAAGGCAAGGCCATTGCCCACCTATGAATATTACCGGTTACCAACTATTGTACCATGCCTCCAGTATATCCAAGTTGTACACTTCATTTGCTCATTTTCCATGATATCTCGACTTTGATTTGTTGTTTGTCCCGCTCATGAATTGTGCCCAAGCTCCGCTGATGCATGAGTGCCAACAGATCTTGGATCGGTTGGACCTCACCATTGTTTTGGTCGGGGTTGGGAGTTGGGAGAGGAGGTATTAATGGGTGGTGAAAGACGAGACGTATGGTGCCTCATGGGACACGAGTGCTAGCAGAGCTTGGATCTGCTGGACGTCACCGTCATTGGTGTCAGGGGTGTTGGAAGCCGAGGTATTTATGGAAAATAGAAGTCGTGGCGTGGTGCCTCATGGGACCAAAGTGTGCGAGTGGAATCTTGGATTCTTTTTATCTCACAGTTGGTTTTTTCGAGGGGAGTTGGGAAGAAGGTAAGTATGGGCATCAGAACATGGGTATAGTGCATAATGGGACACGTGCAGTCAACACGGGTGCCACCGAGAGCTTTGATTGTGTTGGTGGGGAGTTGGGAGATGTGGTAGTTGTGGGACGAGAGCCTTGATTTGTTGGATACGACATTGATGTTTGACTATAAGGGCCTATGTAATGGTGGATGATATCTGACAATTGATAGTGTTTGTAATTGTGTGTATCAGTGTATATTGAATGTATTATTTAACATCCTATTGGATCAGGTAGACGTGTTCGATAATTCTCGTAGGGGACATATCTGGTGCAAATGGACTACTTTCTACAAATATGAAGAATGCAATTATGAATCATTCCATTGTACACCAATCGTAAAATCGTCCATCTCAGCCCCTTGTCCATCCACTTTGAAAATGGGCACATCACCATTCTCTCTCTCTCTCTCTCTCTCTCTCTCTCTCTCTCTCTCTCTCTCTCTCTCTCATCTTTTTGGTCATATTTTCAGATTGTCTCCGAAGTCCTACCCGTCATCTCCTTTCACTTATTCTTGTGTTCCCGAAAAGAATAGCGAGGCAATGCAGCCATCCGGATACATAAAGCTTCATCTCAACGGTTGCACAACCACGACGAGACTCTAGAATCTAGTATTCATGTCGGCTACCTTTTCTCCAGCCAAATTGACATCCATGTCGAGCACCGAGTTATGCTTCTCCAACTCGGGTTCAACCACTTGTTTTTATCTTGGATCAAGCTATGTGTGTATGTAATTGGTTTTTCTTGCTTTGTTATATTTTTGATTTGTTTGATCCAGATGGTGCAAGATCAATTAGGTTGTCTAGGATTTGAATGGTGATTGTGCTCGAGTCTCGATTTCGTCCGAATTGTTAATCTGTTTCGGTCAACGGTGACAGAGATCTAAAGATACCGTAAAGAACAACGTAAATAAAGTCCACTGTGTTTTGTTTGTTCTTCTGATTCGAAACATGTGCTTGCAATAATGTTGCGTATAGCCTTGCCGTTTACTATGCGAGTCGACTCGACCTTAAACTGTGTCACCGGAATCGGTACTCGAAGATATATATACTGAAAAAAAAAGTGATGTGTTCTTGAGATTCGAAATAGTAAAAAATCAATGAGGATTTCTGTAGTACTATTGTGTACGCGACTTGTTCCTCTTAACGAGTGAAACAGCTTGAAAAGAAAAGAAAAACTTCGTAAGATGCATAATTACCTGGATCGAATTTTTTCGGATTTGCAAATGGAGAGCGGTCTGTCCGCGCCTGATCCGTCGTGTTCCAAGCTCTGACCTCTGAGCACAAACCTCCGAACGGCTACAGTAGCTTCCCATTCCGAGAGGCGAACAACACCGTTCGCGGGGTAGGTGAGCGCAGGTGCTGCTCATGGTAGAGGGCCCACCCCAAGCAGAGCACTACCGATCCAAGATCGGAACGAGCGAGACGGCCACGTGCCCACGTGGATTTACTACTCATCATCGGTGCTTTTTCCAGAGGTATTAATCATGCTCATGCATTTGTACTAGTAGTAGAGAGATCGGGACGTGCTCGGCGAAGGAATTTTTATCGGGAGAAAGCGATTTGTTGGCCAGACCCCTTCAATCCCATGAGAGCGAGCCAGACACCGTCCGGTCGTCTCCCGTGGCTTCAGGGCAAGGGAGGTACACGGTTCTGTTTTTCGATGTTTCTCATTTAAGGAATGCTCGGCGGTGTCTACTCGTCGAAGATGGAATAACGTATTCTTCGGGTAGCTCGTTTTTTTTAAGATAGAAAGGGACTCTGTCCCCTGTTCCATTATAAAATAATGAAACAACCAGTTTCAAAAGTAACAGGAAAGTAAAACGACAGTAAAAAGCCTTTAAATGCTCAAAAGCCTAACAAACCGAAGAAAGTTACGGCTCAGAACAAAGCCAGCTGCTCTACAACTACCTCTTAAAACGCAGCCAAAAGACACATGGAAACGATCGAAGGACAGACTAGAACACCACATGAACATTCTCCTCCTCATCAGGATGATCTTGGAGGTGTTTCAGCGATGCCTCCCTCCATAGCTTGATGACGGAGTAGTCTTTCAAGTGGAAATCCACTCGAAGCCAGCACAGATCATCTCGCCGTGAGCGTCAGAGGTTTTCTCAGTCTGTCGATCATCTTCTCCATGAAAAAGGCGATCTTCCCCCCCTCCAGGTCCTTGAATGGTTTTTGCCATGTCTTTAGGAAGGAAAGGACCAGACGCCAAACCTGTTTCATATTAATCCAAGATGTCTTATTAAAGACAAGGCTATTTCTATTGTTCCAAATGCTCCAAAGAACAGCAGAAGAAACCACATTCAAATGAAGATGTTTCTTATTAGCAATCCATTTCGAAGCAAGGGATTCAAAGTCTACAATACTAACACCAAAAATATCTTGAACATCCCTCCAAAGTAAGCTAGAGACCAAGAATTCAAAAAATAAATGATGAACAGATTCTATTTCTTTGCAAAGATTACATTCTAAAGATTTTGGAATCCCCCTGGCTCTAAGATTATCTCTAGTCAGAATCTTATTTTGAGAAAATAACCAAAGGAAAATTTGGATCCTGGGTGGAATAAGTAATTTCCAAACAGCAGGAAGATAAACCTGAGTGATACCTCTAAAATTGACCAGTGAATACATAGAACTTGAGGAATATTTACCCTTTGATTCATACTGCCAAATTAGCTGATCATCTTCTTCAGAGAATCTAATTGACTGAACAATGCCTAGAAGCTCATGTCATTGCAGCATTAACTCCTCAGTAAAGGTTCTTCTAAAGTCACATCTAAGATGTGTACCATCCCATAACTCAGCTAACGTTTTAGTCTGCTGATTAGAGATCAAATAAATTTCCCAAAATTGGGTAGCTAAGTTAGAATTACCAAACCAGATATCTTCCCAAAATCTAATAGTTTTACCATTCCCCACATGCCATTTATATCCAATCTCAACCGCCCTAGATGCCCACATGACCCCTTTCCAGAAGGTAGATGGATGGACATCATGACAACAGAGGATATTAGGCGACTTAGTCTTATATTTAGCATCTATCACCTTTTTCCACAGAGCCCCCTCTCCCTGAATATACCTTTTAATCCAGGAACCAAGAAGGCAAAGATTCAAATCATGCAGGTTTGGGATACCCAAACCTCCAAACTCTTTCTTCATGCAAACTGAAGACCAATTAGCTAAATGCAACTTATGATTACCTTCTTCATCATTCCAGAAGAAGTTGGCTAAATGTGAATCTAGGAGTTTCAAAGCCCATTTGGGAAACTTAAAGAAAGAAAGCAAATAAATAGGAATGCTAGAGAGACAGGCTTGAATAAGCACCTTTTTAGCAGCATAAGATAGAAGTTTGCCCCTCCAACCTGTTATTCTATTCAACAGGTTTTCTATCAGAGGCTGCAAATCTTCTCTCTTCAGCTTCTCAAAGTGAAGAGGAATCCCCAAATATTTAACAGGGAAATTACCTATAATGCATTCAAAAATGTCTAGGAAAGGTCTAGTATCTGACTCTGACATGTTAATGGGAATAAGCTCACTCTTGTGGTAATTAATACGCATTCCAGAAATCTGCTCAAAGCAGGTTAGAATCCATTTTAGATTAACAGCTATTGATTCACTAGGCTCCAAGAAGAGGAGTGTGTCATCTGCATATTGCAAACAAACAATCCCTCCTGGAAATAAATTAGGACAGAGACCTTTAATGGCTCCACAACTAGCCCCCTTAATTAACATCCTAGAAAAAACATCAATCATCAGATTAAACAACAGAGGGGCAATGGGATCACCTTGTCTAAGGCCTTTACCAGTCAAGAAAAAACCACTCTCGAAGTCATTGACTTTAACGCCCACAGACCCCCCTAAAGTAATCTGCTTAATAAATCTAATAAAGATAGGACAGAAACCTCTTAGCTCTAAAATCTCAAACAAAAAGTCTAAATTAACTCTATCATAGGCTTTCTCATAATCTATTTTGAGAACTAGGCCCTGCTTCTTATTCCTATGCACCTCATGCACAACCTCATGTGCAGTAACCACACTCTCCAAAATAAACCTACCCCTAATAAAAGCAGACTGACTAGGAGAGATTAATCTACCAATCACAGTAGCAAGTCTGTTAGTCAGAACCTTGGTAAAGATTTTGAAAGAACAATTCAAAAGACTTATTGGCCTAAATTTTTTCATTGTCCTAGCTTCATTTTCTTTGGGAATCAGAGTAATCATAGCAAAATTAAGCCTAAAAATATTAAACTGATCTTCATGCCAGGACTGGAACATAGCAATAAGATCATGCTTCAAGATATCCCAAAAAGATTGATAAAACATAAATGAAAGACCATCAGGGCCAGGGGGCCCATCAGCATAAGAAGTAAAAACAGCTACTCTAATTTCTTCTTCAGAGAAACTTGCACCTAGATTCAAATTTTCAGCCTCATTGACCTTCTCTTCCTTAGAGAAAAAATCATGTTTCAGCTGAATATTGGGCCTAGGTTCCCAAGCAAAAATCTCTCTATAATAGTCAGTTGCTACCTTAATCATATCTTTAATGTCAGTAACAGGCCCATCAGGACCATCAAGAACGTTGATTAATTTCTTTCTCCTACGCTGGTTGGCCACTGCATGAAAATAAGCAGTGTTTCTATCTCCTTCCAGCACATTTCTATCTCTAGACCTTTGTCTTGCCTTAGTCTCCTCTAAAATCCAATATTTATGGAGCTCAGAAAAGATAAAATCTAGTCTACCTCGTTCCTCCTCAGACAAAGGTTGAGTCTCAGCCTTAATGTCTAAAGTATCATATTCCTCCATCATTTCTCTTCTATTTTTCCTAACAGCAGCCTCTATATTGATGTTCCAACCTTTGGCCAATTTCCTAAAGAATCTAACTCTTTTTTGCCAAACCTCTATTGGATCATCACTTTCTACTTTTAGAGACCAAGCTTTGATGACAATCTGTCTAAAGTCAGACCTACTAAGCCACCATTTTTCAAACTTAAATCTATTAGGCTTCAGTAAAACTTTTTCCCCTGAATCCCAGACAATAGGAGTGTGGTCACTCCCAATTCTAGTCAAAGCTCTAGCACTAGCTAAAGGAAATTGATTATCAAACCCAGTAGTGCAGAAAATCCTATCTAGCTTACACATAATAGGCTCAACTTGATTATTACCCCAAGTATAAGATCTACCAGCTAGACCAATCTCCATAAGGGCCCACAAGTCAACCCAAATATTAAACTTGTCCACCCACTTATAATCTACATTCCTAGAGGATTTATCTTCAGGGGATCTAATAAGGTTGAAATCACCCCCAATCATAGCAGGGCCATCCCAACTTATAAAGAGATCATGAAGTTCAGAAATAAAATCTTGTTTCTTTTCCTCATAAGCAGACCCATAGACAGTAGTAATTCTACAAGTGAAAGCAGTAACTTTATTCTTAAGCACTACACTAACAGAAAAGGATCTAATATCCCAAGACACAACATCAAAAAGATCTAAATTGACCCCAACTAAGATGCCACCAGCAGTTCCCTGAGAAGGGAGAAAATTCCAGGCAAAATTTCTATTCCCTAGTAGATTCTTCAAAAAGGAATTGCTAAAACTATCTTTCTTGGTTTCCTGGAAACCAATGTAGTCTACTTTAAGAGGTGAGATATTCTCAGAAATAAATTTTTGCCTACCAGGAGCACTAAGGCTCCTACTATTCCAAAAGAGACTAATCATAGCTTCTTTTTCCTGGGGTGCTTGCCCCGAGATTTATTCAAGACTTCTATCCAACCCTCTGCCACATCCTCTTCAGTAGAAGAGTTTGTGCCTAGAGGAGAACTATGTAAAACACCACTAGAGCTACCAAAATCATCAGCAGGAATATCAACCCCTATACTATCAGATAAATTTTCTAAAGTAGTGACAGAGAGCACAGAGAAAGGATTTGTAGACATTATACCTTTCATGCTCTTGGGAACTTCCAAATTAGTGACTTTCTTCAGATTCATGGCCTTCTCAAGTATAGTTTTGGATCTATCCACCCTGGAGCTCTGCCTTGTTGGTTGCATAGGCCCCCACTGTTTCTGTTTCTTAGCAGCTTTCTGGAAAACTGACAAGTCCTCTTTTTCCCTCACTACCATCTCCTTGAAGCTAGGCATGATGTCATCAGGGAGAACACCCACTTGATCAAGCACCACCTGTGATGACCCCCTAGCTTCCTCCTGAGAGAACTCCAGCTCATCAGACTGACCATCTAGCCAGAATCTCTGGGCTTCTTCTTCATCTCCAGGAGCCAGAGGAGATCTATCCCAGATGAAATTACCTTCAACATCCACTAGACCTCTTTGTACAAGCATTTGGAACACAACACTAGAGTTGTTCGGAGAGTCAGCAACCATTCTGACCCTGTTAGAAGACTGACCACCCTCTCTAACAGAAAGGTTACCACTTGTAGATGAATTGGCACCAGTTCCAGACAGACCCACATGACCACCATTACCAGTCTGTCCAGAAGACTCATCCTCATTGTTGTTATCTTGCCCACCTTGATCATCAACCCCTAGGTTCCCAGTCTCCTCAACCAATGGAGCAGCAGCATCTAAAGTGAACCCTAACTGAAAAAGTTGATCCTGGAAATTGAAGAGCCTACTAGCAGGGAGCTTAGTTGGGTCTTTGCATTTGATACATACTCTAACTTCCTTAGCATTGTTCCTGAAAATACTGAGCCAGTCAACTTCCTCTAAAATGCCACATGTGGAAACAACCTGATCTAAAGTATTCCATTCACACCACTTAGTCTGTAAGCCAGTGATTATCACCCAAGCCTTCTTCAAGACCTCAACAGGTTCAGGATCATCACACCAAGCTTCCACCTTGACCCACACCCCTAGTTTAGAAACTCCAAATTTTGGGTACCCAATCACTTGTTCCACCACAATGTGTGGGGGGAATTTGACCAGAAAAGTGTTTTCAGGGCCTAGTTCTCTAATTTGCTAGGGCTAGTTGGTCTTGTAAATCTTAGAAAACTCAGCAGCTAACTCTTGTTCAGACAAAGATCCTTCTTCCACCAGAACAATCCCACAGTTTTTAGTAGAGGCAATGGGGTTCACCACATTTTCAGGCATTTCAATGTGATAAAATCCCAGGCCAGGAGCACCACTACCTACATACTTAGCCACCTGATGTGGCCTCTTCCTCACCGGGCACTTATCCACAGGATGGGCAGCACTTTTGCAAATGAAACAAACCAGAGTCTTCTCACAGCTAGTTTGCACATGCCCAGGCTCTCCACAACACAAGCAAATAGCATTGACATAATTCCACTGAGCATTAGCATTTTGGCCTAAAACATTTTCCTTCTGGGCAACATGCAGTTTCTTCTTACTTTTCTGCTGACCCAGATTCTTGGTTTTCTCACCCTGCTCATTACTCAGAGGGTTTTGCTGTTGAGGGGGGCAATCCACTGATTTGACTGCACCCCAAATTGCTGCTAAGGTGGGAAAGGAGGAAAAGGATTGCTGAATACCCAAGGAGGTGGCATGTTACCTGGTGGAAAACCAAAAGGAGCCTGGTGGGGAAAGAACTGTGGGTTGAAATTCCCAAACTCATAAGGATTCTGCATAGGATGTTGCTGCTGCTGCATCTGAGGCTGTCCAGCTTGCTGCATCTGCCAGTTGTCTTGGCCACTGTTTCCTCCCCTCCCTTTTCCTTTTCCTCCTCTACCTCTATCTCCCATCTCCAAAAACCCTGAAGCTTCAACAACAGAAGGATCTACAAGGCCTAAACACTGCAGTCCAGAGGTGAGCTCAACCACCGCCGCCACAAAGAGGGGAGGGGAATGAGCTCTAGGGTTTGCACTCCCCAGGTTCTTATAAGCAGGGACAGGTGGCTTTTTTTGGGTGAGTGGCTGCTGTTTCTTCTGGTGGCACATGGGCTGCAAAGCGGGATTCCACAGCTGGGAAAAGAAGCCCCCCATGCTTCCTTCAGTACAGCAATCCTCCAGCCCATCCACCTCAACCACCTTACTTTTCCATAAACTGAATTTTCTCCCCTGTCCTTTCTGACCCTGGGAATTTTCAGCTCCCGCCAACCTTCAGACTCCATTAACTGCACTGAGCTTGCTGCAACGATTCCAGAACCTGACTGAAGAGGATTAGCTGCAGATTTAGATCCAGCAAACCCACTGCTGCCCCTAGTTCCTTCCTCGAAAATTCCTGCACCATAGAGACTGGGTTGCAAAGCTTCAGGAGAGGACTGCGAAGTTTTTGCTCCAATCTCGAGAATGGGGAAGATGCCCTTCTCGGCCTTCCTCACCTCATCCCCATCCTCACCACCCTTTTCGACCGCACAAACTGTACTGGTGCTGCATCGAAGTTTAGACCGAGCTCGCTCAGAGATTTGGACTTCCGCTTGTAACACCCTCAGAATCGGCCCTATGCAAGTTTTAGCAAAACCCGCCAAACCCGCATAGAAACGATTCGAAGGTGCCCACCAGGCACTTTCGTGCGGGTGGAAAACGAAGTAATATCATTACACAATAGTCCTCGATGGAACCCACAAAACAGATATATACAACAACGACTCAAAGAGTCAAGAATGCAGATATACAGTACAAAGATCAAAATCACCTTGAAAATGATACAGCGTCCGACTACGGACAAGATGCAAATGGGGCTAAGAGCCCTGAAGAATAACCAATGGCGTCCATAACCCTGCCCAGGCCAAGCCGGAAGGGTAACCCTGCTAACGACGTCGATCTCAAAACCTGCTTAAACAAAAGGGGTGCCGACAAAGGGCAAAGGAAAAAGAGAGAGCGGTCAGTACTGAGGCCAGTACATGTCGAGGCTAGAATTCGGCGGTCCTCGCCTACATATGTATGGTGGACTGAGCGGCAGCGCAGCATGCACTAAACAACCTATAGAGACTCGATATAACTGACGGCTATCAGAGAGGGGTAAGAAAGACCTATCCGGAACCAACCTGATACTACCACCAAACATACCCATCCTGGTGTTTCCCCCTCGAGACCAAACGAGGAAGTCAACCGAGGAACTCACACCTTTGGCAGTTTTATTCATTCCGTTATAGTTGTGGCAATTACGAGTCAAATTTAAATAGCATGAGTCATCCTGATATAATAAGCAGTGGGCAGTTTTAGTTAACCATTCCGTTGTAGTTGCAACACTTACTAGTCAAATATACGATTAGCATGAGATATCCCAAAACCCAGCAGTTGTTGGTACTTTTATTTAGCCATTCCGTTGTAGTGAAGCTGATTACTAGTCATATCGGATACAAGTCAAATTATAACAGTAAACTTTAGTTATAGTTGTCTATGATCGAGAACTGTGCTCCAAGTCGTCCATAACCGCGGACACGGCTTCTCGAAAAGATTTAACCCTGCAGGGGTGCACCAAAGTTTTCACACGCACCTACACCCTTGTTGTCGGATCAGGTAGGGACAAGATCACAAAACATACACCCAACGGTATGTCGACGGGGTTTCAGACACGATGTTTCTCAGACCCAAAGCAAGCACGGGGGGCCACCCCACTAAGCTACCCGCAACGAAGTTGGCCGGCTCCGAAACGGACCCAGGGTTTGCGTCAGTGGCTGTAAACGACCGGGAACCCGAAAATGTGACTGGGCTTGTCGATACCGCGAAAATACTCCGCTTCCAAAACAGTACAGGTGCATTCCTCGCACAATCTTAAATTAAGCAGTAAAGCATGGCATAAGTACAGGATAGTAATAAAGCCCCAAACTAATTGTGGCCCCCAGTACAGTACTTGGAATCAGGTACTAAATCGATGGGGGTGCCCATACACCCCACCTGTGGTTAGCGCGCTCGATCTCGGAACAGGTGTCAAGAACTCGGGGTCCTACGGGACACAAGTGGACGGTTAACAACCAAATAACATCTATTGCCCACCTGTGCCTCTGCATTTACCTACTTCAGTTTTAGTTATTAAACAGTATTTAAAGCCATGATCATCTCCAACATTAAACATACGGCAATACTCCAACAACTGTGGTACTTGACGACGCGCAACAACACTTGAGCAAGCGACTACGACGCGCAGGTCCAACTATCTACCAAACAGCAGGTAATAGGATGTGTCCAAGGCAATATAAGGCTGCAAGGGATATCACGGGTACGAAAACTAGAGCATCGCAACATAGATAGCAATAGATCAATAGGAGGGAATAAATACTATAAAAGTAAGATGGGTAGAAAGGGGGAGATGCTCGCCTGGAAAACATTGCCGAAGGTTCACCGGGGATCAGGTCGACACTCGCATCAACTCATCGGCCTAATTCGTGAAGAAGCAAAGCACTAGAGGAAACATCGGATGCACTAATTAATACTACGGCAGAAGATCGGGCATGATGCATGTATAATGTATGACATGGCAAAGGTGCAATGCAATTAGGCATTATTAAGCGGAACCGAGGTTCCGACATTTAATTAAACGGTTCAAGTTATTTATCTACCCTGCAAATTAAATGTTGGGTTAACAGGGCGGAACATGGCATCGGTTCGCTACACCAATTTAAATGGAGTCCGGAATAAGACAAAGATATCTCGCATATAGACTCCATATTTAATTATGAGGTGAATCGGCATAATGCCCCCAAACCACAGACAAGTATGCATGCATGATCAATTTAATATGCATCAGTTGATAATGTCATATTGTAAAATAATGGGGTCTCGGATAGGGAATCACATTAGGGTTCGGCGAACTTGGGCTCCGAGGGGTTCAGGGTCGGTCTCAGGGTTCGATGGGGATCAGGTGCGGATCGGGGATACTGGGTCCAAGATGAAGAGCTTGGCGTTCCGTGAAGAAGGACTGGGTTCATCGGATTCGTCCTGGTCGGTGTCGATCTTGTCGTTGAGAGGATCTTGTCGGGTCCGCGCCATCGAGTCAGTCTTGGCATTCAGGGTGAAGAACTTGGCGTCCTCGAGGAAGTACTTGGCGTATCCGAGTCGACGACCTGGGCGTCCGGTTTCTCGGGCATCGGATCCGGAAATAAGTACTTGGTGGTTCCGAGAAGGAGGTCTTGGCGCTTCGGATCGGTCTTCAGGGTCTTAGTCATCGGATCTGTGAAGGAGAACTTGTCGGTCCCAGGTTCCATGTCGGCATTATCGGTGTCCCGCGGTGAAGTTCTTGTCGTTTTTGTGGCGAGCTTGGCGGTCATCGGGTTCGGCGCCGATGGTCGTTGGCGAACTTGGGGTGCATCTTGGTCTTCGAAAGATCTTGCCGTTTCCGTGACAGAGGTCTTCGTACCCGTGTCTGAGGAGTTGACGTTCTCGGTCCAGGTCCTTCGCATCTTTTACCGATGGTCTTGTGTCATAGAACAAATACTTGTAGATAATCGTTGAAGTCCGGTGTTGACCGATCAAGGAGATTCGAGCACATTGACTTGGAGGGCCACGCGACGATGAACGCATCCTGGCTTGGTTCTGGTACTTGGCGGCAGGAAGCACGGGGCTTGGGAGGACGCCCAGGGGGACGGCGGCATGGCGACGCGGAAGCTCGAGGAGGCCGGCGCAGGTGCAGAGGCGGGCGGGCCGGAGCTTGCGGGAGATGCGGGCCGGGGTGGCGCTGCCGGTAAGGGGAAAAGGCAGCGACGCGGACGGCTTTCGGCGAGGAGAGGAGGGACCGACGGTGGCGGCGGTTTGCGTGGACGGCCGCGGAAGAGGGCGAGGGGGCGCGACAGCGAGGCGGGGACGGGAGGGCACGAGCCGTGTCCGGCCAAGGCGGCGAGGTCGGGAGCCGGAGGCGACCGGGAGGAGCGGCCACGGGGCTCGGGGATGAGGGCCAGCGTCGGCGCTGCCTCGCGGGGAGGTCGCGTCGAGCGGGACAGGCGGCAGACAGAGGACGAGGTGGGGTGGCATAGCGGTGGAAGAAGCCCATGGCGGTGGGGCTCGGGCTCGCGCGGGACGGGCGGAGCAGGGCCGCCGGCGGCTCGGGCTTGCAAGGGCGGCCGAGGGGGAGGCTTCGGGGATGTCCGAAGCTCGCAAGTGGGGTGATGAGGCAGCCGACACGGGAGGCGGGGAGGTGGGCTAAGGAAGAGGGTGGCCTCTGGTGGCAGGGTACGAGGCGAGAGGGAGGGCGCGGTGGTGGCGGGGTGGTTCTCGCGATGGAGAAAAGGAACAAGCGGGGATGGAGGCGGTTGCAGGATCGAGAGCAGAGGAGGAAGGTGGGGATCGCGAGCGATGGGTGGCGTGCGGGCGACGCGGGGTGGTGGCCGCTCGTGGGATAGGCGCGTGCGGGTGTGTCGCTGGGGGGTGGGGTCGCGTGGGGTAGCGGGGTTGACCGCGACGTGAGAGGGGTGGGGCCAGGCTGTCGGGGAGAGAGAGAGAGGGGGATAGGTGGGGGGCTGTGTGTGAGTGCGTGTGTGGCCTGTGTGGGTGGGTAGGTCCAGGAGAGAGAGGGGGGAGGTGGCGACCCAGGATTGGTTGAGGGGAAGGGAGTGGTGAGGTGGAGGGAGGGGATTGGTCAGGGTGAGGTGGAGGGGGCTGGGTAGATTAGGATTAGGTAGGAAAATATTTTGGGTAGACTGGTTTTTGTACTGGAGGTGGTCGACTGGGTCGGATCGGCCCGGTACGGCTGCCCCCTAAAAATAAAATAAATATTTTAATATTTAAAATGGGGCGTTTGAAAACCGTTGGTAGACAAAACAAAATACATCCGGAGACCCCGGTTTTGATTTGAATAAAGACGGGAACATTTAGAAAACCAAACTAGGCATTTCAAAAATAGTTTAGACAAAAACCATGCATGATGCTGACGATGCTCAAATGCAATGTGGCATGATGACATGAGCATGCGGTAATGATGATGCAATGCATAAAAACAATGCGATTTTCTAGTAGTGGTTTTTGCGGGATGCCACACCGCTTCACCCAGACCCTCCTCTTCACAACTGACTCCCCTTCCCCTTTCAATGGTGATGGGAGCAAAGGAGCCAATACAGAGGTCGAAGCGACTGGAATTTGATGGCCATGGGGATTCCTTACCGAGCGCCGTTGTCGAGTTCCCCAAGCAGGGCCGAGAACCCTGCTCCCCCACCATCTCCTCTGCTCCTTGTTCAAGCTCGCTTCCCGTCAGTTCCGCACCCTGATTCGTTCCGCCGCCCTTCTCATCGGAGCATCCATCCACGGAGATCGCCAGTGTCAAACGCCGAGCAACCCCAGATCGGATTTCGAGGTGACGGGTTATCGGCGGGATACTCGAGAGCTCACCGGAGACGCGAGCAGGCGAGGTGGGTGGAGTGGGGTAGGACGATCGACCATCCGGCACGTGCTCCCTGGGTAAAGGCTCTCGGGGCCCGCCATGAGGGGAAGGGAGGCCCCCGCCATGAACAGGACCTTCACGCACCGCGAGAGGGAACATGTCAGAACAGTCCATCGTCGGCTAGCTCGTTTTAACACGGTGGGTCTAGCATTGTCGAAAAACGTGTAAAGATGTGTTTTGAAGGGATCTCGTTCGATTTGGTCGGTGTTTCTTCTGATCCATGCTTTTCTTTGTCATCGACGGTTGATGCTGCCGTGAGCTGGTGTTTTGAGACCTTAGGACATATATAATACTGGAGAAGGTATGTCTTCTTTTAGCCCTTTATATCATCTAAAGAAGACACTATATATAATTTATATAATACGTTCCCTCTTATTGTCATCTCTAATAATTAATGAGAATTAACTATTTTTAGTAAAAATTGTTTTTTTAAGAGAAAACATATGGTAAAATAGAAAAAATAGTCTTCTCTTATTTTTAAGAGATCGTCTCTTAGCTAAGAGAAGACAGTCTTCTCTTTCTTATTTCTCTCATCTCAAACTAAGCAAAAATCTAATATGACAGTCATAAGAAAAGATTGACATTACTGTATTATACGTGTCCTTAGCACGACGTTTATCACAACGTGTCCTATTAGGACAAGCTTTGCACATCTCCACTGGGTGAGGGACGAGAACAACGATATGCCTTTAGGCTTTAGCTCGTTCTGGTGCCTGTAATCATCGCTATGTTGACAAAAGACTTATTTATGACCTTTTTTTTACTTTTAGGATTCCTCATACTGTTGTTGATGAGTTTGAATAGACTAGTGGAATTTTCAAAAAACTTGAGTTATAGCGTGCATGTCAAGATGACGTGACTGGTAATTCACGAGGACAATACGACCGAAGCACCAAAATATGAATATCATAACATCACACTTATATCAATGAAAGTGAGTCTCTAAAGTATTAAATGAGGTTCTCTATGTTATTACTCCCTCCGGTTTAAATTATAAGATGTTTTAACTTTGTAAAACAGATGTATCTAGACTTCTTTTAGTATGTAGATTCACTCTTCTAGATTATTTTCTTCATAAACCTAAAATATCTTATATTATTTTGAAACTGAGTGATACATCTTTGATGCTATTGCTATCCACTATAAGGCTGCTGCTGCGTCTCAACGCGCTAGAACTTTTTTAAAATGATTTACGAAATATATACACAACCGAGCTAGAAACCGGCCGACACGGAGATGAATCCAGTTGGTGTCATACCGAAGAATGTGCTCCACATACGCGCTG
The DNA here is from genome assembly GCA_910589765.1 of Avena atlantica. NCBI lineage: Eukaryota > Viridiplantae > Streptophyta > Magnoliopsida > Poales > Poaceae > Avena > Avena atlantica. The sequence goes on along the minus strand of OU342733.1, from coordinate 418,378,634 downwards.
CAAGTGAAAGACAGCTTGGTTGAAAGCAACGGTTCTGACTAGCTTCCGTGGACTTAAGCACGACACTAGCTGCACTCCACCTAATCGGTGCGCTCGAGGAGACAGCTGATCCGTATACATATACTTCCGGTTGCACTTGGACAGTTGGACTGATCATCCGCGGTCACGCGTCAAACGTCGTGGCCGGTTGGATCGATGAAGCTGCGTGCCTACGTACAACCAATGATTAATGGTGGAGGAGAAGTTTGGTGAAGATACGGACAAAACAATGATCGCACGCGGCACGAGCTATATATACATGTACTGTTTCTCTCGGACTGACAACTTGGCTTGCTTTAAGATAAAGTTTTCGGTACATGTATATGGTCGTCGAATTTCCTGGTCCACGTACCCGAGAAATGTACTCCTACTACTCCGCAAGGACTAAGGATTACCATTTAGGTAATATAAACAAATACTACGAGAGAAACAATGTGTGGTTGGATGATTAGGAAGCAAAGTTCAAAGAGAAAATTTCTTATTTGACACTACTTTTCAATATGTTTTCTTATTTGATATCAAAAAATTTCATTTTCTTATTTGACCATTTTTAGAATTTTTTTTGTCTCATACGACACCACCGTCGATTCCATCAGATGGTTCCGTTAAATGATTTCCGTCTGAACGAAAACACCCCTGTCTAACACACACGCACGCACAATTCATGAACAAACACGATCCCTCAAAAAAGAATACACGAACGCAAATGCCCCTGTCTAACTGACCCACACGCACGCGCGCTTCCTGGACGAAGAACGAACGCGACTCTCTCGCGACCCATCCCCGCCCCCGTCCCCGCCTCTGTCTCTTTCCCTCCTCTCCCCTGAACCCTAGCGGCGGTGGCGCAGCGCTGGGGGCCTTCTTGCTAGCTGCGGCGCTCGTGCCGGCCTGATCCCGCGGCCATGGACCAGGGTGCCTCTTCTGCCGGCGGCGCACCAAGCGCAGCGGCATGCACATCCACGGGCGTCGCGGAGGGAGAACAAGGTGAGCTTGGCATTGACGGGCATGGCGCCACAGAGGGTGAGCTTGGCGTGGACATGGGCTCTGCTGTGGGTGTGGGCTCGACCACAAGTGCGGGCTTGGCTGGAGGTTCTGCATCGACGAACTGGCAAAAAGGGTTAGTATTCAGCTAATTACTCTCCAAATGTAGTGTGGTTTGGTGAAAATTAGTAGCAAGTTTTATGTATTTTCCTCTGCCATTTGTAGGATGGATCCAAATTCTAGCTATTTACTCAAAATTAGTTTGTTTGGAAATCGAAAGAAGGCTAGAAAGGAGATCAGATGTTTTTGTTTTGATAAGGTCGTTGATTCTGACATAACAAATTATAAGGATTTGGTTGAATCAATAGTCGAGCAGTACACGCCACGTTATTTAGAGGTTGCACATGTTCAGTACTATGATGACGTCCTGAAAATGCTTCCAGAAGTTAAAGCCGACCAAGACTTGCTGTCTATGTTTGAGAAACACGCCAAGACAAAAGTTGTGCAAATGTTTATTCAATATTGTGATCCCTCTGAACCATATGAGCCTATCACAGAGTATGAGGATGTGCATATTGAAGCCGACAATAACAGAAAAGAGTCATCGGAGGATAGTTATCTTTGCAGCCCAATGCCCGAGAATGAGCATGTTGGTATTGATGAGGAGAAAATGTATTTGGACAAAGAACCTATGCCTCTAGATGTGATTCTTTTTTCTGATAAGAGAAGGACAAAATCTATGTTCTTGAGGATGATAGCGAGGATGAGAGTGAGAAATATAGCGAGGATGAGAGTGAGGTCGAGGAGGAGGAGTTTCATGAGGCAAACTATGCCCCAAATGTGGAGTATGATAAGAACGACCCTCCAATGACCATAGGTTCCACATATCCTAGAATGGCTGAGTTTAAATTGGCCCTTTCTCAGCATGCAATCAAACATAAATTTGAGTATAACATGAAGAAGAGTGCACCACGTAGATTCAGGGGCTATTGTAAAAGAAGAGATGAAGATGGTTGTCCATGGAGGATACATGCTTCTACAACAGCCGATATGCATACCGTAGTGGTAATTGTCTAACTTTACTCATTTCAGAATATTTCTTGCATAATTGTTTAAGTGTTTTTAGCTAACATATAAAGAATGATGTTGACTTGTATTACTCCATTGGCAAATTTAGAGCAGCTTATGCTGAACTAGTCCGTGCTATGCCTGACAAGACTCGGTGGCTTAAATCTGACCATGGATTCTTCATGCATCCACCACTATTAAAAGCCACAGCTGGTAGGCCTAAAACTGGGAGATATAAAGGCTGCAACGACAAAAAAAGTAAAAAAGGCAAGCACTTATGCCCTATTTGTAAGGAATATGGGCATCATTGGCAGAATTGTAAGAAGGGTAACCCGGATGAGGCTTCTCGGCGGAGTTGGTGAGGAAGCAAGGTGCGAATGTCGGAAGTTCGCCGGAGTTGTGGTGGTGTGAGGAACTGTGAAGAGAGACGGCGAGATGTACGACTTTATATAGGCCGGAAAATGGCAGGAGGGGTGTAGCGGCGAGGGCGGTAAAAGTGGAAACGGCGGGAACTTAGTGACCGCCGGTCCGACGCGGTAGCCGAGGCGGCGTTGTAAATCGGCGACGCGTGGTCAACGCGACGGGCAGTTATTGCCCGGCGGTCGCCGCGTGGTTCCGAGGATGACGACGACTCGGCTTCCATCACTGACTCGGCGGGTCCACGCGCCGCTTTGATTTTTTTTCGCCGATATCGCTGAGTCCGGCGTTTCCAGGGCATACCCGGAAACCTGGGTTCGTCCTGGGTAGTCCGGACCAAATATGACTGAAATCCGGCCGAAAACAAGTCCTTAAATACGCGATTGGGCCGATATTCGGCGTCTGGACCAAAATTCGGCGTCCGGATCGGCCTCCTGGGTAGGCGAGTGGAGATGCTCTAAGGATTACCATTTAGGTAAACAAATACTCCGAGAAACCATGTGTGTGGTTGGATGATTACATAGGAGGCCAATCGTACTCACAGCCCCGCCAAAGTTTAAACCCTAGATTTATGGTTTTTGTTGTCTCGTAATGGACGAAATATTGTTTTGTGGATGCCACGCACCACTCAAGTCTTTCAGAGATGGGCATTTTAAACCTAGTTAGTATGGCACAAAAGGCTAAATATGTTTCTATTTGTTGGAGGAATCACACTTGGCAGATCTATGCACCGACGAAGGAATGCAGGCCAACACGAAGTTTACAAGGTGCAGACAAAAGACCGATAAGCCTAGCAAAAATATATATTTTTTTTTATCCAAATTAATTGACTTGAATTTGTCTAAATTCAAATATATCTAGCACCAAAATGTATCTAGATATATGAATCTAGACAAATTCAAGTTAATTAATATGGATGAGAGGAGTATAAAAAAGTCATGTGAGGACAAACTAATGTTAAAGACGTCATCATGTTTAGGCAGTGCGAATACCAGGAGATATATATAGTCTCTTTCGGTGCTACCGCGTTGCGGGAGGAATAGTTAGTGTATCAAACAGTCACGAAAAAATTGAAAACAGTTGAAACCCGATTGCAATGGTCGTCTGTCCTTCATGTAACTTAGAGTCGTTTTCTGTTGTTTCTGGGGTCGTCTCGTGGCTGTAGGCGTCTGTTAGCGGGTCTGAAACCTGTAGAACTTGTGTATTGGTGTACGACCTTTTTTTTCTATCTATCCAGGCAGTTCTCCTGCATGGTTTGAAACAGAGAGAAAGAAAGCACATTGGTCAACAGCTAGCAGTGTGTGCGTGGCGACTACCCACCGAATTCTGCCAAATCACCACACAATTCAGCACGCCAATCTGGTCCGCCAGTTCATCCAGTTCTGAACTCTGCTGCACTCCACCAATATTTCTTAGTTTTCTGGTAAGAAGAGGAGGAGCGAGAGAGACGGGTCTTCGTGTTCGGCCCTGCTCTGCTCCCAGCAATGTGGGAAGATTCCAAATGTTAGGCCGGCCGGGCGGCTGGCCGTGTGACCCCGCGGGAGTGGCATCAAACCCTACTTCCAGGAACTTGCATGAGTCTGTGTCGGCTCCTCGTGTTTCTGTCTCTCGGCCTGGACTCTCGCGAGGATGACATGAATCACATGATAGATGTGGCCGAAGTGAACCCGAGAATGACAAATGGAACCGGAGAATCAGTCGGCCAAACGGTAACCTGTAAGAGCATCTCCACTCAGTGGCCGACCCAGGACGAAATCTGGACCAAACTTTAGCCGGACGGCGCAAGTTTCCGGCCTGGGTACGCCCAATTTCTTCCTTGCGTATCCAGGCCGAGTTTTCGGGTCGCCCGTTTCTGCTCAAATTCGGCTCAAGTTCGTCATAAAACATTTTAAGACCAAAGTTCGGTGAAATTTTAAACAGAGTTTGGCGTAAATGTAAACATAGTTCGGCCTGCAATAAAAGTGCAACATATTTCGGCCAAGTTCGGCCAGTTCATGCTCGGCATATACGCCTGCGTATCCATAGGTGTTTGACAAGATCATCCTGCAGCTGTTGATGCATCGCCAGATCTCGGATCTCCTGACGCATTACGATGAATGCAGCCCATGTTGGAAGCACCTGATGATCAGGCTCGGCAAGAGGACCCTGTCTGTAGTATGGCTCGTCCTCCTCGAGCAAACTCACTGGATCCTTCCTCTTATCCTCAATGATTATGTTGTGCAAGGTTACACAACAGTTCATCACTTCCCACATTTGATCTTTCGACCAGGTCATAGCAGGGAACCGGACAACTGCAAACCTCTGCTGGAGCACACCAAATGCCCGCTCCACATCCTTCCTGCAAGCTTCCTGTTCCTTGGCAAAGTGAGAATGCTTGGAGAGCATTAGGCTTGAGATAGTCTTCACAAATGTTGGCCATCTTGGATAGATGCTATTTGCTGGATATTATCCCTTGTTGTAGTGGTGCCCACCGATCTCAAATTCCACGGGAGGAGCATGACTCTCAACAAGCTTGGAAAACACAGTTGAGGAGTTAAGGACGTGTATGTCGCTGTTCGATCCTGCCATGCCAAAGAAGGAGCGTCAGATCCAAAGATCATGTGTAGCAACTGCCTCAAGTATCACAGTGCATCCTCCTTTGTGGCCTTTGTACATTCCTTGTCATTCAAATGGACAGTTCTTCCATTCGCAATGCATGCAATCTATGCTTCCAAGCATACCAGAAAATCCTCTACTTTCATTGACTGCGAGGATCCGAGCAGTGTCTTCAACAGTGGGTGATCTCAAGTACTGTTCCCCGAACACTGCAATCACTGCCCTGCAGAACCTGTACAAGCAATCAAGGGCGGTGGACTCAGCGATGCGGAGATAGTCATCGGCACTGTCAGTCGACGCTCCATATGCAAGCAACCTCATCGCCACGGTGCACTTTTGAAGCGAGGAAAACCCAACCAAGCCGGTGCAGTCCTTCTTGCAAAGGAAATATGGGTCGAACTCCCGAATGGCATGCACGATCTTGAGGAAGAGCTTTCGGCTCATCCTGAAACGGCGGCGAAACACGTCCTCTCCATGGAGTGGCTGGTCGACGAAGTAGTCGGCGTACAACATGCAGTAGCCCTCTATCCTTTGTCTCGCATTGCACTTCCGGCGACCTGGCGCCGAACCACTGCACTTCGGCTTCGCCATCTCCATGTATAGCTGGACGAGCGATGCGAGGATCTGCAAGTGCTCTTCACCTTCAGCGACCTCGGCACTCTCCTCCTCCAGGAGTATGGCGAGCATATCCTCGTCGTCGGAGTCCATGGCGAGTATATCGTCCTTGTCGGAGTCAGTGGCGAGTATCTCGTCGCCATCGGAGTCCATGGCCGAATCCGGCCAAGTGTCGAACACTGCGGGCGTGGTGGTGGGAGCACATAGCGAAGCAGAGCTACGGCGAGGCTAGGTCGGTGAGATCGGCGGCGGGGAAGGCGTGGTGGTGGGCGGCAACTACGACGAGCGTAGCTAGAGGCGTGGGCATGTCTCAGCGCGCAGGAGATCCGCCGGCGAAGTTGTAACATCCCAGCATTTAGAACTAAACGAAGGGTAGATTTAGGATTTTGTGCATCTGCATGCATGCATCTGAAAATCCGGGTAAATTTTTCACCAAATTAAAAGACTAGAGTGATCAGAATTCTCACTCCGATGAATTAGGTTTAGTGTCATCCGTAGGGGAGTGAGATGAATTTTGACATGACCTCTATTGTTTTCTGGAGTTATGAGGAAATAAATTTGACTTATAAATAATTATTCACAATAATACAAATACAAGTATTACAAATAAAAGTACAAAGATTATTAAAATCCAACATTACCATGTTATTTTACAATAAAAGAATAAAGGAATATTACAATGAAACATATAAGAGAATAAAGAAATGGAAAATGAATTACAATAATTAGACAAATAGAAGAATTCTTTATTAAAAAAATATATAAATTACATTATTCTTTTATAATAAAGGAATACTAAGAATGGTTAGAATAATAAGATAAACTAATGTATTACAATGACTTTACAGTAATTATTGACAGAGAAGGAAATTACAAAAATTGGATAAAAAGAAAATCCTAAAACTAATATTCATCTTCACATCTTTCCATTTCTTGTTACCTGCAAATTAAGACAAAATAAAACAAAGGATGGGGATTAAGGTTAGGGCTCTCAGTCTAACAGTGAGGTGCACTGTTCATTACATCATTGAGCATATAAAAATGGGACAAGTTCACCAAAATATCATCTGCTCTTATCAGTAACTTTGCCTCAGAACCACATCATAGGCAATTTAGGGGCAAGTTTCACCAAGGGCAGGTAAAAGGCAAAGAGGTAAAATCCAAGGAAATCTCAAGCCTTTTACTTGATCTGATCCATCTGGGTGAGGCAAGCTCACACACAACTCACACACACATGCATTTTTATGTGTTGTCAACACAAGAGGCACTATGAGAGAGAGATAAGTACACAGCCGTAGAAGGGGGAGTGCTATGCTGAAATTACTTCACCATAGCAAGAAACAGCCAACACAACCAACACAGATCAACCACACAGGCCATCCTTACATTTCCAAAGTTCATAAGTTTAACACCAAAACTCCATAGTGCACTACCACCACATCACTAGCACCCTGGTTGCTCAAGGAAGCCATCCGAGGACACCAGGAGGAGGCCAGGAGCATAAGGAGTAGATAAAGTGAGCAGTTAGAGGGAGAAGTCCAGGAGTGCAAGAGGAAGCAGGACAGACACTAGATCCAGCAACAGAACAGAATCACCACAACATCCACAACCAAGTCATCTATCTCCACTACAAGCATCGGGTTGGCTACTAGAACCATGCTACTATCTGTTCTTGCCAAAATTAAGCAAGCATCAGTGGGGAAGAGGGAGATAGCTCTCAATATAGTGTAGAAATGCTACACTAGTTCATCCTAGAGTTGTTAAAAGCCAACAAATTATCTGTTCTTTTTTTTTGAGGCAATCACCGGGGGAGAGAGGATCCCCACCTGAATTTTCTTCAAAATAATGTTTTACATATAACAGAGGGATAGGTGGTCGCGCCAAGCAGCGGCAGCCACCTTTAGGTCCGTTCATCTAAAACGGTGTGTCCAAACAGTAAGGTCGGATATTATGTTTCTAATAGTTTCATTACAAGACTGATCGTGTTGCCTGAATGCTTTCGCATTGCGTGCATCCCAAATCTTCCATAGGATGATCATGAGCATAGAGGGCCATGCGGGTTCCGGTAGATGTTGGGGTAGTGTAGTCGTCCAGAGCTGCGGGAAGGGGGAGTGCCTGGGTGTGATACCGATCTTGCCCCATACGGCGACGGCGGTTGGGCAGAGGAAGAATAGATGATCCCTATCCTCGGTGATCAGGCCGCATCGTGGGCAGGTGTCGTTGTCGATGATGTTCTTGTGCTTCAAGTTGGCCCTGGTGTTAAGCCGGTCGAGGTGGAGTAACCAGACGAAAATCTTGACCTTGTTTGGCACCGGAGTGCCCCATATGAGCGCCGCTTCCGGGTCCTGGCTGTGGGTCTGTAGCAGCTGGTATGCTCCCCTGGAGGAGAAGCTGGCCCCCCAGGAGAAGGCGGGAGTCCGGCGCCTCGGATAGTGTAACACCCTGCAACAAGGAAGACAAAGAGGCGAGCTCGGTGGCAGCAGCGGCAGTTAGTCGATTACGCAGGCCGTCCTGAAATCCATTATGCAAAACATCAGACACAAACGCGTTCGGCTGGGTGTGGTGGGAGTATAGGGCAGGATAGGCTATATGTAGAGGTTCAGAGAGGAGCCATCTGTCCTGCCAAAAAAGAACGGACGAGCCTTTGTGGACAACACACTGCGTAATCTGGGAAAGTAGGGGGAGGTGGCTAGCAATAATTTTCCCTAAGTAAGTTTTGTTTTGTTGGTGGAGAGGGTGGAAGGGGGAGTGGTGGATGAGCCAGTATCTCCACGGGAGAAGATCAGCGTGAAGGAACTTGTAGCAAAATTTCAGCAAAAGGCAAATATTCTGTGAGTTAATGTTTTTAACACCAAGACCTCCGAGATTCTTAGGGGAGCAAACTTTGTCCCAGGCGACAAGACACTGAGCACCTGAACATGAGTCGTCAGCAGTCCAGAAGAAGGCACGTCTACGCTTGTCCATCAGCTTAATAGTTAGCTTAGAGAGGAGGAAGGAGGACATGAAGTAAGTAGGGATGGAGTCGAGGATGGAGGACAGGAGAATGAAACGACCACCTTTGGAGAGCAGTGTGGCACGCCATCCGAACATGTATTTGTCGCATTTGTCGATGATGGGTTGGTAAGCCGACGTAGGGAGTTTGAGGGGGATAGGGGAAGTCCGAGGTAGGTTTGGGGGAAGGCTTGGATTGGCGTCTGTAGAATGTCTGCGATGGTCTGGGATAAGGCTGTCGGGATGTTCATGGGTACGAGGGTAGTTTTATGGAAGTTAATCTGTAGGCCGGTTGCATTTGCAAAGGTCTGGAGGATTTCCTTGAGGCGCGTTTCCGCCTCCGCGGATGCTTGGACAAGAATGAGCGTGTCGTCGGCATATTGTAGGACGGGGCATGGTAGTGAGTGTACAATGGGGTGTGTGAGGGTACCGCGGGATGCTTCATGGGCAATGAGCTGTTGCAGGATGTCTGCCATAATGATGAACAGGTATGGTGAAAGGGGGTCTCCTTGTCTCAGCCCGTTTTTGAAGTTTATCCAGCGACCTGGGACCCCATTTAGGAGTACCGCAGTTTTGCCTGTTTGTAGGATCATCGATATCCAGGCGCAGAACCTGGGAGGGAAGCCGCGGTGCTGCAAAGTTTTAATTAGAGAGTCCCAGCAAACCGAGTCGAAGGCTTTTTGGAAGTCTAGTTTGATGACCATAGTAGGAGCCCTTCTCTTGTGGCAGCAGTTTAACAAGTCGGCCGCGTAGACAAAGTTGTCCGAGATGCTCCTGCCGGATATGAAGCCAGTCTGATCGTTGGTTACGAGCAGAGGGATGAGGGGTTTTAGCCGATTTGTGAGTAGCTTGGAGATGGCTTTCATTGGGCAGTTCTGAAGGGAGATGGGCCTAAAGGCATCCGGCGATCGGGCGCCTTCGGTTTTTGGGAGGAGTACCATGTATGCCCTGTTAAGCCCGTCAAGGTTGGCCTGGTGGTGGAAGAATTGGTCGAAGAGCCTAACGAGTCTTGGTTTCACGATTGTCCAGAAGAGCCTGAAGAACCCCGGCCCAAACCCGTCCGGCCCCGGGCTGGCAGTCTTGTGCATGTGGAGGAAGGCGTCGGATATTTCCTGGTCGGAGAAGGCATCACCTAGGGACCGGAGTTGAGGTATCGGAGCCGGGTAGATAGAGTCGAGGTTGAAATCCCAGGAGGGTGAGAAGGGTGTTCCAAGAAGATTGGAATAGAAGGAGGTCAGGATTTCCATTTTTTGGGAGTGATTGGTAATCTCTGTTCCGTGGTGGTCTAGGGCCCCGATTTTATTGCGGCGCAGGCGGTGGGAAGCATAGACGTGGAAGAATCTAGTGTTTTCGTCGCCTTCAATGGCGTACCTAATTTTTGATCTTTGTTACCAATGGTTCATTCGGTGTCTGATCGCCCGTTTAAGGGTTGTAATCACAATCGCCCTAAGGGCGAGCTCGGTGGGGACAATTGCCTGCATTCCTCAATGGTGTCGAGAAAATTTATTACAATTTTTGAGTTGGATTCCGCAATGTGTGGTAGAAGTCTGGACCGGCGCCAGGTTTTTAGCGCGATGCGGCATTTTTTTAGCGAGGCAAGAAGCGCTCTAGCGGCATTTGAATCGGGGCGCGGCCCAGCCCATGCGGCAGCAACCGTAGGCCGACAGGAGGGGAATGTGGCCCAGCTGTTTTCGAATCGAAAAAAGGCGGGACATGGAACCGACGTCGAGATGGTGGCAACGATCGACACGTGGTCGGAGAGGAAGCGTGTTAGGGACGCGATTGAGGAGTTTGGGAAGTGTTCATCCCAGGCTAGGTTAATGAATGCACGGTCGATTTTTTGGAGTGTGGGTTGTTGTCGGAGGTTGGACCAAGTGAAGGATCTATCCATTAGGGGCAGCTCGATTAGAGATAGGGAGTTGATCGTGTCATTAAAAGATTCGGCTTCCGCTTGCCTAAAATTGCTATTTTTTTTCCGCAGCAAAACGCATGAGATTGAAGTCACCCATGATTAGCCGGGGGAGTTTGCTGGTGGTGCGATTTGGGCTAACTCCAGTAGGAAGGACGTTTTGAGCGTATGGTCCGTGGGTGCGTACACATTTGTGATTGTGAGTTCCTTGGAAGTGGTGAAGGAGGAGATGCAAGTGGACAAGGCGAACTGGTGGGTCGTTGTAGATGTGATCGAGAAAAGATTAGAGGATAAGGCTGAGAGGATACCACCGTTAGAGCCTACTGCAGGCTTGAACGCGGTTAGGTCGAGGGATCTAGGGAGGAAGGAGCGCAGTTTGCATGGTGTAATGTCACTTAGCTTTGTTTCCTGCAACAGCACGATGTTTGGTTTTAGAGAGATAAGTTCTGCCAAGACCTCAGTGCACTTGTCAGCGTCGCCGAGTCCCCGTCCGTTCCATGAGCAAATGGAGAAGGAAAGGCTCGTCATGGGTAACGTGGCGTCACCGAGGAGACAATGGGGACAGCGGTACAGTTATAAAGTAGCTCCAACATTATAATTAAAGGGAGACTGATTACATAGGGGCGATGCATGCACGTAAGGTGCAGCAGATAGAGTTGGTTAACTAGCATTGGCGGTTTGAAGCATGTATGCATGGTCTGAAGCCGCCGACCTAAGGATAAGCCACATAGAGCCGCCGCTGGAGCGTGGCGAGGGGTGCGCATGCCCCGGGAAACATCGTGGCAGGGGACCGGGGCGCGCACAGGTTCAGCTTGCGCACTCATGGAGCGCGTGTTGGCACCACGGCGGCGCCGAGGACAGCGATGTCGTCGTCCTCCGCACCGCAAGCACGGACGATGGGAGCTAATGCGGCGGCGTCAGAGCAGGGCACCGCGGGGCGTAAGGAGAGCCCGGATGCGCGCAAGGCGGCGGCGAGGTCGTCCGACGCAACGGAGAAGTCGAAGCTGGCGGCTTTGGCCTGGATGGCCCGGTCGACAATGGAGATGAAGCGAGCCTCCTCCTTGGCAGCAATGCGGTGGTTGCGCCGCAGCTTGGCCGCCGAGTCATGGGCGCGCTTGGTGCGCACCCGGCGCTTGCGGGCCTCGTTGTCGTGGGGTGGGTCGCGCATCAGGGGGCCGCCCGACACGCCGAACGTGAAGGAGGCATCCATAGCCAGGTCGCGCATGGAGGCGACCAGTTCCTCAGCGTCGGCGACGACGACGTTGGCAGCAGCAACGGCCTTGCCGTGTGCGGCGTCGGTGAGCTTGACAAGCTCGGTAAGCGTGGAGGGGAGGCTGCCCACCGAGCGGCCAGAGGGGTCCGATCCGGCGTCAGGAACGAGCATAGGCGCATCATCATCGATGTCGTCCAAGGCGTTCAGCGTGCCGCGGCATGCGCAGTCCGTGCCGCCAAAAGGTCCGAACCCGCCGTCACGCGGGGAGGGGGGTGGAGGCGCATCGCTGTCGTGGTGGTCTGATGGGTGGCCACCGCCAACGCACCATCCAGCAATGATGTGGAGGCGCACGCAGATGACGCCCCCGTCAGGGAGGCGGAGCACCAAGGACGGAGGAACGGGTACCGCAGCCTCGATCAGAAGGAAGGCGCGCATGCTGGAGTAGTCGTGGCCGCGAAAGCATGCGGGGTCGATCCAGCAGAGTTTCCCGACGTGTCCGAAGACGAAGGTGGCCCCCGGCTCGGTCCACAGCTCCAGGGGGTAGTTGGAAGCCTCGACTTCGACGAGCAAGTCTTAGTCCGTGGATGCGCGGTCGTCGGTGTCCTCGGGGCGGACAAATGCGAACTCGAGGCTGCCGAAGCGGATGGGTGAAGCGCGTACGGCCTCCTCGCGCTGCTCGCTGGAGTCGAACACCAGGAGCGCGGCCCCGTGTGTAGATGCAGCGAAGGTAAAGGCGACGTTTGGGAGACGCGACTCCACCGCCATGCGGATGGTTCCGAACGGATGAAGGAGCGGTGACTCGAGGATGGCGAAGGCGAAGCGTCCAGTACCCTGAACGAGGCCACCATCGATGAAGACGTCGATAGGCAGGCCTCCCTGGGTGGCCCCCCCATGCAGGGGGAGGGCACCCGAGACGCCGGGCGGGGAATGGCTTTCCGCGACGGCCTCCGGTGAGGCCGCAGGCTGGAATGCGACGAAGTCTGGCTCTGAGGTGTCCACACGGAGGAGGAAAGGCTCGTTGCTGGATGCCGTTGCCCGCATGGACGTGGGCGCGGAGTCGTCGGAGGAGGAGATGAGGATGGGGTTTGCAGCGCCGTTTTGATCTGCCGCGGCAGCGGCAGGCCCCCCCCCCCCGATCCTGGAGGAGCGCAGGATGGGCGCGTCGAGGCGGAAGCAGTGTGAGCCGAACCAGATTTCCGATGGCGGCGCCGAGGAGGCAGTGGGGGTGGCGGTGGGCGAGGGGTTGGGGGTGGTGGCTGACATGGTTGGGTTGTGGTTGAAGGGAGGGGGTGGAAGGTTAAGGGGATGAGTGTAGTACAGACAGAGCTGCGGTGGCCGGAGACGCCACAGCGCGCGCAGCGCACTGGGTCGCGGCAGTCGTCGACAAGGTGATCAGTGGCGAGGCAACGAAAACAGCGTGGCATGTGAGATGGTGGGATTTTGGGGTAGGATGAGCGGGCTTTTAAGGTGCGCGAAAGGGTGGAGTGCGAGTTCACTGTGGCGGTGAGGGCGTCTCGTGGAGGTGAGAGTAGGGCATCGCGGTAGGGGCAAGGTGTGCGGTTGGCAGCTTCCATGAAGGAGGTTAGGCCAAGGTCATTCGACGATGGCAGAGGAGCTGAGTGATGGAGAGGGCGGTCGCGGTAGGGGCAGGGTGTTCGGGTGGCAGCCGCCATGAATGGGGTTAGGCCGAGGTCATTCGTCGATGGCAGAGGAGCTGTGGAAGGGAGAGGGGGGGGGGTACTCGCTTACGTCTGGTAGATGATGGGTTTCCTGGGGCGACGGGCTTTGGACGTCGTCTACATGCATGGGAGAGCGAGGGACAGGGGCAGCGAGGGTCGGCGTGTGTACTATGTCCCCGGACGAAATTGGCGAATCCCGGTCAGCCATAGCGTCAACCCACAGTGTCAGGCTGGGTGGCGCGGCATGGCCTGAAGATTTGACGTGCGTATGGGCTGTGAGCTGAGTGGACGGTGAGTTGGCAGGGTCAGGTGGGGATGAGACCCCCATTTATTGCTGCCCGAGCAGCCATGGGGCGGGAGGGTCGAAATATCGCATAGCGGCAGCGACCGTCGGCCGGTGTGTAGCATTTTTGGTCGGCCAGGTGACCAGCGGCCTAGGACTGAACCACACGTGGTAGACGGTGGAGCAGGCAGGTCAAGTAGCGGCGGGATGATAAGGCCCAGTTCGAATTTCAAACTTTGGCAACGGCGCGCTCCGTCGACAGTGTCGAACAGGTCGATGAGGGCCCCACTTAGCTGAAGAGGCGAGCATAGGATTAGCTCCGATCGGACGCTTTCGGACGCCACGGAGGAGGAGAACAGGGATCCATCGACGTGGATGACAACGAAATTGCGCTCGAAAGAAAAAAGGGAGTCAAGCGTATTTTTAATTAAGCTCACAGAAGGTTTGATTTTAGTTGAGGCAAAAGAGAGCCAGATGGTGGTTGGTGTAATTTTCTGGTGGATATGGGGCGGCTGGACGACGTCTGAATGATAGTTTTGCAAAATGAAATCACAAAAGGACCAGCCAGAGCGGAATCGATGTACCTTGCTGCGCGCACTGGGCTGCCCATCATGGCCCTTGAAGCAGTGTCCACCGGGGGATGAGGACGCCTTTGCGCTGTCAGCGGCAGCCCCGGCATGGCAGCCGCGAAGCGATCCATGGTCCGATCGATCTGGCCCGCGGCATGGGACGATGGAGCCCGGCGAAGACAGGAGCGGTTGAGGTAGGTCGTGTGGTGCTGCAGCCGAGGCGCCAAGTGCGGCGGGAGGCATTCTGGCGACCGCAGGCCCCGCGGGGGCAGGTCCGCAGGACGGCGCCGGCGCGACGGCGAAGTGGTCAAAAACCAGAGTGAACCTTTGAGCTTTGATGGATTGTTGAGCGAGGAGGAGTTCCATGGATTTGGTGGATGAGACGTAAAACTGGAAGCAGCAGGAGTTTATCCTGAGGACGCGGAACATGTTGGCAGAGCCGCCGATGCAAGATTGAAGGAGGACGGCCATTAGGAGCTCGTCGAAGATGATGCAGGAGTTGTGGATGGAGGCTGTCATAGGAATGGCAGGGGATGAGTCACAGAGAGGCGATATGGGGATCCCGGCATCCCACGCGGCTTGTTCGAAATCAAGGCCCATGGCGTTGCCGACGCCGAGGAAGGAGCGGATGGCGACCTGAGCGGCCGCGTCGTCATCGATGGAGTAGGTGTAGAGCGACGGGAGGGGTTGGGGCGTGGGGTGTGGCAGCGGGGAGGAGGAGTGGAAGCCGCCGGTGGGCAGGGGAGGGGTGTGAGGGAGCGCCGGCGGGCGCGGAGGGAGCGGGGGAGGAGCCATCTCTCGAGAGAATTGGGCTGTGATTGCAGTTTGGTTCTCCATCTTTCTCTTTGCCATGTTGAAATTATCTGTTCTTATCTCTCTAAGAGTTTGTCCTCAGCCTTGTGCATCATAGACCAAGGTCAAATAGTAGGGTGGTACATCTAGATCATCCAGATTAGAGGATATCATTTTTCCACACCTACTTGGCAAGTCTAGCCGATCCATTAGTGGAAAATCACCGTGTTCCATCCTAAAGGAGGCATCACAGTGGCATTCCACTATTGAATCTACACAGTACAAGAAATCATCACCACATAATCATTTTCCTAGTAAATATTCTAGGAATCAGATTCATAAATTTCTTCATTGTACAAATGATAGGAAGATCATTTATTTCTTAAGCTCCCAAGCAAAGCATCTTTCCTCCATTGCTTATCTTATGAATCTCATCAAATTTAGCCAAATCTATGACTTCTGATCATGCTAGAGATGATCAGACTATTGTGTACACTCCAAGGAGGCATCACAATAGTAGGACCATTTTAGCAGAAGCCACCATTCACATTAACTAAATAACCACTTAGAAATTTCAGCTAGAAAAGATTAATCATTTCCCTAGTATTACACTAGGAATCATATTTTTGTTTTGCTACTTAATTTTTAAGTCTCAACTCCATTAAGTAAACCATTCTCCTAGTCAACACATCCAGGAGACATATATAATTCCACTGTCACAAGGACAGTATTTAGGACACAAGTAACTCATGATATTACATATACCACTATGCAAATTCAAATTGAATGCACCATAGTGACACATGGTTAGATAGCAGAATCTGCTATTTAACCAAGCATAACCAGTATCAGAATTACAGGTCAAGGGAACACCTGCAAGCAAATTTACAATTCCAACATCACAGAAGCAGTAATCAATCAACCATACCCTACAGGAGGTATCACTTATACCAGAATTCACACAAGAAAACAAGTCATCTTTTCCTAGAAATGCTTCTAGGAATCATCTTTAGATACAAATCCATAGTCACTCTTAAGAGATGGTCATTTAAGACAACATACAAATATAGTAGATGCCAGGAACTACTTACTAAAGCCAAGCTTCAGTACTTTATACCCAAGTATCAATCCATCTAGATACACCAAGATCTGAATTGAATTTAAACACATGGTGGGATCCAAGCATTTCTACTGTAATCAATTTAGAAAAAAGGCCATTTGTTGCCTGAGTATAATATGAACTCTAATTAAACTAACTGACAGAAAGAAAAGCAACAAGCCAAGATCATTAGGGGGCAACAGGTACCACAAACAGATTGACACCTAGAAGAAAAACCCTGGTAGGATGAACACGATGAAATTAACTGAACATCACTGTAAAGGGGGTGAACCCTAAGTTCAGAGATGAAACCTAGACAGGGGGTAATCCTAGAAAGCACACTTGATGTAGCAAGATAGATAGAGCATGGAGAGGAGCATAGAAGAGAGAGAACCACTTACCGGAGGTCCTCGCTTAAGCTCGATGAAAGGATCGTATGGGCACCTAGAAGGAGGGGGGGTGAATAGGTGCTACTTCAAATTTTACTCTTTTTCAAATTAGGGTTTGACAAGAAAGGTAAATTCTCTAGAATATGCAACTATGGTGAATTTACCTATATGTCAATCAAGAACAAGCTAACACAACACTAAGCAAGAACAAGTAAGTAAAGTGCAGTAAAGGATAGAAGTAACCAAGGGAGTGGACGCGGAGACACAAGGATTTGTTTGTCGTAGTTCCTTCCCCTTGAGGGGAAGTACGTCTACGTTTGGAGAGGGGGTGGTTTCAAACCACCAACGCCACGAGAGGCCTCCCTTGTTCTCCGATGAACCTTACCCCAACGGGCTCGATTCACCTTCCACTATATCGGCAACCTTCGAGGTGGAATCCGGCACCTTTACAACAAGTTCGGGGCACACATCCACAACTGAATTGGAGGCTCCCAAATACAAGCAAGCTGTCAAGGCAAATCAAAGACAAGCTTGTAAGAACCAAATCAAAGTTAGGGTTTCCAAAGAAACACTAGAGCTTGAGGGACCTCAAGTGAATGAGGGGGAAATGAAGATCTCTCTTGGTGAAGATGTAAATCAAGGCCTCCTCCTTCGATTCTCCAAAGATCAATGACTTTGGATGGTTGGATGAAGAGATCTTGTAGATTTGGTGGCTCTAATGGGGTTGGTGTTCTTGAGCAGCTCGAGCAGCTGGAGGAAGAAGATAAGGGTACCTTTTTATAGGAAGCCCCCTCCACGAACCGTTTTCTAACCGTTGTAGAAAAGTCAGACCGGATACTCCGGTCTGGAGACTGGAGACTCCGGTCTACACCGGAGACTCCGGCCAGTCTTCGGACCAGCCTCCGGACTGCCCATCTGACTGACCCAGACCAAACTTGCCCCAGCAACACCGGAGACTCCGGTCTTCCAACACCGGAGACTCCGGACTAAACAAAGTCCGGAGACTCCGGAGTAACCTCCGGTGCAGGCTTCGGACCCCTAGTCAGACTGTCCCAGCCAGACCCTGGGAGGCACCACCGTAGCCAGAACCGGAAACTCCAGACCACACCGGAGACTCCGGTCTGGAGTTTCCAAAACAGTGGCAAATGAATGTGGTCTTTTCCCAAGTTTGAGGGTGCTGTTCATTTATCAAAATACCAACCTGTGGACAATAACAAACTGTAAAATGATCTACTTGTTGTTAACAAACACCAAAAGTGATTATGACAATAAATGCCCTTTCAATCTCCCCCTTTTTGGTGTTCAATGACAACAAGTGATTTGCATGGAATAACATATAAATGTGGCTCCCCCTGACTATGTGCAGCAAGATAATTAAGTAAAACATGTAAGGTGGATAGTATCAACGATAGCACACATAAGTCTCACATGAGTTACAATAGATGGTGCACACACGCACATAGTCATAGACACACAAAAAGTTCAAGTTCGAAAATGGCAAATAGAAGGCAAAGAAGGCAAATAAGGGCAGATACTCGCAAATCCCAAATCCCAAGTCCTTGCAAACCGATGAGAATGTCTTCTCCCCCTTTGGCATCGAAACGCCGAAAAAGGGAAAAGACCTACACTAGCGCCCCCAACCACTCAGTAGTCATCGTCATCCTCATCATCCTCGGCATCCTCATCCTCCTCCTGGTCACCATCATCCTGATCATAGTCATCATCATCCTCAGGGACAACAGGCCCTTTGACGTGAGGGCGAGAAGAAGAAGTACTCTGGTACCCAAACCCTGAGGTGACATCAACAAACGTCTTCCAATCCACCAGACTATCCTATTGAGCATTCCATGCCCCAAATGAGAGTGTATGATCAGACTCTGTGGACTGTTGAGTCCCATGCTCATCATTGTATTCATCTTCACCTTACTCATTATCCTCAACACCCTATTCCTTGATCTCTTTGAGAAGCTTCTCAATGCGGCGGTTGCTTTGGTAGGATGCATGCTGCTGCTTGCGAATGTCGATGTTCATGCAACAAAGGGTCCTCTCCCAGAAGCTGGCCTTCTTGACCCTCTCATGCACATAGTCTCGAGTCATAGTAGGCATAGGGGCATTGGAGGCATTATTCCTCCGAACTCTAGGCGGGGAGGTAGTCCTCTCCGTCTCAATCTCCTTACCATCATCATTCCCATAGCAACGCCTTGGAGTAGGCCCCATGCGCCCCTTCTGCTGCAGAGAGACCAGAGTGTGCTTAGTGAGGTGTGGTGGTATGCCATGTGGAGAATCATGCTCCTGGGAGTTGACGAGCCTCATAACCAAGGGTGCATATGGAGGAGATTTCTTGTAAAGAATGGCATGGAACATCTCCTCGAAAATGAAGTCCATCACATCAATGGGTGCAGCATCAGCCTCAGGTCCAACATTGAAGGTCCGGTGAGTATGGTACAGGAGGTTGACAAGCCCACCCCTGATAGCATCATCATTTCCAGCACTTGGAGCAATAGTGTGACGGAAAATCCTCAGCATAAGGTTGTAGAGGGTATTGAGTCCCTTGGAACCCCCCACAACACCATCATCATACAGAGGTGCCAGCTTCAACTTGTTCTCACCCAAATCTGCTGAGTGCATGCGCAGCCCCACAGGAGTGGATACTCCATGGAAGGTCTCAAAGATGACATTGGCAAAGTCATGAAATGTAGCCGTGCAGCGGGTGGTGCCAGTCATCCACACCATGGTCCTGTCAAGGTCAGTCCCAAACACAACTGTGGCATAGAACTGCTGGACAAGATGGACACTGTAGTCTTCACGCAGATCCATCAAGTTGTAGAGACCTAGCTTCTCACAGATCCACAGGGCATCATTGAAGTAAGGGCTCTGGCGCATTTGCTCAACACTCATGAACTTCTGAGGGCAGACAGGTGTCTGGTGAGTACACCATACACATCCTTCATGAACACAGCCTGTTCTTTCATTCAGTAACGAGGGTCCTCACTGGTACGAGGCAGCACATAGAAATCTGTCTTTCTCAGCTCACGGTACTCCTCTTTAGACATCTTGGCTAGGGACTGGAGGTTGTCATACTTGGCCCTCTTGGCGCGTTCCTCCCGTTCAGCCCTCTCCTGATCCCTCTTCATGTAAGCTGCATCACGTGCCCGCTGTTTTCGGTTGGACGGAGGCACGATAAAATGACCCTGAGCTTCATCATAGCGAGGATTGCCCCTTCGGGACTTGGCCTTGGTACGACGAGGACGACTAGAACCATCACCTGTGAACAGCAGTGAGGGAGATAGCATGGATATGAGTATATATGTCCCAAAGATGCAGTACAAGAGCTTTGATGCATTTCTGGACTAATTTGATTCACCCAACACTGGAGTCTCCGCAACTGATACCGGAGTCTCTGGCTCAAACCGGAGTCTCCGGTCCTGGGGACCGGAGTCTCCGGCCTGGACCGGAGTCTCCGGACCTAAGACCAGAATCTCCGGTCAAGAGGCTCGGGTATGAGATGGGAAGACGCTGGTGAGGGTGAATCTAGTAGATCGGGCAATGCAAGAAGGCTAAAGTACTAGAGTGCACGCAAACAAGTGATTCCAATGGACAAATCAGCAACAATCCTCAAAAACACATCTAGAGATGAACCTAGGAGAAATATAGAGGAGAGGTACCAGATCTGTCCATGGGATCAATTCCTTCGGTGGGAATGACCCAATGGAGGAGAGGGGAAGGTTGGCCGGCGGCACGGTGGATCCCGGGGGCTTCTTGACCTCCGGGGAGGATTTTTTGGAAGAGGGGGCGACGGTGTTGGAGGTAGGGGACGGGGTGAAGAATGGTGAACTGTTTTCCCAGTTCACCCCGACCCCCCACTTTAAGTCACAGAAACCGTCTGGACCGGAGACTCCGGCCTACACCGGAGACTACGGTGTTTGTACACCGGAGACTCCGTTCCTCCTCGACCAAAAGATCCAGGAAAGGTGTTTGGGGACATATATGAGAGATAGATGGTTTTTTAAGATAGGGAAAGGGCTTGGGTTGAGACATCAATCTGTGAAGAACCAACAAGAGCCATAGGGATTCAAAAAATGTTCAGAAAATCTCCAAGAGACTAGAATCAAGCAAATGACAAACATGAGTAAGTGCCAACCTCTCAAATGAGAGAGGGCGGTGGCCTAGGCCACCATATTTGAGTATACTTGGCTTGGCACCACGAAGATATATCTTGGGTCCATTACCAAAACTCATCATTAAGCTCACATATCACTAAATGATATTAAGAGGAATGATTTTGATTGCTTTGGGCATAATGGGGGGAGGGATGGTCCAATCAATTAGGACCACACTCCCCCTATATCCATGCCTACACCTAAACCAAATATGAGATGAAACCTGGGTGAGAGTGCAAGAATATCAAGTCAAGCTCCTTGAATCTACGATATTTAGTTCATTCCTCAAGTAGCAAAACCTTGCTTCATCAAGTGGCTTAGTGAAGATATCAGCAAGTTGATCTTTGGTTGATACATATGATAGATCAATATCACCTCGAGCAACATGATCTCTAATGAAGTGATGGCGAATCGCAATATGCTTTGTCCTTGTGTGATCCACCGGGTTGTAGGCAATCTTGATGGCACTTTCATTGTCACATAGAAGAGGCACTTTGTCATAATGGACACCGTATTCCTTTAAAGTTTGCCTCATCCATAGCAATTGAGTGCAAGCACTAGCAGCTGCCACATACTCGGCTTCGGCGGTGGAGAGAGATATACAATTTTGCTTCTTGGAAGACCAACATACCAAGGACCTACCAAGGAATTGGCAAGCCCCGGATGTTGATTTTCTATCATCCTTGTCACCAGCCCAATCCGAATCCGTGTATCCACAAAGAGCAAATGTTGAGCCTCGAGGATACCAAAGACCATAAAATGGGGTATGAACCAAATATCGAAAGATTCTCTTGACCGCCATTAAATGGCTTTCTTTAGGAGCCGCTTGATATCTTGCACACACACCTACACTCAACACAATATCGGGTCTAGATGCACAAAGGTAAAGCAAAGAACCAATCATAGACCGGTATACCTTTTGATCCACATCTTTACCATTTGGATTTTGTTCTAGATGAGTCTTTGTAGCCATGGGAGTAGGAGCTCCATTTAAATCTTGCATTTTGAATCTCTTGAGCATATCTTGAGTATACTTGGCTTGATTGAAGAATGTCCCTCCTCTAACTTGCTTGATCTCAAAGCCAAGAAATACTCTCAACTCCCCCATCAAGGACATCCGGAACCTACTAGTCATAAGCTTTGAGAATTCATCGTTAAAAGCTTTGTTAGATGAGCCAAAGATAATATCATCAACATATATTTGGCATACAAAAAGCTCCCCATTGACCATCTTAGTAAAAAGAGTGGGATCAATTTTCCCAACCTCAAAGCCACGGTCAAACAGTAACTCTCTAAGGTGCTCATACCACGTGTGTGGGGCTTGCTTGAGCCCATAGAGCGCCTTATCAAGTTTGTAGACATGGTTTGGGAAGTTGGGGTCCTCAAATCCCGGGGGTTTCTTAACATATACCAATTCATTTAATGGACCATAAAGAAATGCACTTTCTACATCCATCTGTTGCAACTTAAAGTTATGATGTGCTGCATAAGCAAGAAGGATACGGATGGACTCAAGGCGAGCCACGGGCGCATAAGTCTCTCCATAATCAATGCCTTCAATTTGAGAATACCCTTGTGT
The DNA here is from genome assembly GCA_910589765.1 of Avena atlantica. Classification (NCBI taxonomy): domain Eukaryota; kingdom Viridiplantae; phylum Streptophyta; class Magnoliopsida; order Poales; family Poaceae; genus Avena; species Avena atlantica. Next base: position 418,356,256 of record OU342733.1, on the reverse strand, counting down.
AACCAATCTAGCCTTGTTCCTTACTATAATTCCATGCTCATCTTGCTTGTTCTTGAATATCCACTTTGTTCCAATAACATTGCGGCAATCCTTTGGCTTCTCAACTAACTTCCATACTTTGTTTCTCTCAAAGTTGTTGAGTTCTTTGTGCATAGCTTCTAACCAATCCGAATCTTCAAGGGCTTCCCACACTTTCTTTGGTTCAATCATGGAGATGTGTGCTTGGTGTTCACTGAACCTCTTCAATTGTGCTCTTTTGGAAATACCTTTCCTTAGATCACCAACTACATTTTGTAGAGTGTGATCTCTTAATTCCAACATTCTTTCCTTTCTGGCTTCGCGACGAGCATGGATCTCCGTGTTGTTTCTTGGGGGACCCTCTTCATCATTTTGATCCTCGTCTTGACCATCATCTTGACCTTGATCATCATTGGAGTCATCCTCTACATTGGGAGGCAAAGATTGACCTTGGTCGTGATCAAGTGCTCTTCTAGCGTCAATTTGAGCTTGTCTCAAAGCAGCTTGTACGGATCTTCCTTGGCAAATTGACTTGGCACCAATTGACAATCCGTCGAATGGACCAAGCTACCCTTGGCAAGAGTTGACACTTTGATCACCATGTTGAGGGTCCACATCTTGTCTTTGGCTTGAGTCAATGTCCTCTTCGGTGGATGGAGAATGTTGAGGTTGTGATGATGAGGGCTCCACTTGAGTGGAGCATAGTTCTTCTCGATCCGCCATAAGGGGTTCCTCAACGGGGCAGATATATCCCACACCCATTCTTCCTATGGCATCCTGAGGCATTTCATCATATGCATCACAAGCATCAACACGCCCCCCTTGGGGACCATCATATTCTTCGAAGGTCACACTACAAGATTCTATGACGGCTCCGGAGAGCTTATCATAGATTCTATAAGTGTGAGATTCGAGACCATAGCCAACAAAAATACCCTCTAATGCTTTAGACTCGAATTTAGACAAACGAACACCTTTTATGGGATAGAAACACTTACAACTGAACACCCGGAAGTAAGATATGTTGGGCTTGTTACCGGTAAGAATTTCATATGGAGTCTTGTTGATTTCTTTGCGGAGGTAGAGCCAGTTTGAAGCATGGCAAGCAGTGGAAATGGCTTCGGCCCAAAAGTTCTATGGAGATTTAAACTCCGCCAACATGGTCCTAGCCATCTCAATAAGAGTCCGGTTCTTCCTTTCGGCCACACCATTTTGTTGAGGGGTGTATGTAGCGGAATATTGATGTTTAATCCCCTCATCACTAAGGAAATCATTCAAGGTGTAGTTCTTGAACTCGGTGCCATTGTCACTCCTAATGATTAACACGGGAAAATTGTATTGCCTTTGGACCAAATTGATGAAGTCGATGAAGGTCTTTTGAGTTTCACTCTTCAATTTGAAGAAATAAACCCAAGAGTATCTTGAAAAGTCATCAACAATCACCAAGCAATATTTCTTCCCACCAAGACTTGCATGAGATGGAGGATCAAAGAGGTCCACTTGGAGGATCTCCAAGATCTTGGTGGACTTGATGCGGTTCTTAGGCTTATGAGGAGCATCATGCATCTTCCCTAGAACACATGCCCTGCAAACACGATCTTTGGCAAAGGAAACATTTTCTTTTAGTCCAACAATATGGCCCTCCTTGTGGAGACTTTGCAAAGTTCTCATATTGACATGGGCCAGTAGGCGATGCCATAACCAACCCACATCGGCCTTTCCGAATAAGCACATCGCACTTGTAGTGGCTTGCCCCGAAAAGTCCACCACATACAAGTCATGTTCGACATACCCAACGAAAGCGACCTTGAGAGACTTGCTCCACATGAGGACCACAAGATCATTATGTATAAATACGGAAAAACCCATCTTTCCAAGAGCACAGACTGAAAGTAAATTGTATCCAAGGGTCTCAACAAGCATGACGTTCACGAGTGTAATGTCGTGAGCAACCACAACTTTGCCAAAACCCAATACCTTAGATTTTGACTTGTCAGCATAAGTCACGGTGATTTGATCATCATTTGGCTTTAAGTCCTTGACAATAGATGAGCTTCCGGTCATATGACTTGTGCAACCACTATCAAGCACCCACTTTGACCCTCCGGAAGCATAAGTCTACAAAAGATCAAGCTAATTTTTAGGTACCCATTTTTCAATGGGTCCTCTTTTGTTAGCAACAAGGGTCTTGGGAACCCAAATAGACCAAGCAATATAACCATCAAATGGACCAACATATTATGCATACACATCACCATAATAATCACGCATTAGAACATAGTGAGGGTTAGCACTACCCGCAAAGTCATCATGAGACATTGTTTTACCACTTGTGGACTTACTACCCACAATGGCCTTGTTAGTTTCTTGTGTGGGCTTGGCCTTCTTCTTGTTGTTGTTGTTGTTCTTCTTAGAATTGGAGACAAATACAATGCCCCCTTTATCACCACTAGGCCTTTGCTTACTCAAAAGATCATAAATGGACTTGTTGCCTTGTGGAAATGTGGCCTTAGCAAGCTCCCCCTTCAACCTAGCATTCTCTTCAAGAATAGTCGTACTACTAGATGGAATGAAGTTACTAGGTGAACGAATATTGGCCAATTGAGTTTGAAGCGTTTCATGGGACTTTGTGAGTGACAAGAGTTCACTCTCCAAAGCCTTGTGGGCCTTGTTAAGCAACCTAAAGTCCTCGGCAAGTTTTTCATGAACCACACCAAACTCAATCTTGTCCTTTTTAGCACTTTTGTATTTAGCAATAGCATGATCACGCTCTTTGATGAGTTTGTTAACAATATTGTCATTGGCCTCATCAAGCCCTTCAAGTTTTAACTCAAGTGATAACCTAGTTTCTTGTTCTTCTTCTAGAGCATTGTTTAAAGCATCTAGCTCAATCATGCGTTCATGCCCAAGTTTACATCTTACATCTAGAAGCTCTTGAGTATGTGAAAGTTGATCTAGGATGTTTTCAAAGTGTAACTTAACATCTCATTCTAGGTTAGTCATAAACTCATCAAAGGCAATTAATTCCTTTTTAACATCAAGAGACATCTCATCATCAAGTTCATCACTATCTAAGGGAGTAGAGTGGGATGATGAGGATACCTCCGTTCCTCTTGCCATAAGGCAAGTGACGTTCTTGGTGGGAGTGTTCTCATTTGGAGAATCAAAGAGTGAGAATGTCAGAGTGGAGGTGGTGGCTAGAGCAGCCACACCATGCGAAGTTTCCTCTTCCTCATCTTCATTGTCGGAGGAGTATTCTTTATGAGTGATCAAGACAATTTCTCCCGACTTCTTGTTGATGGGATTCTTCTTGATGAAAGGTTTCTTGTAAGGTGCCTTGAGAGTCTTCTTCAACACAAGCTTACCCCCATGATCTTCTCTCTTTTCATAGGGACAACTTTCTACAAAGTGATAGCGGTCACCACAATTGAAGCAAGTTCTCAATCTCGTTGTATTTTCTCTTTTCCCATTTGGGTTGCTTTTTCTTTGCATTTCCAACTTGGCCTTGGCGGGGTTCTTCCAAAAGTTCTTTGCATAGAAGGACATATATTGACTATGAGAAATCTTGACTTCATCGGGGTGGTCCATGGAAGGCCCTTCATCACTATCATCTTCATCCCTATGGTCCACAACTTTGGACTTTAATGCAACATTGACAACATTGCTCATACCAAGGGCACGAGCACGGGCATCTTTGGCATTCTTGGTGGCAACCTTGAAAGCGGCCATCTCTTGCATAACTTCATTTGAGGTCATGAGATGGTAGTTGTGTCTTCCTTGTAGCCTCTTCAAGTCAGTGGGCTCAAAATGCATGAGTGCACTCACATATTTCCTTTTTATCCATGCATCATCCACATGTGAGGCACCCACATTTCTAAAAGCGGTGGCAGTGGTCTTGAGCCTTCGGTACATGTCTTCATGATCTTCACCTTCTTTCATGTAGAAGCCTTCGGCTTCATTGCTTAGAGCATCATATCGGTTCCTCCTCATACTCTCATTTCCAACAAACAACACAGTGAGATCATCCCAAGCTTCCTTGGCAATGCTAAAGTGCTCGATGTGTGGGTAATCCTTTGTTCCCAATCCTTGTTGAATCATATGCAAAGCAGTGGCATTGAGTTGACTATTGACAATCTCTCTTCTTGTCAAGTTGTTTGGATCCCCAATAAAGATTCCATGCTCGATGATGTTCCATAGTTCAATGCAAGAGCTGCGCACATGAGTTCTCATTAGTGATTGCCATTGAGCAAAAATAGCAGACTCTTCTAGCTTAGGTGGGTCGCCTCTATTGTACACATGAGGGTGAGGGACGGGAGGATCGGGAGAGTACCAAGAATCACGGTGCTCACCCTTCCCCCCATCAAGTTGTGTGGAGGAATTAGCGTTGTCTAGTTTGCCCCCTACCACCATACCCTCGGGGGATACCGAAGTATTCCCTTTAGGTACAACGGATGGTAGATCCTCTTGAGGAGATGGGGGTGATGAGCCATGTTTGTCTTTAAGAAGTTGCTCAAGCATCTTCTTGACTTCGTTGACCAAGGAAGAGCTCAATCTTGTTTCCAAGTTTTTGAGATCTTCCATGCTCACCGGGGTCGGCTCACTACCACCATCCCCTTCTTGGCTACCCATATTCTCTTAGGCGGTAAAGCCTAGATAAAGAGCCAAGGCTCTGATACCAATTGAAAGGTTCGTATGGGCACCTAGAGGGGGGGGGGGTGAATAGGTGCTACTTCAAATTTTACTCTTTTTCAAATTAGGGTTTGACAAGAAAGGTAAATTCTCTAGAATATGCAACTATGGTGAATTTAACTATATGTCAATCAAGCACAAGCTAACACAACACTAAGGAAGAACAAGTAAGTAAAGTGCGGTAAAGGATAGAAGTAACCAAGGGAGTGGACGCGGATACACAAGGATTTGTTTCCCGTAGTTCCTTCCTTTTGAGGGGAAGTACGTCTACGTTTGGAGAGGGGGTGGTTTCAAACCACCAACGCCACGAGAGGCCTCCCTTGTTCTCCGATGAACCTTACCCCAACGGGCTCGATTCACCTTCCACTATATCGGCAACCTTCGAGGTAGAAGCCGACACCTTTACAACAAGTTCGGGGCACACATCCACAACTGAATTTAAGGCTCCCAATACAAGCAAGCTGTCAAGACAAATCAAAGACAAGCTTGTAAGAATCAAATCAAAGTTAGGGTTTCCAAAGAAACACTAGAGCTTGGGGGCCCTCAAGTGAATGAGGGGGAAATGAAGATCTCTCTTGGTGAAGATGTAAATCAAGGCCTCCTCCTTCGATTCTCCAAAGATCAATGACTTTGGATGGTTGGATGAAGAGATCTTGTAGATTTGGTGGCTCTAATGGGGTTGGTGTTCTTGAGCAGCTCGAGCAGCTGGAGGAAGAAGATAAGGGTCCCTTTTTATAGGCAGCCCCCTCCACAAACCGTTTTATGACTGTTGTAGAAAATTCAGACCGGAGACTCCGGTCTAGAGACTGGAGACTCCGGTCTACACCGGAGACTCCGGCCAGTCTTCGGACCAGCCTCCGGACTGCCCATCTGACTGACCCAGACCAAACTTTCCCCAGCAACACCGAAGACTCCGGTCTTCCAACACCGGAGACTCCGGACTGAACAAAGTCCGGAGACTCCGGAGTAACCTCCGGTGCAGGTTCCGGACCCCTAGTCAGACTGTCCCAGCCAGACCCTGGGAGGCACCACCGTAGCCAAAACCAGAAACTCCAGACCACACCGGAGACTCCGGTCTTGGCAGACCGGAGACTCCGGTCTGGAGTTTCCAGAACAGTGGCAAATGAATGTGGTCTTTTCCCAAGTTTGAGGGTGCTGTTCATTTATCAAAATACCAACCTGTGGACAATAACAAACTGTAAAATGATATACTTGTTGTTAACAAACACCAAAAGTGATTATGACAATAAATGCCCTTTCACTCGAGAAGAGGAAGCAGACCAGTGGTGGTGGGCGCAGTAAACGGCAACACAAGAAGCATTGAGGCACTTAAACCATGCCGAGCCGCTCGAGCAACCATCCATCAACGAAGCCTCCAGGCGGCCCCAAATCAACACCGGAACCCCACCATATCGCCATGGAAGCACCTCAGGGTGGTAGGCATAGAAACCCTAGGCACCAGATATGGTTGCGCATGGTCGAGGAAGGCCATGTCCTTCAAATCGAAATGGACTAGTCGATGCACCGGATCTTAGTTAGTTGGCAAGCACGGCGGCGGCGGCCAAGGAGGCCGAAGCGCGCCATAGCCGAGCAGCGACGGCGGCAGCGCTGCGGCATCGCGGGGAAGAGGGGTCGAGGCGAGAGAGAGAGAAGGGTCGTATGGGTCGGTTAACCGACTCGATCGATTGGGCTCTGTAGGTTTAGTCCAACCAGGTGGACTGGGCTAGGTTTTGGGCTGGATGGGCCCAAGAACTAGGCCCAATTTATATAATAACAAAAATGGAAATTACTAAAATACCCTCTACACATTTTAAGCTCTAGAAAAATGTAAAAAAATCCTAAAAATATATTTAATACATCCAAGTGTTTATTAAAATAATATCAACCTAAGAAAAATATAATCATATTTACTTAAGTTTAATAAAATGCAAATAAATATAAACACCCTTAAATATCGACATGAAATTTAATAAATTTAGAAAATTCCTAAAAATAAATAAAAATCACTTTTATAAATAAAAATAAATCTCTTATCTCATAAAAATACTAACTTAAATTTTACTAATAAAATTTAAAACAAATATTTAAAGACATTAAATAATTAAGAAATTGCATAAAAAGATAATAATAATAAAGATAATGTTTAAAAATAAATATAATTCATTTCTAAGAAGTTAAGCAAACTATATTTACTAGAAAAGTACTAGGTATATTATTATAAAAACATTTTAAAGTTCTTATATTATATAACTTGAATTATCTAAGTTATTAAAATAAGATAATTGTTTTGTTAATTGTTTAATATTATTTCCTAAGTAAGAAATGATCTTATTCAAAACATAATCTTTTGAATCTAACTAGTCTAAACCATAATTATAATATATAATATAATATAAAATCTAGGTGTAAACAATTAACTTTATAATATTCCTTTAAAATCCTTAACTAACTTTAATTCAAGGATTTACAAAGTTATTCTTTGCCAGTCATTAACAATTCATAAATAATCATATTTATCAAACTTAAAATTCACTAAATAAATTATAATAAAATCCTTCTATTTTTATAAAGAAAAATCTCATAGTATGACCTATCAATATTACACATGCTAAATTTAAATCTTTAAAACAAAGTTCCATAACCATAAGATTTCATCTTTAATTATGCTTATGAAAAACTCTAATTAATAATGCTACAAATGCTATATCTCAAGTCCAATTACATTTTTATAATTTACTTTGGTCTAAGATATCTTAATCTAGATATATAATAACTCAAATCAATTAAACCTTATTACAACACCATAGCTTTAATCCTATTTATCTTCAAAGTTGAATAACTTAACATAAATAATATTTTCTTCAAATTTTATTCTTTTTGCCACTTCAAAAGAAACACTATACCATTTCTTTAAAGCCATCACCATTTAAAATATGAACTTAGTAATAATTACATAATATCATGGAACCTTAGAATTATATTATGATTGTACTTTACTCTTCATATTTATGTGTTTATCCTTCTTATGAAGTAAACTTAAACTAAAGAAAATCTTAAATAAATCATTTAAATATATCGCTTTGGTAATAATTGAAGAATTACTTGGGATTTTGCAGTATGCATCTCATTACTTATGCATAACAGCATATTGCTTCTTTAAACATTGTCCTTACTGGGCAATGATGATATTTTTGTAGAACCCGAGGTCCAGGGTCAAGTCGAGACATTCGACTACAATACTCCGTTATATCAAGGCAAGTTCACACTTGCTCATGTCCTTTTGATTATTTTCTGTAAAGTATTTTGCAAATCCAGTGTTGTCATCACCTGCATTTCAAAAAGGTCGAAAACCCTATTTTCATAATTAAAGTGAACTATTGGTTACTGATCCTGGGTGATCAGCTAATCTATTAAATCTGGCAGTTGGAATACCACAGCACAGGAATGTATCATCTAGGACTTAACAACCAATGTCGCCAGTGATTCTCGCGCCGTATATTACGCGTTAACCATGAGATTTGGAATGGGACGAAGAAGTCAGCTGGATCGGCTCCCTTTCGCATGCAGTGGACACTGTTCTGGGCATTTGTGAGTTGCAGATCGTGGTATAACCGTTTTATACGGGGAAAGGTCTACCGTGGATCTGGGCTCACAAAAGACAAATTACTAGTGTTAATGGTTGTTGTGTGTATCCAACTAAGGTATAACCGTTTTATACGGGGAAAGGTCTACCTTGAGTTTGGGCATATAACAATTGCGGTGTATGCGGGGCCACGGAGAAGGACAATGATTGGCTTGGATCATCTACTGGGCCCCACACCATAGTAAGTGTGGACGGGAAAGATTCGCCCGGTTGTGCATCAAGGATTTGATCTCTCATGGGTAAAGTGACGCACCTCTGCAGAGTGTAAGAACTGTAACTTGTTACTCCCTGTTCCGGGAAGGATCTGCGAACGCGGCGGGAAATGAACTCCATGAAAGTTCTGGTAAACCCGTGAAGGCTGACGGACATAGCTCTTCAGAATAAAAGCAACCTTTGAAGAAATATTTATGAAAACTTGCATTGCCTACGACCTATGGTCTGTGGCTATAGATATAGTGCATCAAACACTCCTTTTTAGTGAACTTGCTGAGTACGCTCGTACTCAACGTATCTTCTTAACCCTTGCTAGATTCTAAAGACAATAACGGTCAGGAAGAGGAAATACTATATCCAATTGAAGACCAAGAAGAATTCCGCTATGAAGAACCAGAAGTATCCGGAAGCGTCAAAGGGAACAATTACGAAAACATCTATGGAATAGAGACCGACGTATCTGAAGTGTAGATGTATAATATATAGTGACCTAGCCCAGTAGCATAGATCTCTGTTCCCTATCTATATTAAATCTCGTATAAACCTTAAAGTTTAGTTTGCTTCTTTATCTTGCTCTCAGAATTATTATAGTTTAGCCCCGAGTCATCGGGATACCTCTATGGACCTAGGAGGATCTCAAAGTCGTCTTTTAATTCTGGTTGTAATAATAATAATGTATGATGTGGACCCGCTTTGTTTCTGTTATACCACTCTGAGGATGTAATATTTGCGGAATGGTACTCCGTAAGTGTTATGTCCACGACTATAGTATACTACAACATGCAGTGGTATGCTGGGTCACCACAGAAGTCATGCGATAGGGGCGCTGGGAGCAGTCTGGGCGAGTGGAGTGGGTGGGAATGGGAATGTCTCGCTGACAGAGCTGGCCCACGCCCTTTTTTGCGGCGTCCGGCGTCCCCTGGGCGTACCCGGAAACCTGGGTTCGGCCTGGGTAGGCCGAACCAAAACACGCCGAAATCCGGACGAAAACAGGTCCCTATATACGCAACTGGGCCGAATTTCGGCGTCCGGATCGGCGTCCTGGGTAGACGAGTGGAGATGCTCTAAGTAGTGTTTGTCAGTCCAGCTATTAACAAGGCGTCAAGCCTTTCTGACCGACCGTGTTTCATACTACTCCTTACGTCTCAAATTAACTGAGTTTAATATATCTAGATACACATATATATACATACTAAAATGCGTCTAAATCGTTTGTATTTAGACAAAATAAAATCAGTAATTTTAGGACGGGGAGAATAGTACATAGGTCTTAGAAAGTCATCCCGTTGTAGCCACTGTTGGTGTCTTATCCACTCGTGCTATTGTGTAACTCTAACATATTAATGTACTTATTAATTCATTGGCAACAATATGCCGCAGCGATCATAAATGAGCGTGGGATCCATGCCTCCGCTAGACCTCATGTGAGTTGGGTTCGATTTGGGGGCGCACGATAACAAAAACAGGTTGTGCCAGCATTAAAAAATAATTTGGGAGTGGACTGAGCACAATTTTGAGTGCCGGTGGCCCCGATAGCCCTTTAGGGGGACTTTATAGACCCCGAGTGGAGATGCTCTTAGCTGAGTAATTTTTTTGTGTGTGTGTGGGGGGGGGGGTGAGGGAGGGGTGGTGGATATAAAATCTCATGATATTACTTAAATTGCAAGAGTTGAGCGCATTCGGCCCATTATATTGGTGGCTGTAACACCCTCCGAATCGACCCTATGCAAGTTTTAGCGAAACCCGCCAAAACCGCATAGAGACGATTCAAAGGTGCCCACCAGGCACTTTCATGCGGGTGGAAAACGAAGTAATAACATTACACAACAGTCCTCGATGGGACCCACAGAACAGATATATATACAACAGCGACTCTATGAGTCAAGAATACAGATATAATATACAAAGATCCAAATCACCTTGAAAATGATAGAGCGTCCGACTACGGACAAGATGCAAATGGGGCTAAGAGCCCTGAAGAATAACCAATGGCGTCCATAACCCTTCCCAGGCCAAGTCGGAAGGGTAACCCTGCTAACGACGTCGATCTCAAAACCTGCTTAAACAAAAGGGGTGCCGACAAAGGGCAAAGGAAAAAGAGGAGCGTCAGTACTGAGGCCAGTACACGGCGAAGCTAGAATTCGGCGGTCCTCGCCTACATAGGTATGGTGGACTGAAGCGGCAGCGGCAGCATGCACTGAACAACCTATAGAGACTCGATACAACTGGCGGCTATCAGAGAGGGGTAAGAAGGACCTATTCGGAACCAACCTGATACTACCATCAAGCAAACCCATCCTGGTGTTTCCCCCTCGAGACCAAACGAGGAAGTCAACCGAGGAACTCACACCGTTGGCAGTTTTATTTCTTCAGTTATCGTGGCAGTAATTACTAGTCAGGTATAGATAGTCATCCTGATATAATAAGCAGTGGGCCATTTTAGTTAACCATTCCGTTGTAGTTGCGGCACTTACTAGTCAGATACAAATAGCATGAGATATCCCAAAAACCAGCAGTTGTTGGTACTTTTATTTAGCCATTCCGTTGTAGTTGCAATATTTACTAGTCAGGTACAATGGTCGCAAGCGACAACCCAAACAACCAATTGTTGGCAGTTTTATTTAGCCATTCCATTATAGTGAAGCTGATTACTAGTCATTATAAAGTCAAATTTATAGCACTACTTTAGTTATAGTTGTCTATGATCGAGATACTGTGCTCCAAGTCGTCCATAACCGCGGACACTGCTTTCAGAAAGTTTTACCCGGCCGGGGTGCACAAATAGCAACACACACTCGATCAACCTCGGAAAAACCAAATCAAAACCCAACGAGGCCTTCACGACAAAGCAATCACCAGATTCAGAAATATTTTCGGGGGCCACCCTGTTGAGTACACCCGCAACGAAGCTAGCTGACTCCGAGACGGACTCAAGGTTTGTGGGGCCGGCTGTAAGCGACTTGGAACCCAAAACTGGGCTTGTCGATACCGCGTAAACGGGTCACAATCCTAAACAGTACAGTGTGCTCCTCGCACAATCGTAAATAATACAGTAAAGCATGGCATAAGTACATGATAGTAAATAAAACCTCAAACTAGTTTGTGGACCCAAGAAATAAGACGGAATCAAGCTCTGGCTCAGGGGGGTCCCATAATCCTCCCGGATGTGGATAGCGCGAATAATCAAGGAACAGGTATCAAGTACTCGGGGTCCTACAGGACACAAGTGGACGGTTAACAACCAAATAACATCTATTGCCCACCTGTGCCTCTGCTTACTTACTTCAATTTTAGTTGTTAAACAGTAATTATAGTGAACGATAAGTAAAGCCATGATCATCTCCAACATCAACATGCGGCAATACGCCAACAACTGTGGCACTTGGCGACACGTAACAACACTTGAGCAAGCGACTACGACGCGCAAGTCCAATTATCTACCAAACAACAGGTATTAGGATGTGTCCGAGGCAATATAAGGCTGCAAGGGATGTCACGGGTACGAAAACTAGAGCATCGCAACACAGATAGCAATAGATCAACAGGAGGGAATAAATACTATAAAAGTAAGATAGGTAGAAAGAGGGAGATGCTCGCCTGAAAACATTGTCGAAGGTTCAACCGAAGATCGGGTCGACACTCGCATCAACTCATCGGCCTAGTCCGCGAAGAACCAAAACACTAGAATAAACACCGGATGCAATATTTAATACTACGGCAAAAGATCGGGCATGATGCATGTATGATGTATGACATGGCAAAGATGCGATGCAATTAGGTCATATTAAGTGGAACCGGGGTCCCGACAATTAATTAAATGGTTCAAGTTAGTTAGAACCCCCCCGCAATTTAAATGTTGCATTATCAAGACAAAAGATAGCACCGGTTCGCTACACAAATTTAAATGAGGCCAATATAAGACTAGATTTGCCCGCATATGGGCCCCATATTTAATTAGAGGTGAAACGGCATAAGGCCCCCAAACCACAGACAAGGATGCATGCATGAACAATTTATTATGCAACAATTTATATAGTTGGCAATTTATGGAATAGGGGCTCGGATCAGGGTCGCACATTAGGGTTCGGCCGATCTTGGGGTTCCGGGGTTCGGGGTTCGGTCTCAGGGTTCGACGGGATCGGCGAGGTTCAGATACATGATGGAGAACTTGTCGTGTCGCGACGGAGAACTTGGGTTCGGAAGGAGGTCTTGACGTCCCGATGAATCGGTCTCCGGGGTCGAAGAACTTGGCGTCCGAGAGACGATCTTGCTGGTCCTCGGGTTCGAGAAGATCTTGTCGCACGGTGTCCGGTAGGCGAACTTGTCGGTTCCGCGGTTTTGGTCGTCGGTGTCGGACTCGGGTCTCGGCAATGAAGATCTTGGCGTTCCGAGTAGACGATCTCGTCCAATGGGGATCTTGGTTCATCATCATCGCGGTCTTCGGGTCCGAGAGGTAGACCTTGGCGTCCGAGGGAAGTTCATGTCGTATCCGTGTGGAAGGCCGCGAGGGTTTGGGTGATGGAGATCTTGACGGGTCCGGGAGGAAGAACTTGGGTCGGCATCGGATCGGTCTTGTACTTCGAGTGTCGCTGAAGATCTCGTCAAAATATTGTGTGGTCTTCGAGAGGTAACACTCCTCGGGTTCACAAACGGAGGGCGATGTAGCCGAGGTTTATCAACACCGGTAGCAATCATGACTCCGACAACTGCTGAGATAACGGTGGCCGAAAAGACGAATATGGCAACTGATACTGCTCCAACATACACTGCAACTAAGCAAGCAAAGAATAGAGCCAGGAATCCTCCAGTAGCCGCCAAGGACATAAGGACCGAAACAACGATGGCATAGCTGTTGCAACCAGCAGGAAGGACATGAAAAACAGAAGGCCAGTCAGTGCTATCAGCGTAATAGCTCCAACCGAGACGACGAGGATAGCGCGGAGGCCGCTTCCCTGCTTGGTCCAGGCGACCAGGTCGCGTGCGGAGTCCCTGGCGGTCTCCTGGGCGACGATGACGGAGGCGCGCGTTCGGGGGGGAGGGAGGCGCTAGAGGGCCTGCGAGGGCGCCAGCGAGGTCCTGCCCGCGGGGTCGGCGCCGGCTTGCAGGGGCCTGGAGGAGGCGCAGGTGCCGACGAGGGAGATGCGGGCCGGGGCTGCAGAGGAGCTGCGGGGCGGGGCGAGGCAGGCACGGCCGGAGCGGTCGCGGCGGATGAGGCCGATGGCGGTGACGGGGATGCGGCCGGGCCGGGGGAGCGAGGGGCGGTCGACGGCGACGTGAGGATGAGGCGACGACCACGGTCGGGACAGGGGCCACGCGACGGCGGCGGTTTACGGAGGAGAGCGGCGGCGAGGGCGACGAGGTCGGAGGCGACCGGCGGGAGGGTGCGCCTGGCCGGCGAGGCGAGCAGAGGCCGGCGGCGAGGGACGTTGGGCGGGCTCCTGGCGGCGGGGTCGCTGGGAGCAGGGGCTCACGAGAGGAAGGAGAGGGAGGGGAAGGGGCGCCGCCAGGGAGACAGAGGAGGAGGGCGGAGGCGGAGGATGAGGGGCGCGGCGGCGAGGCGGCTGCTCGCAGGGCCGGGGTCGGAGAAAGCCGTGGCGGCGGCGGAGGTTGGGGAAACGGGGACACTGCGAGGAAGAGGGTCGGGGCTCGCGAGTGGGTGGGGATCGAGAGGAGAGGCAGGGGAGCGAGATGGGGTCGATGGTTGGTGGAGCCGGGTGGCGTGCTAGCGTGGGTTTGTCCTGGGTCGTGTCGGGTGCGTGCGATGCGTGAGTGCTGTGTGCGTGTGTACCAGGCTGGGTGTGTGCGGGAGGTTGGGTAGGACGCATCCGGCGGCGGGGTGTTGGGTGGTTTGGGAATCAGGGTTAGGGTTGGTTAGAGTAGAATTAGGGTTTGGGGTTGTAGGCTGTTTGGCTGGGCTTTTGGGCCTGGCCGGCTGCCTCCCCTAATAAAACTTTTCATGATTAATTTTATTTTTAAAGGATTTTTGCAAGACGTTTTTAGACAAATAAAATATCCGGAAAAACAGGGTTTCGCATTTGAATAAAGAAAGGGATATTTTTAGAAGACAAAATAGGGACTTTCGAAAATAGTTTTAGACAAAGCATGCATGATGATGTAATGATGATGCACAACATACAAACAACCGCGGTTTTCTAGTAGTGGTTTTGCGGGATGCCACAGTGGCCCAGATATGCAAATCAACCCTAGGGTTCCTCTATACTCGGCTCATACAAGATCGGTATAAATATCAAAACCTAGGGTTCCCCACGAGGAGCCCCCGTTCTCTCCTCCCACCCCTCGCTGCCACCACCGCCGTCACCACCACCATCGGATCTCCAGATCAGATTAGTGGCGATGCCTTCAGCCATGGGAGCACTACGCCGCCAGATCGGCTATGTCGTCGCCGAGAACTGCCATGGGGGCTGTGATAGGGGCTTGAGGCTGGGCAGCCCACGAGCAAGAGCGGGCGCTAGATGGTAGTTCGTCGTCGGCCGTTGGGTCTACCTCACCACCGTCCACAAGTTGCAGGGGGTCACGAGGCTCGTCCGTTCTGGAGCAGGAACTCTGGCAGGCGGGGCCTCCGTCGGCTGCCACCGTGGTGCAGTTCGGTATCACACCATGTAAATTTATACTAAACATTATTACTTTTAAAATCTTAACTAGTTTTAAATTGTACAATTACATAATATAATTTTACTTTTGTATTTAACAACATGTTAATCACGTAATAATATGAGAACTCCAAGTCACAACTAAAATAAAAATATTTTTCCATGGTAATAATATTACTTGTTTTAGTCTAAGATAGTTTGTTCAATTGGATTTTGTATTTTTATGAATCTAAATAAACAGAAAAACTCGACACAAAAATATCCATCTATAGAGAAGCTCGATCCACTCAAATGCTTTGTATTATATTTGTATGTGTATGTGTATTTTAGTAGAGCCATAGAGGATTTTACTGTGCATGAGTCTATCAAATATCTCAAAAAAGGTTCGCAGGATAGGATGTCAGAAAATTGCTTTTTTAACTATTGAGAATTTTTGTTTACTATACATCGTACTTCAAAATCACTATGTTGGACCACTATCTCGAGCCTTCCCCTACACTCTCCAGTTCAACATCGTTGCATCTCTCCTCTCCCGTATCCAATGATTACCGTCACCTTTTCGTAAGGTACGACCGCCAACTTCTAAATCCTATGGTTTCGGACTCTGAGGCCCTTCCCGTGAACCCTAATGCAGTGGTAGCCGTAGTTAGAGCTAAGTGGCGGGCAGCGGGAGGAGAGAAATGAGCAACTTTGTATCCGGTGGCAACATGTGATGGGGGCAAGAGGAGTGGCAAGAACATACCCATTAGAGAATCCCCACTCGTCCAACAATACGGCCCCTAGCGCGGCTCAATTTTGGGCCGTATGCGGGGTGGAGGCACTAGATTAGTTCATGATTGGGAGGAGGGGGCGCTGCCTATGAGTCATTCGCCCAACGGTCCTGCAATTTATTTATTCGGCAATTTTTACTACATGCTTGAAAAATAAAACTAGTCATAATCATGTCTAGTCTGATAGTAGACTACTTCCGGGTTGTCGTCGCTGTCGCTTGATGCGCGTGGCTGGAACCTGAGTCCTTCCACGGTTTGATGCGGGTAGTAAAGACCATCGATGAACGCAGGCTGCAGGGACCGGAGGCCGCAGCTGACATGGTTATACCCCACGGGTACACAACATTGATTGCAGGGTTGCTTGAGAGGAATACCTTTGACCACTTTCTCCCCAAATTCGATAAACCTTGGGTAATCCACTTAAGGGAAACTTGCTGCTGTTCTACAGACCTCTGCACTTGGAGGCCAACAACTGTCTACAAGAATAGAAGTGCGTACACATCACACCCCTCTGGCGCTCAGCATCCAGTCGGGGGCAGCCGGTAGCCCGACGAACATGGGTAGCTAGAGGTGCACATCGCCTCTGTCTCCTCAAGGGTGAGATAGGCCCAGTGTGGGGTGTCCATGGTGAGAGAGAGAGAGAGAGCAGTGTGGATCTGTGGATGATAATGGCAGCCGCCCTAGATATAGCGGGAAAGGGTGGGGAACCTGGGCGGGAAGAGTTGGAAAGGGTGGGAACGAAAGGGCGAGTCGCCGTGTGGCCAGACAATTGATCTGTGCACTTGCAGTCATTATCCGCACGTGCCCGCCGTCCTGGAGGCCACAAGGATATGAAGGCCGACATCACCCGCTAGGCTAGTTCCTTGACATTCCAGGAGACCTTGAGGAAGATTCTGGAGAAGAAGGAAGAGGTCATCGCCGAGAGGGAAGATAGGTGACGTAAATAAAAAGAGGCCACCGCCAAGACCTTTATCGAGCTCTAGACGAGGTCTATCGAGGTGGAGGAGGCCAACGCCAAGACTAGGCTAATAGAGATCAAGGCCAAGGCAAAAGCGAAGGAGGCCGAAGCGAAGGCCAAGGAGGCCGAGGCCAGGTCTAGGGTGGTGGAGGCAGAGGCCAAGGCCAAGTAGGCTGAAGCCAAGATCATGGCCGAGGAAAATGCCATCATGCTCACCGATATGGATACCATCGCCGACCCTGATCGCAGGGTTTGGGTCGCGAGGAGGCAGTAGACCATGCGGGCTCGCAATATTTGAACGACAATGGTGACAGTGAATGCAACTTTTTGGGCAAAGAATCTGCCATTTTTTGGACATTGTGTATGATATTGCCCCCGTTTTGAACATTTTAGATCCGCTGGTCACTTGTTGACGATATCCAAAGGGTGATGGCACACCTCTGCCATATTATTTGATAGTCAATTTGTGTGTTATTTTCTTATTAATTTAAGTGTTTTAACAGATTGGCAAAGCCTTGGTAATCGGTTGACTACACTGTTTTATGACAATACAAGCAAAAAATACACAAAATATCGGTAAAAATCTATTGGAGTACATGGGTGTGACTACACAACTTTAAATTGACCACACAAGGTTAAAGTCATGGCTCCGCCACTGGCCAAAAAATGCTAGGACGGACAGATTAATCGCACCGCTGGGTGTGGACTGGACCATGACAGAACCCGTGATCCGATCCAAACGAACAGAAACCGACCATTTAAATCTGTCTGTCCGGTGAAGATATTCTTACATCTCAAGCGATCATAAATGTACGAGCGTCCGCACGTGGAGGGTGGGATCGACCGACAACTTTTTAAGACGGCGAATAATCTGGACTCCATTATTTGCGAGATACGCGAATGGAAAGAAAAGCGCCGCATGACATGATGCCACGATGGAACGAACAACAGAAGAAAATTAAGTGAAAGGTCACCGGGAGGTGGCAATTCAACTTATAGATGCAAATATACCCATTATAAGAAAACATATTTTAAAAAGTTAAAATATTTAGGAAAAATATGTACATATACATTCAATTTTTTTTCTGGTTCACAAGTTTTAGGGCCGAAAGAATATTTTATGTGCTGTGTATGAAAGACAAAAAATATCACGTGAATACGACTATTCATTTTTTGTCTTTTTTATACACGGCATATATTATATTCTTTCAACCCGAAAACTTGTGAACCAATATACATTTTTCAAATGTATATATAAATTTTGTTCTTAAACTTTTTAATATTTTAAAATATATTTTCACATAATAAATGCATTTGCACTGCGAGCCCGCGGGCCGAAGTGAATATCCGAAGGCCACCGGTGCTTTTGCCATGAAGGGCCGGTGCACTTGCCCGTGACCGTTCCTTTCCAGCTTGACTTGATGTTTATCCTATGCGGTGGGACGCTGCTCACTGGCTTTTCTGTATTCTTATTCCATATAAATAGGCTGTTCGATTGCGCATTGCACGCAGCAGCCATCCATGTCGGCGTGGACGAGTTGCATCGGAAGATGACATACACAAAGTTGAGTGAGATCAGAGATGAATATAGTACTAGTGCTGGATCTAGTTAGTTAAAGTAGGAGGTTCTCATATCAGCGAGATTCAGTCCAGGTTAATCAGTTCCTAACTGAAAATTGTTACCCAAGAGAAAACATATAGACGTTTTTTCAATGAGCTGTTTTGTGGTACCCTTAAATAAATTATGGCCATCCATTTTCGTCCATCCTAAGGCCTACAATAAATCATACTGGTGGCAAAATAATGACTAGTATGATTCATACCGCTGGGCAAATCGGCACCACACCAGAAAAGGGCCGTAGATGGGCTGCGCCCGAGAGAGTCCAACTTGTTCTTTTGAAAAAAACTCCTAACCCTCGCTTCTTCCACGAGTCGACCTCGCTGCATGGGTGCCGCCGCCGATCTCCCAATGCGCAACTCCGGTGCCACCGCCGCCTCGGCCCCTCCCACGGCTTGCACCGATTCTATACCAATGATCTCAAACTAACCCCCTCCGCTTGCCTCCTATCCCTGTCCATCCCGCGTGCCTATCCTCGCCCCCGATCGAGGATTCCATGACGCCGCCCTCCTAGGTCACCAAGGCGGCCAAGCTCGGCACGCGGTTCCAATAGCAGGGTCAGGCGCTCATCGCGGTCCGCAGCCCTATGAGGTGTTGGCAGCGGTGTGCATGCGTGCTCCGGGGCCAGTTGCCCATAGTTAATTTTGTGATACTTACAACTTCCTAGGCTTGTTGGGCCTATTCTCTGGCGTTGAATCTGAGCCGTGCGATGAATCCATACTTATCATACTCTTATGAAAAGTAAAAGGTACTGTAAAACTTGCCTTTTTCAATATACGTATCTAATTTGTGGAGCCCGTCCACCCCGTGTCGCCCCCGCGCGGAGGCCGGAGGGAAAACCTAGATCCCACCACAGAGCCTACCCCTCCTATGTCCTCTGCCGTCGGGTTCTTCGTGCCCTCCCGCCATTCTTCGTGCCCTGCCGCCAACGATGGCGGGAGGAGAGGGGGGGGGGGGAGCTCTTGGTGCCCTTGCGCGGCAGGCGGGCATGGTGACAATGCTCTGGCTCGACCAGGCCACGGCGTGACGGGCGACAAGGTGGTGGTGTGCGCCTAGGTTGACGGCGGCTCTGCTGGCCGAATTCTTCGGGCGGCGAGGGCTTAAGGCGATCGTATCTGGCTTGGTTGTTGTAGATGATGGCGCACTTGAATAAAGCTTGTCAGATCTTGTTGCTCTTTGAGCATCATGGCACAAATCTGCTTCATCTTGGCGGTCGATGATAAGTTCTGGTCTTCCTCTCGAAGATTTCCGCGGTTTGGCGCGTGACGTTTTTGGATATCTTGACAAGAATCGATGTGGCCATGCATGCCCTTATTATTTGGGTGAGTCGTGAAGCTTCGCCTTCTTGTCGGTGCCATGAGACATATCTTGATATAGATTTCCATAAAACTGACAGAGGTGAAAGTCATGATGGTTGCGATCGAAGGTTGGTAATTACAAAGAGGGTATTAGTTGCGATGAAGATAATGCGGCACAGGTTCTCGTGTGTCACAACCTTGGCTAGCGAGGGTGGCAAGACTGATGTATTGCATTCTTGGCCGTGCTCATCTAGTACCGAGTCACGATTTCAGGGTGAGAACCCAAGGCCTTGCCTCCATCGGTTGTAATTAGTGTTAGTTTTTAAATAATAAAATACTATGAAATAAATGTCATTCTACATAGCGAATATACATGTTTATGAGTGTCGGATAAAATATCTACCATGGAGTACTCCATGAAATTTTAAAACGTCGACCATGTACAGCATGTCCATGGGTCTAGCAAAAAAGTTGGACGAAAGTCTAACCAAACTAAACTTTTTTACCGTTTAGACAGAGTCTAGCACAGCTTGTGGGACCGATCATACTTTTTTAGCCAAACTCCTCTATTCCAGCGACATGTGTCAAGTACTAGAATGAAAATGATATTTTATTCAGCTGGACCTTATGTCTAATACTAGACACACTCTAGAAAATCTTTTTCTTAGGCACACTCTCTCCATCGGTTAGACACATGTCTAAGCTTTCTTAGAGCTAGTATTTTAACCTAGTATTTTAACAACGCTGCGCTTGCTCTTAGATAACACTCTGTTTTATTCAGTTGCACCTACGACTTGAATCTGGGTGGACGAGCTCCCACTTTGACGTCAAACCCCAAGCCAAGTCTTGGTTCATGTGAAATTTAACATCCACGGACCACAAAAAGACATGCATGGTTATGCTTTTTTAAATGCATTTTCACTATAATAAATTTAATATAATTATCAAAAAGAAATACTCCCCTGTCTAGGAATAAATTATGTTTTAGTGCTTAGATATATGCGAATCTAGAAAAATTTAAGTTACTTATTTTCCAGACGGAGGGAGTATTTAAAATTTAAAAGAAAATACGATTTTTGAAATCTTATTAATATAATCCTAACATTAGGTGGACCATAGGAAATCCCTAACATTATTTTGTCTAAATTAAAATTGAAGAGATTTTGTTTTTGGCTTATTTCTAAAAACTTGAAATCGATAATCATACCCACCGTGAAGTGATAAATTGTTTAAATAGCTCACTTAGCTATGTGAAGAATAAAATAAAGGATAGATAGGTACATTCTTCGTGTCCTTGCGCAGCGGGCGGGCACGGTGGCGCGCTTCCATGGCATGGAGGCAACGCTACGGCTCGACGAGGGCACGGCCCGTGACGGGCGGCAATGTGGTGGTGTGCGCATAGGTTGACAACGTCTCTGCTGGCCGAATTCTTCTGGCCTAGGTTAACGGAGCAAAAAGTTCTGAAGGTGCAGACAAAAGATCGATAAGGGTACTGAAAAAAATTAAAAATTAAAATTTAAAAGGTGAGGTTGAAGACGCCATCATGTTTAGGCAATGCGAATGCAACACTACACCAGAAGATAGTTAGTCTATCAAAGAGTGATGAAAACTTTGATAACAGTCGAAACGATTGCAATGGTCGTCTGTTCTTCTTCATGTAACTTAGAGTCGTTTTCTATTGTTTCTAGGATTGTCTCACAACTGTAGGCGTCTGTTAGCGGCTCTGAAACCTGTAGAACTTGTGTATTGTTGTATTCCCTCCGTTTTAAAATAGATGTCGAAGATTTATTAAAATTTAGATAAATCTATATATTAAATCGTGTCTAGATTCATCTGAATTTTAATAAATCTACAACATCTATTTCAAGACGGAGGGATACAACTTTTTTTTTCTATCTATCTAAGAAGTTCTCCTGCATGGTTTGAAACAAAGAGAGAAAGAAAGCACACTGGTCAACAGCTAGTAGTGTGTGGCGACTACCCACCGAAATCTGCCAAACCACCACACAATTCAGCACGCCAATCTGGTCCTGGCTGCCAGTTAGGCCCCTTCTTTTCAGCTTTTTGGCCAGCTTCTTTCAGAAGCTATCCTCGATCAGCTTCTCCCAGAATCTTATTTTCAAAATTCGTTTAAACTTTTTAACTAGTAGTTTCAATGTCAATTTAAAAATATAAACGATTTTGGCAGATGAGATTTTGGGAGAAGCTGGTCGAGGATAGCTTCTGGGAGAAGCTGACCAAGAAGCTGAAAAGAAGGGGCCTTAATCCAGATCTGAACTCTGCTGCACTGCACTCATATTTCTTACTAGTTTTCTGGTAAGAAGAGGAGGCGCGAGAGAGACGGGTCTTGCGTGTTCGGCCCTGCTCTGCTCCCAGCAATGTGTGAAGATTCCAAATGGTTAGGCCGGCATCAAACCCTACTTCCAGGAACTTGCATGAGTCCGTGTCGGCTGCTCGTGTCTCTGTCTCTCGGCCTGGACTCTCGCGAGAATCAGTCGGCCAAACGGTAACCTGTAAGTAGCGTTTGTTAGTCCAGCTATTAACAAGCCGTCAAGCCTTTCTGACCGATCGTGTTTCATCAACAAAAAAATAGGAGCTATTTCAGCTCTATAGCAATACTATAGCGTTTTCGGGTGCTACCTTATGCATAAAATACTCGCTACGACGTTAATCGCATTTTAGGGATGCTACATGGCGCTATACACGCTATATGTTATACCGTTGTAGCGACGCTATGAAATCTTAAAATTATCGACAGTCTATCCGGCCTATTCAGGCTACACGACTCAATAAACCGTCGCATCCTATTCCCCACCACGCGATGGTGGTGGCGGTTGCCGGATCCTCCATCTCCTCTAGCTCCGGCCGGTCGGCCGACACATCCCTAACCTAAAGGAGTGCAACTAGCAACGCTGCGACCAAGAATCTCCCACGGCACCAACCAACACCACACCTAGCTTAATCCCTTCCGATTGTCCACTTCTTCTCCATCTTGAAGAGCACTGGAAGTCTTGAAACAGACATGATGTTTGCCTCGCTCCAAAGAAGTCAGCTTTATCCCCACCAATTCTAAATAAGTAGTTTCTCCTATGTTGTTGCTTAGATGACTTGTTGGCGTTGATGTGACTGTCTGGAAAATATGTCCACCATTTCAAAAATTTCGATCATTTTGATCCGTACTCTATCATTTAGTCATCATTTGGTCATCACCGGTTAATTGGCTATGCATGTATTACTTTGGATAATTTTTTAGCTACTGAAATCCTTAGTATAGAGACTATACCTATCAATTTTTTTATTGTTTTATAAAACGCTATTTTGAAAAATAGCACACTATTAGCACGCTATAACTTGTGTTGCATCTGAAGAAAAGGCGACGCTAAAATAAATAGTACGCTATTTTTTTTACTTATGTTTTATACGTATTCCTTCTGTCTCAAATTAACTAATTTCATTTTATCTAGATACATGTATCTATGTACTAAAATGTGTCTAGACGTTTGTATCTAAACAAAATGAAATCAGTTATTGTAGGACAGAGAGAATAGCAGTCATCCCGTTGTAGCCGGTGTCCGTGTCTTATCCGCTCATGTTATTGTGTAACTCTAACGCACTACTGTACTTATGAATTCATTGGCAGCAACGACCAATCCTAGGATTCCTCTATATTCGACCCATACAAGATCAGTATAAAGATTGAAACCTAGGGTTCCCCACAAGGAGGCCCCGTCCTCTCCTCCCACCCCTTGCTGCCACCACTGCCGTCACCACCACCACCACCAGATCTCTAGATCTGACTAGTGGTGATGCCTTCAGCCATGGAAGCACCGTGCCGCCGGATCGACTGTGTCGTCGCCGAGAACTTCCATGGGGCTGTGATGGGGGCTTGAGGCTGGGCAGCCCACGAGAAGGAGCAGGCACTGGCTCGTAGTTCGTCACCGGCCGTTGGGTCTATGTCACCACCGTCCACAAGTCGCAGGGGGGCATGAGGCTTCGCCGGCGGCCGCCGGATCTAGAGCTGCCACCGTGGTGCGGTTTGGTATCACACCGTGTAAATTTATATTAAACATTATTACTTTTAAAATCTTAACTAGTTTTAAATTGTACAATTACATAATATAATCTTACTTTTTTATTTAACAACATGTTAATCACGTAATAATATGAGAACTCCAAGTCACAACTAAAATATTTAGTACTAAAATAAAAATATTTTTCCATGGTAACAATATTACTTGTTTTATTCTAAGATAGTTTGTTCAATTGGATTTTGTATTTTTATGAATCTAAATAAGCAGAAAAACTCAGACACAAAATATCCATCTATAGAGAAGTTTGGGCCATTCGAATGCTTTGTATTATATTTATATTTGTATTTATACGTGTATGTGTATTTTAGTAGAGCCATAGAGGATTTTACTGTGCAAGAGTCTATCAAATATCTCAACAAAGGTTTGCAGGATAGGATGTCATAAAACTGCTTGGTTTGGACTAGTGAGAATGTCTGTTTACTATACACGTACTTCACAATCACTACGTTGCACCACTATCTCAAGCCTTCCCCTACACTATCCAGTTCATCATCGTTGCATCTCTTCTCTCCCGAATCCAATGATTATCGCCACCTTCCCGTAAGGTATGACCGCCAACTTCTAAATCCTATGATTTCAGACTTCGAGGCCCTTCCTATGAACCCTAATGCAGTGGTAGACATAGTTAGAGCTAAGTGGTTGCCGTAGTTAGAGCTAAGTGGCAGGCAAACAGAGGAGAGGAATAAGCAACTTTGTATCCGGTGGAAGCATGTGATGGGAGGCAAGAGGAGTGGGAAGAACATACTCATTAGTGAAGGGAATATGTCCGAGAGACAATAATAAAGTGGTTATTATCGTATTTCTTATTTATGATAAATTTTGTTTTATATGCTATAATTGTATTAATACGGAAACATTAATACATGTGTGTTTAGTAAATAAAAAGGAAGTTTCTAGTTATGCCTCTCTTATATACTAGCTCGTTGATTAACAAGATAATCAAAGATTTCCTGATCATAAACATTGGATGATGTTAATAACGAGGTCACAACATTAGTGTAATGGTGTGATGAACATTCATCCAAAGTATAGCATTACGATCAAAATCACGTTGTACATGTGTAGTCGAATTTTGCAAATCTAATACCCCTACCTAAGAGTACCATACTGTGTAACATGTAAGTTCTTAAATATGATTACACAGGCCCACTTGTCATCAGGTCTGGGTAACGTTTGGCTATAGCAAAACGAAGGAAAGGAAGCCTTAACTAACTTGGCTGATTCCCACGATCGCTATTCCCTGAATTCCTCTCTTCCGTTTTATCTTCCCGTGTCCTCTCCAAAATCACCAATTTTGGCCCTCCTAATTCCTAATGTCTAATTAAGTGTGATGCCATGGCGTATGGAGAGGAGCACACCAGGATGCCGCTCTGCTGATTCCTAATCAGATTATCGCCGGTCAGGCTCGGCCACTCCGGCTCACCGCCCACGGCCGTGAAAAACCAGGCGACGCCACGAAGGCCTGCGATTTGTGATCGGAGCAGCGACAATACAGACTAGGTGCGCCGCCGCGGCTGTTGTACGTGTTGCAGAGTAGCAGATTGAATTCAAGACAAGGCTATTTCCTTTGTATTTGTAAGTTCTATTTTGCTCCCCTAATCCCTTTCTCCTTTCCTGAATATTACGTTAGTTTAGATATATAGAACTAGTGTGAATATGATCTATGTGATACGAGCAAAAAGGTACACAATTGTTTTTCTAATTTTCTTTATACATTCCAGATTTCGTTTTTCTTATAGCATTATTATTTTGTGAGCACTTAAGTTTGGTAAATGGATAGATTTGTGAAGAAATGGCAGTCCGAGTCAAATAGTATAAATTCTTCAGAGAGATCAGCTGCAAATGTGGACGAACAGAATCCTGTTGATGCTAGAGCTTCTTTGGAAAGAGTTTTACTTAACAGCAATGCAAGGCCTCACTCAGTCGAAGATAAAGAAGAAGTTGATATATCTAGACTTCCAGCAGATCCTTCAAAACGAAAAGCCAATTTCCAATACAAGACAACAAAAGTTCATGATGATGTGAGGCGAGCTTACCTCCGTAAGGGTCCATTCCAACCTGTAGGACATGATTTCCCTCAAACAGATTTTAGTGGAATTAAACGTCGTTTTAGTGAAGATTGGTTCAAGACATACAAGCCATGGCTAGAGTATAGTATTAAGGAAGATGCAACATTTTGACTTTGTTGCTACTTGTTTCAAAATGAAAGCCTTGGCCGTGGTGGTGGAGATGTTTTTTCAACCAAGGGGTGGAAAAGTTGGAATAATCTTAAGAGATTGGATACTCATGTTGGTGGTCCTTTGAGCTCTCATAATCAAAACATGAAGAGTTGTGATGATCTAATGAACCAGAAGCAATCCATTGCAGCCATTGTACGCAAACAAACACAGAAATCTAAGATAGAGTATAAAACCCGGCTAATTGCATCAATAGATATTGCAAGGCTGCTTCTTACTCTTGGCTTGCCATTTCGAGGTCATGATGAAAGTGAGTCTTCTTTGAGGAAGGGAAATTTTCTCACTTTTTATGAGTGGTATGCTGCACGTTGTCCTGATGTGGCTGTTGTTGCTTTAAAGAATGCTCCCAAGAATTTAAGGTTGGTTTCTTCTACCATTCAGAAAGATATTGTGGAATCTTGTGCTATAAAAACAATCAGAATAATCATAGAGGATTTGGGAGATGAGTACTTTGCTATATTGGTTGAGAAAATTCCTTATTTGACACTACTTCCCAATATGATTCTTTATTTGACACTAAAAACTTTTCACTTCCTTATTTGATCACTTGTGTAATTTTTTGCCTTATATGACACTTAAGTGTATTTTGAGAGCTAACGGGGTTAACCAGGGATATACAAAGACGATCTTGCCCCTGATACATAATATGACGGTTTGACGAGAATTTGCACATAGCTAATATAATTGTGTGGCATTGATACAAAACATAGAAGTTATGATGTTTTCTTAAAAAAATGTTCAGTTTATTTTGCATGAATACGAACTGCCGACATAGTTGCGCGTACACGTATCACGTTGACTAGCGGATGTGCGGGCGATGACATAAGCGACACAATGATGCAAGCCCGACACATCCCAAGAAAAAGAAAATGCCAGTAGCAGATGCAAGCCCGACACGTCCCAAAAAAAAGTGCCAGTAGTCAATGCAAGCAGCGCCGGTACGGGATAGGCGGGACACATGGGTCTTACGGGTCCTGGAATTAATTTGTTGCATGTACGGCTGCTGCGTAAACTGCACAACAAAAACCGATCGCTTGCATCATGCATGCAGACATGCAGTTGACTAATTTGCATTGCCTAGCGCATGACCCATGGACGAGAGCAGCTAATCCCGCCAACGCAAAATGGGAATCAATAAACAAGACTAGTTGGTTTTTCTAGCGGGACGAGCGGGCATGGCGGAATATTTCATCCCACTTGCATTTTTAATGCCAGCAACTATACGTCGCTCACAACCAGACTAGTAGCAAACACGCTGCACCGTTTCAACAAAAAAAAGCAATGCGCTTCTCTGCACACGCTTGCGTGACCGTGCTACGTGGTCAAACACGAGAAAAGAATTTCACCGTGTTAGACATATATGAGTCAAAGTATTAAACCAGAGGTATTTAGGTTCGGTTGTAGAAAAATTAACATCTTTTAACGAACTGATTGTAGTGTCATATAAGGCAAAGAAATTTAAAAAATGGCCATATAAGGAAGTAAAAAGTTTTCAGTGTTAAATAAGAAATCATATTGGGGAGTAGTGTCAAATAAGGAATTTTCTCATATTGGTTGATGAATCTCATGATGTATCTCATAAGGAACAGATGGCTCTTGCTATAAGATATATTGATAAAAGGGAGTTTGTAGTGGAGCGCATTATTGTACTTTCTCATGTTACCCAAACAACTTCGCTTGCCCTCCAACAAGCTAT
The DNA here is from genome assembly GCA_910589765.1 of Avena atlantica. Taxonomy (NCBI): domain Eukaryota; kingdom Viridiplantae; phylum Streptophyta; class Magnoliopsida; order Poales; family Poaceae; genus Avena; species Avena atlantica. The sequence continues at coordinate 418,328,414 of OU342733.1, read as the reverse complement.
TTATTCAGTACTTGAATATCATAACCTTAGCCCATCTCGAATCCGTGGCCAAGGATACGATGGAGCTAGCAATATGCAGGGGCATTTGAATGGATTGAAAACTTTAGTAATGGAAGACTCCAGGACTGCACATAGTATACACTGTTTTGCTCATCAACTTCAAATGACACTAGTTGCTGTTGCAAAAAATCATGAAGATGTGGTGTGGCTTTTTGAGTGGATGAGCGTTGTTCTCTCCATAGTAGGAAACTCTTTTAAGAACAGGGATATGCTTAGAGAAAAACTAGCCAAACAAGTGGAGAAAGCACTTCAGATGGGTGAACTTGAAACAGGGAGAGGTTTGAATCAAGAACTTGGACTTAAAAGGCCCGGCGATACTAGATGGGGTTCACATTTCAGTTGTCTTAAGAATATGATTGTTATGTTTCCCTCGGTGATTGAAGTTATTGATGATAATGCACAAAATTCTGGTAAAGCTCTTGATAGGATTAAAGCAAAAGGAGTTCTGGATGGTATTCAGACATTTGACTTTGTTTTTATGATCCACTTAATGAAGCTTATACTCGGTATTACTAATGAACTGAACATTGCCTTGCAAAGGAAGGATCATGACATTGTGAATGCCGTGTCATTTCTAGGTACAACAAAAAGAAGGCTGCAAGAGATGAGAAACCAAGGTTGGGAAGATATATTTTCAAAGGTGAATGATTTCTGTCTTAAACATGGTATTCAAATTCCAGATATGAATGTGATGCATATTTCTCGTGGATCAATATCAAATCGTAAAGTTCAGAAAGATGGTATATCAAATAAGAGTTACTACCAAAGTGTCACGTATGTTGTTATTGATCTATTGCGTGTAGAGCTGAATGACCGCTTTAGCGAGAGTAGCACGACCTTGCTTCTTGGGATGGCTTGTTTGGACCATTCTGATTATTCTCTAACTTTGAAAAAGATAAGGTACTAGCAATGGCTCGGCTATATCCTGATGATTTTGAAAGTGAAAGCAAGATGGAAGATCTTAGCGTCCAACTTGACAACTTCCTTGAAAATGTCCGGGATGATTCAGGACTCTCCAGTTTAAAAGGAGTTAGTGATCTTTGCAGAAAACTAGTTGAGACAAAGACGCATTCTAGTTTTTCACTCATATTTCTTTTGGTGAAGCTAGCACTGATTTTGCTGGTCGCAACATCAACAGCTGAGAGAGCCTTTTCCGCAATGAAACTTATCAAGACCGATTTGCACAATAGGATAGGCGATGATTTTTTGTATCATTGTTTAATTACGTATGTGGAAACTGATGTATTCCAGTCAATTACTACCGATGCTATTATGCATACCTATCAAGCTATGCATGATCGCAAAGGGATTCTACCATGAATATACAATAAAGGATGATCATTTGTGCTCCTATTAATTTTTTATATTGGTGCGGTCTCAATTTTTTATCATATTTTTAAAGCTTGACAACACAAGTTTTTGATCCTGGCACCGCCCCTAATCAAATTCATTGAGTTTATATTGCTATAACAACTTACGAAGTGATCATAATCCTTAGACCATGAGATCATGTCAATCACTAACACCGGAAGAGTTTCTTGATAACATCAAACGTCACACCGTAACAGAGTGATTATAAAGATGGGTTCAGAACTACTAAAGTGTTATGTTGAGGCCCATGGATCGAGAGTGGAATTTGTTCATCCCAATGATGGATAGATATGCTCTGGGCCCTCTCGGTGATATCACATTGATTAGCTTGCAAGCAAGTGATTTGATCACTAGAATGTTATATCACGGGAACGAGAAAAGAGTGCATGTCAGTAACGAGATCAAACTAGGTATGGAGATAACTATGATCGAATCTTGGACATTTAATATATCACGGAACAAAGGGATTAAGATACTAGCGTAAAAGGTTCCGACGATCACAAGAAAGTCATTGTTCAATGTGTGGGAGTCAGTATGGGTCTCCAGATCCCGCTTCTAATTATTGGTTTGAGAGGGGTCTCGATAATGTCCGCATTATTCGTGAACCGTAGGGTGACACACTTAAGAGACACTAGCATCCATTTGGAGCAAAAGTTTCATTCCGGAAAGAATAACAAGCACAGGAATTTATTTCACTAGATATCGAAACAAGTTTTCGGATGAAATTGCAGGAAGTGTTTCTGCATGTGAAATGAAATACTAGCAAGGGGTTATATGTGAATGTTTGTCATTAAAGTAATTGACAAAACTCTGAATAAATAAAAGGAGTTTTATTTAATAAGAGTTTGCATTAAATTTGGTGGAAATTTAATGGGAATTTGAGTGGGTTTTTGAGTGGAGGGAATTGAAAGGCATTTTTGTGAGTGGAGTGTCCACCCATATAAATGGAGGGTGGGCAAGGGGCATCCCCCATGCGCCGGCCACCCCCTTGGGGTGCCCCCTCCTCATATAAAAGGAGCCCTCCCCCTCTCTCTCACTCACACCTCCTCATGAAGGATCTATCTCCCCTCTAGTATTTATCCCCATGGTCTCGGACTAGCGAGATACATGTTCTCGGTGGCTATTCGGCAAGAAAGAGTTGTGCTTCCACTGCATCGCTGGAGCAAGGAGGCGGAGGTTGCTCGGTGCCTCAGACGTGTGTGCGAGCGCCGATGCGCCGCTGATTTGCGGCGCTAGGACTTCCTCTCGATCTTGAGATCGGCAAGAGATCGTCTACATCAACCACGAGTTCAACCTCGTTAAGCTTTGTCGATCTTCAAGGGTATGTTCTCTACAGATGTATATCCGCCCGTTGCTTGTATCTAGTAGATAGATCTTGGTACATAGTTGTTTCCACGTAGGAAATTTTTTGTTTTCTATGCGTAGATGCTTTGCACGGGTAGTACACATATGAGTATGTGGGCGATGATGATAATGTTATTGCTTCTTAGTTATACTTTGGATATTGGTGGCATAGTGGGATGAAGCGGCCCGGACAAACTTTACATGTCCTCGCACATGAGACATGTTCCATGCTTGACATGCAACTAGTTTTGCATAAGTGTCTAGCGGGTGTCTATCTCTCCTACTATAGTCAATCTAATTTGCAACGAGTTTTCAACAATTTGTTCATCCTCGTTGTGGTTCATGTTAGGTAATAATGGTTCTATCTTCAAAATCCCTAAGCCATGTAAAAATTGCAATGGATAAATTAGAGGCGTCTAGTTTAGATTGTTGCTGGGCTAGTGTCATGATATGGTGATGTTTTAAGTAGAAGTATAAGTTGATACTCTTACAACACATATAAAGTGTAAGTTCCATAGACCTTGGACTTACACATAGAGGTATGATAGTGATCATACCACGATGCACATGATGGAGATCAAGTGCAAGAACCATATCATTTCACTTATAAACATGTGATGTTTGTTGCATCTTATATTGCTTGTTTGGCGTTTTATTAGAATAATAATACAATCCCTCATTTAGATATCAAGATAAAAATGTGTTCTTCCTTAAGTATGCACCGATTATGTTTCGTCGCTCCAAGACATCACATGATGATCGGGTGTTCCTGGATCCACGATCATACTTCGGGTGTAAGACAGTTACACACGTGAATACTAAGGTTCTTACTTGGAGAGCCTTGCATGTACAGACATAGCCTCGGAACACGGACCAAAAGTTTAAGCATGAGTCATATGGTAGATATGATGTCCATTTGATGCTCGCCTTTAAAGCTACACCGACTCACGTGATGATCGGACTTGGTGTAGTGGATTTGGTTCATGTAATCACCAAAAAGACACGAGGGATGTCGTTTTTGAGTGGGAGTTCATTCTTAATTTGGATTAGTTGAACTCAATCTATCATAAACTTAGTCTAAACTTTACAAATTCTGTTGTAGATGGCACCACCTGCTTTTAATTTCAATGTGTTCATAGAGAAAGAGAAACTTGCAATGAACGGTAGCAACTTTACCGAATGGGCCATGAATTTGAGGATTCTCCTCTCTGCTGCACAAAAGCAATATGTGCTATAAGTTCCACTAGGCCCCCCACCGTTTGATGATGCCCCTGACGAGGATAAGAATATCTATTAGACTCGTCAGGAGGACCACAACTTAGTTCATTGCGGTATATTGTATGGGCTAGAGCCAGAACTTCAAAAGCGTTTCGAAAACAGCAATGCATTTGATACAATGGGTGAGTTGAAAATGATTTTCGACACACATGCTGCTGTAGAGAGCTACAATGCTTTAGAAAAGTTCTTTAGCTGCATGATGGAAGAGAACAGCTCCGTAAGTGAGCATGTACTCAAGATGTCGGGTTACGCCGATAAGCTTGTGTCCTTGGGAATAACGATTCCCATTGACTTAGGCATCCATTGTGTTTTGCAGTCTCTGCCACCTAGCTATAAGAGCTTCGTGATGAACTATAATATGCAATGCATGAAGAAGTCTCTCCCCGAGCTTCTGTCAATGCTTAAAACTGCAGAAGTGGAGATCAAGAAGGAACATCAAGTGTTGATGATCAATAAGACCACTTGTTTCAAGAAAGATAAGAAGGGAAAACAGAAGGGAAGTAAGGGTGGCAAGCCAGTTGCCGTGCCTGAAAAGAAACCCCAAGTTGGCCCTAAGTCTGATACCGAGTGCTATTATTGTAAGGGGACTGGCCACTGGAAGCGCAACTGCCCCAAGTATTTGGCAGACAAGAAGGCCAACAAGGCAAATAAAGGTATATATGATATACATGTTATTGATGTGTACTTGAATAGTACTCGCAGTAGCACCTGGGTATTTGATACTGGTTCAGTTGCTAATATTTGTAACTCGAATCAGGGGCTGTAGAACAAGCGACCGCTAGCAAGAGGTGAGGTCAAGATGCGTGTCGGCAATGAATCAAGTGTTGATGTGATCTCCGTCGGAACGCTACCTCTCCACTTACCATCGGGATTAGTTATAAACTTGAATAATTGTTATCTGGTGCCAGCACTGAGCATGAACATTGTATCTGGATCGTGTTTGATGCGAAGTGGTTATTCATTTAAATCCGAGAACAATGGTTGTTCTATTTATATGAATGAAATCTTTTATGGTAATGCACCGATGATGAATGGTTTATTTCTGTTGGATCTCGATAATAGTGTTACACATATTCATAATGTTGATGCTAAAAGGATTAAACTTAATGATGATATATCCACATATATGTGGCACTGTCGTCTAGGTCATATTGGCGTTAAACGCATGAAGAAGTTCCATTCAGATGGACTTTTGGAATCACTTGATTTTGAATCATTTGATACATGTGAGCCATGCCTTATGGGCAAGATGACTAGAACGCCGTTTTCAGGTTCAATGGAACGGGCGAAAAATTTATTGGAAATCATACATTCTGATGTGTGTGGTCCAATGAGTGTGTCGGCGCGAGGTGGATATCGTTATTTTGTTACTTTCACAGATGATTTGAGTAGATACGTTTATATCTACTTGATGAAACACAAGTCTGAAACCTTTAAAAAGTTCAAGAAATTTCAGAGTGAAGTGGAAAATCATTGTAATAGAAAGATCAAATTTCTACGGTCCGACCGTGGAGGTGAGTATCTAAGTTACGAGTTTAGCACTCATATGAAAGAGTGTGGAATTGTTTCACAACTCACACCTGTTGGGACACCACAACGAAATGGTGTGTCGGAACGTCGTAATCGTACTTTGTTGGATATGGTTCGATCTATGATGTCTCTGACGCACTTGTCGTTGTCATTTTGGGGTTATATGCACTAGAAACCGCTGCATTCACTTTAAATCAGGCACCATCTAAATCCGTTGAAAAGACACCGTATGAATTGTGGTTTGGAAACAAACCTAAGCCGTCATTTCTTAAAGTTTGGGGATTCTATGTTTATGTGAAGAAACTTCAACCGGATTAACTCGAACCCAAAGCGGAAAAATGCGTCTTCATAAGATAGCCTAAGGAAACTATTTGGTATTCCATCTATCACAGATCCGAGGGCAAGGTTTTTGTTGCCAATAATGGATCTTTTCTAGAGAAAGAGTTTCTCGCAAAAGGCGTGAGTAGTTGATACGCCCAATTTGCATCACCATTCTATATCATAATCTACCTCTATTCATTGATATTTGTCTTATTATGCGGTATTACTTATGGATTCTTGGAGGATGAACTGCCGGAGTCTGGATTCTGATGGAAAAGAAGGCCTTTCGGTGCAATTTCGTGAATATCAGAAAAATACCAGAAAAATATGGGAAAATATTATTTTTCCAAAAGATCGAGGAAGCCAGAAGGAGGAGCGAAGAAGGGTCGCAAGGGGCCCACACCCCCCTAGGCGTGGGCCCACCCTGGGCCACGCCTAGGGCAGGTATGGCTCACCTGCCCGGCTCCCGACTCCGCCCCTTTGCCTATATCTTTCCTACGGAACCCTAAGGCTAGGAGAGGGACCACAGATAGATTTCCGCCGCCTCTGGGGGGCGGAAAACACCGAGAGAGAAAGATCTCTCTGGCAGACAGATTTCTGCCAGGGAAATTCCTTCCCGGAGAGGGGAGATCGTCGCCATCAACACCGTCATCAAGCTAGGCTTCATAGGGATCATCATCATCATCCACACCATCATATCCACCAGCACCATGATACGTCGGAAACGTATCTATAATTTTTGATGTTCCATGCTTGTTTAGTATCTACTTTGTTTTGCTTTGTCTATACTTTGAGGTGTTTTTATATCTTTTCTGGAACTAACCTATTAACAAGTTGCCACAATGCCAGTTTTCTTCTGTTTTTGGTTCCAGAAAGGCAGAAAATCAATATTCTCGGAATTGGATGGGACAAAAGCCAAAGTTATTATTTTTCCCGAAGCAACACGGAACCACGAAGCAGAGCCAGAGGGGGGCCACAGGGTGGCCACACCCTCCTAGGCGCGGGCAAGCCCTAGGGGTGCCTGGGGAGGGTGTGGGCCCCTGGACCCCCACCGACCTTGATTCTTGCGCCTATAAGAAACCTCCGACCTAAAAACCCTAGATAATCCAGAAGAAATCCACGAAAACCTCTGTAGCGCCGCCGCCTCCGAAGGAGAGATTCGGGGGATAGAAAGTCTCTGTCCTGGCACCCTGCCGGGACGGGGAAGTTCCCCCGGAGCCATCTCCATCAATCTCCATCGCCATCATCATCACCATTGTTGATTCCCATGATGAGGAGGGAGTAGTTCTTCCTCGGGGCTAAGGGCTCTACCAGTAGCTATGTGTTAATCTCTCTCTCTATGCATGATCTTGTGGTCATGAGCTTTGTAATCAAGTAGATCTACCTTGCTAGTCAAGTGCTTCATTAGATCTTTGCTCTCCCCATGTGTGTGAAAGTGATAGCGTGCACTCCATGGTGGCACTTAGGCTTGAGTCTACATAAATACTCTTTGTGCTTTAATAGATCTATGCTTTTCCCCATATGTGTGAAAGTTACAGCGGGCATACCGTGTGTGGCACTTTGGCTAGATTGAATATTTGTTATGAGTTATATTTGGAGTTGGATGTCTCTATGATATTGTGGTGTTTGTTGGAACCATCTAGTGCTCAAGGTGATAGTGTGGGGTTACCTAGATTGGGGAAGGTGGACTTCGAGGTGTGCTGTTATAGCGCTACCATGAATTAGAGTGTCCAACCGGAGAGTAGTTAAGAGTAGTATCATGAAGAGAGGATATTTATATGAGAGAGTGTTCACTAGTGAAAGTATGATCCCTAGGCCTTGTTTCTAAACATTGAAACACCGTTTGCATCTAGATTTGTTGCATGTTTGCTTGCTTTAGTCTTTACGTCACCGTCAAGCTCTTTTCTGGCATCGTTACCCCACATCAACAACAAGCCAGAAGATCTTTTCTGGCACAGTTACCACTTGTATTTCACTATCTATTCACCGAACTAGTGCTTATACACCTGACAAGTGTATTAGGTGTGTTGGGGACACAAGAGACTTCTTGTATCTTGATTGCAGGGTTGCTTGAGAGGGAATACCTTTGACCACTTCCTCCCTAGGTTCGATAAACCTTGGGTAATCCACTTAAGGGAAACTTGCTACTTTTCTACAAACCTCCACACTTAGAGGCCCAACCACTGTCTACAAGAATGGAAGTGCGTAGACATCACACCATCATCACCACTCCGTCCCGCTGTAACAGTTATGTTGGATATTGCTTTAGTTCTTAGGGGAAACTTTCCCGGTGTTAATTACCATTGTAGTTGATGCTTGTGAGTGGAACCATTGGATTATTGTTTATGTTCAGATTGTTATCCATTACCATATCATCTTTGATCTTGATCCATATGATGTCTTGTGAGTAGTTCGTTTATTTCTTGAGGACATGGGAGAAGTCATGTTGTTATTAATGGATTTGTGTTGAGTTATTATTCAATGGTTTAGTATTTAAGTTGTGGTGCTATTCTTATAGTGGTGTCATGTGAACATCGACTACATGATACTTCACCATTTATGGGCCTAGGGGAATGCATTGTGTATTTGGCTACTAATTGTGGGGTTGCCGGAGTGATAGAAACCTGAACCCCCGTTAGGACACCATTGCATAAGGGATTGTAGGATCTCAGAGTTTAAGGCTCTGGTTAGATTTATATCTTAATTACTTTCCTGTAGTTACAGATGTTTGCAGGGGGTTTAATCACAAGTATGTACTAGTCCAAGTAAGGTAGGTACATTAGCACAGGTTCACCCACACAACACTTACAACACCAAAGAAGAGTACTCATCTATATGAAGCGAAAGAACTTGACAGAATTCCCATGTGTCCTCGAGAACGTTTGGTCCTTATAAGTATTTTCACCGGCTTGTCCTTTTCTAAGAAAGGATTGGGCCACTTGTTGTGTTTGTTCTTTGTTACTTGCACTTTATTTTGTTGCCTTATCAGAAAACCACTAAAAATCTGTTTGCTAAGTATTCACAGGGATTTCCTGATCCATACCATTGTTCGGCACCTTCTGCTCCTCGTTGGGATCGACACTCCTATTTATCGAAAGTACTGAGATACACCCCCTATACTTGTGGGTCATCAAGACTATTTTCTGGCGCCGTTGCCAGGGAGTGAAGCGCTATTGAAGAGTGGAACTGGTAAAGGAAACTTCTACTGTGAGTATTGCTTTTGTTACTGCTTGTTACTTTGTTTCCAATATGGATAACCCACTTGGTTTTCTGTTTGGGAAAACTACTACCACTGCTAGGGTAGTAGATGAACCAACACCTGTTGAGATAGATCCTTTTCAGATACCTACAAGTATTGTTGATCGTGTTATGGATAATTATTATTTAGGGGATGGAACTGTCCATCCTGGTGATCATTTGCTTTTTATCCATGAATTATGCGGGTTGTTTAAGTGTGCAGGTATCACAACTGAACAGGTGAAGAATAAGTTACTCTCCATATCCTTGAAAGGGAGAGCTGAAGAATGGTATAAGCTGCTGAAGAATGGACAATCCATGGAATGGGAGGAGACGGCATCTCTCTTTTAATCTAAATTTTATCCTCCCAGTGAGATTCATAAGGATAGAAATCTTATATATAAATTTTGGCCTCGTGATGGAGAGAGTACAGCTCAAGCTTGGGGGAGATTGAAATTACTAATGCTTAAATGTCCTATTCATGAACTCCCTAACAATATTATTATCAATAACTTTTATGCTAGGCTTTCTCTTCATGATAAAGATTTACTAGATGCTTCTTGTGCTGGATCATTCACACATATGAAGTAAGAAGCTAAATGGGATTTACTAGACCGTATTAAAGAGAACACTGAAGCTTGGGCGAGAATGACAAAGGAAGAAAGTCAGGTATAAACTATGATTATGAATGCATTAAATCTTTTATGGGAACTGACAACTTCCGTGATATTAGCAATGCGTTTGGTCTTGATTCCCAAAGTATTGCCAACTGTTTTAAGGCTTTTGCCTCTTACATAGAAATTCCCAAGAAGAAGTGGAATAAGTACCATGCTCCTTATAAAGATGTTGTTAATCATGTTCCTATTAGAAGTGTTGAAGTTTGTACTACTAGACATATTGTGCCTGAACCTTATGTTGAGAAAATACGTTTCCCAGCTAAGGTAAAGGAGTATTCTATGATTATTAGTGCAAATAATAAAGGTACAATGAAAACCGTGGAGCCTGGTGAGCAAACTAATGATGAACCTGTGGTAGCTATTGTGAAAGATCTTGACACTAGAAATATAGAGGATGAGCACATTGTCTTCTGTGAAGACGCTTCTAATATTATCTCTCATCCTAGTAAAGCTAGAAAAGCTAGTGTTCCTATGCTTTCTGTTAAAAATGGTGATCATTGCTACTATGGTTTATGTGATATTGGTGCTAGTTCTAGTGCTATTCCTTATGAGCTTTACAGGGAAATTATGCATGAAATTGGTCCTTGTGAGATTGAGGACATTGATGTGGTTATTCACCTTGCAAATAAGGAAACAATTTGCCCTATTGGTATTGTAAGAGATGTGGAGGTTCTTTGTGGTAAGATTAAGTATCCTGCTGATTTTCTAGTGCTTAATTCAACAGCTAGCAAAACTTGTCCTCTCATTTTTGGTAGACCTTTCTTGAACACTTGTGGAGATATTATTGATTGTAAGAAGGAAAAAGTTTTAATTAAGTTTGATAGAGATTCTTATGAGTTTAACTTTTCCAAATTTGCTAAAGCTCCTTGTGAAAACAGCTTGCCTAATAAAGATTTCAGGATGGAACAACTTGCTTCTATTGATCCAGTTTATGACCTTGGACCTCTTTTTGGTGACCGTAAGGATGCTCATTCTGTTAATAAAGTTGTTGCCACTGACAGTTATATTGTCAACTTTATTCAAAGTGCTACTAAAAGTTATTTTGAGAGAGGGAACCATGGTTTTGTGCTTCTCAATAATGTTAAGTTTCCCCGTTTTATGTTAAAAGCTTTGAAGTTGCATTTGTTTTATCTTCCTATGCTTGTGGCCTTTTGTTTCAACAATTCGTTTTATCATGATACTCCCATGCATAGGAAGTGGGTTAGACTCAAGTGTGTTGGTTATTTGCTTCTTGATGCTCTTTTTCACTTCAAATATATATATCCTATGTGAGCATCTTTGAAAGTTTCAAGCCTAACTTAAAGGCATTAAAGAAAAGTACTTGTTGGGAGATAACCCAAGAGTTTTGTCGAGTATTGGAAGTTATTACTTCAGTAATAACCGCTCCTTATCTTTTTTTTTGTTTTGGTTTTTGTGTCAAATCTAACTAATTTTGTGAAGTAGAGGAGTAGTGAAAAGTGGCTGTCCTGGGACATATTTTTGTGCTGCACCGTAAAAATTCGTGAGGAAGCTCAGAACGTCGGATGGAGCTGTATTTTTCTGAACTTGTTCTTCAAGTTGTTACCTAACTTTAGTTAGTTCTGCACTTTTTTATTGGAGCAACAGAAGATTTTCGAAAAAATCAATCTTTACCTGCTGGTCTATTTTGATAGATTTCTGCCGTCATTTGCATTTCCTCTTACACAGCCTTTGTTTTGATGGGTTTTCAGTTGAAGTGTGAACCTAAGGGTTATTGTTTTTGCTTACACTAATGTTGTTATTGAGTTTGTGCAAGGGTTTTGTAAGAAGGAAATTTTCAGGAGAAGGAGAAAAGGAATCTGCAGAGTTCGTCTTTGAATAGGTAAAAGTGGTGAAAACGGAAGGTTCCTGAAACCCTTATATTTTTATATTTTTGATGTTTTTAATACATAAGGGAAGTTACCAGACGGAATAGAAGAGGAAACAAAGTCCGGGGCGGACAAACCCACCCCAGGCGCGGGCCCCTGCCTGGCCACGCATGGAGGGGGTGAGACCACCCCGAGCTCCGACTCCGCCTCTTTTTCGTGTCGGTACCTTCCTTATGCTTTGAAACTTTGTAATATATAACCCCCCGGATCCCCCGAGGTTCGTGCATCATGTTCTCGTCATGTTTTCGTTTCGATCTATTTCTGTCAGGAAAACTTCTCAAGTTTAGAGCGCCATAGTCTCCGCCAACGACAAAGGCAAGAAGCCCGAGGAAGATGATCCTCCCAAACCTAAGGAGGAGGAAATTTTGGTAGGATATGAAGGAGACATGGAGGAGGACAAGCAACCAGACACCCGCGCTACTGTCACAAGTATTGGAGTGGTGGCAACCCCTATTAAGCTTAAGAGGACATCACAGATGTCTACAGGACGGAAATCTCGACGTCATACCCTCTCTCCATGGTCACCTCCTCCAAGTACCAAGAAACCCTTCCACACTCTTATACATGAGTGTCAATATCAACATGTGCCCAAAGGCAACTTTCCCTCGATGTGGGATATTCCTCGTTCTAACCATGCAGGGGAGGAGCACAAGGAAGAGTGCGGAAAGAATAGCAAGGACTGGAACTCTCGGTCTGATATGATCATGAACCGCATTGAGCAAAACTCGGAGATTATTCGTGCTCTGACCTTCGAGTTTGAGGATTTGAAGAAACTTATTGAAGAGCTTATCAAGATAACACCACCACCGAAGGAGTAATTCGTCATCAGGTTTGACATCCCCTTGGCTTGTTTCAAGCTTGGGGGAGTGTCGCGGTATCACCGCCATTATATTTTATGTTTTACCTTTTTAGTGGATTCATATCTTTGGTAGAGAGCTTATTTTATAGTTTGGTTTGCATGTGGAAGTATCTCTCCTTTAGTTGATTATCTATGTATCCCTTGGTGTGAGTGCCTTTATTGGAATATTAATGAGAAGTCTCATCTTTTACTTTTTGCACTTCTTATTTTAGTTTGCAATCTCTATTATATGATGGATCTTGTTGACCAGTATTGGCATCACTTTGGGATCATCAAGTGGATCTAAATTGGTTTTGGCAAACCGAGTTCTAGTCAGTAGCAACACTTTTTGAAGTTTGAAAGGAAAAGAGAAAAAACTTACATGTATTTTGTATCATTTGCTTTCTTTCTTCATGGCTCGTAAGCTTAGTATTATCTATTTAAGATCTTTTCTGTCTTCAAGGAAGATTGCATGTTTGGCTTCATTACTTGTATGTTTGCTTTTTTCTTTCAACTCTGTTGCTTGCTACCCAACCTTGCTAGCTAAAAACCTATTTTGAGAAGGCATACTTCTCATGTTTCCAATCCCTTTGAACCAAAACCTTTGCCATTTGTGTCTACCATATCTACCTAGTAGCTTTTTGCTATTCCAAGAAAATTCTCAAGCTTCATCTACCTTTCGAATTAAAAAGTATTTTGTTATGTGAAAACTAGTTAGTAAAGCTCTCACGAAGTTGATGGCGCACCTTATTTTCTTGCCCCTAATATACTTGAACCATTGTGCCATCGTAGTTGTATATGCTTGCATCTATACGTTGGAATTATCAGAACCGTGCTGTCACGGGGAAAGTTTTCAACATTGTACACAGTTGATATTGTGCTCTTTTGTCTATGGATGTCAACGGTGTGAAATAAAGAGGGAACTTATAAGTCCATGGAGTTTGTATTTTGTGTTAGAGAAACGCCTGGGCCGCTAGCCTAAGCCATGCCTAATCATGGTGGAAACTTGCACCATCACCATAGTGAGCTATCTATTAAGCATCCTCAATAAAAAGCTATGCACATAGTAAATAAAAAGATCGCTGAGATGCTCATTGTCTGCTTGCCTTGTCATTTTGGTTATGGGAAAGCTCCTGTACCATGTGCAAGGGGTACCCCGTTGGCGGTTCTCTATGATACGCATGTACTTACAATGACAAGAAATTACCGGTGACCAAAGTTGAGTAGCATGAGGAGTGGCCCTCATATTCAAGGGACATGAGATTGCCAACTTATATTTCGTCAAGCATATACTCCATCTTTGTGCACTTTAACCTTAATCATCTCAAGATGCCTATGATAGGGGCAATGAGGGCTCACATTTATTAAGTACCATAAACTTTTGGAAGCTTTTTATGACTTGTAATCCCTGCTACCCTCTATGAAAGGACCTTTCTCCTATTTTCCAAGTTGAGTCAGTAAACCTACTTCCTCTCTATCTCCAGCAAGCATTTGAGTTGTTGTGTTTCAAGCATTCATATGGTGATTTATTCAATCATGTTCTCTATCTTCATTGTTTGCACAAAACTCTTATCTGTTGAGTATTAATTTGAAAGCCTTCATTGAAAAACCTTTTTGAGCAAAGAGTGCTCCTGTTTTGAAACTTCTACAAAAAGCTTTTTGTGAAACTGTTTGCCAGGTGTTCTTTGACCAAGAACAAAGTTTGCCAATTCTAATTATGATTTATCTTTATGCATCTCTATTATGAATGTTGTACTTGGTTGCAAGCTAAGTTATATAATGGTGAGTTACTTTCTTCTATGAGTTGTGCAATGGTAAGTGTGATGCTTCTTGTTCGTATTCTTTTATCGACACTTCACTCCATAAACCCGTGGACATGTTTACTGAGCTCAGTTTTTGCTTGGGGACAAGTGAAGGTCTAAGCTTGGGGGAGTTGATACGCCCAATTTGCATCACCATTCTATATCGTAATCTACCTCTATTCATTGATATTTGTCTTATTATGAGGTATTAATTATGTCTTTTCATCTTTTGATGCATGTTGGATGATTCTTGGAGGATGAACTGCTGGACTCTGGATTCTGATGGAAAAGAAGGCGTTTCGATGCAATTTTGCAAAGATCAGAAAATACCAGAAAATATGGGAAAATATTATTTTTCCAGAAGATTGAGGAAGCCATAAGGAGGAGCGAAGAAGGGCCGCATGGGGACCACACCCCCTAGGTGCGGACCTACCATGGGCCGCACCTAGGGCAGGTGTGGCCCACCTGCCTGGCTCCCGACTCCGCCTCTTTGCCTATATCTTCCCTGCGGAACCCTAAGGCTAGGAGAGCAACCATAGATAGA